>CM039124.1:572680-1185795 GCA_022036555.1 Microstegium vimineum | reverse complement strand
ATTTCACACAACAAGTTACAAGGTGAGTCGGCCCAATCGAAGAACCACATGTTTTGGAGTGTTTACACCCGGCCTTGATGGGGTCGAGTATTATGAAAGAATTGAAGAAATATACGAACTCCAGTTCTATGGTTGCAAACCACTTAATCCTATCATTTTCAAATGTCATTGGTTTGATCCTACATTAACAAGACGGACACCTAACCTAGGGCTAGTCGAAATTCGATGAGATTCCGTGTATCCAGGAGATGATGTCTACATTGTTGCTCAACATACCACACAAGTATATATATTATATGTCATACCCGTGCCAGACGGACATCCGTCTCAAGGGTCTGGAGATTGTGCACAAGGTATCATCACACGGTAAAGTACCTATCCCAAACGATGAAGATTACAATTTGAACCCAAACACATATGACGGAGAGTTCTTTCAAGAAGAGGGGCTAGAAGGTAGGTTAGAGATAGACTTAACCGAAGTGATCGAAATGGAGAGTTTTAATTGCACGTAATTCAAGATGGTCGGCGGCGGAATGAGGGCTCTCTCCTCGGTTTATGCCGCGTCGAGCAGGAAGAGGAGCGCCCGCAGGAGGGGCTCGTCGTCTACCACCCTGTAGCCAAAGGCGCAGGCACAACAGGAGGAGGAGTAGGAGTAGCAGCAGGAGGAGCAGGAGCAGGAGGAAGAGCACGAGCAGGCGCAGGAGGTTGAGGTGGAGGAGGAGGGGGACTACGACGACGACTCGGCACCAGGGGGTTCCACTTCCGTTTCCCGACGACTGTCTACTTGCGAGCACCGACGAGCCTCCCTCAGCGATCCATCCCACTGCCGGGTCGTCCAATAATTCGACCTGGGGTCGAAAAGTAAGTACTTTTGTATGATGTCACTATTTCATTTAATATGTTTAAAACCACAATTACAACTAACATTCTTCAAAAATACTTTCAAAAATACTTTTGTCTTGAAAAATACTTTCATAAAAGTATACATATATTATATTTTAATAAATATTTTTCAAAAAATAAGTGGTCAAAGTTACACTTTAAAGACCGTGTCGTTTTCTAAAACGATAACCTTTTTGAGTTTGGAGGGCATATAGTACTATATGCATATACACATGCCAGCGCAAATACAATGCAGCGAGCGTTTACCCGGGCGGTTGTTTGCCTGGGCCTTCCAGCCCCCATCGCCACCGTCCACGTTTTCTTTTTTCTTTTTCTTTTTCTTTTTTTTGTGCCGGACGGTTCTTCCTTGTTGTTTCCTTTATTTTTTTCTTTCTTTTTTCCAGGTGGTTGTTTCCTTTCTTTTTATTCTTTCTTTTTTCGAGGTGTTTGCTTGGTGTTTTTTTTGTTGGGGTGTTAAAAAATGTGAAAGAATTTTTTTTTGAGAAACCAAAAGAAGATTGGAAGGGGGGCGGAGCGGTTGTTTTGGTTTCCTTGGTTTTTTTTTTGCTGCGGTGTTAAAAAAATAGATGGAACGGCACGGTTGTTTGGTTTCCTTGGGGTTGTTTTTTTGCCGGGGCGATTGTTTAAAAAAAAGACGCTGGCGGCTGGCGATGGGGCGGCTGTCCAAATAGCCGCCCGGTCAAACAACCGCCCCATCCCCGCTTCCGCCATGCCAGTGCCACGGAATTCCTCGTGGCCACTGAGCAAACCAAAGTGGAGCTAGTACGTGCCAAGTAGGAGTAGCAATCTAGCTAGCATAGAGCGTGCGGCAGTGTTGTCTTGCTCCTTGTTGCCTCCTCCTTGAACCATTCGATGGCGGCGGCATTATTTCTCGTGGAGAGGCGGTGCAGCGGTGGTGGCGGCGGTGAGACGTCCATGGACGACGACATGGATATGAGCTTGCACGCTTCTGCTAAGGCGGCCCCCTTCCTTACCAAGACCTTCCAGCTCGTGGAAGATCACCGCACCGACCACGTCGTGTCGTGGGGGGAGGAGGCGCCACCTTCGTGGTGTGGCGGCCGCCGGAGTTTGCCAGGGACCTCCTCCCCAACTACTTCAAGCACAACTGTTACGACCACCTCACACAGACTCAATATTCAGTTGGGTACAATTGGATTACACGATCTCAGGGGAAGGGAGGTCTCAAGCTTAGCATAGAAATCTAGGTGGAGAAAGGAGGAGTCAGACTAGGCAAGGGAGGAAGAGCTCTAGACCTAGAGAGGAAGGCCAGAGGAGGAGGAAGAGGAACCGAGGTAGGAGAAGGTTCTTCTGATAATTCATTCGATGCCTCAACCCGGCTATTCCTTCGTTCCTTTGTACTGCTTGTGTGCTATCGCTTTGGGCCTTCGTGGGCTAGGCTGAAAGGTCGTACCATTAGTGGACGGTCCCTAACATTCCCCCCACCTTAAAACTCGGCTTGTCCTCAAGTCGATGTTGAAGATGAGAATCGAAATCCTAAGGAAATTTGATGAAGTAATGTGCCGAGGGTAGATAGCAGCACCCATCTCCTGGATGTCACAACCTCCAAATAAAAGTCCCAAGCACCATCTAGGTTCACTATGGCGCACACAATCCTGTCAAAATTCCTTGATATCGGCTTCGCTCCGTTAGAAGTCCGACATTTATCTTGAACTGTTAATTTGGAACATATTCAACAAACTTCACCTTGAGACAAATTCACCTTGTAGCATAAATCAACACCTTCGTCCTGATCATAACAAAGAAATAATAGAACTGGCGTCAAATAGCCTCTTGGGCTAATCCACTAAACCAACTAAGCTTGAGCACAGCTCAAACTTAGCAACAGGAACAGGTTTAGTCATCATATCAGTAGGATTATCATGAATATTGATCTTGCGTATCTTTAACTTACCATCATCGATCACATCACGAACAAAATGATACTTGATGTCAATATGTTTAGTCCTCTCATGGAACATCTGATCTTTGGTAAGGTAAATAGCATTTTGACTGTCATAGAATAAATTAATACAATCATCAACTCTACACAACTCAGCGTACAAACCTTTCAGCCAAATTAATTCCTTGCACGCCTCAGTAACAGTCATATATTCTGCTTCAGTAGTAGACAAAGCAACAACAGACTGCAATGTAGCCCTCCAACTCACAGCACAACTGCAAACTATAAACACATAACCAGTGAAAGACTTACGCCTGTCCAGATCAGCAGTATAATCTGAATCCACATAACAATTAATTCTCTGTTTAGTTCTGCCAAACTTCAAATAAGAATCTGATGTGCCTCTGAGGTACCTGAAAATCCACTGAACTGCCCTCCAATGTTCTTTAACAGGATTAGACATATATCTACTAACCAAACTCATAGCACATGACAAATCTGGACAAGAGCAAACCATGGCATACATCAAAGACCCAACAGCACTAGAATAAGGAACTTTTGACATGTATTCAATATTTGTATCTGTACTAGGACATTGTCTAGCTGATAATTTAAAATGAGGTGCAATAGGAGTACTAACAGGCTTTGCATCATGTATGTTGAAACGCTGAAGAACTTTCTTAATATAATTTTGCTGACTAAGAAATAGCAAACCAGATTTTCTATCTCTAGTAATTTCCATACCGAGTATTTTCTTAGCAGCACCAAGATCCTTCATGTCAAACTCACTACTCAACAATTTCTTCAATTTAGTGATTTCAACCTTACTCTTGGCAGCAATCAGCATATCATCAACATATAACAGCAAGTATATAGGTGATCCATTAACATGTTTAATGTAAACATAGCTATCATATTTTGACCTTTTAAAACTATGCGACAACATAAATGAATCAAACCTTTTGTTCCACCGACGAGGGGACTGTTTCAAACCATACAAGAACCTTTTCAGTTTGCAAACCAACTTCTCCTTACCAGGCACAATGAACCCTTCTGGCTGGTCCATATATATATCCTTCTCAAGCACTTCATGCAAAAACGCAGTCTTCACATCTAACTGCTCAAGCTCAAGATCATGTGAAGCAACAATACTAAAAATGTGTGAATAGTATTGTGCTTTACAACTGGAGAGAACACATCATTGTAGTCAATACCGGGAATTTGACTGTAGCCTTTTGCTACTAACCTTGCCTTAAACTTTGGAGGCTCGCTTGGAGTTAAACCCTCTTTTTTCTTGAAGACCCATTTGCAGCGAACGGTCTTCTTCTCTTTGGGCAAAGGTACAACCTCTCATGTGTTGTTCTTGTCGAGAGACTGCATCTCATCATGCATAATTGAGATCCACTTCTCACGTTTACCACAATCAATAGCTTCAGTATAGGTTGCTGGCTCATGAATATTCTCCACCTGTTCAGCACAACTCAAAGCATAATAAGTCAAATTACACTCTTCAATAAGACGGGCTGGAGGTCCACAACCCCTATTTGACCTGCGATGAGCAATAGGTGAATGCTCCTGTGACTGCAAAATAGGAGGTGAGTGTTGCTGAACATCATCATGAGTATCAACATCAGCAACTTCATCATCATGAGTATCAACTGGCTCCACCTGCACACCAGCCTCATCATCATCATGCTCCACCTGCACGCTGATATACTGCAACTCTTTTTCAGAATTCTCTGGAACATGAGGACAAACTGTCATTAAACATCACAGATTCATTGAAAATAACACTCCTACTACTCATGAAAGTCTTTCCTGTTTCGGGATTCCACAATTTATATCCTTTAACTCTCGAACCATAAAAAAAGACATTTAATAGCTTTAGGCTCTAATTTTCCATTATCAACATGAATATAAGCAGTACAGACAAAAACTTTCAACTGTGAATAATCTGCAGGTGTACCAGACCATACACCTACAGCAAGCTATTAGAACGAATTTGCGTGTCGCGTAGATCGACTAATTTGGTAGGTAGAGAAGGAGAGGTACGTATGTTGCGCTGCAGCAAGCTAGCTAGCTCAGTAGGCTGAGATTTTAATTATGTAAGTGATTAGAACGAACGCCTAGCTACTTTTGATTTTCTAATTTTCCCTTTTTTATTACATGTTAGTTATTATGGTCTCGATGTGCATGCCGTCATCACTAATATTTTCTCAAAAGTTGAGTGGGTTCAGTATTGTTGTAACAAATCAGATGGATCTTAGAAATTCTCGTAATAATTAGAAACATCTGTGTACTAATTTATACACTCTCTAATCCTCGTGACAATTGTGATTGAAGGGACCATGACGTCTGAGAAGTGGTGATGAATTAGGCAACTTCAAAATTATTTCTCTAACTATGGACTTTTTTCCTAGACTTAGCAAAACCTATGCAAGTAAGTGAACTATCTAAATGTGCAACTATGGTTTTGCTATCTCTCTACCAAGAAAAAGTTACGCAACCTAGGCTCCAATCCTATCAACTGTCTCAACTAAACTAGGAAAGGTAAAGCAGACAACCAAAGTACCATTATAAATGTGAAAGCTAAAGATGACGTAGAGATGCAAACACCTATTGACGACTCTGATATTTTTACTGAGGTATTGAGAAGCATGCATGCTTCCTCTAGTCCTCGTTGGAGCCCCTCACAAGGAAGCCCTCCCAAGGGGCAAGCTCCTAGTTGGGTGACTCCGTAGATAGTTCTAGGTCTTCCCCACGCGCAAGTGGGTCTCCAATGTGTCTTCTGGCAAACCTCTCCATGACCACTCACCACCGTCTTTACCATCAAGCTTCCGGTCGAATCACAGCAGACCTTGTCCCCTCTGGTACATGGTGGCAGCCACACCACAAACACGGTTGGTGTGGTCTCACAACACTACAAGCTACACACGACAAACATGGTGTACGCAAGCACCTAAGATCAAGAAATATGCAAACCTCACTAAACACTAGGCTTAAAACCTAGAGCAAGTGTGAAGTGGTGGTAACTAACGCAAAGCACCTACACTAATCATGAAATATTTCACTAAGAACTTTGGTGGCTAGATCAACTAAAAATGACTCTCCACTCTTGCAACACTTCTCCTTGGGCTCTCACACACCTCAAATGGCCGGTCATCGGGGTTAGTTATATACAGCCCCAACCTTGAATATAGCCATTGGGAACAAGACCCAGATTTTAACTAGTGTAGAATATACAAAAAACAGCCCGTACATTTAGTTTGAAAACGTGAATATCAGCGGGTGTATATTTCCCTTAAGAAATCCTGTCAGTTTGGGAAATCTATTAAAACTCTGACCCTGGGGGTTTGCTGAAATCTATTGAAGTTTATAAATATATATAGTACTAGAAAACGCTGGTCAAAGTTACACATTAAAAACCATGTCGCAGTCTTGGTCGATCGGAAGGACGGCAGGTCTGCACGTGTAACAAAATATGCTAAAGAAGACAACAACCAATTAATGATATTCTCCGCACAAAAACGCACGGTGCCGGTTCATTTTTACACACTGTACAGAAGGATGTAACATGTATGCATCCTTAATCTGCAAACAAATCTTCTCTTGTAACCTATACATCCTAATTGTAAAGGGAAAAAAAGGGTCAACACTTTTAGCTTTTTCCAGATTATAGGAAAATGTGGTAATATGAACAAATGTGCTGAAGTGAATCATGGGTGGAATTTCCACTACTGCTGCAGGTTAATTTTAGCTGGCTTCTGCAATAACAGCAAACATTACCATGCCAGCTTCAGGCTTAATCAGCTGTCAATGTCAAATCGTCAAGTTGCTGAAAGAGGCAGCTCTGCATCACATTCGATGGCCACTAGCGTCAATCATCTGTATATACTGGCTTTTGCCAGACTTTGGTGTTCTTTTTGGGATCATCACAGAGGGTCAAATCACTGTCAAATTCTCTCATTGTCTTCACAAATGTCTTTGCTCCTTGCATCATTAGCCTCTCTACCATGAATAGCTGATAGTTATTCTCAATTATTGGGTCCAATGTGCTACTGAAGTTGGACGAGTATGCTAACTTGTACCTGAATTGTTTCCAATAAACGAGCAAACACTTTCAGTAAGCACAAGGTGATTTTCTTGATATAATAGCATGGATGTAGAGACCTGAATAGGATTTAACCAGTATACAGATTGAAGAACTGACATGACCAGATACGTGAAAACATCTTATAGCTAATAATACTTAACCATGGCAAAATGGAAAGTGAACAGAAAAATAAATTTAACTGCCTTAAGTAATCCTAAATAGCAAGAATGAGGACAGCTTTCCAACTGCACTTACCAAGACGTGCTCTAAAGTGCATTAGGATGCAGGAAGAAGATCAATGCTAATTTAAACAATGCCAAACAATGCCAGATATCCTAGTTGGACAAGAGATGGAAAAACAGCACAGATAGTACCTGTCTGACAGAGGGGAAAAGAAGCCTGGAGTTCTTTCATTTGATGCAATGTACAGAGTTCGACCTGGTGGAATCCATTTTGCAATTCTTTTTCTGATGTACTCAGGGCATGTGTCTCTGTCTAGATGAGGATGAAGGCTCCGTTCGACACCAAATCTATCTTTCCTATTTTTCAATAGATCGCCACGTCTCACATGAATAGCATCATAATCACCAAATGTTTCTTTCATCTGAAACCGAGGAACTGATTTAGGGGTTGCATCATAGCCTGCAATGAATATTACTGAACATGGCAATAGAGGGAATAACTTGATTTAAAAACTAATGTAAAGGTAACAATTACCCAAAATCATACTTCCAGATCTGATGTATGCTTGACAAGCTACAAATCTATAAATGTTTCAGGGCATGAGGCTTGAGCTAATTCTTATTTCGCCCAGACAGAAGTCTGTGCAGCCTTGGCATCATATTAATGACTTGGCATAAGAAAGTGCAATAGAAGTAGCCAAACTGGTATCTATACTTGCAGGGTGCTGATAATGTACTTTGCTTTATGGATGCACCACCAAAACAACAGGAATTGCAGAACTTACACTGTGTTTTGAATGGATAAATGAAAGTCATCAAACATTTATCCAATGTTAGGGTTCAATTAGCAGCAGTAATTCCACACTTCGGGTACATCATCAAATCGTAATTTAAGGTCATTGTAACTTAAGGATTGTATGAAACAACTGGGTCAAATCATTCTAACAAGAAACAATAATATGAACATAACCAAAAATTTGAGGAAAAGAAACATACATACTACCAGTCCATTTCTTGAGACTGCATAAACAAGACAGGCGAGGAAAAAATACCTTATTTGCTGCATCCCTCAATTTTTGTGCTGGCATACTTGGCAAAAACTTGTAGGATAACATCACTGAGCTGCGGTTCTTGCGATCCTTGCACTCCATAAACCTGAATTTCAGATATGAGCTTAATGTTTGAACATAGTAATTGGTTAAAATTAGCATAAGCATTGCTGAACAAAATATTAAGTCTGGAAAAAGGAAGTAAAAACAAGGCACTACAAGAACCTGTGTGCTTACCAAGCAAGGGGACTTGCAGTGCGGTTTATTACGAGAGCTGTTGAGTATAGGGGATTCTGTTTGAGTTCACCTCTGCTAATTCCTTGCACATGTGTCACACCTCCCACTTCCAGTTTCATGCTTCTTGATACTATATCATGCCATTTTTTTGAGTTGTCCAGAATAACCGGTACTGTTCTTGAGATCTGATCTATATCATATAGAGATTCCATTGCACAAGAACTTTCTTCCCATCTAAAAAATACTTGCTTTATTAGATAGTAAAATATGCAACCTTCATTGTGGTAACACAACAGAGAGATAGAAGCAGCTAAGAAGCAAAAACCTCTGTTTTGTAGTTGCACCACTTTGGATAGCTCCCTTTGTGTTATGCAGTGAACTTAGGCACATTCTTGAGGGCATCACAAATGTTCTGCAAAGAAACAAAAATAAGTAGTGATGCCTTTTTTTTCTTGTAGTCACAAACCAGTAGCACATTAGCCGGTTCAAGGCTAATAGCATGGCTCATATTCCTTCTAGCATCAGTCTTCTAGTTTCCACATTCCGAATTTCAACGAGATGATAATTCAGCTAATCCAAAAAAAAAGTATCTAGTGAGCATAAGCACGGTAAGGTAGTTCTTACTACCTGCCAAGAAAAAGAGCCTCCTCGAGAGCACAGCGGAGGCTGGACTCCTGGTGCCCGAGCCCTGCGCAGGAGCCGCAGTGTTTGCCAGGGCAGTCCACGCGGCTGCCCCAGTAGAGATACTTCTCGCCGCTCCTAGCCCCGGATCTCCAAGAACCCGATAGCGAGGCGGCGGGTGACGAGGAGACGAGGCAAAGGACAGCCAGCGCTGCCGCCGCGGCAAAGGCGATCAGAAGAGTTCTCGCCGGTGGGAGTGGCCGCACCCTCGGCTTGCGGCCGCCGCCACCGGCCGCCGTGATCCGGGAGGGATCGCCATAGGAGGGAGTGCGAGGAGGGGCTGGGACCAGCGTCCAGGGCTGTCAGTCTGTCACTGGTGTGGATGCCACTTTATACGGTAGGCCGTTCAAAACTAATCGAACGTCTGAAACCAGTCGGCCATCGTGGGATATTATCGTAGTGACATACTCGCTCCGTTCCCATTCAAAGTGTCATTGACAGTGTTCCCTCAGATACGTTTTTTAAACCATATTTTTTATGGGACGAAGGGAGTAATATACATATAAATAATATAAAAAATATTATAAAAAGTTTTTACTGTAAATTGTGGATTATACCTCTTATATTATAGAAGAATTTTTTTCTAAGCCACAGCACACTCTTAAACACAATAGCATCTCCAATAGGTATAACAAATAATTGATAAATCAATGAATTTTCCAATCGCTAAAAGAAGTAGAAAATTTCCGATCATTTTCAATATCTGATTCGTAAAAAGATAGAAATCAATTTACATAATAAAAGTTGAACTATTTTCATGACATCGAAGCCACTTTTATTTTTTTCTTTCTCTTTTATATATTTGCATTATGAATTCTCATTTATTTTTATTCTTTCGTCCTCTCACGTCTAAATTTGTTGGAGAGATGTTTTTTTATCTTAAAAAAAACAAGATTGGAGTGTTTTCTTTTTTTAAGACTCTTGGAGATTGCACTAGCAATGACTTGTTTTTAAACTCTTAGTTATGACTTATGAGCTATGACAAATACAACTATACAAGGAAAAACATCACCGATCCCAGTCTCTGTTACAAGAGAGCAATCCTACCTTATTGCCAAACATTGCTTTTGTCAACCACTGGCTACGCACAGAGCTCTCCCTCTTGCGCGGGTGACTTCATCATCAACCACAATAGGGACAATAAATCACAGAATTCTTTACTCTCCCTCATGACGAAAAGATATGGTGCGGAATGAAGTGATTGGAGGAGGGTACATACGCGTGGGGATCGAACTTGGCACGTCTCTATTGGAGATGTTGAGTGACTTGCATCAGGTCTATGGACGAGGTATAGCTGACTGAGGCAATGCTTGTGAGCTTGGTTTCTTTTCTTTCTTTCTTTTTTTTGTTGACATAATACTCGGCTCTATGGCCTACGTATTGCAACCGATCAAATCACGAGCAACAGAGGTTTTTACAAATTCTGAGAGCAGGTTTGCCCAAACATAGAGCTCACCTGGGTCCCAACACATAGCAGGAATTCTGGGATGGGCACAGCAACGGCAGTGTCCCAAGTTGTCGGACTTACCACACAGTCCAATGAGCATTGGGTCCTGATGCTATCTGAGCATATAACAAGGCTTCAAGCTCACACTGAAATCTGTAATGCGTACAAAAGCTCGGCGACTTTAACAAATTGGCGATAGTTTGGTAGTATCTGTATGTCACCAGAACAATGGTTATCCTTCACCAAGCACAGGAACCAACTGCTTATCAAATTATATAGCAATCCGAAGCAAACCTAAGAGGACAATGTCAAAGCAGACAACTGGATTTCTGTTCAGGAGATCTGTTTCCTGAGATGTTCCAGCTTCAAATGGGAGATAATTTCAAGGATCGCTAGAGATCAACACCGACAGACCTTAGCTTTTAGCCTTTTCCTGAGACCACCTCCCATGGCCACATCATTATACATTAGGGGCCACCTAATCCTTGTTGTGGTAAGGACTTCAAAGTTACAAAACTGTACATTAACTCCCATTATAGAATTATAAATAAAACAATAATAGCACATGTAACTGGGGCATTAAGCAACACAGGTGCACAGCACAAATGAAGGCAATAGCTGCATTACTGTAACAAACAAACAAAAAAAACAGCCTCAAATCATTGAGACTTTCCATTCTTCCCAAACCAAATCTGTACATTCCTCTGAACATCTTGAGGGCAATGTTGATCCATGTTGCGGAAGGCAGCGCAAATATACACCTACTGAGAGTATTTTACCTCTTACGCTAAGATGATCTGTTAATCTTTGTACTGGTTTCATGCAACTTCTAAAGCCAGCCAAGGCATGCACTGCAGCACTGGCCACAGATTAGGGATTGGTCGATGCAAATGGTTATCTTAGACTTTAGGGATTGTACGTGAAGAAAATCCATGCAATAGTTTTATGAACCCGAGGAAACTGAGATTTCCATCAGAATGTCTGATCCAATCTTTGAGAACAACATGAAGTGGAACCGAAGGGCCAAGTCCAAGTTCCTGAAAGATGAACATCATAAATCACAGTCCGTTTCCTACGCAGAAACTTTGTTTTGAGATCAAACTATACCGATGCAAGTTCTTCAATCACAATTGGTCGGTTGCCCTCCTTGTCAAACAATTCATATGCTTGTTGAGCATGTTGTTCCCAGGTCTCCAGGCCTTCCATTTGATATACACTAATGGCCGCAGCAGAGAACTCTTCAAAATCAAACTTTCCATATTGGATATTGCATATCTAGCACAATGGGTATAGAATTAGTACGTTGTCATGCACCGAAATATGAAAAGAACATAAGAGGACAAAGAAGGCTTACTGAGTTAACAAAGTCAATAATCCTAGAATCATTCATTTCACCCGAGGAATTTTTCATCAAGGCCTAGAAGTTCCATGAAAAATCAGCAGCTGCATTTTACGTAACAATTTTAACTGAATAAAGCAAAATACTAACCGCCTTCATATTTTGCAAGGATATATGGCCACTCTTGTTTGGACCTAACAATGTAAACTGCTCTCTTAGGTAGAAGATTTGATCTGTCGTCAGTGTCCTTGCAAGAGCCTGAAAAACTTAAAGAACTAATTAGCAAGTCCCGTGTAAAAGTTTCTTGAAGTGTCCTTTGTTCACCACATCAAGAAAACAATGGCATCCCAACAAAAATGCAGTCTCAGGAGATAAGGGTCAGTAGAGTGGAAAAGTTACAACACCCACAGTATGTATCTATGATCATTGATTATAATTTTTAGGGTGAAAGGCAAGCAAGGAACATACTGAATAGTTACACTTGTGATAACAGATATACATAGGGTCTAGAAGAACAGAGTTGAGAAAGCTAAGCTAGCTCAGTTGGTCAAGGGTGTGGATGTATACCCAGACCGAGGTGAATCCGGGTGCCTATTTTCTTCTTAATAAAATGACACCTAATTCCTCCTAGGTTGGTCTAGTTTTTTTAGAAGAGAGTTGCAACAGCTACAAGTACCCAAGCCTGAGGGCATAATGGTCAGCAGGCTATTAACAAAGGAGTATACCAGATTTACCCTTTGATTTGAATTCATGATGATGCATTAAGCTAAATAGAAAGCATGGAGTACAATTATGTCCACAGGCATTCAGTGTTTTTATTTACAGAGCAGTACATACTTCATATATTTATATGAGGAAAATGTGTGACAGGATCACATGAAAAACAAAGCGATCATTTGCTAGGTGATGCAGATGAAACATTAACAATAAAATACACTTCAAAAAATGGACTATTTTATATTTTTAGCATTGATTACGCTGGAAAATGGAGGCTTCAGTTATTAATCATCCAACACAGACACGAAAGATGGTGATTCCTTGCAAAACAGTACAAGCAACCTACAAAAGTATTACCCTCAAAGCAGACTTCCTTAGAGAAGATGAACTTATGTACGCCCTCATAAGCCTGTAGATTATCATGTCTAGATTAATCTTAACTTCCTGTGTGCCACGGATCCATGGATGGCCTGTAATTGTCAATGTATAAGAAATAAGGGGTCACCTTATCTGCATGCTGAACAACTGGGTAGACCAAGTTCAAGACAAGAATGTTACTTACAGAGGGCTTGTGCAGCAGTCATCCGCTTACGGTAATCCTTATTGAGTAGCCTCCTTACAAAGTCTTTAGCTTCAGCAGAAAGGGTAGGCCATGGGATTTCATCAAAGCTAGGCTCGGCTTTAAGGACAGCTCGAAAAATTCCTGACTCGGTTCGTGCCCAGAAAGGGCGGCTTCCACAAAGCAAAATATATGCAATTACTCCAATGCTCCACATATCTGCCTCAGTGCTGTAAGATCGATGGAGAACTTCAGGAGCAACATAATATGCACTTCCAACAATGTCATTAAGTCTTTCATCTGCATAATAGAATAACACATTTAGTTTAATGGAAAAACAATAATAAGCAATGATCCAAAGAAAATTCTGTAAGACTAACCTGGTTTAACAAAGTCAGACAAACCAAAGTCTATGACTTTCAAGGCAGAATTCTCATCCTTCGACATGAAAAGAAAATTCTGAGAAATGGGAGTAAAAGGCAGACCAACATTAGCATCAGCATAAAATATCAAGGTTGCCATAGCATTTCTCTTTAAAGAATAGAAGTAGCCAAAAAAAATCTTGAATATGAAAGACAGTTGTGTATCATTATATTAGAGAAGATATAAGGGTATAAGAACCCATACAAACACAACCCACACACCCACAAGATATCAGGTTTACACTCACACCTTTGGGAGACAAAAACACAACCTCAACCTTAAACATAGGTTAAGAATCCACAGAAACAACAGAGACAAGGGCATGCTAAAAGGAGGTATACAGCAGCACACACAGTTCTGCCAACAACTGCATGCTTCATGGAATCATGGTACTAAACATTAGTTGTCAATTGTTCAACAAATCTTACCTCTGGTTTCAGATCTCGATGAACAACACCTTGAAGATGGCAAAATGAAGCAACACTCAGAATTTGGTGAATAACAACCTTAGCATCTTCCTCAGAATATTTTCCACCTCTGCAAAACAGTATGCAGTTGTAATCAGTATTCCTGTGGAGTCAATGACTTCAGTTAGAAATGAAATGTCATGTAAGTACCTAGCCAAAATCCTGTCCAGCAGCTCACCTCCATTGCATAACCTGGATCAATAAAATATACTAGTGAGTTAAATGTGATCAAACAAATGAAAGATATTCAGATATCGCAAACCTTTTTTAGAGGTGTACAACATATTTTTATATCAAAATGCACTAGCCTTGGTAACCTACTTTGGAAGAAAGGTTTACAGATATTACAGAAACGAAACAAAAGTCAATGCCAAATCCGCACTTGCAGTAGCATTGTTATGAGCTATGACAAATACAAGGAAAAACATCACCGATCCCAGTCTCTGTTACAACAAGACAATCCTACCTTATTGGGCAACTCTTATTCAGTCTCGCCCACATGAAATATGTGGCCAGCCGATAAAAGGCTGAATATAAAAGCAAATCGACATCAGCATCTAATGCAGGCAACTAAAGCAACCTTATAAGTAAGTGCAGTTGAATGGCACTCCCTACGCATTCATATACGTTGACACACTCATATTATCAGAGCCGGTCCCAATTCAGGGTGTGGAACTAATCAAATAAGGATCATATAGGTTCCATCAATATTAAGACACCATTTCCCAAAAGGGAAGTTTTGTTCTCTTCCATAGTTGGTATGCTTGGAATGTAAGCTTTGCATGGACAGGGTAATAAAGGATCTCTACTAACAGTTAATTCATGACCTTATACCTGAGAGCCATTTTTTTCTGTAAAAATGCTATTTTTCACTTGCAGAAACGTGCATGGGGTTAGAATATTGATAGCAATCTAATTGGGTTATCATGTGTATATTACTAGCCTTTTCCAACACTTGAGTTAGCCAAATCCACCATGCTTATTATTTCCTTTCTAGATTTGACAAAAGTAAATAGAGCATTTTGAAAGGTGACTGAATTTAGCAACGTTCAAATTCTGAGTGCCACATGTTTCCATGCCTCATTTGATTTAGTTGCTGACTTCTAGATACCCAAATCATATCTAGATAGACAAATATAATGTTCTTTCTAAAAAAGGAAGAACAGGAAGACAATGATAAGACATGGCCAACCAAAATAAGTGTCTTGCGAGTCAAGTTTGCCCAGGAACGAAATTCATCAGCAACAAGATACTACAGTTTAACCTTTCTAATCTCTACAAAAATTAGTACATCATGTATTGCCTTTTCTGAAAATGCATAACGACAAAAGGTTCAATGGCCCATTCTATTTCGCTGACATAATGCTGCATTAAACTCTAGAAGTTTCAGTAAATCAATAGTGTTACTAATAAATGGAACAACTATGAACTTACTCCATAACAACATATACATTTTCTTCATCCTCAAAAGCATCATAAAACTGCACTAGGTTGCTGTGGCCTGTCAAAGAACTCAATATTCTGACTTCTCTTCTGACGTCTTCAATGGCAATAGCAGTACTCATCTGTCCAGAAGTAGTTTTCTTGGGTGAGACTACATCATGACAGCATTTACTTGGGATTTTTAGATTTTATAGAAGGTATCAAAGAAACTGCGAACTGAAATCCAACTTTTTAATAGCAATATATACTATACAGCTACTAGAGCAAGATCAATATAATCATATGATCACGAATACTTCACAGAGGGGTGTCAAACATTGAAAAAGTTCTATGGTGGATATTAAAAATATAGGACTGTTTGTGTTTGTGTTTATGTTGGAAGCTGTTGGAACAATCAGACACTTTCTAAGCTCTCCTTAGATCAAATCTTAATTGTGCCTGAAAGTTGCAAGACCAATGCATAAAATATATCCAATCAATTAGGTCCAAACAAAAACTATGCGAGTATGTTTTATATTGTTATATTTATCATATTGCACAAGAGGTATGAACACTAGTGGCCTTTGTTTAAGAAGTCGACGCCTAGCTTTGCCAGGCGGTGCTACACCACCATGCCCAGCACCTGGGTGTTTTGTATAGACTTTTTTCTAGGTTTCGAGGTAGATGTGTTTTGGGCTTGATGTATGCTGTATGCATGAAAATGGGCAAATTAGAGATGGAGAAAGATGAACTACAGTATATTACTCATGGATGCATGATAACATGGTATGCAAAATTTCTTTCATTTAGCATGGGATACACCATCCATAGAAAGTACAAACATCTAGCAACACCGAGGCACCGCCTACACACGTCCAGGCACTAGGCGGAATCCAACCGCCTGCCTAGCACCTAGTGTTTTTGAAACACTGCTAGTAACAGAAAATTCGAGTGCAAGTAATGTTTCTTATTAAACAACCAACAATTTCCTAGTTAAAACTATGCAATCAGAGCAAAATAAAGGAAAATCACAAAACAGGTATACAAAAAATAAGAATGTAAGATTCTCCATGCTAGCAATACCAATTAGAAACTGGTGATCGAGAAAAATGCACCCAAAAACATCAGTAATCTACAATATAGCAGTACTGTAGTTATACTTTATGTCTTCTTCAGATCACCTTTTTTTACATATATATTAATTATTATTATTTACTATTTAGGGGAGAAAGTAAAAGGAGGCAGGGTGAACCCAACAACACCCTGCAATTTGGAGATTTTACTTCCTTATATTAAATTCAGGAAACCAATATTACTGAGATCTTGAAAAATAACACAAATGTATCGAAAAGTCATAGTATCCGTCAACTGTTGGCCAATCCAGCCTTCAATAAACTAACTAATATCAACCTATACCTATTTGATTCTGGACATCCAATAAACTGCATCTAATGCTCCTGCTTGCTTTGTGTTGTCTTTATCCAGCAATTAATACAAGTGACACCTTAAACATGACCATATAATCACTATATCAGCATTACTGTACCTAATTAGTAAAACTAATACCACTAAAATGGCCCCTAATCACCATCGACTTACCTGATTGGAGTTGCCAATGGCATGAGCACGGTTACTATGACGATGAATTGAAATTGATAATGCATGTATAGAGGATAAGAGCCTCAAATCTCTACAGAAGTATTTGTAAAAATAAAAAAAAAAAGACTTCCAGCAACAGAACTGAAAGGTCCTACAATGGGTAAAATGTGAATATTTCAACAGAAATGAAAATTAGTGTGTGACCAGACTGGACTTTCATAGCAACATACACATTTGTACCTTAGACTCCAGAAATCTAACCAATGATTGTTTTAAAAATAAGAGTATCATATCACCAAGTGGGAATGGAGAATCAGATAGCCAATGGTACCATTACGATCACATGACACCAATTTAATGAGCAAGCTCCCTACATCCAACCAGAGGTGGGGGGTGGGGGCACTTACAGAGCTTTTGAATAAGCAAGCAAGCTTTGCTGGCCACATCACTGTCCCTGTCCCAACTAACAAACAGGAAGGCAGGAACCGTCCCAATAACTCAAGAAATCAAATTCATACTCTTAGTATGGGGTGCCATTTTAATCCTAGTCAAGCAACAGATTAATGCCTAACAATCTGATAATTTTAGTATGGGGTGTTATATGATTCCTATCTTTCTCCTAGTAGTACAATATGAACCTAAAAGGTTTGAAGAAGTCACAAGCATATCAACTGAGAGTCTATAACCAAATGAGCACAAGGTGGACTCATGTGAATCTACAAAGAATCAGATTTTAGGAAGAACCGTGTAGGATAGCATTACTCGAGCTGATCTATAAAGAATGCAAGAAGCCATGGAAACGGGAGGATCCAAACTAAGCAGTGAACACAAGTGAGGATATGCCGCACCTTGGCCTTGGGAATGACCTTGACGGCTACGTCCTCGCCCTTGAGGTCGCCCTTCTTGCACTTGGCAGCGCAGGTGAAGCCAAAGTGACCGCGCCCCACCTCCCTGCCAAGGTCGTACTTGGCCGCGAAATGCCTGGAGTAGCCGAAGCTCTTGTCCAGCCCCAGGTCTGGCTCGCCGCCCTCGGGGATGGACGCCTCGTTGGGCTTGACCGAGCCGTGGCGCCGCGCCAGCAGCGCACGGATGTGCTTGGCAGGCGACGGCGGCGGGAACGGGAACGGGCGCTTGAACCCGCCGCGCGCCGGCGTGGACGCGACGCTGGAGTTGGCCGGAGAACCCTTGTAGCTGGAGGGCGGGAGCGGGCTCGGCAGGTAGAAGGAGAACTTGGCCTGCTTGGGCGTCCGAGGCACCTTCACCGGCGACGCCGCCGGCGGCCCATCGCCGCGGCCCGCCGCCGCGCCGTCGTCGGCTAAGTTGTTCTCCTCCACTGCCGCCGGCTCCTGGACCGCTGCTGCCGACTTGCCGTAGCAGAGGCCCATGGCGCCCGGCGGATCAAGAAGCGCTGGGACTTGAGCTCGGAATTCGGAAACTCGGCTGGTCAAAGATTCACCTCGTATTCAAGAGCCCATCATTGCATCGCGGACTCCTGGCAAGCAAGAAGCCATCAGCCCGCACCAAATTCCTCGCCTCGAAAGGGGGCCTTCCCAAACCAGGAGCCGAGCCTTCCTAATCAAGAACCCGAAACAAAGCCGCGGAATCTAAAGAGAGCAACTAAAAAGCTCGCCGCGAGTGGGAGGGGAGGGGCGCTCTTAAGAGATTGAGCTCCTAGGAGCGGATAAAACCGCAGCAAAACAGCAAGACGAAATCCGTTGTTTTCTACACCGGACAAGGTCGTAGACGCCAAGGGAAAGTGGGGAAAAGGTCGGAGCTTTGGGTGCGGGCGAAGACGACAGACAGCGCTGGATCGAACATCTCCTAGGAAAAGGTGGAAGGCGAGGGAGGAAGAAACGGGGGCGAGCGATTGAAGAGCGCGTGAGTCCTGTGTGGAATGGGGGGCGCTGGCGGAAAAGGAGAGCCTCTGGGTCGTTGCGCTCTCCTTCTCGCTCCGTATCTTTTTTCCTCTACGTTTCGAAGGTTTTTTTTTTAAGACGCCGGCCGGTTGTACGGTATCACTTATCAGCGAGTACTGTACCAAGAGCATCTCCAGCAATGGTCCCAAAACAAAGCTTCTACTTTGGATATGGGTGTTCCCCCTACTTTTGTTGGCCCAACAAATTCTTTTTACTCCAGCAGCAACCCTAAATAAAGCCCCCAAATTCAATATCAGCATGCACTGTCACGTGGGACCCACACGTCATTGAGCCCCCCCTCTCATCCTCTCTCCACACACAGGGTAGGGGCGAGCGGAGCTGCAAGAGGGCGGCCGCGCGGGGCAGGATGGTGGCGCGGTGGAGGGGCTTCTACCGGGGCTGGTGCGGAGGGAGCAGGTTGGGGCTCGCGTCGGGAGAGGAGGGGCTCCCGTCGGGGCACGGGGCACAGCGCCGGGAGGGGAGGAGTTCCCGTCGGGGCTCAGGCCGCTGCGCCCGGAGGAGCTTCTACCGGGGTTGGGGCCGCAGCGCCTGGTGGAGATGGAGATCCCGCTGGAGCAACGTCGTCGTCGTCCATCTGCCTCGCCACGACCCCGTACGCCTCGGCGACCATCGCCTTTGCGCACGAGCGCGCCGACGACGGCGTGGTCGTCGTCGGGCCAGGCCAGCGAGACGCCCCACCGGCGTGGACGGGCGGGGGTGCCACGGCGGCAAAGAGATGCGAGCACCGCGCGGCAGTGGCGCGGGTCCGGGTCGAGGAGGAGCGGCGGCATGCGACCGAGGAGGTCCGCGGCGGTGGCGGACACGCTGCGAGCACGATAGGGGCTTTGCTGTTGGGCCAACAGGAATGGGGTCTGGAGGCTCAATTTGGGTGCCCACCCAAATTTTGGGGCCCTAGTAGGGGCTCTGCTGGAGCATAATTTTTAGTCTAAGCCCCCATATGGGGCTTCAGTAGGGCCCTGCTAGAGATGCTCTAAGACTATCCGCATTTATTGTACTCTAAATTCATCCTCTAAAAGAAATATTTCGTCCTAATCATCGAGATTCTCTCCTCTATACTAATTTTCTCGCACTCATTAATCCTCTATATCTCTACTCTATATCAACTATCAACAGTCAAACATATATGTTTGTAATAAATTTTATCTAAATATATCCATGTGAGATCTTAGTTTGAAGGATTTATTAAAACAAATTTAATGGTGTAATTGAAATTTAATTTGGATTTGTAGTTTGTAAAATATAACATTTTTTTGTTAATGGAACTTGTGGAGACCACCGCTGATGCTCCCACGCATGCTCTGCCGGGTCACGTGATGGGACAGCCGGCCAGTGCTGCATGTGGGGCCGCCAGTGCATAGCGCATGTTCTCTACGACGCCTGATTTAGGAGATTCCTGGGTTCCCCGTATAACCACGTCTCGTTTCCGGACGCCGGTGCGTGCTTTTTTCCGCCAAAAAGACGCTGCAGGATGGCATCCCGTAGGCCGGTGCGGACAGTCTAAGGGAGTTGAGGGGAGACTGCCCTCTGACACTGGTCGTGGAATTTGATAGTTTGTCACAGCACGTTTTCTCTCAATGTCAATTAAAAAAAGGCAAATATCTCATCCGTGGTTTTCATTAAAATTTTGTCGAGATTTTATAGGGGTTATATATTTTGTGCCGGCACTTGTTAGACTGTCGCGTAGGTGGCCATGAGAACCACAGCGAACTACTTCATCAATGGACTAAACTGAGACCAATGTATCGTCTTTGTTATTATTAAATATCCTTAATTATAGGGTTAGCGAACAAGTACGGGGAAGGCCGAAAAACAAAGACTTCAGTCCTTTTTAATAAAAAGCTTGGGTTTCTTAAAAAAGGTAGCCAAAAAAAACCATATTGTTTGGTTTTGACTTCTACCCAAAACAATTTTGTCTTCACTCTTTTTAACTTGATTTTGCTTCATTGTAATTCTTGTGTGTGCTCATTTGATGAAGCTTTTAATTAAACCATTGAAGAAGCCCCAAAAAGGACTTGCCAAAGAGGGCCTTCATCTCCAACTTTTCAATTTTTTTGGAAAACTAATTAAACATTTTTTATCACTTTTAGGTGAATTTATCAAAACTTTTCTTCTAGAGCTCTTAAGGGAACTTGTCAAAGAAATGTTTTCTTCCTCCTCGGCTTATCGAGCTTTCTTCCAGGGATCCTCGGCTCTTCTGGGGGCCAAGGAACTATGGGCAACTAAAGTGCCCGCTCGCGTCAAATTCTTCTATTGGTTGGCCCTTCACGGCCGTCTTTGGACAACGGCGTGTCGTCATCGACATGGTTTACAGGACGCCGACTCTTGCATCTTCTGTGATCAAGCTCTTGAAACTCAACAACACATGTTCCTTGCTTGTGTGTTTACGCGAGACCTGTGGTGTCGGGTGCTTGAACCGGCGGGCCTTCAGTATTTGGCACCCCGGTTCACCGACGCCAATGACTCGAATGGTTGCCTTGCTGATTGGTGGATCCGGAGGCGCTCGACCATTGACCCCAAGGCTCGTTCGATCTTCGATTGCTTGTTACTGCTGATCTCTTGGATCATCTGGAAGGAACGGAATGACAGAACCTTCGGACGACCGTCATCAAGCATGATGATTCTACTACAGCGGGTGCGCTAGGAGGCCAGCGATTGGGCTGAGGCAGGCTTCAAACATCTGGAGGCGGTCGTCGCTTTGTTGTCGCAAAATCAGTTTCCTGTGTTATCAAACTCTTAAGGATCTGGTAGATAGGGCTGTTGTTGCTTGATGACCTCTCGGCATCAAGCTTGAACTTTGTATTGTTGTTTACCCCTTCTTAATGAAATACGGGTAACGACCCGATCGCGAAAAAAAATTACTTCAGTTTCTTCAAATAAGTCTTTGGACAATTTGATATTTTATCTTCAAACAAATATCCTGGAAAAATTCTTCAATCAAATTTGCCATACAAACTTCTTAGATTAAGTTTCTTGGAAACTCCTTTAAAAAATAATGGAGAACTTCTAATAAGGACCTAGATTGTATTTTTTTTTAAAAAAAGAAGGGAACAATGGGTACTAAAGGTCAAGCATGGTACTTGTAGCTTTTAGCAAGTTAGAGTAAAAGAGTAGGATGAGTGTGGAGGAATAGAAACACATGTATTAGTGAGTGGTGTATGGATGGTCATAGGATGATGCATCCATACACCTCTAGTGTAGGGCTGTAGGCACCCAAAGTTGTTCTATCACAATATGTAAGATATCACTAGTGTAGTCTCCAAGTAAGGATAAAATATGACAGGCAAAATAATGTCATGTCTTTTCATGTCATATTTTATACTCTCTTGGTCCTGCAATATAAGCTATCCAAGCATTCAAATTTGTCTCAAATTAGGAGAGATTCTAGGGTGCACAAACCCTTCAAAAGACAACATTCACATGCATGCCTACCATTAATGTCTATCGCAGATAGGGTTACCACATGTGTTATTTGTTCTACCAAATAATATGTTCTAAAATTACTAGGATACCTTGTATTTTAGAATTGAGGAAGTACTTTTGACCCACCCATTTCCATATTTGTGGGATCCCATTTTCATATTTACGAAAATAGGAGAGGGGGGCTTTTTGTTTGTTTTTACGGGATCACATTTTCATCTAGGAGGAACCTATATATATTTCATTTTCAATCTATGCGGGATATACCATCACATGTTCTTTATGTTATGTTCATATACCTAATGTGTCAACACACATGATATTTAAGTGAATATATTAGACCCATCTTCATACATCTATATTGTTGTGTCACTTTAATACTTTATACATGCATACATGAGAATATATGATTCTAACCTAATTTTCTAACTCTCCATCCCGTATTAGTCAGTTTTCGTATATTCACATAATCTGATTCCGTTTCTAGTCCTGTTTTTTGTTGAACTGGTCTTTATAGAAACGGGAGAAATATTGTTGTGCCCGACGTCTTCCTCCCTATCTCCAAGGGTGAGTCAAATGGGATACAAAAAATGCAAACTCCAATTCTCCTTGAAAAAGGACTTGAATTTATTCTGGACCAATTAATTTTAAATTTGGCCTAGTACATAGCCAATAATACTAGTAGAAAATTATCTTCAGATTGACTAATTAATTATGAGAAAGAAAGCAGACATTGATACGTTCTTATGACTCGCTAGAATGTGTGTTCCACAACAATTTCCTTTTTATGCAAACTGCTGCAAAGCCCTAAAATTATATTTATGTTGATGTAGACTGTTTCCTTAATTTTCAGTTTGCGCTGGAAGCAGCGGCATGCAATTAATTCAGTGCTTTGTAACAAAAAAAATTCAAAGTCGTTATCACTTTTCGATCACATATATAAATGTAGGTTGGTTGTCGGTATCAGTAGTAGGACTATTTTATTGTGCAGTGTAGGCTGTCTGTTTTAAGTTCAGGTTAGATGTACACACATCCATCATCAGTGCATTTAAAACTACAAATAAATTTGCTTAGCTGAATCTAATTTTAAGATGCAAGCACACATATAAATACATAATAATGGTGTAACCTTTTTGCCAGAAGGTAACTAATAACTATAATACGTTTTCATCGTAATCCATCGAGGGCAAGAGGCCTAGGTAGGTAGTATTGGTTTCAAAAAAGAGGCCTAGTAGTACTCAAGCATGGTTGATTGACGTCATTAAAGAAACATGTGTACGATGTACTTTGGTGTAATCTTCTTGATATGAAAAACAATGAGAGCTAAAGAAGCACATGACAATCTATAGAATTATTTTCTACGTTTGCTGAAATAAGTGAAAAGTTAGTGAATTGTTGTTGACCTATGATCGTTGACGATCCATCGATATATATTCAGTATGACGTTCCCATATATAATATATCAGTGTTTGCCCATATATAACAATAAACGTGCACGTAACTTAGCTAGTTAGTTTTTCATAAACATGTCTATTCAGATTTAAATTCTCGATTTAACATGGATGCTAGTATTTTTAAAATTATTTTAGAATTTAATGTTATTTTTTTATTGGTAGGTCATATAGTCTTTCGCATTCTTCGGTGGCAGAAAGAAGAAGGGAGATACTAGAAAGAAAAAGTTCATCAATTTCACCTACATGAATTTTGGCCATCGTTCGTTGTCGATTTGTTCTCAAGTCATTTGTCGAGTGTTTATCGGTGCGGTTATCCACATTATAAAACGTATACAAAATTAGGTTTTGAGTTATGTTATTCACAGCGTGGGTACTATTTTAAAATCCAGAATGTCATAACGTGTTAATATATTTAGCTATCATATAATATAATTCTTTTTTCATTGTAAAATAATAAAATTATGGATATAGATAAAAAAAACCATATAGAGTAACCGATAAGTCTATCGTAATTGAATAGATATTATAGAGTATCTATATACCTACTATGCTAAATAAGAAAGCGAAAGCATACAACATGCAGATATGAGTACTACCTAGGCGAAAATAATTTAAGAGACAGTGTTAAACGTGAACTTCTAATGTTTATTATCCTAAGATTCTAGACGATGCAAGAACATGTTGATGCACTAGTTAGTTAAAAAAATCTGTCGTAGGTTCCCTCTTCCAATACCTTTTAATTGTTTTTTTGGTAAATAGCACGAGTAGGCTTTCTACAAGAAAGCAGAGATAGCGCACATGGAGTTTCACAGAACTTTCTCGGGTTGCTGAAACATGTGAAAGATTAGCGCCTTGTTATTGACCTCAGAACATCTGATGACCTGTACGTCTAATAACATTCACGATCATATCCACCGTACCTAATCTCAGATCAGCCAAGAATAAAGTTACCCAATCGCTTTGATCTGATCACATCGTTGGATTCATCGGCAAGGGGTGATCAGAGAATGACGTGGACATAGAACAAGAATCATTTTTTGATCTATGATTCAGTCATCATCAACTCCGTACTTAAACAACTCCGATCACTCTTGATTGCCCTTTTTTAGTCCAACATGGGAATTGCCGAAGAAAGAGCGATATGTGTTACAGGGTGGCAATCAAGGTAGTACAGATTATATAATGGAATAAATTAGGGGAAATGTGTATACTGAACTACTGGTCGATCAGTTTGTAGTTGCCATCATTTATCTTTAGAAAAAAGGTCCTTTGCGTTTGTTCTTTGTAGGGGCATAGGTCGATCAGTTTAGTTTGCCAAGTACGTACTCTCTTCATCTCAAATTATAAGTTATTCTAAGAATTTAAGAATTTTAGAGAGTCAAAATATCTAAAGTTTAACCAAATTTATATAATAATATAATAACATTTATGATGTCAACTAAGTATTGTTAGATTCTTTATCAATTATATTTTCATAGTATATCTATTTGATATTAAAATATTTATACTTTTTCTATAATTTTGGTGAATCAAAGATGCTTTGACTCCCCCAAGACTCTTAAAATGACTTATAATTTGAAATAAAGATAGTAAATTTTTTTAGAAACAGACTCTCTTTTTTGGCTAGGTTTGTGCTCCATCGGCCCGCTCGTGCGTGACTATCATCCCCGCATTCCATCTATAACCTCCACCTCCGACCTTGCCGGTCCACGCGCGCGCACTGACGACCTCGCCGGAGGCTAGGGTTTTAGTTCCCTCGGCCCGGCCGTGTGTTCTGGCTGCCATCCCTCGCTGACCTCCACCTCCGACCTCACCGGCCTAGCGCTCTGACCTCGCCCGGCGCTCCCTGCTGGGTGACATCGAGCTCCCCAAGTGCTCCCTCCCCGACCTCGACCTTTGATTGCCGCAACCCCTTCGCTTCCATTCCTGCTGCAGTGGGTTATCGAGGAAGAACAAAGCATGCTCCTTGGCGTGAATGAACTTAAGTGTGTGAATTTGTGGTAAAACTGAAATAATTACGTGAATTTGTGGTACTGTATTACAGAAGCTGCAGCTCATTCTTTTTTCAAAGTGTGGTCATCTATGTCGATTATTAGCTTTTTTTTCTTTTTTCTGATTGATTATTAGATCCTTCTTTTTCACAGTGAGGTCACACTGAGAGGATGAATATATCAGCACATTCAATCATACAAGTGGCAATGCAAATGCTAGTTTTTAGTTGACAGTCTCATTTACAATTATTGTCTGTTATGAGCGACACATGCAGACCTACAACTAGAGCTGCTGCTTTGCCCTTTGTCTCTTAATATGAAATTACTACTGCACACAAAACTTGTTCTCCTCGGAATGGAGTGGAGCGAGTATTTTCACTTGTTCCCTGAGTTTATTGGCACTTAACTTTGTCATAGCCCGAGAAAAAAAGTTTATTCACATCCAGATTCAAGCATCAATCAGTCATGCGTGAAAACTCGCCACCGCTGTAGCCTGCAGCTGAATCCAATGACAGTAGGCAGCTAAGCGTTCGGCAGTCAGTACGTTCAAATGGGAGGAGGGGTTGAAGACGAAGGACACCTTTACCTTGGTGACAGCGAGCAACATCCTCGTCGCCATCTATAAGCCCTAAAGCATGTGCACGCGCAATCGCAAAGGCGTCATGCACGCGTCGTTTGTTGCAGTCTATGGTCCTGTAAATGCACGGAAGGATTCTCAATTTTGCAAGGCAAGGCAAGGCAATATGGTCCTTACCTGAGAGGCCGAGACAGAGCACACGGTACGGTACGGTACGGTATGGAACCCCAACCTTTTATCAGAGAGTCTACAGAGTGCAGTACGGACAGCAAACACATCCGCAAGCTGGCGCTGGATCAGAAGATGCAGGGATACGTTTTCTCGTAGTCCTAAAATAAATGCACGACCTGGATTCTCAAGAAATCAAATATTTTTAAATTGGTCGAGTATAAAGGACGTGTTTGGTTGCACGCTTCACCTCGCCACGTCAAAAGTTCAGCAACTTCGCCACGCTTCTCAAGTTTGGCTGTCACAGCTATCGTTTTGTTCGCTGACTTGTCGTTTTGCCTGTGGTAAGGGTGTGGCTTGTGGCAGTCATTCTTCCGGTCACACCATTGTGGCGCCGCCGAAGCTGCGGCGTGGCTGGCGTGGATGTGCAACCAAACATGTCCATATTTTCTAAATACTTGAGGCTTTGATATTAGAGATGAGTACTTGTTTTGAGACATGAAGCTCAGTACTACTACTTACTCCGTTTCATAAATAAAAAAAAACACCTTACAGATCTATGCACGAGAATTAAGGAGAAGAGAAAAAATATAATATACCTGAGAAAGTCTATTATTATGGGATGGAGAGACTTAGTAATCCCCGTCTTAGCGGGAGATTTATCTCTCAATTTTTAAGAAGTAACACTGAGAATGGAATGAGGTTTCTCAATGCATTGTTTCATAGGGTAATTTAGCCTTTATTTCGTACTCCTATACTATGGTGGTCCTGCCATTACCTCTAACACCGGAGCTTGCCATGGTGGCTTTGCCCACGGCAGATGACCTCCACGCGTGTGGCCTCATTTGCGTTGTTGCCTCCACGCACGCGGCATAGGAACCGTAGTGGGCACCTGGTGGCCTTGCTCACGTCGGTCGAGCCCGCACCCTCGCCTGCGACGGACAGCCTCGCTCGTGCCGGTCGAACCCAGGCCCATGCCCAGCGACCTCGCTCACGGCGGCCTCACCCGAGGTAGATGGAGCACGCTTGCATACGCTCGATAAAACAACCAAATGGCCTAGGTGGGAGGTTTGTTCGGTTTCCACGGTTTTGGAAACTACACTCACTCGTTTTATCCCCATAAAATGTTTATCTTCTCTCTTCTCTTCGATATATGCAAAATCTCTAACTCTACTGATGTGGTATACTATTTATTTAATAGGTAAGAAATCCTATAAAATATGCGTTGAGAATGACGCAATAAACATTGGACACTTTTTTTTATAAGAAATGGAGTAACAAATCTATCTGAATTCTTCTACGGCTTCAGCAATCAACAGTACTACCCTTCCGGTCTGTTATTGGCGGATCCAAGAGGGGGCTGGGGTGGCTCCACGTGAGCCTTAATACTTCATTAAATTATTGTACTATTAGCCCTAAATCACTATTAAAATTTTTATTATCAATCATCATCTCTATTACTTAGTCCCCTCTTAATCTCATCAAGGATCCGCCACTGCTTCATGTGCAAGTGTCAAGATAAAAGACAAAGCTTACTGCTGAAGCTTAGTTTAAGGAAGCTTCTAAGACACTGTAGTACTAGAGTACTCCGTACTAGTACTTGCATATATACAGTTTAAAATCTCTCTTCGCCATATATCGTTTAAATTCTCTCTTCACACTGCTACATCGATCACGCACTAGTGACCACCATATATAGTTTAAAATCTCTCTTCGGCAGCATCAATCAATGGCTCTTAATTACTTGCTTTGACTAGTAGTGAAAAACTTGACCAAGCATGCAATTTAATTCCGTGCGGTCTCCAATGAAGCCGACCGGGCAGAACCTGATCGATGGCAAGCCAACAATTACAGCTCAGCTTTGTCTCCTCCCCCAGGGTTTCAGCGCACCTAATCCACTGCTACACAACACAGCAAAACTCAACTGCACCAGCAGTTACTGTCTCGCTTAGCCACATTGATCATCATCAGCTCGTCGTTCATGCGCTCTTAGCTAGCTAGTTAAAGAGATCCAGGCAGGCATACGGAGGATGGTGCTGCGCAGGAGAAAAGAGCTCAAGCTCATCCCTGCAGTAGTCTTGCTGCTTGTATCTCTGGTGTTGATGTTGCAGGTTGCAGAGAGTGCAGCGGGGAGCTCATCTTCTTCTTGCTCTTGTTATCGACATGGAGGAGCTGCAGTAGTGAGGCTGCTTCAAGGGAGAAGAATGCTAGCGGGTCGTCATGGCGAGGTGCTTGCGAATAGATTAATGGAGCACGCTATCAGGGAAGGTGGAGACGCGATTGGAGAGGAGGAGGAGAAGAGGGAGGTCCTCACTGGACCTTATCCACTTCACAACAGAAGATAGGAGAGGGCTGGTTCATCAGCGAGCTGCGTGTTACACTCAAGTTCTTCAGATTCTTTTTCTTTAGTTCTTGTTGCCTTTTTTTTTTTGCCAATTCTTTCATAGATAGTAGTGGGTACCTAATGATGCATAGAATGTTGGATGGAATTGTTGCGCTTATTTGTTTTGTACTTTTGATTTGGCATGAGAGATAATTAAGATGCCAAACTGTCGAATACTGCTACCCTGCTTGTTTGATTTGCATATGAGCTGTGTCTTCTCTTCTGTTTTGGCCTGTTCTGTTCTGATTCAGAGAGATGCTGATCGGAATAATCAAGCGTTCTTCATTCCTGGCATACTCAAAGAATTCATTTTCATATGTTTTTTTTTTTCAAAATTAGTTTTTGAGATTTCAAACATGCATCATACATGATTTTGTCTAAATAACCATACCTTTTTTTTGCGAGACCTAACAAATACATGTCATTTATGACATTACACAAAAAAAAATCTTGAATATATGACACTTACAGTACATATTATGAAAGCACAGTTTCATAAATAATGAATCTAAAAATGTTGAACTCATGTTACCTGACAAATATAATTTACGTATCCACACTTATAAACATAAAAAATGGGATTTGCTAAATTTCAGGTGTCTGAATTTTAGTTTTTCTTTCAGGCGACAGTTATTGCATATATTTTATACTAAAATTGTAGTTTTATTTCGTTGCAATTTATCTAGACATAGTCTGCAATTTTGGTTTCAGAAATAAAAAACATGTTAGCCAAAACTACAAACTTAACAAAATCTTATATATGTTGGGACAAAAATAATTTAGCAATTAAAATTATTTCTATAGGAGGAAAAGGACAAAAAATTAATATGTTATATAACATAAATACAAATAAAAAAATACAAAGTTAACAACTAACTTATATTAGTTGATGATATATTAGTGTTGCCTGAAATCATCTTAAATTTCAAGCACCTGAACTATAGAAAAAGTGTAAAAATATTTGGAATTGGAGTATGTCTAGATGAGGGGAAAAAACAAGAAGAAAAGCTCCACTTAAAGCCCCCATGATAAGAATAGCTTCAGGATGGGCCAGCCCATTAACTTGCACGTTAGGCCGTTAGCCCAACATATGAGTGCGTACCGGCCCTGGAGGCTCTTCTCTCCTCTCTACTCGGTCGAACATTCGAGACGATTTCCCCATCCTACCCTCGGCCTCACTCCAAATAAACCCTAAACCCTCCTGCGAGCCGCGGCAACAGTAAAGCCACCGCAACCCCCTCCTCAAGTCCTCAACTTGCTCCCCAAGAAGAATCGAGCGCAAGACCTCCTCGCGGCCATGGCGAAGCGTCTGATCCCGTCGCTGAACCGGGTGCTGGTGGAGAAGCTGCTGCAGCCCAAGAAGAGCGTCGGCGGCATCCTGCTCCCGGAAACCACCAAGCAGGTAACGGATACATAGATCTCGCTCTGTTCCTCCTTCTGCTGTGTCCGCATCCCGGCGTATGTACATCAGTGGCCATTTTGGCGTTGGGGTTTGGTATTGTAGATCTGGTTCGGTATTCGAGATCGCGGTGGGTGCCAGCGAGGGGAAGCTGAGCCAATTCATTCATTCAGTCTCTTGTTTTGGGGGAAGTTTTGTGTCGCTGATGTTGTGATGGGCACTAGAGTACTAGACTAGCATTGATAATCAACATTGACAATCTTCTCATGAGAAGATTACCTGCTAGAAGTTCGAGTATTCTGTGAGCTAGTTAATGGCTTCTTGCCGATTCTGCTGCTGTTAGCTTGGTCTCGCTGTCTCCTGCTCGTCAACCCCTTGATTTGGAAGGGGGTCTGCAGTGGTCGATCTGAGGGGGTGCATTGTGGTTTGGGAAAGGAGGGTAAGCAGCAGAGATGAGAGAGGAAAGCGCGAGTGAGGGGCAGAAGTGCAATGGCGGTGCTGGGCTCCTGGTGAACAGGAGAGAGAGCAGTGGTCGGCTGATGTTTCTGTGGCTGATGCCTACCATGCGGCAAGCTGAATTGATAAGTTCGTGCGAACAGGGAGGGAGAGAGGAACATGGGCTCGCCTGGTGGGCTGGGTTAGCCCACTTCTTACTCTTCCATTTCTTTTTGGGTTTTTTAGATTGGTGCCATTACAATTCTTTGAGTTTTGAAAACTACCATTACAATTCACCTATTTGGAAATGTACAATTACAATTTCAATTGAACCGGAGTCATGCCATTTTCTACCCTAGCAAAGACTTTAGGCCCACCTACTGTGCATGATATATTTGTATAAATGCCCCCTACCTCAGTGTACTTCCATTCACTAACGTGTGGACCCTACATGTCAAATCCTTCTTCCATCTCTAGCAACTCCTTCAGTCCCCTCCTCTCCAATGGTGACAGGTCCCGCACCCATGACCATGACAGCCATGGTCCGCATGCTGCTGCCGCTCGTGCTCGCGAGCTCGGCCTTGCGCCATGGCCACGTGGGAGCTCCGCCAAGGCCTCTCGTGATGCCGGCAGCCATGGCCTGCGGCCGCTTGCGCCTCGCTGCCAGCGTCTCCGCTCCGCTCGCGCTTGCGCTCACGAGCTCGGTCTCCCGCCATGGCCGTGCGGAAACTCCGGCTAGGCCCTATCGCCGACGCTGACAGCTGACCTGCAGCCGCTTGCACTCGCTACCGCTCCTGCTCACGAGCTCGGACGCCCGTTGCTGCTGCTCTCCCTCGCCGACCATGCTGCTCGTCGTGGCGCTGTTGTGGGTGCTGGGCTCCGTGCACGCGTGCATAATTTGTGCGGTCGTGCAAGGTGCACGAGCGTGCCAGCAGACGCAGCAGGTGCCTCAGCTGCTAGGGAGCCTTTTGTTCATGGTTGTTCGTGAGCGCGGAGGTAAGGCTGTGGAGACGTGGCAGCGCCGACAGGAAGAACCACCATTGGTGAGAGGAAGGGGATGACGAGTGGGGCCCACACATCACTGAGTAGAGTGAGGAAAGTAGTTAAGGCCAATATCGTCCATATGAAAATACTTGTATTCCCCATACGCTGCAGCTGGGCTTAAGGCCTCCAAATACGTATAGCATGGCATTTTTCAATGTTAGAAAGAATTATAATGACGCTTTTCAAAATAGGTGAATAGTAATGGTATTTCTCCAAACTTTAAAAATTGCAATGGCATAAATCCAAAAGACCCCTTTTCCCTTTTTCTTTTTTCTCCATCCTCCATGGCTCTATCCTGCAATTTTGCATTTTCCTTACAAGTGGTAAGGTCCGTCGCCTCAGGTCACACCAGACACTTAAGCTCAAGGTGGTAGTCAGTTGCCACGCCTTGCCTTAGGCCCTTATCGCTTTGATTACTAATGGGAGTGTATTTTTGTTACTGCAGTTGTTTTATATGTAGCCGTAGCTTGTAACAGCTTTTAGATTAATACTGTCAGAGGTTGAACTGCTCGTGAAGGTTGCTGCAATATCTATGTATGCTCATTATGTAGGTTGAGTGAATTCAAATATATTGAATCAAGATGTTTCCCTTTTTTAGCTTTAGTTGTTTTGTGGACTGTTTTTTTTTTATCATGGATTTTTAGTTTTCATGTCTGTTTTAGGCCTAACATATCACTTTATTTTTAAATGCAGCTGAACGCTGCTAAAGTCATTGCTGTTGGCCCTGGTGATCGTGATAGGGATGGTAAGCTGATCCCTGTATCTCTGAGTGAAGGCGACATTGTTCTACTTCCGGAGTATGGTGGAACAGAAGTGAAGCTTTCTGAAAAAGAGTATGTTAACATATGAATGCTATTTTGACCTGGAACTATGTTCAAGAACGATACCTTTAAAATGTTACGTTTAAACTGTCATTCTGGGTGGATAGTAGCTTGATGTATCACCCAGTGAATAGCCAAGCGAGCAGCTCCTGTTTGTTCAGCTGAGTTTTTACTGGTAATACGTCATGGTATCGAGTTGTTTTGTGAAGCTGGTTATTATAAACCATGTACTAACACCTCCTTTGTAGCTGACCAGTTAAGAATTTAAGATGTCACTTGTCTAGTACAGCTCAGTTGTGGCAGTAGTCTGAAAGGGGAGTTTGTTTTTTCTAGTATTCATAGGAGTATTTTCTTAACCAAACTGGAGTGCTGTCATTACTTTTCTGCATATAAGTACATATATTATGCCATATGAGTTCTTAACTGAACCTGGTGCTAGTTATTACGAAAATTCTTAGCTAAAGGCAATGCCAATTTAATAAACATGTATAAACATAGTGCCAGGTACAGTTCTTTCAGTTTTGATAGTCTACCCTTGTTTTTTTCGTGTTGGTGGTCTAACCTGGTTACTTGAAATTTCAGGTACCTTCTTTTCAGAGAGCACGACATACTGGGAAAGCTTGAGGAGTAGCTCTGGACCGTCAAAATGTCACCTCTCAAGGCTGGGTTGTCTGAAAGTAGGGATGCAGGAGTAGCCACGACTTCCCTTTTTTTTTTCTTGTGTGTGTGGGGCGACAAGTGAGAACCCGACCCTTCTGAGAATTCGATGGCACTTGACATCATCATTTAAACATTTGAACCGATACATTTGCATGTTTGATGCTTCATTTTCGACTGAGTTTGTTACAACTACACCATTCCAAAGTTTGGTTTATAATGAGATTAAACCTCAGAGATGGCATCATGCTCTATCTGATTAACATCTTCATCTAATTACGGTCGTAAGGTGGTTGTGCTGGCCTGGACCTACAGCTTATTTTGTGTGTGTGTGTCCAACCGACTCTCCACCATGCCTGCGAGTTCTCTCTATAGTAATTAACCAGCAACTCAGTCTGCACTCACCAGCAAACGGGCTCTGTATGTTTCTAACTTGTAAATTCCATTACGGGGCCGTTCCGTTTTAGCTATTAGAATTGAACATTCCAGGTACCGGCCCATAGCCCCCATTGACAAGAGGAGGCAGAGCATGATTTAGTCAGTCGCCTTCGGGCTTCTTCCCACTTGGTAGTAGTACCAGCAGTACCTTTGAATTGTGCCCTGGATTGCACTATCCATCCTGTCCTGTGACTCAACTCAAAAAGAGTTTTGTGACGAGGCTATGTGATTTCTGAGAGGAGAAATAAAAATAGTTTCTTATCGCGGTGTGCAAAGAGGAATATCCACCAAAAAAGGCCTCATTTCTGTAAGAGAATATAATTGATAGAATATTAGATATATTGCATTGGGCCTCATGGACTGATTATATAGAGTACATAGGATTAACACCTTTTGTGGCTAGACAATATGATACTATTCCTATTACTCTAACAATTTCTTATCATCTGTGACTCCTTATTGTGGTGTGCGAAGAGAGCAGAAGCTCCACAAATAAAACCTCATTCCAATCATCATTTAGTCGCACACTGCGGACAAACTTCTCTGGCCAGGCATGGTTCTCAGACGTTGGATCTTCGGGTGCCTGAGGTTGAGATAGTTGCCTGAGACGTTAGTGTACTTTTAAAGATTTAGAAGTTTTTTATAACTTATCCATTTTAGAGTGAAATGCATTGTGGCTCCTTAAACTTTTTTCCACCTCTCACTTAGGTCAAGAACAAATCACGCGACGTGTGTGTTTTGATTTTTGAATGCGAGAGGCGAGAAGGTCGATTAGCGTCGTCTGCATTTGGTGGAGAGTATCGAGGAGGGTGCAGCGTATGGTCCGTCCAGCACGCCACGCGCCACGCGCCACGAACTGGTACGCAGCCTGCAGTGAGATGGATCCCGTCCCAGGAGACGTGCTTGGACGGGTCCGGGCAGAGGATCGACGTGGCGTTGCAGGCGATGAGCGCGCCGGAGTTGTGGGGCCCGCCGTCGCCGCAGCACGCGGTGAGAGCAACGTCCTTCCTGAAGCCTGCATGTTCAGCAGTTGCAATTGCAGTTCAGACTTCATACTGCGTGTTTGAAACGGGCGATCGACGACGAGCGATCCGTCATCCACCATCCGTACCGTGGTGTTTCTGGGGGCTACGGGTGATCTCCATGATGGCGCCGTAGTAGTCGATCGGCGTAGACGACGGCGACCGTGGGGTGGTGATCCCGGGGGCGTGGACGGATGTGGTCCAGCATGCGCCTGAGCGCGCGGTTGTGCTATGCAGCTGGCGGCGTCGTAGTCGTCGGGGTTGTTGCTCTGGAACATGGTGAGGTACCTCGGGATGCAGCCCATGGGGATGGCTCCGGGACCACGATCGTCTTCGCCCCAAGCCCGATCAACACCTACTTATCAATGATGGAAAGAGATTATTAATTGCAGATAGTAGGTAGTACTAGTTCGTAGCTAGGAACTGGGATACTCGCTTGCTTGTAGTAGCGTAGTAATCTTTTTGATGACCTTTGGGAGCAAGGGCCTGATATCGGCCGTGAAGGGGGATCGGTTTTGGAAGAAAAGGTGGTTGTAGTCGTTCATCCCAATCTCCCCCATCAGGAACAGGGAACTGGACATGATCTCCTGCCGCTCTGAATGCCCGCACGCATGTCAATTAGCTTCCTGAATATTCTGTCCAAATCTCATATTTCTGCCTGTGTGTGTATATATATAATCACCTGTGTCGGTTTTTTTTTTATAACAAACGGATTTATTAAACTTAACAGCACGATGCTGTGAGTACATGTAAATCTAGGACATGCAAGTCCTGAGGTGCCTGAAGAGTCGGGCACTGATCCGAATGATCAGAGGAAGAACAATTCCCCTGCAAGCTTGAAACAGAAAAAGAGGTTGCCCGCCGTAGAGTTTAAGCTTCTGTGGATTTTCCTAATAGAAGTAGCTGTTGTAGTAGCACAGTTGGTGCGTGAAAGGCTTGATGTTCCAATCCGGCGGATGCATGGTGTTGTCCTGGTTAAGGAACGTCACCAGCTGCTGGCAATATGAAAGAATGGTAGCATTTTGAATATGGAGGTGCTGGATAATCATTGCTGCCAGCGCCACAGCAGCTGCCTCCGCCATGAGCACCGATGAGACTTGTGCAATGTGTGCTCTGATGAAAACTTTGGTAGCCGGTTGTACCTGCACATCAATAAAAAAGACACCTATACCTGCTGGTCGAATGAACTGCAGAGGTTGATCCGGTTGAGTGGCCGCGTCTACATAACATCTAGGACCTGTAAGCGAGCATGGAAGAGTTACAGGTAGAGATATAACATTAGTTTGCTGGTGGTTGCTTTTTAGCGGTTGGGTTGGATTTTGAAGGACGTGATGTTCAAGTGTTGGAGTCCCTGATTCACTGTATGCTTTGATAGCCTGTGCAGTGGTCCAAGTCCTCCTTTGAAACCTATTGTCATTTCGAGCTTTCCATAAAAACCAGAAGGTTATAAGAGTTCTGTTAAAAACATCATCCGGAGTCTGGTCAGTAATAAAAGATGTTAAGATGTGTTGGATTCCATCATCCTCCGGAGGCAAGTTATCTGTTCTTAAAGCAGGGTTAGAGGTGAACCAAACCGATCTAGAGAGATTGCAGTGAAAAAATATGTGTGCATCATCTTCTAATAAACCACAGGCAAAGCAATTCTGATCAATGTGATTAGAGTACCTCGCTGCTCTCTTTCCTGAGGCAAGCGCTCTCCTAATTAGTCTTCTTTTTTTTTGGTGACTTTCTCCTAATTAGTCTTCATGCAAAGGCCTTGATTAGTGGTGGAAGTTTTGGGTTCCTCCAAACCCGCCTAAGGATGTTGGGAGCCTGAGGAATAATGCTTCTGGTACCTGAAACAGGAAGATTGATAGTTAGCTGCGAGCTAAGGTGTTTGTAGATGGCTTTGGTGGTGCAAATGCCATTTTTTGCCGGTTTCCATCTCAGAATGTCTTGCTGAGGGGCATTAATATTAGAAGGCACAACTTTAGTTTGCATAATAGTGTCGGTTGGTGCGAGCATGTGGAGCACGCGGTTGATCGAGCCACTCCAGCTGCACGTTCTGCTGGCTCAGCGCTGTGGCGCCGGACACCGCCAGGTTGGCTCCCGCCCGGAAGTCCGCCGCCGTCTTCCCGAGGAGGAACGGCGTCGACAGCGGCAGCTTCAACGCATCCGCTGCAATGCAAGCACAAGCGCACGTACAGAACGCGCGTCCGTCCGTCATCAACAGCGCGCGCGTTGAACCAACAACTACCTGTGTGCTGGAAATGTATTACCCTACCAATGAAGTCGACGATGAGGCGGCCGTCGCAGAACCGGCCGGTGGGGCGGCGGAAGAAGGTCTCCACGTAGGGGAACGCCAGCACGGAGATGTTGGCCGGGGACAAGCTGGCAAGGTTGCCGGCGTCGGTCATGGAATCGCCCAAGCTGAACAGATGCGTGTAGCGGCAAGCGCTGGCGGCGTACGGGCACATCACGAGGAGGACGACAACCACAGCAACTTGGGAAGAAGACGCCATCGATGTCTCTACTACTGATCTTCGTCTCTCAGAAATGGGAACAGCACGATTCGAATTCGATCGTTCCTTGTTCAGTACTGCACGCACGGTCCAAAAGTTTCCTGTTGTGTTGAAACACTGCTTGGGCTTCTTATTTCAGACTAGGCGCGTTCAGTCTGCGTGTGCAATCTTATCCCAGATTCGTTCTGCATGCGTGTCAATTGAATGAACAGTTTGATTAAGCACAACACTTATATAATATCATGCATTATTGGTTAGCAACGTACTGATCGATCGAGAAGACTTCGTTTAAATTTGTTGTCAACGGAACTCTTACATGTTTTTCAAGAGACAAAGCCAGTCGTCACCAGTGACCAGTCGCTTTCAGTATTGTGTATGCATGCTTTGTGCAGCAACCAGTATAGGTTAATATTACACCTTTTACATTCAGTCTAGTAGTCGTCTGCTTAATTATTACTATTAGCTATCTCAATTCAAAAGGTCACATGTTGAAATAGATCTCAAAAGATAAATATGCACTACTAGTATATTGTAGTAGAAGAAACATAGTAAAAAAAAACAAGTTGACCAAAGGCGGCAAGCCATCTTGTCAAATCTGCAGTTGTAAATTAGTCACATCGCGCAAGCAAGATCAGCCCATGATTTCTTGGCAAGATTGCAGTCTACTCTTGTCATCCTGGAGCGTGACCGATCGAATTGAGATCACGAGATTAAATTCCAGAACCAAAATCATCCGCAGCAACATACCAGATTATATACAGTATATGCAATTACCACCGTACCTAGCTAGAGACAGGGCTAGCCAGATGCATGTCATGGCGGTGGTTACGGCGACCAGCGGAGCACACCACCAATTTGACTTTGATCATTCAACGTTATCATGACGTAGTTTGCAGATATCACTGGATCTGGCAGTAGCGAGAGTGACGCAATTGTTGCTACATATATTCATTTTTATGTTCAATCTATGTATACATTGATGCTTATTTGATTAGTCAAAAAATTCATCAAGTATATTTAAATAGAAATTGTTCTAAAACAGAAAAAATGTAAAAAACCTGATAACTTTGAGAGATTAGATATGCCTTAATGTTAGCTCGTCCATGTGTAATAAAAGATTGGAGCAAGAGTTAAAAGGTTTGAGACCTTTTACCGGTTTAGTTCATATTTCATATGGGCTTGTTTATACTAATGGCTAACCATGGGTATTGTGTCGTATTGTGTTGTGTAATATGTCTCTTTGTTTTTTTTAATGTGTAAGTATTGGGTGCGTTGAAGTGCTTGACAGACAATGGAGAAGATCAAGCTCAATGGACCAGTGGTGGTGAAGGACCGACACAAAGGTTTGGACTGAAGGATCAAAAGGCAAAGGATGGACCATGAGCAGATAGCATTGTGACACATGGAAGAATGATAGTACATGGATGACGAAGACGGTGTTGTGGCACTAGGAGGAGGTTAGACATGTGTCTACAACGGGGTGCTGAAAATGGTGTCAATCAAGTCAAGAAGGAAGCTAAAGGAGTATGTGACCTTGACAAAGATCAGACATGCATAATTGAAGGGAAGTACTTCTTTGCCAAATGGAGAATGACAAATTGAAAAATGACCTTTCCTCTAGTTGTATTGTGCTTCTTGTGATAGCTTGCCCATGGAGAATGACAAATTGAAAAATGACCTTTCCTCTAGTGATAAACAACTAGGGAAGTACTTCTTGGTAAGGTTACAAACAAAATTTCTTTATTGAAGGGAAGTACTTCTTTGCCATGGGCTTCATGCGAGCCTTTGCTTGTTGAAATCAATGAATCACACCACAAGTCTAGATCAACTTGATCATGGGGATAAAATTGGTGACATAAGTCCTATGTCTTGTAGCTTGTGTTCTTTGAATGTAAATGATAATGCTTGCCTAACTTCTTGTGATAAGCATGATGCTTTGCTTGATGTGAGTGATGTTGTTTGGTCTCATTTAAACACTATGCAGGGAATTATAAAAATGAAGTCTTGGTTGAAGCAAATGTGTGATAATATGAGCGCCAAGTTGCTTGAGCATGATGAGATGAGTGCCAACCTCATGAAAGAAAACGATCTCTTGTGTAGCACATACTCCCTCCGTCCCTTTATATGTGTCGTCTGAGAAACGTGTCTGTGAGGGAAATACGATTTTGTAGAGACAGATATTTAGGGACTAAGGGAGTATGATAAGTGCATGGAGAAGGAGATCAAGAATTTGAGAAATATGCCATGTGCTAGTCTCAAATTTGATCTGCTAAGCGTACCACCTCAAATTTGGAAATAAAGTTTTAGTCAAGTGACGCAAGAGTATATGTGCTAAGTCTTTTAATTCTTGCAATTCTTTCCACTTCCATCTTGATGTTTCTAAAATTTCTTCTGAGTTGGATTAATGTGTTGAGCATTGGATGGTAGCGCTTGTGCTATAGCTTTGTGTAGCTCTCCTATGACAAGAAATAAAATCATAGGTAATTTACTACAATAGCTCTACTGTGAAGGGAACAAGGACCTATACATTCTTGCAATGAGACAAGCAGGAGCAACATTTTAGTATGAGCAAATTGATCTGTTCAATTTCAATTGATTAAAAAAATCTTTTAGGAGGCCATGTGTCATCTATACTTATTATTCAAACACATACATGCATTGAACAATTTTTTTTTTGTAAACTATTGATTGTATTATATGTTATAAATATATCATCCATGCATACTTAATGTTGTCCCATTGCCACATGGATGGGCTTGTCTCCCTGTAAGGCCGAAGAGGACCGGGCTTCGAGCCCGGCTGCTCTGCAGCCAGCTTCGCTGATGATTTTCCATGAGTAGAGTATAAACTGCATTAGGTACCGACGTTTCGGTCTCAGAATTCTCACTATTTGTCTATTTGGGCCGATCCTCCTATAGTTCAGCCCAATGCGCCTCGGGAAGCCCAGCTACCTACTACCTACAGGCCGAAAGTCCGCCAAGTGTAATCCTACTCCGAATTACGAAGTTCTTGGTCTGATATGGGCCATCAGCCCACAGGTTATAATTCTTCCCCAGCATTCGGCCTGCTAGCGCAACGTCTACTTACTTCATCACACACGACACGATTTCGGAACCGTCTTTCTATCCATTCATTCATCTGTTTCCAAGGACAGCATAGCTAGCCAGCCAGCCTGCCTTCTTTCGCCACAATTCACAGGTAGAGGTAGCTGTAGAGATGGCAGGACTCTTCAACACTCTGATGCAATAGCGCAAGGAGACACGACAAGAGGCGGCAGCAGCAGGTAGCCTAGGCATGCACACGTACGCCAAACAACAGTCACCAAACCAGAAAGCTTTTGCTATAAAGTTTGAATCACTTTTGTTCTTTCTTGTTCATGGTGTTGTGCGATCGATAGATATAGATGGCGATCGATGTTGCAGCTCGGAAGAGGACATATACATTGTGCGCTTTATAGATGCAGCAGCATATAGTAGGATGGGACGATGCAATAATAAAGGTATAATGGATGGGTGATGGCAAAGCCAGAAAAGGTACCTTTTAGGCACCCTTAGCCGCGAAGCTAGCCATGGATTATATATATATGGAGCATGCATGCATAGTACTAGTTATTTGTCGTCCTTAATCAGTCGCGATTATTCCTTCCGAGAATGTATTAGCATTTGTTGTTGTGAGGTCCAGAGCACCAGTTCAGTTAAGGGGATGAATTATTGTAATAATGTTTCGATGGCCGGTCATTACTAGTGACTACTAGCTGGTAGCTGCTAGTGATCACTGTCGTCGTACAAGTTATTGCAGCTTGCAACTGCGGCGGCCCAACCAACTAACCAAACCAATAAATCCCTGTATATACGGATGGATCAATAAATCACTCGATCGTGGTTACATGCTCCTATTATATGATGAATAAAGAAGCAAAGGAAAGGAAAGGAAAGAAATTAAGAACAGCAACAGAATTATTGTATATATAGGTAGCTAGAGATGAGATTAATGATACAGCATCTCATATCTCCGATTAATTGATGGAGCTGAGACGACCCCCACATCAGATTCAGATTGCAGAGACTGAATGATATCATTCAGGTTGGTGGCGAAAGCAATGCAAAAGGTAGCGCCACCTTACCAACCTGCTGTCACTCGCCAGCTGAGGTACGGTAGTCAAAGTGGGTCACTACTACTCTCAGTACTCCCCTCTCCTCTCGGCTCCAACGAACAAGAAGACGAGTGCATGCGTGTGCGGCGGTGTGCCCTCTGTCCAGAGTCCAGAAGACAGCCATCTCCCACTCGTACGTGCGTACGTGACTGAGACAAGCAGCCCGTCTAGGTGGTAGCTGCTGCTGCTATAGTCTATCTAGCTAGGTTCTTTCTCACATGGTCTCTCTCAACATGGTGCTCATCATCGATCTGTGTCTAGCCCACGAGTCACTCACACAACTTAATTTGCTATCTCTTTGCGAATTGCCTGTCAATAATTGGCATGGCCCCGTATTCAGCAAAAGTACTTACGTTACGTGGGTTAATTATTCATTACTCCTCCGTATTCAGCAAAATTACTTACGTTACGTGGGTTAATTATTCATTACTCCTCCGTATTCAGCAGGTGGATAATCCGGCCTATATCTCAGGGCAGGGATCGATCGATCATCGGAAGAGACGATCTAGTGGACCGCGCGCGCGTGGTTATGCATGTTGCTCTACTGGCCGGTGTTAGTTATACGTGCGTACGTGTGGTCGCCTGCCTGTCAGGCATCAGGCGGCGGCCGATCGATCACGCAGCACGCACTGAATCGGAGCGCCTCCAGGGTAGGGTAGGTCGTAGGTGTGGTGAGTGGTCAGGGCCGGGGGACGAAACGATCGAGCCGGCCCTCTATCGCTCAATCCAGCTATGCCGACGCCGCCCGTTTGCATATATGCATGCACTTGGCAGTGCAGTACTCCTGGACCGATCCATGCATCGGTCCGGCCATCTCGATCGGGGCCCTTTATTTGCCGACCATATATGGATGCATATACGAACTGAATGCACTTTCTCGCCACGGAATAATGGCCTCGATCTCTTTCTGATCTCGTACTGATGATGATGTTTTTAATCCCCACATCGATCCGATCCACCTCACATCACCACACTAATTTGAAGACCAGATCGAGATCATCACGTACCACACTCTTTCATTTTGCGATCAAAGCTACAGCGACACAAGGATCACATCGATCCATCTCCATCGCTTCATTCCCGGCCGTTCCTCGTCTTATGTGTGCAGTGACGTAACGCACAGTTAAATGCTTAACAAATAACTAATTAATCGTCTTGTCGCCAGTAATACTTTGAGCGCCTTTTAATTTGAGACCTGCTAATAACTATGGATTTCTCCTCCTCGATCTATCTTTAATTATTTCACTTCGTTCACGCCGTTGTCTCTGTTGTTCTCCAACCATCGCCCTAGCTTGGTTTGTTGTGGAGGAGCTAGTAAGCTTTATTTAGCACGACAGGCAACATTCCTTGACAGAATAAAAAGGTGGGGACAATGACAGACAATAAGCAAGCAAAGTGGTAAGAGGATCGGAAGATGAGCACATAATTAGCTAGACAGCAAAATGAGGGCAACCTGTAATAATTAAGTATCCCAATGCTATTTCGCCATCGGTTTTTAGACAGGTACACTTGCCCTTCATGCCTATCTCATACTGAAAAGAGTATAGGAATGCAATCAGGCTTAGCTTTGTTCATGAGCTGAGCCGGTAAATATTATATTCGGTAAACAGTCTATTTTTAAAAAGGATTCTGTGAAACCTAAATGAAAATGGAAAACAGCTATAGCTTTTTGCAGTCATATACTTAAAAATAAATGAGTAGTTGTGAAAAAGAAAAGAAAAAACCAGTACAATTTATTACCTTTGTGCTAGATTCAAAGGAAATCTAAAACAAAGGCTAAAGCATCGAGGCTCGATTTGGGCTTTTTTTTTTGGCAACTGATGAATACATGTGGCTATACTAATGTGTGTTTTGAAAGCAAGATCTAAATTACATTGAGCCCACGTGGAGGTTCTTTGGAAGCACTTTGTGAATAAGTAAGTGAATAATACTGTACTTTGTGTTTGGAAGCACTTCAGACACAATGTCTGTAGGACTTTGTTTTTATCTTTGACTATGCTATCAAGTTGGATCAAGACTCTAGTAGCATCTCGATCGGTGGGAGAGAGTCAAGTTCAAAGCATTATATATTAGGATGCGCACATGTGGTGTACTCTCAGTCTCTCACCATTGCAAGAGTCAACGCAAGGGTGTCCCCATTGGATTGGTTTTAAGTCTAGGATCTAAAAAAATTGAATCGAATAAAATTGGACTTAAAATAGACTAGAAATAATATGCATCGATCGGGTGAATGGGATCTGCTTGGCAGATCATCCTATGGCGTGCGTGCACACTGCTCAGTACAATTTGGTGTGCCTAGTGGCGCTGGATGCATCATCCGATGAGGTGACTTGACTGTGTGTCAAGTGGCCAAGGTGCTGGAGCTCATCATTTTTATTTTTTATTTTTTTTGAAAGAAGCTGGAGCTCATCATATGGTCCAATATATGGACATGTGTGGCACTCGGTGGATCATCTGCTGATGGTGCCCTAAACTACGTGTCGAGTGATCAACTTATCGGAGTTCACCATATAGTAATACGCTGTGCTTGTATGACAACCAACATATCCACTGGCAGAGCTACATGCAGGCAAAGAGGGTCATGGCCCCTCCTTGTTAATTAAAAACGGATTAAAATTAATAAGTATACATATTAAGTAAAAAATTAGTGTCGATGGCCTCCTCTTGTTTCTCAGTCAAGCTCCGCCATATCATCCGATGGTGGTATTCTGGACTTCTCAAGGCAGTGAGGAGGCACAAGATGATTCGGTGGTGCCTAAATGGGGCATATTTCCTATTGGAGCTATCGAGAAATCTAACATATGGGAAAGGGCTTAGGGTAGTACCAATGGTTGAAATCGTGCACAATTTCCATAACAAAGAAACGATATATGGAAACCGACTCATCCAACGTTGATGTCTTCACGTAATAAATGACATTGATTTTTTTCCCCTTTGTCTCCCCAAACTCCGTCTTCCTCCTCTCACTTATCTTCGTTCTCATTGATTTAGTGTGTGTTTTGCTCTTTGTTTGGGTAAAAAACCTTATGCGTAACTAGAATTGTTTCTTCTTGCTGATGCGTCCGTGAAAGACGACAAGGATATACATGGAGGCGAAAATTTGTAGTCAAAAGCACCGGATGAGGTATAGCCCTTTTTTTTTTAAAAAAAAAGAAAAAATGCAAGGGCTGTTGGTGGTGGTGGAAAGTGTTGAAATTGAGAAGACCGAAGAGGGTGCGATGCTGTGACGGTGGTGGATGCATTATCGGCATCTCCAAAACCAAAAGCTGGTCGGCCGGGTAAGGAGGATGGCCACAAGTCCATGTCGCCGGCCCTACAAAGGATCATGCATATGCGCGCAGTTATATGCTCGTTCTGTCTGTGTGCTTACTGCTGTGCTGGCACACGTAGGTGCTTCATCCGTCTGGAAAACACATTGGGGGCCGCAGAGTTGGCACGCGCAGAACATCAGCAGTAGCCCAACAAGGTGTCTGGATTGGTTCGTTGGTTGGCGGCCTGGCGGGCGCCGTCCGGTCCGGGACACGAGCACAAGAAGGCCCCGTGACCCACGCCACGGGACACTCACGCACCGGGGGCGACAGGCAGGCGTCGGCGGGGCCCGCGCAGCAGTGACGGCACCGCCAGGGCAGACCACCCGCACAAGGAGACCGTATCCACACAGACAGACAGACAGACAGGCACGTACGGCGCCCACCACAGGTGGCCATGGAACACTCGACAGCGACCAATAATGCAATGCCTCGCTGAGTTTGCTGTTGCTACTGGTCCCACGTGTTCACATTCCATGGAAATGGATGCGAGGTGTCGCTTGCTTGGCCTGGCTGACCGTGGCGGTCAAACCCATCGGCGTAAACTTCACTCACCAGTTCTGGAAGGAACCTTTCAAGCACAAGAACTCGAAAAGAAGAAAAAACGAACCCTGCTCCCAAACATTTGTGTTATTGTGCCATACATACATCTTGGTCCAACCAAGTCCTCGCTGGGACAAGAATCATGCCGTTCTTTGATCATGATGATGATGATGATGACAGGCTAACAGCTCAGGTCGCTCAGTGCAAGCGACAGACACCCCCCAGGAGGCATTTCTGCCACTGCCCCACAGAAGTCCTCCATTGCAAGAAAGATAGAAACTGCACTGCATTTGCATCTAGAGTCCACTCCAGACAGACCACGAGACCAAAGGGCACACAGCGCGGTGTCCCAGCATGTCTCAAAACTGATACTGTAACAAATATATATATAGCTTAGCTATGTAATGTAACATTATCTCTCTACATGTTTGTTAACCATTGGAACGAGCCACTTATGGAGTACGAGTTACATGACCCAAGACTCCTGCAAACGCTAGTGCATCCCCCTGCCTGGGGTCTCTGTTTTCGCCTTCCAGATATACATAAGTCATAATAATATGTATGGATGGTACTGGACCCAAAAGAAAGAAAACACTAGACTGGTGGCATATCCAGGTTGTTTGTAAGCGGCGGCAAGGGATGGATCGATGGATGCATGATGATGGGTCTCCAAAATTAGTGAAAGAGCATGATAGGATCAGCGGCGGATGCCCAGCCGATTCCTCATGTTGCTGTTGTTCCTTGGCTTGCTGCCATTGGGCGCTAGCTCTCGGTTCCCTTGCTTCGGCAGGTCTTGCAGATCCACCATTTGGATTGTCCGCTGCTTCTTCGCTGCATTTTTCGCCAAATTGGAAAACGTCATTCACCTTTCTTCTTTCGACACAACAACAGTATCATAATTCATCACATCAACCAGTCAAGAAATGCATTGATTGATCAATGGGTAGCTAAACATAACAACAATACTGGAACTATGTAAGCTATATCTCTTGGCACTGCACAGAACGAAAGAGGGCTCAAGAAACGGCTTACCGTTACTGAATTCTTGGTAACCCTCTTGAAGCTTGCGCTTTGTAGCCTCCAGCTTGGCATCCTTTGCGAGCTGCAGCTTCACCCGGACCGAAGTTTCAGCATGCTGAGTTGGCGGCTGCTATATCATCAGTGAAATATTTTAGACCAACATTAGCAAAATATGTTTCAGATAGATATAGTAAGTTGCTCACAACACACTAACCCTTACCTTAGGCATTGTCGGTTTTGGTCTTCTCTGAGCCACCGAGACATCTTGCTGCTGCTTTGGCTTCACTTCTGAACATTTCAGCCCCATATGCTGCGACATCTGAGGTCTCCCTGGACCAAAAGCTGCACTCAACGCCTTCACTTGTGCCCCTAAATTAGATTGCTGCCTTGTTTGCCAGTTGAATGCTTCATTCGGCTGCGATTGCTTCATAGCAGACTGGTCTAGTTTCCAGTTCTGCTCTGGGTCATACCATTGGCCCGTAGGTGACTGCTTGTTGACTGACTCTTGGCTTGCCGGATTACACTGCCCACCATCCTTGGCATCACTCCTAATGTCTGTGTAAAGAGTTTACGAGGACAGGAGTGAGGTCAATACAATATGCAACTAAGAATCACCAGGGCATGGGATGTGATCCAGGAAGTGCGGTTACTCACTTCCATCATCATCCATTTCATCGAAGAACTTCAAAACCCATGCAGATTTCCAGCACGATAAGGCATCCAAGTTTGTCAGAACAAGTGTAACATTGATGGATGGATACAGTAATAAGAAGAAAGAAGAGAGGCTCAAGTTTATGTTTCTGGTACCTCGGATAGCTGGATTGAAGTACATGGTGCTGCAAACAAGGCTGCCTCATCCATGGGAGGGGAAGGCAGACCCCCTTCTTCTTCCTGATCCAGGCAAGAAGCATCCACTGATTGTGGTGTATGATCTGTGAATTATTTCATTTCAGCTAGATCAAAGGACAGAATAGGAAGAACATAACAGTGAAGTACATTGACATTTATATTTTTACCTACAACGGGATCTCCATTGTTCACCCACTCATTAACAGTAGCCTTCCAACCTCTACATATTCAGGTCAAGCATAAGATCAAACATGTAAATACTACTCCAGTGCCTAAAATGATGGCCAAGTAATATAAGCACAAGCAGCTTACTCAATGAGCGATCGGACGAATTGCCGAATCTGTTTCGAGCCATGCTTGCGCAGCGGTTTCACGGCCATTCCAATCTCAGTAGCCTACATAAGTGATTCGAGAGATATGAACAAAGGCCCAAAGAAAAGAAGAGTTCATCAAGCACATGCAGCAGCGGCTCACCCTGATAGCGTCCACCGTGAATTCCAGCTGCCCCAGCCTCCCGAGAAGCTCGAGCAGCTCGCCCTCTGACTGCAGGAGAGCAAAATCGATCAGAAGCGGTTGATGCCAACATCAACAAACAGGGAAGCAAAGCAATGGAGGAACCTTGTCTTGAGCATTGGAGAGAGCCGCCTTGACACGCAACGCCTCGGCGACGACGACGTCGCCATCATCGCTCTTGTTCCGCGGCGCGGCGCCGCCGCCGCCGTTGTTGATGATGACCTCGGCGCGGTCGGAGCTGCAGAGGCTGGGCACGCTGCCGGCGCCCTCGGGGAGGAGGAGGAGCGGCGGCTGGCCACGGGTGGGGTGCCCCGGCTCCTCCTCCAGTGCGGGAAGGGCGATGAGCGCGGTGTAGAGGCGCTCCGCGATGGCGTCGCGGCGCGCGCGGAGGGCGTCGGGGTGGTCGGCGGCGGCGACTCCGATGGCGGCGTCGATGGCGTCGAAGATGCTAGTCCGCGCGCCGCTGAAGAAGCCCCGCCAGTAGCCGCGACGCCGGCGGCGGGCTGCGGCGGCGCCGCCATCCGAGCTAAGATCGGCCGCCGCCGCCGCCGATCAAACCAAGGCTCTCTCCTTTGTTTTCGAAGAAATATTGCAGTCAGTCAATCAAGGCTGGGTGGTTCCTCTTTTTTTAATTAAGAATATATATATATATATATATATATATATATATATATATATATATATATATATATATATATATATTCTTAATTAAAAAAAGAGGAATCCGTCAATCCAAGGAAAGAAACAAGGGAGATCTGTGTCTCTTTGGTAATGGCGCCGCTGTATCTGTCTGTCTACGCCAAAGCTGGGACCGGGCCTGGAGGAGGAGGAGGTGGTGGTGGAGGCGGGGAGATGGAGGTGGTGAGGAAGACGATGGGAGAGCGATAGGGACAGGGTTGGGTGGGCCGAGCAAAGCACGGCCAAGTGCTGTTACGAGGACGGCGACGGCGACGGCGATTGCGAGTGCGAATAGGAAAGCGAATGGAATGGATGCCGCCATCCAATCCAATCCAATCCGGATTCCGGTGGATTTCCTTCACGATGCGGATTCGATGCGAACGAGAAAAAAAAAGGAAAGCCAATTCCTTTTCCTTCTGGGGGGAGGCGTCATCGACTCTCTCTAGTTGCGCATGCGCTCGGCGCTCCTTGTCCTGGCCTCCTGGGGCACGTTGTCGAGGTCCAACCAATTCTGTCAACGGGCTGGAGAGCGAGAAAGGAAAAACTATAATTAAAGCCCACATGACACTTGGGCCAACAGTTGATTTTGTTGGACCTCGGTTGTTTTCCGCTACAAAATGGTCAACCCAGGCCATTTCGACAGGGTGGGCCGGCCAATGAAGCGAAGGTGGGCTCTTTCTTGCTATTTTCTTCTTTTTTCTTCTTCTTAAACAAATAACTGAGACATGAAGCGAACGAGGGAGAGGCACACTCAAGAGAATTTCCTTGTGATAGTCGTATTCATTGAATTTGTAAGACGTAACCTATATCTATATCTATCTATACTATAAAAAACGAAGGAATTGAAAAATACCCACCTCATATTTCAACCCTTGGATTTATTTTGTTTTTTCATCTAACGGTAGATATCAATCCGATAGATGGGCCTAGCGTAAACACCACATACTTACACGGTGTTTCCTCCTTCATAGCCCTTTTACCTGCGTTTTTTTTCCACTAAAAAAATATGCCCACCTCCCTCACCCACGGCGGCTGCAATACAAATCCGTTGCGTTGTAAATCCATCAAATTAATCTCCTACCGCTGGCACTGTAGATCGATCATTATTAGTCGACGCGTAATGTTCCGATGGCTGGCCACGTCTAGCCACGGCCATGTCCACGCGCTGCTGCTGCTTGTACCCAGGGAAGATGGTACCGTTGTAGCGGTACATGTCGTGGCACACCGTGCAGAGGAGGTACCGCTGGCGGAAGCGCCCCATGGCGGCGCGCTTGGGAGGGGTCATGACGGCGCAGTCCGCCGTCATCACGGCCACCTGGCACTCGGCGTCGTCGGCGGCGGCGACAATGGGGCAGCCGCTGATCGAGGAAGAGCGACGAGAAGTCGGCGGCGAAGGGCGCGAAGGTGTGGTCCACCTTGTACCGTCCGCCCTCGGTGGCCCAGGCGGAGCCGTCCCAGATGGTGGTGTACACGGACATGGTCTTGGACGGGAAGTCGCCGCCCATGGCCGGCACGCGGACCACCTCGCGGATGGGCGTCTCGTCGACGTAGAAAAGGATGGCCGTCGGGGTCCAGGCGACGGCGTAGCCATCGGCAGGGCAATTAACCAGACTTCGTCCACGACTCCACCATCTACGCTGATGGTCTGAGGTCTTTAAATTAATCTCTTGGTGTCCGGCCTGTGCTAGATCCAGTTCGTCTCAACACCTTTCCCCACTCTGTCTCGATCCCTTTTAATTAGTTTGTCCACGTACGCATGCGTGGTATTTGCAGTAGCCTATATGCCTGCAAGAAAGTCATTGATTGGTTGCATGATAGAGTAGTACTAGATCAGAGGTGCATATATTGCCTCGTACTTTGCATGTTGACGGATGAAGCAAATGGTTGGCAGGTCACCTATATCGACCATTATATTATTTTGCCTTGTCCCGTAGTCTTTCATTTTCTGTAGATGATCTGCTCTCCCCGATTTTTTCAATAGATGGTTTGTTGTTAAATTGATGATTTTACCTTGTCATTATTATAAGTTTAAGCTATTTTATAACTTGTGCAGATCATGACAAATCTTCTAATCTTTTGTACTTTTTATAACTGAAGAAGAAGCTTCAAGAAATTATGGTCCACAAAGGTCAGGTATCTGTTTTCAAATATGCATTTTGTCAAAAAATTTTCTTAGGAACCTGTCGATTGTTGGCACTTTGTATTTTAGCAAATATATTACTTTAAATTATTTTCGAAACTTTTAGATCAAGATTAATGTCATTAATAGATGACTATGCGAATTGAATTCATTATTTATCTATTTATTCATCTAATGTCAAATGTTCACTACTTAATCCTATCTAACTGTTTTAGGTGCTGGGAAGTTCAATTCTTTTGATAAGACTCACTACAAGAGTGAAAAAAAAGGCATGCTGCCATTATTTGGAAAGAGAGAGAAGAATCTGGCTACAAAATGTGTATAGCAACATGATTAATCGAGCTCAGAAAAAGGCTTCAAATGGCGGTATGTTTCCTTCATTCATTCATCAGTCTATATTTGAGCTCTAAATTGGCAACATGGGCTGCATTTGTCTAAGCAGGATGTTGTACCGGTAGTGCTTTCAACCATAACTATTCTTCTCCCTACTTGGTTAGATCAGGTTAGATTCTTGCACATATTGCACCTATCAAGTTCTTGATCAGCATTTTTTAGTTTCTTATGTTTAGGTGGATCAAGCAAATACGGTCAATCCAGGATCTGTAATGCTAGATCAACACAGATAGTAATTGTTTATTATGTCACATTAAGCACGCATTGATGGATTGCACAACTAGCCGGTGTGAAGGTCCAGCTGTTGCATCCCAGAACCTGGGCAAGGGACCTGATTAACCCAGAATTTATATCACCGAAAAATGTGCAACTGTGATTTTGTGTGGATCATGGTTATTGTAGATGACAAGAAACAAGAGATGTCATCGTGACATAGTGTTGCCGCTAAAGATACGAGCTGAGTGGGCAACATCCTGGTGGCGGAGTGGCTTATAACTCCACCAGGGCTGATGGACATCATACCCTATAATTGTATTCTTGATCACGATTAATTTATGAAGCTACGGTTTTCCTAAAAAAAAGTAGGAAGAAGCCTTTTAGCTGGCTAAATACTCCCTCTGCCCCCAATTATGTGTCGTTAGGGGAACTGGACAAAGAAACAATGCAAATAGCAAAAACTGCATAGTACAGGGGAGGGGAGGGGAAGGTACAAGGCAGGTGCTAGTTCTCCTTACGTGCGGTAGCTGAGCAGGCGTCGGAGCTGTACAGATACGAAGGAGGCACCACACAACTACGAAGGAGTCCCGGATGATAGTTAATACGGGACAGGAGGTTGTAGCTTAAACAACAGATAAATAGGGACGGAGAGAGTAGTTTATTAGTCTCATGTTTTGCATTTATCTAATTAAAAATATTAAAATTATTTGACTGTTTTGATTTGAAGATATGATTGAGATTAGCGGGGTTGAAGTAGGTGTGAGAGAGCTAAGAGCCTGTTTGCAAGAGCTCCACATAACTCTAGAAAAAAAAAACATCTCTGCTCCAAATTTTTCTAGCCAAACGATTTTAAAATATAAACAATAAGTATTATCATGACACGTGCATGTCGCACGTGCACGTTCACTAGTATCTAGTATCGTTTAAAAAGTAAAACACACATTGGGCATTATTGTAATTGTTTTGAACTGCTACATTTTTTTTGTTAATGGTGGTATAAAAGTTGTCCAATTCGGATCTTATTTTATCACGTTGATGTGAAGATGTGTGGAGGATATCACCGGTCAAAATGTTTCCAAAACATATTAGAAGATCAATGCATCCTTGTTTTATCGGGGGGCTGGTGTGGCAATACTTGGCGTGGAACCAAACATGTCCTAGAGTGCACACGTACACACATACGGAGAATGGCGACGGATCATATATGGAGCTGAACTAATAATTAATATGGAATAAAGGCATGATTTAGCTTTTTTTCTCAAATATATAGAAGAGCTACTTATTTTTATTTATATTAAACTCAGAGAAAATATCATTAAGGGCAACCACCTTACTTCATCTAGGAAGTAAGAAGAGGTTGAAAAAAAGAACACATGTACTAAACATATCTCTACTGAAACAAAAGCAATACCTAATAACTAGAAAAAAAGGTCCCCTACGTAAGGATATTTGGGACTGCTCCGCTCCATATTTATTAGCCCAACAATTTCAACTCTATACACTATATGTTCAAGAAAAAAAGAACGTTTCATAATAAAGTTTGTAGAACAGAGTTCCTAAAGCAATCCCAACGACCCCAGCCCAACTCTCGATCGAACAAGAAAAAATAACGTTCAGAGCTTCCAGGATCAGGCGTCAGCAAAAAAACCAAAGCTGCTAGTCTTGTTTAAAGAACATCTGGTAACTAGCAAAGGAAGAGAAACTCCATCAAACACACACACACGTCTCATCATGTGATTCCACAGGTCCATGCACCCAAATATCACAACACTGGTCCCCGCAAAAAAAAGAGATTCCAACACTGTTTAGCCCCAAAAAACACTGCTGAACCCTTTTCTTGGAGCTTGCTGATTGAAGCTTCTTCACAATGGTTTTCCTCGACCAATCAACAAAGTAGTTTATCGCTGCGTGCGCTCAGACGGGCAGACGGCCAATAATCTGGACCATAATACCGAACAAAAACATGATTAGTGAGTGACTGAATTTTAGGGTGACAATTATTACATATATTTTGTATTATACTACTATAGAATCGACAATCACTGTCGGCCCTATCACTGCCGTTTTTGTTTGGGCTGACAGTGATGTCTTTCAGTGCCGGTTCCAGCCACGAACCGGCACTAAAGGTTCTCATCACTGCCGGTTCGTTGCTGGAAAAATTAGTGAAGTCTCTCTGAAAAAACCGAGTACAAATTGATTGTTTGAGCCACTAAACGAATTCAAATGAAAAAGTTGTAAACTACAAAGTTTCATAACTTTTCGAGATCTACAGCATTCATGTAGCAAGTTTTTTCATCCGAGGTCGTTTATAAGAATTTGAATTTCAAATTTGACACATTCGAACGTATTTTTCGAAAACAAGATGATTTCAAATGAAAATGTTGTGAACTACAAAGTTTCATAACTTTTTGAGATCTACAACTTTCATGTAGAAAGTTTTTCCATCCGAGATCGTTTACAAAAATAAAAAAAAATCAACTATACAAGTATATCAGTCCCAGTTCCAGCCACGAACCGACACTGAAGCACATCATCACTGCCGGTTCGTGGCTGTAACCGGCAGCGATATACCTGTACAGTTGACTTTTTTATTTTTGTAAACAATCTCGGATGAAAAAACTTTCTACATGAAAGTTGTAGATCTCGAAAAGTTACGAAGCTTTCTAATTCACAACTTTTTCATTTGAAATTATCTTGTCATCGAAAAATACGTTCGAATGTGTTAAATTTGAAATTCAAATTTTTGTAAACGACCTCGGATAAAAAAACTTGCTACATGAAAGTTGTAGATCTCAAAAATTTATGAAACTTTGGAGTTTACAAATTTTTCATTTGAATTCGTTCATTGACTCAAACAATCAATTTACACTCGTTTTAATATAGAATATGAGAAAGTAAAACGGATTCTAGATGCAAGTGACTTATGGGTGGAGTGGTAGAGGAGGGTACGTGCGAGACTAAAGTCTCTGGTTCGAATCCCTCTGGAGCACGTTTGCGATTTTACGCGAAAAAAATCCGTGACTTACGACTTCGACGGAGACGGCGGGGACGACTCACTTCTCAGCCTATCTCAAAATTTAATTGTTTTTTTTTTCTATTTTTAAAAACCGATTTCTGGACAAACATTTGTACAGGCGAAATCGTCTGTAGAAATAACTCATTTCTATTGGCCTTTCACACAGACGGTTCGGAAAAACGTCTGTATAAATGTGTCTGTATAGTACAACTTTATACTAGTGGCTTCCACTACATACCCTCATCATGCCGCCGAGAGATCTGAGAAAGGGGGAGAGAGAGAGGATGCCGTTGGTCTGAGATTGGAAGGTTAACTGAGTTAATTAATTACTTCCACGCCATTTAACTGACGAAAGACGATGCTATTACAGCATTACTGTAGTAATGATGCGTCCCGTTTTACTACTAGCAGTGCTTATTATTGTCGCCTCGATCTGAAAAGGTGAAACATCTTGCGCGCAGAGGGTCTGGCTGGGAACATGTTTGGAGAGAAGCGCTGATTGTGTCCTGAAACCTGAACGTGCTGTGTCTTCAGACTTGAGAGAGAGAGATTGGAGCAGGCAGGCAGGGAGGGCATTCATCATGCCGTCGTTTGGGCCACGCCAATACGTTACGAAACGCCATGCCGGTCGTGCGTGCTGCATCTGCATGCATATATGTATATCGATGCATATAGCGATCGAATTCAAACGGTGGTTGCTGTCTATGCACCCGGCCGATAAATGCTGGGTGGGTGGATGCATATGGATGGTAATATATATATATATATATATATATATACATATGCAACATGCATGTTGGCTGCCGTTTTCGCAATGGCAATAATAAACCAGACTGGTTATCAATTTCTTCGTCCTACTCCGTGTCCTCGGTGGGTTGGATGAGTTCCTTTCCATTTCCCAAGCTATGATGATGGTGGTGGTGACGACGGCGATGGTGGGCCTTGCTTGCGGGCGGCCGACTGCATGATCGACCGTCCACTCGATCCACTCCAAAGAAAGAAAAAGAAAGAGAGACAGACGAGTGGGGACATGCACGGGCGATCAAAAACCCTAAATTAATCACCGATGGATCATCGGTGCGCTCGGTGGTTAAGAGCGTCGATGTATCGATTGATGATTGATCATTAGTCGCCGCCGCTGTTGCTGCTGCTGCTTTAATTAATTAATTGCGTCGATCAAATTAAGTACACGGTAGTTATTATATTTAGTCAGGGCACGCATCATATCATCGATCGCCGCCGTGCAGTGCCTTCCATCCCAAGATATATATAGGAGTATATATCATAGTACCTATTGCTGACTGATGACCACTGCCCCTGCACGGCCGCTAGCTGTTTATTTAGTTTAATTAGAAAACAAAACCGTCGTGTCACACTGCGCGGCCGCGCGCTGGTAATGATGGCGAGCGTCGTTGCTTTTTTTTTCTCCCTTACTCCCATCTCCTTCTCCTTGCTAAATGCATCATATCTTCACGTTAAGCCTAATCTCCACTAGCTGTGCTAATAGGGAGCTAGAATTAGCATGTTGATTGAGGTTGCTGGACACTATAGGTAATTAAGGCCTTTTTTTTCATCTCTGAGTTCGGTAAGTGACCATATCGACTTTTCGCTTGTCGGAATTAACGTGTCCAGGCCTCCGCGGATGATCATATATACTCCTATATATCACTAGTAGAGAACCTGCCTTTGAACGATATACCAAATTAGTTTTAATCCCGACATTTTTTGCGACCGCGGGGACTAAAGGGTGTTGCCCAATAGCTAGTACGTCAGGCGTGCAGCAGCCTTTTGCAGGCAGGACCTTTAGTCCCGGCTGGAGCTACCAACCGGGACTAAAGATTGAGCTACCAACCGGGACTAAAGGCTAATCTTTAGTCTCGGTTGGTAGCTCCAGCCGGGACTAAAGCTTCAACCCCGGTCTGAGCTATCAGCCGGAACTAGAGATGAGCCTTTAGTCCCGGTTGGTAACTCCAACCGGAACTAAAGAGCCCATGTATAAATAACTTTCTTCCTCCCTTGCCCGAGCTAGAGAGGACACATCAATGTTCTTGAGAAAACAAAGAGTGTTCTTGAGCAAGAGAGGAGGAAGAAATGTGTTCTTGGTGATTTTGCTTCTTCTGGCCTATACACAAGAGTTTCTTAACTCGTACTTCACTCCTAAGTAAGATTACCAATCTCATTCTCTCTTGTTTCATCACCATTTCATTTCATGCTTACGAATTGTTGTTTTGTTGTGTATTTTGAATTTTGCATGTCATTTTCTCTCAAATTGGTCTACAAATGACTTCATAGTTTTAATTGTCGTTGTAATTTCAATGAGATGCTAGTGACTTAGAGAAATGTATAATGAGTTTATTTTAGAGTTATAGTAGTATTTGATAGCTCATTTTAATTGAGTTTTTTTAGAAAATAAGATTTTTAATTTAGTTTAAATAAATTAATCTAGCTACTAAGTAGATGCCAACTACTTATAGTTTTAATTGTCCTTTGTAATTTCAATATGAGACGATAGTGATTTAGAGAAATATATAGAGAATTTATTTTAGATTTATAGTACTTGATAGCTCATTTTAATTGAGTTTGTTTAGAAAATAATCTAGCTAGTGGGTAGATGGCGACGACTTATGGTTCCTCGGCCTCTCATGGGGTTGGAAATGGACGACTGAGGCTGGAGCTCCCTCTCATTCCGTACGGCAAATGTGAGCAGAAGATTGTGATGGAGTACCGAGTGTCCAAGGCTGGTCCCATTAAGGGTCATATCTTCTACAAGTGTCCGGATCACAATGTGAGCTATTTTATCGTGTTTGACGTTTTTTCAGTTTGTCTCATTTTGCTAAGTGATTTTGATTATAGTTCTTAATTTGTTGTTCTATTTTTAGTGGGACGGTACTGGATGCAAAGGATGGTACTGGGAGGAAGAATATATGACACACGTGCAAAAATCTCTTCTAGAAGAAGCGGCTGATGAAGCAGTGAGCTAGCAGACGAGGCCATGAATGTTGAACAAACGAATGATGTGTCGTTTGTTTTAGTTGGAATCGGGCGCAGAATTGTTATCCTGTTGAAGTGCATTTTATGTCTAGTTTGTTTAGTGGTACTTGAGATTTTTCTATATTTTGGTTATGCTTACATAAGTTAATATTAATGTGATGTAACTGACCTGGCTATCTTGTATCTTGATAAGTTAATAAATTGAAGCCCATGGATGTCATGTTTAAGATTTTGATATAGTATGTCACATGTAATTGTGCAGATCGATGATCCGACATTGGATGTACAACGATGATCGCCGCTTCAAAGAATTTATTGATGGCGTGCATTATTTCTTAACTGTGGCAGAGGCAAACAAGCGAGATGGTTTTATACGTTGTCCATATGCATTATGTAAGAATTTGAAGGAATATGCTAGCGCGAGGAATATCCATGCACACTTGTTTAAGTCTGGTTTCATGTCAAACTATATTTGTTGGACCAAGCATGGAGAAATCGAGGTTATAATGGAAGAAGGCGAAGACGAAGAACCAGGGCACGATGAAGATATTTTTGCTGAATATGCTGCACTAAATGATATTGCAATGGGGGAAGCTGAAGAAGAGCAAGAGGGAGAAGATGTGCCCATTCTTAATGATCTTGGTCAGGTCATTCGTGATGCTCAGAGAGACTGCGAAAGTGAAAAGGAGAAGATCAAGTTCGCGCGCATGCTAGAGGATCATAAGAGATTATTGTACCTGACAGCCACAGAGGAGAAAAAAAGTTGGGTACCGTACTGGAATTGTTGCAATGGAAGGCAAAGAATGGTATATCTGACAAGGGATTTGGACAATTATTGACCATTATTCAGAAAAAGATGCTTCCAAAGGAAAACGAATTGCCAGCAACTACGTATGAAGCAAAACAGGTCGTTTGTCCTCTGGGATTAGAAATTCAGAAGATACATGCATGTCCCAATGACTATATCCTCTGCCGCGGGGAGGGCTATAAGGATTTGGATGAATGTCCGGTATGCCACGCATCGCGGTACAAGATCAAACGAGATGACCCTAGTGATGTTGATGGCGAACATTCGAGGAAGAGAATATCTGCCAAGGTTATGTGGTATGCTCCAATAATACCACGCCTGAAGCGTCTCTTTAGAAACAAAGACCATGCCAAGTTGTTACGATGGCATAGTGAAGACCGTAAGGTAGACAATATGTTGAGACACCCTGTCAATGGGTCCCAATGGCGAACAATCAATAGAGAATTCCCAGAGTTTGCGGAGGATGCAAGAAACTTAAGGTTGAAAGGTCCTAGATGGCTAGAGGGGGGGTGAATAGCCTAATAAAATTCTACAAATCACTAGAGCAAAAGGTTAGATAACACTTAAGCGAAGCTTTTTTCTCTAGCTCTACTTGGGGTGCAAAGCCACCTATCCAATGCAATTCTAGTTAGCTAAGTGCTTACAATCAATAGCAAGAACCTAAAGCACTTAGCACAAGCTAGTAAGAACAACTACTAGAGAAGCTAACTAGCAAGCTAACTAGACAAGATAAGAAGGAATATAAATGCAAGAGAGGAGGTGATTGATATACCAATGCCTTGTGATAGGAGGATGTCAATGTAGAGAACCAATCACAAAGGACACCAAAGAATAGCCGGGAGACAAGATGACAATCGATTTTTCTCTCGAGGTTCACTTGGTTGCCACTAAGCTAGTCCCCGTTGTGTCGACTACTCAAATGGTGATTCGGTGGCTAATAGGTGTTTCACAAACCTAGCCCACTAACTCGGGCACCACAAGAATCCACCCAAATGAGAGTAACTCAATGACACGAGCAATCCACTAGAGTTACCCTTTGGCGCTCCGCCGAGGTGGGTACAAGCCCTCTCACAATCACCGAAGTCGGCCGCAAACAATCACCAATTGCGCCGAAGCTTCTCCACAATCACCAAGTTGTCTAGGTGTTGGCAAACACCAAGAATAATAAGAAACCACGCGGCGATGACGATGACCAAGTGCCACTAAGATGCAATGCAATGATCAATACACTTGGATCACTCAAACTCTCACAAATATGCAACAAGAGTGAAGAGAGTGAGTTGGGGGCTATCTCAAGCAAGCACAAGTATATCAAATGAATGGGAGATGCAAGAGTTAGCCCTAGGAGCCGGCCAAGCCACTTAAATACCAATCCAAACCGAGCTAGCCGTTTTGCTCCCATTTTCCAGCTTTCTGCGTCAGTCCGGACGCAGTCTTCATGGGGGGTCTGGACCAACGCGTATGCGTCCGGACCCCTTGCAGTTTGAAACCAGCTGTTGGCGCCTCTTCTCTGTGCTGACACGTCGCATCCGGACGCATGCAATAGTAGCGACCGGAGCCCTTTTATTTTGCGTCTGGATCCAACTCAGAGAGGGTCCAGAGAGCGCCAAGTCTCCAGACCCGCGTCCGGTGTCCTGCATCCGGACCGCCTTTAGCGTCCGGATAATTACACCCGAGGAGTCCAGAGAGCTCCAACCTCCGGACTCTGTGTCCGGAGGCTTGCGTCCGGACGATGATCTGCGTCCGGTTCCTCTGTCTAGTGAGGCCGAGGCTAGGGTATGCCTCCGGTCGCATCTCTGATGGTCCGGTTGACCTCTGCCCTGCATCCGGAACTTGCATCCGGAGCCTGTCTGAGTGCCAAACCGAGCCTCTGCTTCTTCTCCAAGCTTCCATGTGATAACACCTTGTGATCCTTACCTTTGTTCACCTGTGTTAGCCTTTACAAAATATTTTCATGGATTTTACTTTAGTTCTTTGTGTCACTTAGGTTCATTTTATATGGATGCAATGCAAACCTAGTGGCACATGATAACTGTAATCGTAACGAGTTTTCCCTTCTTGATAGTACGACTATCTATCCTAAAGATGATCACACTCTCTATAGTGTCTTGATCACTAAACCAAAAATGGCCCTATAGATATACCTTTGCCTTGGGTCCATTTTGTTTTTCTCTTTCTTCTTTTCCTTAGTCATGGAGCACTTGATCCATCATGATCTTTCATCTAGCTCCATGTCTTAAGGTGAACCACCCTATCTTGATCATACACTTAGTACAAAGGGTTAGTCCATAGGTTTCATCAATTAACCAAAACCAAACAAGGTCTTTCAATCTCCCCCTTTTTGATAATTGATGACAACCTTTTCACAAATGAATATATATGACGAAAATTTCAACTTTGGTAGTATTAGCTCCCCATACATATGTGATATATGAGTTTGGTTCATTTTGATCACATATGCATGAATAGGAATTGTGGGAGAGTGAATGCTACCAAATGATGCTAAGGTGTGTAGGATGGACCTTTGAAGCGTGATACCAATCAGAGTGCCATATTATAACATCCTTAGCACAATGGTTAGCTAGATACCATCAAAAACACTAGAAACCTCGTGAGATCAACATTAGAAGCAAGGTTTCTAGATACCAATTGAAAGAACAAGGTTCTAGCTTATCAACCTATGCATGCTAGGTAGCAAAACATCATATGAATCCTATAACTAGCATACACCACACAAGCATGTCATGAATGTAAACACATATGCAAGCAAGCCCTTATGAATGCACAAAGATATGCAACAACTTTATTCATAGGCTTGCTCCCCCTACTTGTGTGCTTTCATTTTCAAAATTCTCAAAAATATTTTTCTTTGTCTTACTACTTACTTCTCCCCCTTTGTCATCTATTATCATAAAAGATGTGCTCAAAAGTTTGATTATTGGAGAGAAGCTTAGTTGTGGTTCAATCTAGATTACTTGCCACAAGCTATTTAACTCGGTTTAAACCATGTACAAGCTTGTTCACATATCCTAGAATGGTTATCTTGCCCATATTGAGCTAAATATTTGAAGTTCATGATCTAGATCAAACACTAGGATTACAAGCCCACAAATATGTCATATGCTACCACTATATCAAGTCAAGCATAGAAGCAATAGTGGTACAATATAAGCATCAAATCATTTGAATTTTCATGAATGAGCCTAATGAATTGATGTCTAGATGCACTAACAAGTTCTAATAATGGATGAATGACATGCCAATCAACTTTTACCTTGCATAGCTTGAAGGAGAGGCATGTCATATATGGGGGGGGTGCATCAACACATATTTGAGAAGTCAAGAATGTTCAAATTATTTCTTAGCTTGCAAAACCTCTTCTCATCTAATGGCTTGGTGAATATGTCGGCAAGTTGATCATCGGTGCCAACACTTGTGATCTTGATATCACCCTTGAGTTGATGGTCTCTTATGAAGTGGTTCCTCACATCAATGTGCTTGGTTCTTGAATGTTGAACCGGATTGTTGGTTAGCTTCACCGCACTTTCATTGTCACATAACAATGGCACTTGCTTGAAATTGATCCCATAGTCATTCAAAGTGGCTTTCATCCAAAGCAATTGAGCACAACAACTATCCACACTTATGTATTCAGCTTCGGCGGTAGAGAGTGCAACACTATTTTACTTCTTTGATGACCAAGATACAAGTGACATGCCTAGCATTTGACATGTGCCCGATGTGCTCTTTCTATCAATCTTGCATCCCGCATAGTCGGAGTCCGAATATCCAATTAGCTCAAAGTTTGACCCCTTGGGATACCACAATCCAACATCTTGTGTATGCTTCAAGTACCTCAATATTCTCTTTGTAGCCTTCAAGTGACTTTTTCTTGGAGAGGCTTGGAATCTTGCACACATGCATACACTAAACATCATATCCGGCCTAGAAGCGGTCACATAGAGTAGGCTTCCAATCATAGACCGATACAACTTTTGATCCACCATATTGCCACTAGCATCATTATCCAAGTGTCCATTAGTGTCCATTGGAGTGCTAATGCCTTTTGAATCTTCTAAGCCAAATTTCTTCATCATATCCTTGATGTACTTGCCTTGACTCACAAAGGTGTCATTCTTCAATTGCTTGATTTGAAGACCAAGGAAGTAGCTAAGTTCACCAATCATTGACATTTCAAACTCATTTGCCAACATCTTTCCAAATTCTTCACAAAATTCTTGATTGGTTGAACCGAATATGATGTCATCCACATAGATTTGGAGCACAGATAGATCCTTGCCAAGCTTCTTGGTGAAGAGGGTAGTATCAACCTTCCCCATGATGAACCCTTTTGATAGAAGGAAGTCCCTCAATCTTTCATACCATGCTCTAGGTGCTTGCTTCAAGCCATATAAAGCTTTTCTCAACTTGTATACATGGTTGGGCTTCTTGTCATCTTCAAATCTGGGAGGTTGCTCAACATATACTAGCTCATTGATGTATCCATTTAAGAAAGCACTCTTCACATCCATTTGGTATAGCTTGATGTTGTGTGCACATGCATAGGCCAATAGGATTCTTATTGCCTCTAATCTTGTAATCGGTGCATATGTTTCTCCAAAGTCAAGACCCTCAACTTGAGTGTATCCTTGAGCTACCAATCTTGCTTTGTTCCTCACAACTATACCATCTTGGTCTTTCTTGTTTATAAATACCCATCTTGTGCCAATCACATTATAGTTCTTGGATCTTTCAACTAGTTCCCAAACTTGGTTCCTAGTGAAATTGTTGAGCTCTTCATGCATAGCATTAACCCAATCAACATCTTGTAGGGTTTCATCAATCTTTGTTGGCTCTATGGATGATACAAAGGAGTAGTGCTCATAAAAGGATGTCAATATTGATCTTGTTTGAACACCACTTGTAATATCACCAACAATTTGATCAATGGGGTGATCTCTTGCAATGTTGGTCGGTTGGAGGATAGGGACTTGATTGTTTGAGCTTGGTTGAGATGAACTAGCAACTTGTTGATCTTGTGCTTGAGAGCTACTAGCTTGCTTGATAGATGAGTTGAGCACTTGATCTTTATCATCTTCAATATCAATCACTTGTCTTGGCCTAATATCATCAATATCCATACTCTTCATAGCATTTACCAATTGAGGACCACTCACATCTTCTAGGTTCCCATTTTCAACTTGAGAGCCATTGGTTTCATCAAACTCAACATCATGAACCTCCTCAAGTATACCACTAGCCGAATTCCACACTGTATAGGCTTTGCTTGTGGTTGAGTAACCAAGTAGGAACCCTTCATCACACTTCTTGTCAAACTTTCCAAGTCTTGTGCCTTTCTTTAAGATGTAGCATTTGCACCCAAAGACTCTAAAGTATGCAATGTTGGGCTTTCTTCCATTTAATAGCTCATATGGAGTCTTTTCCATCAATGGATGACAATACAACCGATTACTAGAGTAGAAAGCGGTGTTGATAGCTTTGGCCCAAAAGGATTGACTCACATTGTACTCACTAAGCATAGATCTTGCCATATCAATCAATGTTCTATTCTTCCTCTCAACAAGACCATTTGATTGTGGAGTGTACTTGGCCGAGAGTTGATGCTTGATCCCAAGCTCATCACATAGCTCTTCAACTCTTGTATTCTTGAATTCACTTCTATTGTCACTTCTCACTTTCTTGATGGTTATTTCAAACTCATTGTGACATCTCTTGACAAAAGACTTGAATGTGGCAAATGTATCACTCTTGTCATTGAGAAAGAATACCCAAGTATATCTTGTAAGATCATCCACTATGATAAATCCATACTTGTTGCCTCCAATACTTGTGTATGTTGTTGGTCCAAATAGATCCATGTGCAACAACTCAAATGCTCTACTAGTGCTCATCATTCCCTTCTTTGGATGGGTGTTACCAACTTGTTTGCTGGCTTGATAAGAGCTACAAAGTTTATCCTTTTCAAACACAACATCTTTCAAGCCTCTTACTAAGTCATGCTTGATCAATCTATTCAATTGTTTCATCCCAACATGACCAAACCTTCTATGCCACAACCAACCCATACTAGATTTAGTGAGCAAGCAAGTTGATAATTGAGCTTCACTAGCATTAAAATCAACTAGGTAGAGGTTCTCATATCTAAAGCCTTTGAAGATCAAGTTTGAACCATCTACACTAATTATCTCAACATCATCTACTCTAAATATGCATTTGAATCCAAGGTCACATAATTGAGCTACTGATAGCAAATTGAAGTTCAAGCTGTCAACTAGCAAGACATTTGATATGCTCAAGTCATTGGATATTACAATCTTACCAAGACTCTTGACCTTGCCTTTGCCATTATCACCAAACGTGATACTATCAATGCCATCATTGGTGTTGGGGTTGATTGATTTGAACATTCTAGAATCCCCGGTCATGTGTTGAGTGCACCCACTATCAAGCACACAATGCCTTCCTCCGGCCTTGTAATTTACCTACAAAACAAATTAGTTTCTTTTAGGTACCCATGCTTGTTTGGGTCCTACAAAGTTAGTGACCAAGGACTTTGGCACCCAAATAGCCTTTTTCTTTGGGTCAACAATGAATGTGCCAACATACTTAGCCATTATACCTTTAGCACTTTTGGTAAGCATATAACATGAATCAAAGTGCATAGAGGTAGCTTTAGCAAACTTGGTTTGGCTTATGTTAAGTTTGCAATATTGGTCGACATGCCCCACTTGCTTGCATTTTGTGCAATACCGGCCATTGCTTCTCACAAAACTAGGCTTAGGAGTTACAAAGGCCGACTTGCCCTTCTTGAGGGTATAGCCCAATCCCTCTTTATAGTGGAAAAATCTTTGGCTACCTAAGCACTTTAGCAAGCGGGCATCTCCACCATATGCCTTACCCAAAGCATAAGTGAGTTCATTAACATCATTTTTCAATTTTTCATTTTCAATCACTAGTGTAGCATCATTCTTTGATCTATCACTAGTAGATGTGCAAGTGGAGGTGCTACATTGTGTTTCGGTTGGGGCAACAATAATAGGAGTGAAAAATGATTCATCTAGAATATCACAAGTTACTCCAACATTGCATGATGCAACAACCTTATCCTTGCTTTGATCAAGGAGAGAGGAGTGAGCCTTTTCAAGCTTGTAGTGAGTCCTCTCAAACTTCTCATGGGCTTCCATTAGCCTCTCATGAGAGCCATTGAGCTCATCAAAGGATTGTTCAATAGCATTAAGCTTCTTGTTCAATTCTTTGCACTCCTTTCTTTTCTTCTCAAAGCACTCATAAGTATGCTTCATCATTTCAACTAGTTCCTCCTTGGAGTACTCCTCCTCCTCATCACTACTATCATCATCACTAACACTATCATTATGAGATTGTACCTTAGTTGGCTTAGCTATGAAGCATGATGGAGGGTCGAAGATGGATGGTTTGTTGTTGATAGCAATGCTTGCCATAACTTTCTTCTTGGACTTCTTCCTATCATAATCACTAGAGTCATCATAGGAAGAGTCACTATCATCCCAAGTCACCACATAGGATTCACCCTTCTTCTTCTTGGTGAAGGATAGCTTTTTATCCTTCTTGTCATGCTTGCTCTTCTTCTTCTCATCATCACTATGATCGGGACAATCCGCAATCATATGACCGGTGCTCTTGCGCTTGTAGCATCTCTTCTCATATTCTTTGCCCTTGAAGTTGTCTCTTCTCTTTCTAGCACCATAGCCCTTCTTCATGAACTTGCCAAACTTGCGCACGAAGAGGGATATCATCTCATAATCATCATCACTAGCTTCTTCACCGTCACTTGACTCTTGCTTCTTTGCTTTGCCCTTGCTCTTGGATGAAGAAGCCTTGAATGTTAAGCTCTTCTTTTCTTTCTTTTCTTCCTTGACCTCTTCTTCTTCGCTTTCCTCATTGTATTGCTCTTTGGTCATGATCTCACCAAGTACTTCATTGGGAGTGATCTTGTCCAAACCATCTCTCCTAATTATTTGCCTCAAAGTTTTATATTTCTTGGGCAAACAACCAAGAAAGCAGTTTGAGAAGTCTTCATCTTTGACCTTCTCACCCAAGCTCTTGAGATCATTGATGATCACTTGGATCCTATGGAACATCTTCGGGATGGACTCATCATCCTTCATCTTGAAGTGAGATAGCTTGTCCTTAAGCATGTATAGCTTGGCATTCTTTACCGTTGAAGTGCCTTCATAAATATCTTCTAGTCTCTTCCACACTTCACTTGCCTTCTCAAGATCTTTGATTTGCTCAAACACTTTTGAGTCAATGCCATTGTAGATCACATTGAGAGCCAATGTATTGCATTGTCGGTTCTCTTGCTCTTTTGGTGTGGGAGCGGCTTCATCAAGAATGACAAAGTCATGTTCGGTTACACTCCACACCTTCTCATGTATTGAGCCTAGATGCATCTTCATCTTCCTCTTCCAATAATCAAAGGAAGTGCCATCAAACATTGTTGGTTTGCTTCCCACATGGTTGAATGATATTTGAGCCATCTCTTAACACCAAAGGTTGTTAATCCTTGATAATATAGTGACCACGGCTTTGATACCACTTGAAAGGTCCTAGATGGCTAGAGGGGGGTGAATAGCCTAATAAAATTCTACAAATCACTAGAGCAAAAGGTTAGATAACACTTAAGCGAAGCTTTTTGCTCTAGCTCTACTTGGGGTGCAAAGCCACCTATCCAATGCAATTCTAGTTAGCTAAGTGCTTATAATCAATAGCAAGAACCTAAAGCACTTAGCACAAGCTAGTAAGAACAACTACTAGAGAAGCTAACTAGATAAGATAAGAAGGAATATAAATGCAAGAGAGGAGGTGATTGATATACCAATGCCTTGTGATAGGAGGATGTCAATGTAGAGAGCCAATGACAAAGGACACCAAAGAATAGCCGGGAACACAAGATGACAATCGATTTTTCTCCCGAGGTTCACTTGGTTGCCACCAAGCTAGTCCCCATTGTGTCGACTACTCAAATGGTGATTCGGTGGCTAATAGGTGTTTCACAAACCTAGCCCACTAACTCAGGCGCCATAAGAATCCACCCAAATGAGAGTAACTCAATGACATGAGCAATCCACTAGAGTTACCCTTTGGCGCTCCGCCGAGGTGGGTACAAGCCCTCTCACAATCACCGAAGTCGGCCGCAAACAATCACCAATTGCACCGAAGATTCTCCACAATCGCCAAGCCGTCTAGGTGTTGGCAAACACCAAAAATAACAAGAAACCACGCGGCGATGACGATGACCAAGTGCCACTAAGATGCAATGCAATGATCAATGCACTTGGATCACTCAAACTCTCACAAATATGCAACAAGAGTGAAGAGAGTGAGTTGTGGGCTATCTCAATCAAGCACAAGTATATCAAATGAATGGGAGATGCAAGAGTCAGCCCTAGGAGTCGGCCAAGCCACTTAAATAGCCATCCAAACCGAGCTAGCCGTTTTGCTCCCATTTTCCAGCTTTCTGCGGCAGTCCGGACGCAGTCTTCATGGGGGGTCCGGACCAACGCGTATGCGTCCGGACCCCTTGCAGTTTGAAACCAGCCATTGGTGCCTCTTCTCTGTGCTGACACGTCGCATCCGGACGCATGCAATAGTAGCGACCGGAGGCCTTTTATTTTACGTCCGGATCCAACTCAGAGAGGGTCCAGAGAGCGCCAAGTCTCCGGACCCGCATCCGGTGTCCTGCGTCCGGACCGCCTTTAGCGTCCGGATAATTACACCCGAGGAGTCTAGAGAGCTCCAACCTCCGGACGCTGTGTCCGGAGGCTTGCGTCCGGACGATGATCTACGTCCGGTTCCTCTGTCCAGTGAGGCCGAGGCTAGGGTATGCCTCTGGTCGCATCTCTGATGGTCCGGTTGGCCTCTGCCCTGTGTCCGGACCTTGCGTCCGGAGCCTGTCTGAGTGCCAAACTGAACCTCTGCTTCTTCTCCAAGCTTCCATGTGATAACACCTTGTGATCCTTACCTTTGTTCACCTGTGTTAGCCTTTACAAAATATTTTAATGGATTTTACTTTAGTTCTTTGTGTCACTTAGGTTCATTTTATATGGATGCAATGCAAACCTAGTGGCACATGATAACCGTAATCGTAACGAGTTTTCCCTTCTTGATAGTACGGCTATCTATCCTAAAGGTGATCACACTCTCTATAGTGTCTTGATCACTAAACTAAAAATGGCCCTATAGATATACCTTTGCCTTGGGTCCATTTTGTTTTTCTCTTTCTTCTTTTCCTTAGTCATGGAGCACTTGATCCATCATGATCTTTCATCTAGCTCCATGTCTTAAGGTGAACCACCCTATCTTAATCATACACTTAGTACAAAGGGTTAGTCCATAGGTTTCATCAATTAACCAAAACCAAACAAGGTCTTTCAAAGGTTCGCTTTAAGTACAGATGGCTTGAACCCTTTTGGGGAGCAGAGCAGTAGTCATAGCACATGACCCGTTACTCTATGTATCTACAATCTCCCTCCATGGTTGTGCATGAAGCGAAAGTTCATAATGATGCCAGTGCTCATCCAAGGACCCGAGCAGCCTAGCAACAACATCAATGTGTACCTAAGGCCCTTAGTTGACGAACTTATGCGTTTGTGGAATAAACCTGAGGCCCTTAGATATGGGAACTAGACTATGGACCCACTTTTAAGGTCACTTTGTTTCGGTGCCAATGGGTGAAGGTGACTGGAGGCGGGGTAACAGTTGACAATGACTATGGAATGACAACTGTGGATCTCAACAATCATGGGTACAGAGACGAACCATTTGTCTTAGCCAAGGATGTGAATCAGGTGTTCTACGTAAAGGATATGTGTACAAAACCAAAGAGAGGGAGAAACGACAACTCAAAAAGTAAGCCAAAACGCCACATTGTTCTTTCAGGGAAAAGAAACATCGTGGGAATCGAGGACAGATCAGACTTGTCAGAGGATTATGAAAAGGACGACCAACTCCAACCGTTTGTAGTAAACAAAGACCCAAGCATCATGCTAAATAATGAAGACACTCCATGGTTACGCAGTGATCATGACCAAGGGACATACATTAAGAACAAGCTTGTTGTTGTTGCCATCACTTAATATATTGTATGATTTCTCAATATATGGCTCAATATGTGTAATTTTAGCATCATGCTACTGTATGATTGCTCAATATATGGCTCGATCATGTGTTTTACATTCCCACGTGCGTATTTGGAAATATTTTGGTGAAAAACCAAAATTTTAACGCTACGATACTGCGAAAACTAATATCATGTCCAAAACATATAGTTTAAAGGATTTACATTGAAAAAAACATTTTTGCATTAAACAATTAGTGATTAATGGTTATATTACGATGACCAAAAATAAAAGGAAAACAAAAATAATTGTAAAGTTTAAGGCTTTTCCTTCAAAGAATAAAGCAAAAACTAAATAATGGTGCTTTTAAAAGAATATTATGTCTAATAATGGATTTATTGTTTAATTAACAAGTGTAAAAAGCAAATTACAATGAAATATATCCAAAAAACCAAAATTTCCTTTGAAAGCCGGCGGGAAGGGAACAGGAAGGGACATTTAGTCCCGACCGGTAACACCAACCGAGACTAAAGGTCTCTGCTTTTCAGTTGCCGCCAAAAAGGCAGAGACCTTTAGTCCCGGTTGGTGTTACCAGCCGAACCTTTAGTCCCAGCTGGTAACACCAACCGGGACTAAAGGGTCTTTAGTCTCGGATAGGGTTTCCAGCCGGGACTTAAGGTCTCGGACTATAAAACCCCCGTCCCTGCGCCCCCTCTCCGCTGAAACGCTAAGTCCTCAGCTCATCACAATGCCGTGCCCTCCTCCGCCGCCATCGTCTCGTCTGCCGGCGGTGCCCCAGCGCCCTCCTCCGGCCCTCCGCCTCCTAGACGCCCCCAGCTTGTCCGCCGCCGCCTCCGAGTCGTCCCCGTACGCGTGCCCTCCACACGCGCGCCCTCGATCTTTCGCTCGCGCTCCGGCCACCGCCGTACATCCGCGCGCCGGCCGGCCATCCGTCTCTCCGACGCCTCTCTCTCCGGCGCAGATCCGGCCGCCCCTACGCGCGCAGCCGTGTGTCGGGCCCGACAAATTCCTCCTCGCCGCCGAGCTCGTCCGCGGTGGCCGACGCCGCCTCTCCGTCGTTTGCCGCGGCATCCACCGCTTCTCCGCCGTCTGCCGGCATCCGGCGTCGTCCTACTTCCTGCTCCTTGCCCAGGCCTGCTTCCTGCCCCGGCGTGTGCAGTGCGTGCAATATTATGTGTTCATGTTCATATATGAAGTGTGATATGCAGTGTGTGTATATTATATATAAAAATAGATATGCAAATGTGTGTTTGTTCATGTTTTTGTTAATGCCTAGCTGTAAATTAGATGCATAAATATATATAGATACTCATAAATATATTAGATGCATAAATATATAGATAGATAGATAGATAGATATGCAAATGTGTGTGTGTGTGATCCTTTATTGCTTTTTAACTAGAATTTATAACTAGAATTTATATATAGATATCCTTCATTTTTAAGGATATCTATTAGGTATGCAAATTAGGTTTTCTAAATGTCATATATACATATATATTCATATATACACACATATATATATTCATATATAAATGGAGTGTTAATTAATTAGAGAAATGTAAATTAGAAATGTATAACTAAATCTTTAATTAATTATATGTAAATATAAATAAATATATATATATAGTAAATAAATGTATCATTCATGTTTTTGTTAAATAAATGTATGCCTTCGTCATGTTTTTTGTTAATACATGTCTTTATAAATGTATGCCTTCATAAATGAGTATAGTAATTATCGTGAATTAGTATAGTATATATTCATATATAAATGGAGTGTTAATTAATTAGAGAAATGTAAAAATAGAGATGCAAATGCTTTCATTTTTGTGAAATGTAAATGCCTTCATGTAAATGCTTTCATTTTTAAATGCTTTCATTTTTAAATGCTTTCATTTTTAAGGATATCTATTATAGGTAAATGCTTTCATTTTTAAGAAATGTAAATGACTTCATGTAAAATGTCTTCATGTATATTAATTAGCTAGCAAGATATCATCCTTCATTATTAGAATTTAAATTTATTCATGTATATGTACTTTAGATATGGCCGACCCCAATGATGACGCGATGGAGGATGCCATGATGGATCTTATCAACTCCGCCGTCACGGACGATGATAATGCTGAGGCGGATGACGGGAGCCAATACTTGAATCTAGGAAATGAACCAGAAAATGTCTTGCAAGATGACATCACTGGCGAGGTATATATATACTTGATTAATTAATTAATCCATCTTCTATGTAGCTAATATATACATATTGGTGATTAATTAATGTATATGTGTGCATTGTGTGTGTAGCCCTCTGGATCGACGACGAGTCGAAAGGTACGAGGCCCGACAAAGCCGGTGGAGGGCTGTTACGTAATAACAGAGTTCAATGAAACTACGGGAGAACCACTTGGAGAACATGCGAAGAAATTTGTTAACCACTGTGGTTACCTAGTAAGGGACAGACTGCCGATCAATGCCCGGGAATGGAAAGAGAAGACGAATGCTCCTCATATTAGTTTTGTCTCTAATTTAGACAAGACCCTTATCTGGGATGATCTTCTCCAACATTTTATGCTTGAAACAGATGATGCTGATATGAAGGAGTTAGTTAAGAAGTGGGCTATGAAGAAGATGGCCATCATGTTCTAGTCTTAGAAGAAAAAGCTATACAATGATTATGTTAAGAAGAATGTGACACCAAATTTCAACACTAGGGGTCCGCTATCAAAGTTGAGGCCTTATTGGGATGAATTTGTGCAATACAAGACATCAGAAGAGGGTACAGAGCGAACACGAAGGAACCGACAGAACACCCAACAAAAGGAATACCACCATCACTTGGGGTCAGGTGGCTACAAGACTGCCAAGGTAAAGTGGGAAAAGGTAGAATCAATGCTACTTGAAAAGCAGATCATACCAGCTTCACTTGATTGGTCCGAACGTTGTAAGAATTGGTTCTTTGCGCATGGTGGATCACTTAACCTAGAAACCGGGGGGTTAGTGTATGGTGAAAGGATTCGAGAGGCAGCAGAAAGACTTTGTCATGCTATAATGACTGCTGCTAGTGGTGCGTTCAAGCCCAACAGAGAAAATGATGAACTAACATATGCCCTCCAAACAGCTGAACATGGTGGAAGAACAAGAGGCAAAGGGGCCATCTCTTGGCAGCATGGCTTTCCTGAGGACAGAGGCACATACAAAAGCCGTCAGAGAAAGAAGAATGAGAAGAAAGAGCGGTTGCGAAGGTTGGAGATGGCGGTGTTTGAATCTCAGGATCGAGAAAAAAACTAATGAGTCGAGGATGCAGGAAGAAATTAAACGCCAAGTGCAAATAGCATTGACTAATATTTCCCAAGGACGGTCAGCATCACAGCCGGGAGGTAGCCCTACTAACCAGATTCTAAGTAGTTGTGCTTCCGCAGAGCTACCAGATGATGTAGGCTTGCGCTTCCCTGTGGATGACATTACTGTACCTCTTACCGCATGTGAGATGCACGCTCCAAAGGATAATGGCAGCATCATGGTTGTTGCCGGTGTTGTCTCCCCTATTGACCCTACTAGCACACCAAGAATGCATTGCCAAATAATACCACTTGGATATGCTAGCGTCTCCGTGGATAGAGTTCTTAAAGGATGCAACAGAGTGGCTCTTGACATTCTAGGAGGTGATGGGGAGAAGACTCTCGGAGAAGCGGAGCATGCATTTATTCTATGGCGCAAGAGATACATTGTTATTCCGGGGGAATCGCCTCCTAAACTACCTCACCATAGGTACGTATGATAGTGTTGTGAGAAATTTTATATACTGACTAAACAAGTATAAAGATGTTCTCTAATTTTGTTTTGTCATATATAGCAGCAGGTCCTCGGATCAGCATAGTGCTTCGAGGAGGTCTCCAACGCCGCCGCCACAGCAGCCGTCTCCAAGGAGGAGGTCTCCAACGCCACAGCAGCTGTTTCCAAGGCGACGATCTCCAACACCAGCAAGGAGGTCTCCAACGCCGCCGCCGCAGCAGCCGTCTCCAAGGCGACCTCCAACACCGGCAAGGAGGTCTCCAACGTCGCCGCCGCAGCAGTCGTCTCTAAGGCGATCTCCAACACCGGCAAGGAGGTCTCCAACACCGGCGCCGCAACAGTCGTCTCCAAGGCGATCTCCATCACCGGTAAGGAGGTCTCCAACCCCTCCGCCACCTTAGCCTGAGTTGACAAAGAAGTCTGCGGCTAAGAGGTCTGCCCCATCACAATCGACGAAGTCTTCATCCCAATCGGCGAAGAGGGCAGCCTCTGGGAGTAAAACAAAGCCTATTCCCCAGAAGCTGCCTTATGAAAAGACGGATGAAGAAATTATGGCTACTTCTAAAGAAGAAGTGGCATAGTTCTTTGCAAAATTGAAAAGGGACAATGAAGAAAGAGAACGAGCTAGGCGAAACCCTCCAAAGTCGCACTATGTTCTTCAGAAAGAACTAAGAAAGAAGCTGGAGCAAAAGAAGAAAGAGATGCGTGAAGCTCGTAAGCCACCGCCAGCAACAGACTATGACCGCACTCTCATGAAGGCGGCGACGACAAGTAAGAAGAAAGCAGGGAAAGATGTTGCACAACTCGGAGACTCATCAAAACCAATTCCTCCACTAGTTGTTCGTGATGAGTATGGAACATTTATGAACAAAGCTGGAGAGGTTAACATAGAGCAACTTGCTACTTTCTACATCGAAACTGGTCTTGACATAAACCAAATTCTCTATGGTGGTGAAATCGACTCTGCCCCAGAAATTGATCATTGGAAGATTTATAAAAATGGCAATAGTTTATTCAACCCTGATGCCGCACAAAGAGATCACGGCACACAAATTTACAGGTTGAACAAGTGGTACTTAGAGGCATGTAAAAGGAACGAGCAATGGCTACTTCTCAGAGTCAGACAACGACACTTCTTCCGTGGCGATGACATCATACATATTAACTTCTCAGAACTACACCAACTATGCCACCATGATTCCCTCGACAAATCTCTCCTCGGCTGCTTTTGTCTGTAAGTGTGATTGCATTGTTTCTATTATTACTAAAGTAACTTGCATGTATTGTATATATAGAGTCATCCTTACACTATATATGTATGTAGACATGAGATGAATAGGCTCAGAAAAATAAAGGACAATACCATCGGTTTTATTGATCCATACATTGTATTCAAAGACCAAGTTACTCCTGAGTCTAATTGGAGACCTGAAGTAGAGAAGAATCTCATGAGGTTCTTAGTTCACCAAAAGGACAAGAAATCGATACTCTTCCCGTATAACTTCAAGTGAGTGTGCACATTTTATTTCCCTTAATTACTTGACTCATATATAGTTATTGAATTATATGACTTCATATGCTATAAACATATATGCAGCTTTCACTGGATCTTGATGGTCATCTATGTGGACAATAATCGGTTAATAATATTAGACTCGTTGAGAAAAGATCGAGCCGATTATCAAGACATGATAGACATTATCCAGAGGTAATTTAATATCGGTCACGAATCAAATTTTTTATTGCTCTCTTAAATCTTGAAGGTTAATTAACAATCTTCAAAACTTTGTTGCTAGTGTTTGGGCAAAATTCATTCAAGATCACCGCACTGATCGTAAAGCGTCACTGAACGTAGTGTTAACCCAAGTAAGTACTACTAGATATATATATACAGTTTTCATGAACTTGATAATGTGAGTGTGTCTTCACTAGATAACGAGAGGTTTCTTTTTCTCGTAAAGTGATGTTTGCGGCAGGAACCGGGGAATAATTTGTGCGGATACTATGTTTGTGAGTTCATCAAGACGTGTACGAGTAGACCTAGACTAGAGAAGCTTAAAGTATGTTTCACAATTGATTTCTTACTATTGTTGGTACCTATTCGTAGTTAGTCATATATATATATATATATATATATATATATATACTAATACATTTTTTTTACTTTGATTCAAACTGAAGTCTGATTGGTTGGCAGCAAAGGTTCTACAATCAGACAAGATCAATGCAATTGTCGAGACGATTACAGGATTTATTGTGGACGAAGTCATACAACCCAATGGAGAGCACTACTACAACCCAAAAGAAAAAATCTTGCCCAACCAAGATTAAATCTAATTTGTATTAGATGTTATCCAATATCGTATCAAAGACATATCTCGTGTGTATATATATTGTGTAATATTAATTACCTCTCTAGTTATATATATATATAGTTTTGTACTATAATTATATCCTTTATATATGCTCAAAATATATACGCGTATATATATAGCAGCATAGAATGCGCATTCGAAAACATATTCTAAAACCCTAGCTAATATGAAATGAAAAGAAACCAAAAAGGAAAAAGAAAAAAGACAAAAAAGAGACAGACCTTTAGTCCTGGTTCGTAATAAGAACCGGGACTACAGGTGGTAGCAGGGCCCTGCCACCTTTAGTCCCGCATGCGTATTCCCGGTTGGGAAACTGGGACTAAAGGGGTTTTCTAACCGAGAACAAAGGCGTGTTCTGTACTAGGGTATATTATTGCAGGGAATGTAATATGTACGTTAGTCAGATCACTATGATAATTCTATTTCTTGATCCATACTTCCATAGTATAATTAGTTAGTACAGGACTACAGGGTCGTCGGTTCTTATCTTGAGTGCACCGTCAGATATGATAAAATACGTACAGACAGTAGCTCACATGCATGGATGTGATGAGGACATCACCGGCTTAGATATGACCATGCCAACCACTTCTATACCAAAGGTGAAACCATTCTATATGAGGTTTATCATTGTTACATTTGATGAATGGGTGATGCACTATGAAGTGTGTATGTTTTCATTTTCAGAATTGCTTACATGGATCAAGGAAGGGTTAGATTGCATATGGAAAGCATGGATGGTCAATAAAGTTGATTGGGGACCAAATCCAAGTGTTCCTAACGTTCTCCACCAGGCCACCACGTCATATTGGATCCAAGGAAACAAAGAGTCCAAGTCCAACATGTTTTGGAAAGTTCAATTCGGACTGCAGAAGAGTCCAAACTTGCGACGGTTGTCACGACTTCATACGGACTCCGATTGGGACATTATAGGACTTTTTGGAAAGCTTATCAAGTCTACTTTCCAATGGGTCTGGACTCATACCTATATCCTATCAGATGCGTGCGTAGTAGACAATTTAATACCGAGATCTTTTCTGCCAACGGTGCTGCGTCACCCTATTTTGGGCCGATGGCCCGTGTATCAACTTGAGTCCATTAGGGACTCATCCTAGGGTTGTAGGACGACACTAGGACCCTTGTGGTCGTCCTCCCTCCTCCTTATATCCCCCTAGAGCCGTCACAAACAGATTGGGTTTTGTTTAGATGAAAGTTTAGCTGCTGCTACTTCCTTGTAGACGCGTGTGTCGACTAGACCATCCGTTCTACTTGATTCGGAACCCCACCTTCATATGTATCACATCTGATCCTTCATCTCGTATTTGCAATTGAGTGCTTGTTCTACTTGTTCTTGCTTGTTCTTCGATTGCTTGCAGGAATAACCCTAGTGGTTTGGTTGGTTGTGATCCGCAAGATCGTGAGCAACCGCTGGATTTGGTGTATCGATCGCTAAGGCGCAGCGTCCTTGGATGGTTGTAGTCGGATCGTGAACGTCTCTCCAGTCAAATCGTAGTTACCTATCTCCACCGAAAGATCGGGACACCCACACACTCATCAAGTATACATATCCACTGTCATCACCACCACCATACATATTTCCACTACACTTTCATCAAGTGGTATTCAGAGCAAGGTTTCATCGGTGAGAGATTTGAGTTTGCTTTTAATTTCCTAAAGTCCAGAAAAAGCCAACAAAAAATAGTAGATTCGTTTCCCATAATCCCATAGACCTTTTGAGCCTTTTACTAGTATTGATTAGTTCGGGCTTGTTGAGTTTGGTTTACATCGGTTGAGTCGTGTTGCTGGACTTAGGGTTAGGCTTTTAGAGTTTCGAGTTCTTGTCACGTTTTGGTCACTATATCCGCTGTGTTTACCATCACCATATACAACTCCACTACATCATATATATTTCTTTTGCAATCGTTGCTACCATATACATCTTCGCTGCACCATATCCATCCACATTTTTTTTCACATCCAAATCTGATTTAGACACACAAAAAAATATCAGCATTGCTAGTTCTATTCTTGTTCGAGAAACATATTGTCAATTGCTTTTGTTGAAATCTGACTTGTCAAGTTTCAGATTTGTTCTAGTTGAGGAGAGTTGAAAAAAAAATCAGAAAGAAAAAGAAAAGAACAGAACATAAGAGAAAAGAAAACAAAGCGAAAGAGAAAAGAAACAAAAAGAAGAAGAAAAAAAGAAGAGAGGAGGAAACGAAAGGGAGTGTTTTGCTTGCTGTTTTTGTGCCTTTTCCTGCTATACCGTGACTTCGGTTGTGTCTAGGCTCGCGTCTCTAGCACGGTCTAGCCTAGGACCAGCACGGTACCTCCGTTGAACGATCTCTCAACTTGCTTTTGCAACTAATGTGGTGCTAGTACTTCCTTGCACATTATTTTTGAGCCCTCCTATAGCTCTACATATCCGGATACAGCTTGACAGGTGTTGTTGCTACGGTGTCGATACACTACATCCAAGGTTTCCGACTTGCTGGTTGCTGCAACCCCCTGTTTTGCTGGGTAAGAACTTGTAAGAATTTGTTTGATCGAGTTTAGAGTGAGAGAATTACAGCAACCACATCCTACTAGTTGATAGGAATATAAATACTACTGTGTATATTTCTTGTTATCTTCTAATCATGGCAGGAATCTACATGAAAAAACAAGATGATCGGGTTGCATATTCTAACCACTTTGCTACAGGTGTGGCAAGTGATAACCATGCTGCTCATGAGGTATGTGATGTTTGGCTTGATAGAATAAAATCTGCACTACCTTATTTTGAAGGAAACTATGATCCTCATGCATATATTGAATGGGAGCTATATGTAGACAAGGAATTTAAAAAGTATGATCTATCTGAAAAACAAAAGGTTAAAGTTGCTTCAAGTGTTTTTATTAAGTATGCTTTAACTGAGTGGAAACACCTTTGTAGATTTGATAAAGCTCCTCAATCATGGAAAGATATGAAAAGATATTTTAGAGATGTTTTTGTTCCTAGCTATTATTCTGAAATTTTGAATGGAAACTTGAAATCTATAAAACAAGGAAACAAAACTGTAGCAAAATATTTAGAGAAACTAAAATTGGGTTTGCTACGTTGTGGCATAAAAGGAACCGATGAGTTTCTGGAACATAGATTTTTGCTTGGTCTTAATGTGGAAATTCAGAATATACTTGTTGATAAACATTATAAGAATTTTGATGAGTTGTTTGATCTTGCTTGTGATGCTGAAGTAAATCTACAAAGGGAACATACAAATACTATAGAAGCATTTGTCTCTCCTATTACTGACAATTTGTAGGAAGTAGATGATAATATACATGTCGACAACAATCAATTTGAGATAGGAGGTGAAACATTTAAAGAGAGCGTGAATCTGGCTACACCTACACCAATTAAGATGAGCATCCAAGGTATGTCAAATGCTTGTAAACTAAATCAAGGTGAGAATACTTTAGTTGACTTAAATTTGCCAACTAATCATGATATTATAGATCAATCAATTGTTGAACTGGTCGCTGATTTTCCTTTGTCACACTTTGATATGCTTGATTTTACTTGTGACAAAGAAGAGTTGTGTGATAGTGCATCACTTATATCCATACCACAACTAGTGAATAAAGCTACAAATTCTGTATTAATGAGTGCTGAATTCAAGCATGTTGTTCATATTGTAAATGAAAATGAAGAAGCTCAATTGTTGTCATCTTTACATACAATCGGATATATTGAATTCGATGATCTTTGTGAGCTTAAATATTTGCAGAATAATCTGACTGATAGATTTGAATTTCCATGTTCTTCTAATATCAGTTTTCATGTTATTGACAAATATAATTATGAAGATGAGTATATGGTAAACCGAATTTACATTTGCTCAAATATACAAACTCTTTTTATAGTGAACAGAACTAATCAATTAGAAATATGCAATAACAATAACCATGCCATGTCAAGCTTCCCTAGTTTTATTTTAAAGAAACAGGATAACTATCAAGAATGGGAGTATGGTTTGCTTGTATCTACAACACATCCTCCGACAGTGGTTAAACCGAGGACAGTTTGCTGTCAAGAAAGGGAGAATGATGAGGACATCACCGGCTTAGATATGACCATGCCAACCACTTCTATACCAAAGGTGAAACCATTCTATATGAGGTTTATCATTGTTACATTTGATGAATGGGTGCTGCACTATGAAGTGTGTATGTTTTCATTTTCAGAATTGCTTACATGGATCAAGGAAGGGTTAGATTGCATATGGAAAGCATGGATGGTCAATAAAGTTGATTGGGGACCAAATCCAAGTGTTCCTAACGTTCTCCACCAGGCCACCACGTCATATTGGATCCAAGGAAACAAAGAGTCCAAGTCCAACACGTTTTGGAAAGTTCAATTCGGACTGCAGAAGAGTCCAAACTTGCGACGGTTGCCACGACTTCATACGGACTCCGATTGGGACATTATAGGACTTTTTGGAAAGCTTATCAAGTCTACTTTCCAATGGGTCTGGACTCATACCTATATCCTATCAGATGCGTGCGTAGTAGACAATTTAATACCGAGATCTTTTCTGCCAACGGTGCTGCGTCACCCTATTTTGGGCCGATGGCCCGTGTATCAACTTGAGTCCATTAGGGACTCATCCTAGAGTTGTAGGACGACACTAGGACCCTTGTGGTCGTCCTCCCTCCTCCTTATATCCCCTAGAGCCGTCACAAACAGATTGGGTTTTGTTTAGATGAAAGTTTAGCTGCTGCTACTTCCTTGTAGACGCGTGTGTCGACTAGATCATCCGTTCTACTTGATTCGGAACCCCACCTTCATGTGTATCACATCTGATCCTTCATCTCTTATTTGCAATTGAGTGTTTGTTCTACTTGTTCTTGCTTGTTCTTCGATTGCTTGCAGGAATAACCGTAGTGGTTTGGTTGGTTGTGATCCACAAGATCGTGAGCAACCGCTGGATTTGGTGTATCGATCGCTAAGGCGCAGCGTCCTTGGATGGTTGTAGTCGGATCGTGAACGTCTCTCCAGTCAAATCGTAGTTACCTATCTCCACCGAAAGATCAGGACACCCACACATTCATCAAGTATACATATCCACTGTCATCACCACCACCATACATATTTCCACTACACTTTCATCAGGATGCATCTGCACTAGTACTAGTACTTGGCAGCATGATATGAGACAGTTAAATTTGTTCTTGAGGCCATGTGCTCCTAGCACATATAATTATTGAATTTGCATTGAGATATGTGCATACACACATCTCAATGTGAATCTATGTTAAAATATGTGTGCAATGCGAATCTAATGATTGATATGATAAGAGCACATGTCTTCAAGGGTAAAAAATCATGTTCAGCATGATATAATAGGTATGTATAGCCATACTAGACTGCAGTTATTGTTACGTAGTACGTTTAGCATTATTGAGGATCGTCGATGTATAATATAATTGAGGTAGAGTCGTTTGGATTCCTTCATTTGTTGGAATTGAAATCTACTTCAATAAATTAAGCTATTTGGCTTAAAATTTGACATTTCACCACTTTTTAAAGTTCACATTTAAGCCTATCTCAAATTCATAGGGTGTGAGATGGAAATTGATTTTATAGATCATCATTCCATATTTCTATTTACAATTTATAACATGTTGTTCAAACTCCCTCTCCTAGGATAGAAATATAATAAATAAGTATGTCTCTCGTATAGTGAACAATAATATGTAATTATAATTCATATATAATCATATTAACTTAATTAATATGTCTCTAAATTATAATTATTAAAATGAATTCAATTCCAGGGATCCAAACGGGGCAACGGCGAATATCATCGACGCTCGACACGGGACGTGCGGGTATTGGTAACGGAAATGTAAACAAACCGACGGGAGATAATTTGAACTACGTCCCATTTATTACGTTTGTGTTACTGTACAAGAACCAACCATCACCACCTAATTAATTTGCGAGCAGAAGCCGCGGCAGGGCAGTGAATAATAAAGCCAGACCGGACCGGACCGGCCGTTAATCCCTGACAGCAACAGCGACAGCGACAGCCGCGCGGCCTTCCTACGTTCCGGGCAATACCGGGAAACTGCCAGGGGCTCCGCGTAAAACGCCGTAACGGACTCCCGCCATCGCGCGGCCCCCTCTCCTTTCCCGCCACCAGCGTCGCCATCCGACGGCCGCCCCCGCTTACTCGGGGTCCGGTCCGGGAGACCGGGACGCCTGCACCGGCCTTCGTCTAGCTGGGCCCCGCCCCCCGAGCTGTTCGCCACGTGCTCGTGGGAATCCCCGCTTAGGATCCTCTGCGCCCACGACGCACCGGCGTTTCTCCTTCGGCTTTCGAATGGGATCACGACGCCCACAGAGTGCGCTGCTGCAGCGGATCCGGACGCGAGAGGGGCGCGCATCGCGTGCAGCCCCAGCAGGCACACAAATTGCTTTTTACAGTACGTACGTAGGAGTACAGTACAGTACAAATTTGCTCAGGCGACTGCTGTGGTGTCCCAAAAGGATCACCCAGGAGGTTAGGGCCCAGGACAATGTATTAACTGTTTGGTTTTGAGGGGCAAATGTTTTGCCTCTGTCACATCGAATCTTTTGTCTCTAATTTGGTCTATTTAAAATATACTAATTAAAAAGGTAATTTGGCAGCCGAAGGCAACTTCGCGAGACGAATCTTTTAATATAAATTAGTTCATGTTTTGACAATATTGTGCTACAGTAAACATTTGTTAATTATATATTAACTTAGCTTAATAAAATCATCTTGTTATAAGTCCCGCATGGGCATGTAATTAGTTTATAAGTAGTTTATTTTTAATACACTAAACTAGCGTCGAAAGATTCGATGTGACACGGAAAATAAATTGTCTCATCACTTTTACTAGTCTAGTAGTACCTGATTGTACTCCTACGTGTTGCCGCCATTCAACAAGGTAATGCTCAGTTTGGAACGTGAGAATTTTTTTCCGTTTCTATATTTTTCTGTGAAAATAAATTGATTCTTGTGAAATTTCTATAAACTTCGTGCGTTTCAAATAGGTTCTAAATAGGTAACCCATCACTCACTGATGTCGTTGAACACAAGTGCCAAAGCCCATGTGCCAGCCCAAGAGGTTTAACATCGGGAAAAATGGGAGCACACGGCCGGAGTGTATTTGCTCATATTCGACTTTTGTTTATACAGTATGGTTGGGCAACCTTATGCTTCATCCAAAAAATTCCTATTCGATGATGTAGATGTTGGCACATTTTTATATAAAAACTTAGTCAAAGTTTGAGAGAACCTTGAATTATATGCCATTTAGAATTTATTAGGCACACATGGTGTATTCTTACCTTTTTTCTCTTGAATTGTTTTCTATATGTGTGTAAGAATTAGATGACAAAGGGTTAAACAAATACACCGTCGAGCTTGTTACCCAAGGGCAAGGGGGTGTGTGTGTTACAAAACACTATATTTTTATCTAACAATAATCACACCTAAAAGTTTTTATCTCCGCGCCATTGCAACATTGGCTAACACAATATAGGAACTGTATAAAACCTCTATTTGTAAGTAAAACGATATAGGAGTATAATCTAATTCTCCTATATCAATAGCCGCCCCTTTAAGATCAAACAAGAGGATAACACCAATGTTAGGGGGATATACAAGTGGAAACTCATAATATGTAATGACATTATTACTAATCGAATATGTACTGACATTATTATTAATCAAACCCCATAGTACATACAACGTACAAAAGGGAGAGTTTGATGAGCTTTTCTTTTTCTTACTACCGATGGTCGTTCCTGCCTTGCGAACCAGGAAACAAGAAAGAAAGTCGCACGTCGTGCAGTGTGGCCGTAGCAAAAGAAGAAGAGATGCGGTACCCTACCCCGGGCGGACGCCGGACCAGCGATCGCCATTCAAAGCTGCCACCCGCCCCTCCGCTGCTCCCACTGCCAACCCATAAGCCCTACCACCACTCCACCAGGCACCAGGGCCAGGCTACCAGCAGCGAGGAGAGAGAAGGCGAGCGCGCGAGGAGCGACGCAGCAGAACGCGCGCAGAAAAGCAACCACCTCCGTCTCCCCCGCTGGCCCGCACCGCATCATCACCCTCGCCCTCGCGAGATCCCCAATCTCGCCGCAGGGTTTCTCGCCGGAGCGACCCCCATTGCGGCGCGGGGTTGCCGGCCAGCTGTCAGTTCTCCCCCTGCGGCTGCAGCTGCTGCTGCTGCTGCCGTGACTCCCGCGACTCGATTCGAGCTCTGCTGCCGCCGCCCCCAGCCGAGCCGCGGCCAAGGCGCCCTCTCGGTATGAATCATCATTCCTTCCTTGCGCTTACGCGGATTTTAGCGTGACTTTTTCTTAGCATTGGCGATTTGTTCGATGCGTGCATGTACTCCTCGCTCAGGGAGCGGAGATTTTGGATCTTTCCGCACTGTTCCCTTGTAGTAGCGTTAAGGTTCCTCGCGCCCTGTTTCGTGTTGTTCATCATCGAGACGCTTTGTTCACTCCACACGCCTTGGCTTGGCTTGGGTTGCCAGAGAGAGAGCGTAGAAGATTGAGGCGCGGGGGGTGGGCCTCGCATTTCCGTGGAGGAGCGGTTGGGTGGTTAGTCCTGGATGGGACGGGAATGTGATGCCGTGTGGAGGCCGAATTAGTTCAGTGCTACAGCTGGACTCCAGTTGTTTATACTCTTGATTGATGGGACCCTGTATTAGAGCTCGCAAATACAAATACTCGTCTTATCGTCTACTTGCACTCTGGGCCTAGTAGGAGTAGGCTAAACTCCGTCTGTTTCTTTTTCGTTTCGAAGCATTGCTTGCTTGGTCTAAGAAGATACGATCTTATCTTTGGGTCTACGCCAATAGTTGTACTAGCATACTGGAGAAGAAAAATAGCTGTAGTACTGACTTCGCTTGCTAACCGAGGTTCTTGTAATCTTGTGTTGATATAAAAAAAGAGAAAAGAATATGGAGTGAGCTCCAATTGGATGCCACATGCATCGACGGGCTAAGCAACTCAATAGCTCTGATTTCCTGTCGTGCACTTACTTATGCTCTACTAGTGTGTAATGTACTGCTATTTCTTTCAAGCCAAAGGTCCTTACAGCTGAAGCTGCCGCGGATGACTTCCGATTTCGCCCTTGGTTTCGTAATCTGGTTGGACTTTCTACATGTGGAATAAATGAGGTAGCAACGGGAAGCTGTCATGTGAGGAAATTCTGACCTTCCGTGTGTCACTCACTAGATGCCGTTCTCCTGTTTACAGTCACCTCTCCAGCAGTCTAGCTCTGTGCTACCAAACACTTGCGTTTCTCTAACAAACAATGCTGGCCCACTCACAACTGTAAAGCATGGATGCTTTTCTTATTCACTGATAAAGTTGCATTCTTCTAGTCCCCTGACTGTCCTTTTTGTGAATTTCAAGAAAGCGATGTCAAAAGTGCTTGGTTCCACTCTGGTCTTAATTTCAGCTGAGTAGTCGAATTTCCTGTTTAGGGTTTCTTTACACATTATGGGAGAGGCTTATGGATTCATGCTGCATTATTTTGTCCAACACTTGCAGGATGCTAGAAAATCAACCTTTTGTGACCATCTTTGTGAGTGCCTATTTTTTTTTCTTTTTCTCCTGGTGCGTATTGTTAAAGAAAGCATTTGGACCGTTGCTATTCTTTTTTCTCTTGAGAATCCTCCCTTTGTTTCCTTGTTTTATTATTGTCTCAAAGATAAGCTCAATTGATGCTTATCATTTGCTACACGCAAGCTGTACATGGTAGGAAAAAAACAGGTCATATTTTAGTGCCTATCCAGCCTGTATCCACCTTTACATTCTTGGATTCCATTGTGCAAGTTCTGTTGTTTGGTCAATATTCTTTTCTTTATGGCATGCTTTTTAGCAAAAGAAAACGTGATATGGCAATTTTTTATCCAAATAGGCAAATAGCATATAGAAACGGTAAATTCTGAATTTCACAATGACAGTTCGTTGTTTTGTGGGCCAGGATTCAAGAGTATTTTATAGATGACGAAGGCAGCAACTCTTTATGGGAGCAAGACGCAGAGCGATGCCCTGCGGCCAGGGCCATTGCGTCCAGCAAATATTATCAGAAATAAATTCCCCACATACAAGAATGGTTCAAATGGTATAGTGATCAAGCTGGCTGATGGTCCAGAGATGCCACCTCTCAAAGAGATCGTTGCAAAGGAGACTGCAGATCTACTTGATCGTCGTCAGCGTCTCTCTGTCCGTGAACTTGCGATGAAGTTTGAGAAGGGTCTCAACACTGCCACACTGTTGTCGAATGAGGTTCAGACCCATTCATTTCACTGTATTCTTGCCAGTTGTATTTAAATTGACTCAATAACATAATACTACTTTTCATACTTCTATTATTAATACAAATATGTAGTGCACTTTATTAGTGTGTTGGTTTATGTGTTCCCTGATGAATGTAGTTTTCCAATAATTATAAGCCTCACCAAACATATAACACTGAATATTTTGTTTGACTTGCACAAACTGGCAGGTTAAATGGAGACAAGTAGCTTTGCTGGAGCGGGATATCCTTTTGAAGAATCTCAAGAGTGTATTAGAGTCACTGAGAGGTCGGGTGACAGGCAAAACTAAGGGTGAAATCGAGGAGTCTATATCTATGGTTGGTTTCTTCATATTATTTTGCCAATTTATTGGGTTTGCCTTTCCCCTTGACATGTATATATTTAATATCATGTCTTATAAAGGTATTATACATTTCCTGAAAAATTTGTATTCCACCTAGCCTAGTTTAACGTGTAAGCATGTTTCCTAAATTCTTTATTTTTTTGTCAAGAAACTTCCAGCAACCTGCTGAGGTGGTGCTCCTTTTTGTCATTTTGATATTTGATTGGGGTGTAACGTTTTGTAGGTGGAGATCCTCGCGGTTCAGCTCTCCAAAAGAGAATCTGAGTTGCTTCAGCAAAAAGAAGAGGTCACAAAATTAGCAAAATCATTAAAGCAGGTATGTTTTACATTGTTATATAACTTACATAAATGTATGTTAATAGTTTGAGGAATGAGAATATATTTACTTGAAATATTCCAAAGTTATTGTTGTCATGATTCTGTCATCTTGCACTGTTTATAGTTCCCCACCAATGTTTTCAGAGGATACCTTGCTCAACATGTGAGAGATCTGCAACAAGTTGGCTTACCTGTTAAATCTCAATATCTTCTAGAAAATACTTGAACCAGGAATCTTAAAGTTGTCAATTGATATATGGATTTGAATTGCCTTGATCATAGAGAAGGGGTTCTTATGTTCGACTGACAAACACACCCATTGATCATAAAACTAAGTGGCCCAAGCAACCCACTTAGCCCTAAGGCACTTAATTATCAAAATTATAATAGATATGGAATTACGCGGCACTTTGTAGTTTATACTAATACTCATGCTGTTGCCTGCCTAAAAAATTGAATCTTGCTGTAATGGTATGGTAGTCCTTCATTTCACCTGCCTTTCTGTAATTTATAAACCACTCACAAATCGTGTAGCTACTTATGTGAACATAACATATGATCACCTTAATTTGGATTTGATTATCTCACAAAATGTCAGCACTATGGGTTTAGCCATCCAGTATCCGCATTGACATTGTTATTTGTTTACAAGTTTGAGGGTTTGCTCCGTTCTAATCTTGCTTATAGGCTTCTGAAGATGCAAAGAGAATTGTTGAAGAAGAAAGAGCTAATGCTCATACAGAAATAGAAACTGCTAAGAGTGCTGTCCAAAGAGTTCAGCAAGCAGTTCAGGAGCATGAGAAGATGTCCCAAAATACTGGGAAGCAAGTATGGGATAAATTTTAGATTTCCTCATCCTCTTTACATTCCAATTGATACAAGCTGTCGCATAAATTTGCTGCCTCTAGTTTAAGTGAAGTTTAGGCATACTCGTTAATACACCTTGTCTTTTCTTACCTATTTATGTTTCAATCAGTCCGATCAGTTCTGAAACCTGCTTAATTCTCTGGACCTATACAAATTATAAAGTTTAGTTACATGAACGTTTCTTTCTGCACATATGTATGGTTTGGGATAACCTAGAAGATATTTCCCAGAGTTTCCCTTTTTTGTTTATGCCTGTATTATTAGTTGTATTGACCTTAATGCATGCCTTTTGGTTTGTTGTTGGCATTTTTAGTTCAAATCTCAAGTGCCATGCTATTATTTGGAACTTGTAGAAGTTATTCCCTTTGTATATACATATATGCATCTAGAGGTTTTACATCATTTCAAATTTATAAACAATCTTTTTTCATACCATTTTCAACTATGAACATGTATGTGGTATCTATTTGATATTTGGAAGGACATGGAAGAACTAAAGAAAGAAGTTAGAGAAGCCCGGAGGATCAAAATGTTGCATCAGCCCAGCAAGGTTGGGATAATCATACCTACTATACAACTCAGTATATCAATTGGAGTGTGTATACTCTCTTTGTCATATGGTCACATGATACATTTTGCATTTGTCTAGGCAATGGATCTGGAAAATGAAATACGAATTTTACGTAACACATTTGCTGTGAAGTCCAAGGATTGTGTTAATCTTTTGAAAGAGGTATTTTTTTTACTGTTACAGATACCTGCTTCAATTTGTTAGTATACCGGAATTGGTATTGTTTAGTGTACTGGAAGTAGTAGTTAGTATAAATAACACAAGCGGGTGCAAAGGCACCATTTTATTCAGAAGCATGATGCGTATATGCCACTTATTTTATTTCGGGGGAAAAGCTGTATTACTGCTTGGATCAGTCACAAAAAGTGAACTGTGTGTCTCTAGTCACTGACAGACAGCCTCAGCCCTCAAGCTCTTTTATTGTCAACATCTGAAGTGTTTCCAGCAGTAGTGATTTTTTTGTGGTGTCAAATACAAGTACATTACTGATTTGGAAATATGTTTCTGGCAGTTGGAAATGCATAAAAGGTTAAAAGAAAATGGTACCATCCCTTCATTCGATTTGGAAGGTCTCCAATGCTTAGGATCAATGCTACGTATAGTTGGTCTGAGTGGCACTCACATGGATTTGTCAAACATTTCAATCCAGTGGTTCCGGATACATCCAAAAGAAAGCAACAAAGAGATTATTTCAGGTAGAACCATGCTCTGTCTTTGTCTTTGGTCTCTGACTGTGTCTTATCTTTTCATTAAATTCAGAGTGCCAGTGCTTTTTACATCTTTTGTTTTGAACCTCTTTAGGTGCCACAAGACCAGTATATGCCCTAGAGCCACATGATGTTGGGCGCTATTTGCAAGCTGAAATCGATGTTAGCGGTGAAATTGCAGTAGCAAAGACAGCTGGGCCAGTAGACCCTGGTTTGTTTGACTGGACACATTTGGCGAGCATTATCTGTATGTTTTGGTTATTGCATGACTAACATGTGTTTATTATTGTTAGCAGATGCTGGATTGGTAGATTACGTGGAGACACTCGTAAGGAAACCTGAAACTGAATTCAATGTATGATTACATCATCCTTTGCCAGTCTATGACATTTGTTTTGCACAAATATGCCATGTTGAGATTGCTATTTTTTTTTAAAGTATTCATTCCTATTTTCCAAATAAGTTGTCTGAATCGGCATGACCAGTATATTAAACATAGCCATCTGCTGCTCTTAATTTGAATAGTACTGCTTGTAACATAGACATAAATCTGCTGCTCTTAATTTTAATAGTACTGCTTGGAACATAGACATAAATCTGCTGCTCTTAATTTGAATAGTACTTCTCTTAATTTCTTTTGCAAGGGGCACATGCACTACTCTTGCTGCTCTTAATTTGAATAGTACTTCTGGTAACATAGCCATACATATACATGATACATAAAATCCCATCAAGGCACAACCATTAGAACCTTGAACCGGTGTTGTTAAGTGCACCTTGTGTTGCGTCTTATTACAGGTTGTTGTGCTTCAATTGAATGGCATTGATCAGCCAAAAGAGTCAGTTCATGTACTCAATGTCGGAAGACTGCGGATGAGACTTACTAAAGGGAAATCTGTAGTTGCCAAAGAGTTCTATTCCTCATCAATGCAGGTATGGTACAATGCATGAGTAACATCATATCTTCTCTTTTGTTGTTAGATAGTGATTGAGAAGGATTATGTTAGATTTGGTGCATGTATTATGGTAAAAAACGAGCCTGTCATTAAGGGTTGTTACAAAGGTTTTCACCAATATTACCGGTAGTTCACTGCAATTATAGTAGTCGTGTTCCCTTACAAGCATGAGTCTGTATTGATATATTGCTCTTCTTCACTGCTGCTACCAGTCCAAGTTGACAAGTGAGAAGACTCACCCTGACCCTAATGGCCTTTCTGTTTTTGTTACAGTTATGTGGTGTTAGAGGTGGTGGCGAAGCAGCCTCGCAGGCAATGTTTTGGCGACCCAGAAACGACCTTAGCTTGGTGCTAGCCTTCGAGACCACCCGAGAACGCAACACAGCCATCATGCTTGCTCGGCGATTCGCTATAGATTGCAATGTATTTGCCTTCACCAAGCACTATGTACGAGTCTCATACTGCTGCAACATTTTTTTCTTATCTTGTTGAAATGGTTGCAGATCATCCTTGCTGGGCCCGGCGACAAAACTCCCTGGTGAACGAAGATGGCGCCTGTGCTCTGCCGATCCCACCACTCTTTAACAATCAGCGATTCATGCAGTGATGTACATTTTGCGTGCACAGCGTGCTTGCACCAGTTCCTCTAATTTTCCTGTTCAGTCTGGCGTCTGGGCTGTTCTGCTCTTCCAAGTGTCGTAGGTTTCTGAAAGAAGGCGCTGTGCGCACCGTTTTAACCGCCTCGGCGCCGCCTTTCTACCTTACTGTGCTGTGTTTTTCAGTCGCGAGGGTTGTAATCTGTTGCTGGGAGATGCGACAGTAATGTAAGCTCCATGCGGTACACGTCTAATTGTGTTTGACATATGTTAGTGTTGATGTTGAAGCAATGATAGGTAATATGTGTGGGAGTGAGGGGAAAAAACCTTCTAACCCGCCTCGGTTGTAATGTCAGCCCAAATACTGGATCGCGTGTCTATCTCTTGTTCAATGACACGGTTGCAGATTAGATTTGAAAATTAAGATTTGCCTTTATAAGGACATATAAGGACATATGCATTCACCTTTGGATGCATATATGGGTTGCGTGTGCAGCCAGAGAGAGCACACGCATCCTCATGTGCATCCAAGGGCGATGCATGCACATGGATGAGATGGGACAAAAACAACTTTATCTTGAAGATACAAATGTAATCTATGTAGTTTTTTTTTTTGGTAATGGAAATTGTTGTTTTTGGAGCACCACTTGAGGAGCTCTATGCACTGACTTATATATTTCCGGTGTCTAATTTTTTGTTGTTGTTGTTGTTCAGCCAATAGGTAATTTTGTTATAGTTTGATCATGGAAAAAAAATGTGATTTGTCTCTTCTGTGTCGTCCTTTTTAGTTGTACTAGTTGGTTGCATTAGATTGTTGAATGGGTCTATGTATTGGGATCGAAGATCGAACTGCATGCTAGCCATTAGCTGCTAAAATCACACTAGTTTATTTTTAAAGCAAAAAACAATAAGCTTTGCAAGCTGAGTGCTTATAGACTCCTTTATTATAGTCTTATAATATTGTTACAAGTGTATATCAGTATATTATGTATACTGTAGAAAGGTAAACGACTTGAAACAGCATATGGATCGATCGGGTCATCGGAGTAAATAAACCCCTAGTTATTACTAATCATCATCCACAACCATGCCGTTAACATCTGGTTGGGTTTGGGCCTGTGGCCCCGGTAGTGTTGCACCCGCCTCCTCCTTGGCCTTCTCCAACGCGGTGACCAGCCTATCGAGGCACGGTCCGGCGTTTTCGAATTCGTCGGCGCTCCTGGGCGTGAGGTGCTCGCCGATGTCGACGGGCACCATGTTCACTTCCTCGAGCAGCGCCCTAACACGGCCGCACTGCGCGTCGTGCGCCTCGACGACGTCGTCGCGGAGGTGCATCCGCGCCAGGAACTTGAAGGACTCGAAGTCGCAGTAGGACATCTCGACCTTCTTGTCCATCCGCCCCGTCCGGATCAGCGCCGGGTCCAGCTTGTCGACGTGGTTGGTGGTGAAGACGACGAGCCGCTCCTCGCCGCACGCCGACCAGATGCCGTCGATGAAGTTGAGCAGGCCGGACAAGGTGACCTTGCTAATCTTGGCGTCCTCCTCCTTCTCCTGCTTCTTTTTCGCTGCCGCGGCAGGGTCGTCGTCGTCCTGGTCCTCCTCCTCCTCCTCCTTGCTCTTGCGCTTGCCGGTCAGGTCGAGCGAGCAGTCGATGTCCTCGAACACCATGATGGACTTGCTCTTGGTCTCGATGAGCAGCTTCCGGAGGTCCGTGTTGGTCTTCACCGACGTGAGCTCGAAGTCGTAGACGTCGTACTCGAGGTGGTTCGCCATGGCGGCGACCATTGTGGATTTGCCGGTGCCCGGCGGCCCGTACAGGAGGTACCCACGCTTCCACGGCTTCCCCACGCGGGCGTAGTAGTCCTTGCTCTTCTTGAACATGTCCAGGTCGTCGAGGATCTCCTTCTTCTTCGTTGGGTCCATGGCCAGCTTGTCGAACGTCTTGGGGTGCTCGAACGGGACATGTGTCCAAACGTCTTGGTAGAAACTGAGTGATGAATCATGCTTACTATTTCTCATGCATGAATGTTCAGAAACAGAAACTGATTATTGGAGAAAAAAAGAGTGCTAAAAACTACCCGTCATCAAAGCCTTCCTTGAGGATGTTGGTGTAGAGTCTTCGCTGGCGGTTGTTGGCCATGACGGCGCGGCCCTCCCTGCGCACGAACGGGAGGTACTCGTTGAGCACCAGGTCGCGGTGGCCCTCGTGGAACTCAAGGCGGAAGAACCGGCGCTCGGCGCGCGCGGCACGGCTCCACGGCACGGTGTCGCTGGGCGGCGGCACGGCGGCGGCCGACCACCAGACCGTGGCGCCCCGGAAGGCGTCGGCGACCTCCTCGCCCTTGGCCATGCTGAACACGAGCTTGTCCCTGTCGGTGGCGTCGGCGTCCCGGCGGCCACCGCCGCCGGACTCGGCCCTGAGGTGGCGCACGTCGCGCGTGCTCGCCGTGGTGAGGTACGACTTGATCTCGTTGAAGGCGTCGCTGCTCTTGATGCGCCCGCCCTCGTACTCCTCGAACATCACCGACAGGTAAGGGTCGACCACCGCGGCGAGCCGCCGTGCGCGACGGTTGAATTGCCGCACGAAGAACTGCTGCAGGTGGATGTGCTGCAGGTTCTGCCATATCATGGTCCAGCACACGGCCAGAACGCTTGCCACCACCGACACCTGGCCAAACCACGAAAACGCATCCATCTCACCTTTCTATGCTGCTCACTGCTCACTTCCAAGTTTCTTGCATTGGCTACACGGTAGCCATATATATATACACATGGCCGTGCGTAACATTTGACTTTGTACCATCGATAGACACGCTCGTATAAACGCGGATCATGAGTGTGGGTCGTATATAATATACGGATAATTTTAGCGTGGATTTTCTTCACCGGACGTTCTTCACCTCTAACATCGTCAGGATCATCTTGTCTGATCTTATACCAGAACATTTTACATATATGTCATTTATCTAAATTCGCATAATCCTTACCACGGTAGAGGATGCAGTCATGACATGTATATATCTTCTGGATTTCTAATCCCAAAGAGCAGACGACTGTTTTGCTTCGTACCTAGTGGCGGACAATTCGTTTGTCTTCAATTTTTTTTGGATCTTCGCTAATTGGCCAAATGTCTTGTCGGATACATCATTCTTTGTTTTCTATTTTAGCAACTCTAATGTTGTACCTAACTTTTTTTTTTGTCTTTCTTTGATGGTTGGGTATAGCAATTTCATGTGATCCTCTAGCCTGCGGTCAAACTTGACCTTCTCCTTTTCACCTTTGTATTCTCTTTTCACATCACGAATGACATCACCAAGAGCATCATCATCAGCGAGTGTGTCTTCTGTCCACGTCTCTTCTTCAGCCTCCCCCATTGTAGTATCATCGAAGTCACCGTATTGAGCAATTATGTCGTTTGGGTCCAATTATTCTTCTTCACTTTCTTCCATTGTAACATTGTTTCCTCCGCGCTTGGTCCAACAAATATAGTTTGACAAACTCGGCTTCAACAAGTGAGTGAAAAATCCTTAAGCTAGAATATTCCTTCAAATTCGTACACATGGCACATGGGCAGCACATGAAACCATCCCACTTGTTTGCCTCGATAACTCTTAAGAAATAATGCACATCCTCAATGAACTCTTGGGAGCGAAGATCAACATTGTACATCGTACATCCAATGATATGTCATCATTTGTATTATATGACATATCACATAATTAAAATTCTTAGTTTTTAAACAAATGAAATTAATAAATACCCAAAATTCTATATTTCTATAACTAATTCATGAAATGTGGTATGCATACCACCAATAAAAGGTGTATATTAGTTTTAATGAACTAATTTACCCGGTCACAATTTGTAAATTAAAGAATTATAAATTTCTAATTTTCTTACACAAATTAATTAAAAAAATACCCCAAAATTCTCTATTTATCTAACTAAACCATGAAATTTGGTAGACATACTAGCAATGAAAGGTGTATACTAGTTTTAATTTACTAATTTCAGCTTCCTTCATCAAATATTCAAACTATCAAGTGATTGGAGCTTAAAATGGTGTAAAAATCATAAAATAAAACATCAAATATATATACACCATCACAAAATAACATATGCTACTCCTAAAAGATGAGAGGATGAAGCTATTAACATTTAAACAAGTCGATGGCGGAGTAAAAGTCTTGAGATGGCTTGGGCTGGGGAAGAAGAAGGTTTAAAGGATGAGACTTTTAGTCTCAGTCCAAGTTACCAACCGGTGCTATAGGTAAACCTCTAGTTCCGGTTGATGTTACAAACCGGGACTAAACTTCTAATCCTGGTTTATAACACTAACAGGTTGGCAATCCGGACCAAGCCTAAAAGTCCCTCCTACAAAAGCTTGGCACCAGAGCCGTTGGGCAGATGACTTTTTGTCCCGGTCCGGGTTATCAACCATGACTAAAAGACTTTTTAGTCCTAAACGCAAATTCCGTTGAGACTATTGTACATTTTAGACATTGACTAAATGTTTGTTCTCTAGTAGTGGTATCAAGTTTAGTTAATTGAGACAAATTTGAGAATTTAAAAGTAGCAAGATGGCACCCACGCAAAAAACAAGTTCGAGAACCTAAAGATACTTGTTAAGAGTTTAAAGACACGAATAAGACTCCATAACAAGTTCATGGATCACCATGTTCTTTATTCTTTTGGGACAAAGGGTACCTATTGGATAGCGATAGATATTCTAGAATTCGACTAGTCAAAATTGGTGTGGAGAAATAATGCGACAACCTGGATTTCATTGAAGATGAATGAACGAACCATCATGCATTTTACTCTAGGACAGCCGCACAGGACAAAGGGTAGCTATTGGATAGCGATGGTATTCTATAATTCAACTAGTAGTCAAAATATTAGCGAGGAGAAGTACGACAACTAATCGCTAGCTCGGTCCACGTGTATTGCTCGCTGCTTAAATTTGTGCCCTACAACTACAAGCTCGGTCAGTCGGTCGTCGCAAACTGCCAAAAAAAGGAGGTGGTTAATGCACGGCCGGCCGTGCATTAGGATTATAGCACGCACACCCTATTTACGGAAGGAATTTAAAACATCTATTAATCATTCCTATTTCTATTTTAGTATATTTGCTTTTGTATTTATTTTTTCTCCAATGCCCCTTTAAGCTTCCCCAACGGGCTCTCTGATAGATATTATTTTTTGCGAACATCTCTGATAGTATTATTAGCGCCCACATACTAAATATTACAAATTTGTTACGTCCACACTAGCAAGCCAAAATCAAATATAAATTGTCCATCACATATCATCATCTTGAGATATTTTGTATAATATCTCAGGCATCTTAGAACACGCACATAAAAAATATATATTATGAAGCTTTTGAGAGTACAATGATAAGTAGAAAAATATACTGTACATCATTAGACATGAAGTGACACAAACACAGACAGAGACAAAATTTCATTTTACCAAAAATTACACACAATGATCAGACATGTTAATGACTGATTGCAGAAAAATTATTATTACAACTATATGTTATTCTTACTATTTAACATGCATATATGTTGTATGTACTACTTTCATAGAAATACAATTTCAGTGGCATAATATTTCCAGTGCAGGTGCACCAGGATACAAGCTCCACTCAACGGTTGGCCTTTGCAGCACGCTCAATCTCATCCTTATTCATGATGACATAGCTGTAACAAGAATTGCCATGAATGGGCACAATTTCATATAGCATCAAATGACTCAAAACACTTACAGATAAGAAAGAAGAAACTCAAATGTAGCCTGACAACACATACCTGTTGGAAGAGCCCTTGGCAGCATTGATCAACTCATCTACAAGGCACTCAACAATGGTTTTGATGTTCCTGAATGCACTCTCCCTGACACCAGTGGTGAGGAGGTAGATGGCCTGGTTCACCCTCCTCAGGGGTGAGATATTCAGAGCCTGCCTCCTCACAACACCAGCAGAACCAATACGGGTGGCATCCTCACGAGGCCCACTGCAAGAAAATAACAACACATCACATCAGTTTGACATCTCATGAACCATTGTTCTTATAATCAATTCAGGATTTGAGGCTTCTTTCTCTAACTCTTTCTTTATCTCCCAAATTTGATGAAAGTACAGAGATGAAGTTGGATAATTTGAGCCAGATACTACCATAGTGGCTTCATAGAAGGGTTCTAACAAAATACAAAGTTTATTTGCCATCTTCCAATCATCGGGCGAAGGCTCATGTGTGTATTGTGGGTCATTCTGCCTTAAAGCTTCATATGCTCTCCTATACTTCAAAGATGTCTTAAGCATATGATAGGTTGAATTCCACCGCGTCACAACATCGAGTGGAGGGCGTTTCTCAACAGGAATAGAACATTTCTCAACCATAAGTTCAAACCTTTGCTTGCGAGATTGTGAGTTTTTGACATATCTAACACTATCTCTAATGTTCTTGGTGGCACTACTTATGACCTTAAAACCCTCTTGAACTATGAGATTAAACACATGGGCTACACAACGACAATGAAACAATTTTCCTTTGCGAAGCAGTTGACCCTTGGAGACAAGGTTCCCTTTCAACATTGACACAAAATTATTATTCACTGACACATTGTCTAATGTGATTGCATAAACTTTACTTTCAATATTCCAATCTTGAAGGGTTTGCAACATAGCATTGAATAGATTCCAACCGTCATGAGGGGTCTCTACAAGAGTGAACTTTATGATCTTTTTGATAATCGTCCAACTCTCACTAATATAGTGACAAGTCACACACAAGTATCCCAAAGTCTGGTTTGAGGTCCATAAATCAGCAGTGAGAGAAACTCTAGAGACTGAGTTTTGCAGCACTTGCCATAGGGCTGTTTTTGCTTCCTCATATGTACTAATGCAGTCCGACCTGATGGTAGTTCTAGAAAGTGGTTTGAACCACGGATTTAAAGCAGCCACAAAAGTTCTGAACTTTGGATATTCAACTAGGCTGAAAGGTAACTCATGCATCACTATTAAGTGCACTAGTTCTTGACGAGCTACTTGTTGATCAAATTTCTAACTTTTCAAAGAGGTGTCAGTTAAGGCAGACTAGTTGAACTCAATTGAGAGACCATTTCTTCTAATCTAGCCTTTCCCTCACAAACAGTTATGTGTCTACCACATGCACTTGTACCAACACCTCTGGTTGCTTTGAATACTTGATTTCAATGAATGCATTGAGCTTGTACTAAGATATCATTATCATATATTGCCTCAAAATGCTGCCATATATGTGACGTAAGTTTGCGCCTTTTACTCCTATGTGAAGATCCTAATGGTTGACATAGAAATAGCAATAGTACGACATTATCTATAACATATACCACAACAACAGTAATAGAACAAAAATAGCAGCAAAGACAGAACATCATCACTTACCACTACCACGATTACTTCGTTTTTTTAGAGGAGATATCGGCGATTCTGATTTGGAGCTTGTTGTCCCTTGTGGAAATATTGCTACTGTTGGTGACCTAAGGTTGGGGGTTAGCGGTATCTTTACCCCTGTTGACCTTGTAGGTACAAGTGGAGACATGGTTACAACTGGTGACTTCAACCGCTTTGATGGCGTGGCATTTGCTTTTAAAGCAGGGTCCTTTCTCTTAGCTAGTAAAGATGTCCTCCTTACTTTGATCTGCATAGATAATATAACCAATAAATAACAACACCATGTAATTTGCTTTCCTCATCTTGCTGCTATTACTACTCTCTATAGAGCTACTGCAGGTTCCAGTCCACCTGTGGAAGCTAATTAATAAGCTAATAAAAAACATTGAAAGATAAGCTGCAAGATCCAAACCTGTTGCTTCCTCTTAGCCTCCGGTTCACCATGTCGTTGATCCCGATCAGCAGGGGTGGCAGCAGCAGCTGTGGACGAGTCACTGTGTCGCTGATCCGATTTGTAGGGATGGCAGCATGAGCTGTGGACGAGTCACCATGTCGTTGATCCCGATCAGTAGGGGTGGTGGCAGCATGTATGGACAAAAATCTTGGTGGATCGGGAGAATAGAGGCGGATGGCGTCGTGGCTCGACAAGTCAGCATCGGCGCCCGAAGGTGGCAGCGGCAACGGCGATGCTGGTGGATGCATAAACAGTAGCGGTGCATTTGCCTACTTCACATAAGGGGTCTTCCGCTTTGCTGTTGGTAAGAACGCCCTTTCCTCTTTAATCTGCATAGACAACATTTCAAGTTCAGTTCTTGGGTGTGTGTTGTATATATCAATCTCCTGCAGCTACATCCAATCTACTATTGAATCTAATAAAAGCATCTGTAGATAACTTAAATTTTGACCATAATATGTATATATATTATTTCATTGTGTTGTGAAACTAAACATAGCTTAAAGGGAAAGCACAAATAACTTCAAAAGTATACTATAGCAGAAAGAATGCACTTACCAAGATTGGGGAAAAGTACATGCTTTTGCTCACAAAAATCGGTAGAAAGCTCTAAAACCATTGGAAACGATATAAGGATATATATATATATAGATGACATGTGATACAAGAAAATCAAGAAAGTTAATACAGTAATGAAGAAAGGAAAATAAACAACATTTGAGTTATGGATTATACACTTTTGTAGGAAATAGGAATACTGATGTATACACAGGTCACTTCTAATTTCATCAAATTTGGGAGATAAAGAAAAGCTCTCTACTTTAGGAAATAGGAAATAGGAATAGCTGACGATTCTTTTTAAAGGAAATAGTACTACATAAGAAAAGAATTATCCAACTATGTATGATCCATAACTGTGTACAATCCTTTTTATTTAGGGTTATTTGAATCCAAGTCATTACAATTCACCTATTCCGAAACTTGCCATTATAATTTTTTCTTCTACCTGATCCATGCCATTCTATACATCTTTCGGGTGTTTGGGCCCACTTTCAGGCTGTATATACGTCTGTATGGACCAAACAACCTTCTCTGCTTATCTCCCTCCACTCAATGACGTGTGGGCCCCACACGTCATATCTTTCTTCAACCTCCAGCCATCTCCTCCATATCTTTTTTAACATGATGAAAAACATAGGGGTTCCCTTCAATCCAAATTCCAAAGAGTTAAAAATGTTGAGCACAGAAACTTGTGCATACTTGTTAGCTCAGTCAATTTAGGGCAGGTTTACATTTTTGAGTTTTTTTCTTTCAATCCTAAAATAAGACTAGGAGTTCACGTGGATAGGAATCCACCTAGGACACATGATTTCTGGTCCAGTAGCCACGTAGGACAATATTTTTATAAAAAAATATATCTGTTATATATTTATGGCAATTAGCTATTGTCATCGATTTATCATCAAAGAGCTCAGGCAGAGTATACTGTGATATGTTTATGACAGAAGCACATCTTGGTCATAGACAGATGTCATCCTGTGAACAGTCGTCATAAACAGGCTCTGTTTGTGACAGATAGGTGCTCTGTCATCAGACAATCGTCACAGAAGCCCAGATTTTTTGTAGTGGTCGTCGAGGATCTCCTTCGTTGGGGCCATGGCCATCTTGTCGAACGTCTTGGGGTGCTCGAACGGGACATGCGTCCAAACGTCTCGGTAGAAAGGCTTAGTATTTCTTATGTATGCATGTTCAGAAACAAAAACTGATCGAGAAAAAAGGGTGCTAAAAATCACCCATCATCATATCCTTCCTTGAGGATGTTCGTGTAGAGTTTTCGCTGGCGGTTCTTGGCCATGACGGCGCGGCCCTCCCTGCGCACGAACGGGAGGTACTCGTTGAGCACCAGGTCGCGGTGGCTCTCGTGGAACTCCAGCCCGAAGGACCGGCGCTCGGCGCGCGCGGCACGGCTCCACGGCATGGTGTCGCTGGGCGGCCGCACGGCGGCGGCAGACCACCAGACCGTGGCGCCCCGGAAGGCGTCGGCGACCTCCTCGCCCATGGCCATGCTGAACACGAGCTTGTTCCTGTCGGTGGCGTCGGCGTCCCGGCGGCCGCCGCCGCCGGACTCGGCCCTGAGGTGGCGCACGTCGCGCGTGCTCGCCGTGGTGAGGTACGACTTGATCCCGTTGAAGGCGTCGCTGCTCTTGATGCGCCCGCCCTCGTACTCCTCGAACATCACCGACAGGTAAGGGTCGACCACCGCGGCGAGCCGTCCTGCGCGACGGTTGAATTGCCGCACGAAGAACTGCTGCAGGTTCTGCCATATCATGGTCCAGCACACGGCCAGAACGCTTGCCACCACCGACACCTGGCCAAACCACGAAAACACATCCATCTCACCTTTCTATGCTGCTCACTGCTCACTGCTCACTTCCAAGTTTCTCGCATTGACTACACGGTAGCCACGTATATATACTAGCACAGAGGGGGACGCTCCACTGCACCGGCTCTTGCTAAGCATTTGTTGCAAGCGTTAAAGTGGGTTAGTTTTTTTTATATACTGAAACAATATATGTATACACAAATAAGTACTCAAAATTGTTGTTATGATCTAATAACAACTCAATATAAAGATTCACGGATCTGGTAGAAATATTACAAACTCTTTATTGTCATGATTGATATGAATCACCATACTACACGTATTTTACAATGCATGTGATCTCTGCTGGTATAAAATAAAAGATTAAAAAAATAACTGAGAAAAAATAAAAGAATAAAAAATCTTAAACAAATTTAAAACTAAAAAATAATAAAAGTTTTTGGAAATTAGAAACTAAAAAAGATTAAAAAATGTCTCTAACAGTTTAATATAAAGTTATACTAGCCTAATAGAAAGACTACATGATTTTTATTGTTATAATTAATATATACTACCACACTGCATGCACTCTGATGCGTAAAATCATATAGGTATTAAACAAAAGATTAAAAATAAAAATATTGTAGGCTCTTTATCGCTTGCTTTGGACCTTAAAATAAAAAAAATTAAATATGAAATTTGAAAATTATAATAAAAAACTAAAAATTAAAAAATTAAAAATTATAATAAAAAAATTAAAAAAATAAAAATGTCATATCGATGAACAGTGCGAGAGGGTCTATGAGGCCTCCAATTTATTGGAGCATGAAGGATAATATCTTATGTATAAAACAAAAGATTAAAAATAAAAATACTACAGACTCTTTATCGCTTGCTTTGGACTTAAAATAAAAAAATAAAAAAATTAAATAAGAAATTTAAAAATTATAATAAAAAAACTAAAAAATATATAAAATAAAAAGCTAAAATTTAAAAATTTAAAAATAAAAAAATAAAAAATAAAAATGTCATATTGATGAACAGTGTTAGAGGGTCTCTCATGCCTCCAATTTATTGGAGCATGAGGGGTAATATATCTTATACACATAGTCGCGCGTTGCAATAGAACCCAATAGTAACATTTGACTTTGTACCATCGGTAAATACGCTCGTATAAACGCGGATCATGAGTTTGGGTCATATATAATATACGGATAATTTTAGCGGGAATTTTCTTCACGAGACGTTCTTCACCTTTAACGATCATCTTGCCTCATCTTGTACCGCACGTTTTACATATATGTTATTTATCTAAATTCTCATAGTCCTTACCACGATAGAGGATACAGTCGTTAGGATATGTATATATCTTCTGGATTTCTAATCCCAAAGAGTATACGACATGTTTTGCTTCGGTACTTAGTGGCGGACAATTCGTTTGTCTTCAATTTTTTTATCTTCGCTAATTGGCCAAATATCTTGTCAGATATATCATTCTTTGTCTTCCATTGTAGCAACTCTAATGTTGTACCTAACCTTTTTTTTGTGTTTCTTTGACGGTTGGCTATAGTAATTTTATGTGATGCTCTAGCATGCGGTCAAAGTTGACCTTCTCCTTTTCACCTTTGTATTCTCTTTTCGCATCACGAATGATATCACCAAGAGCATCATCATCAGCGAGTGTGTCTTTTGTCCATGTCTCTTCTTCAGCCTCCCCCATTGCAGTATCATCGAAGTCACCGTATTGAACAATTATGTCGTTCGTGTTCAATTGTTCTTCTTCACTTTATTCCATTATAACCTCGTTTTCTTCGTGCTTGGTCCAACAAATATAGTTTGGTAAACCCGACTTTAACAAGTGTGAGTGAAAAATCCTTAGGCTAGATTATTCCTTCAAATTTGTACACGGGGCACATGGACAACACATGAAACCCTCCCGTTTATTTGTCTCGGTCACTCTTAAGAAATAATGCACATTCTCAATGAACTCTTGGGAGCGATGATCAACATTGTACATCCAATGGTATGTCATCATTTGTATTATATGACATATCACATAATTAAAATTCTTAATTTTTAAACAAATGAAATTAATAAATACCCAAAAAATTCTATATTTCTGTAAGTAATCCATGAAATTTGGTATGCATACCACCAATAAAAGGTGTATATTAGTTTTAATGAACTAATTGACCCAATCATAATTTGTAAATTAAAGAATTATAAATTTATAATTTTCTTACACAAATTAATTAAAAAAATACCCCATAATTCTCTATTTATCTAACTAAAACCAAGAAATTTGGTAGACATACTATCAATGAGAGGTGTATACTAGTTTTAATTTACTAATTTCAGCTTCCTTCATCAAAATATTCAAACTAGCAAGTGATTGGAGCTTAAAATGGTGTAGAAATCATAAAATAAAGCATCACATATATATACACCACAAAATAACATATGCTACTGCTAAAATATGAGAGGATGAAGCTATTAACCTTTAAATAAGTCGATGACGGAGTAAAAGTCTTGAGATGGAGCAATGGTCAGAGATGAGAGCAAAAACACAATAAGAACAAAGTAAGAACAGTGTGCTCAGGCTCGGGCTGGGGGAAGAAGAAGGTTTAAAGGATGAGACTTTTAGTCCTGGTTCGAGTTACCAACCGGTCCTATAGGTAAACCTCTAGTCCCGGTTGATGTTACAAACCAGGACTAAACTTTTAATCTCGATTTATAACACTAACCGGTTGGTAATCTGGACCAGGCCTAAAAGTCCCTCCTACAAAAGCTTGGCACCAGAGCCGTTGGACAGATGACTTTTCGTTCCGGTTCGAGTTATCAACCGGGATTAAAAGACTTTTTAGTTCTAAACGTAAATTCCGCTGAGACTATTGCACATTTTAAACATTGACTAAATGTTTGTTCTTTAGTAGTGATATCAAGTTTAGTTAAATGAGACAAATTTGAGAATTTAAAAGTAGCATTTCTAAAGTGTACTAGATGACACCCATGCAAAAACAAGTTCGAGAACCTAAAAATACATGTTAAGAGTTTAAAGACACGATAAGACTCCATAACAAGTTCATGGATCACCATGCCATCATGCATTTTACTCTAGGACAGTCGGATAGGACAAAGGGTAGCTATTGGATAGCGATGGTATTCTATAATTCAACTAGTAGTCAAAAGATTAGCGTGGAGAAGTACGACAACTAATCGCTAGCTCGGTCCACGTGTATTGCTCGCTGCTTAAATTTGCGCCCTACAACTACAAGCTCGGTCAGTCGGTCGTCGCAAACTGCCAAAAAAAAAAATCAAAAGAGCTAGGAACTTTTCTGCGCATGTTAATGGAAAAAAAAAAAGACACGGCAGGTTTATCGGCGCTCGGTCGAAAGCGTAGTACCAATACCCGTAAACTTAGGCCTCCTTTGGAAGACCCAATCCACGGGAGTTTCCCGGCCTTTTCCCTGGGCCAGAACCTCGCGTGGAAGTTGGCCCCGGGCCAAGCTAGCCCGGCATTTGGAAGATCGCGCGGAGGGGCCAGAGCGTCCCGACCCACGCGATTTCCCCGGGGCGACGCTTCCGCCTCGCTAGGGTCCGGGCGTGGCTTCCCCGAGCAGCGCGTCAAGAAGCTCGCAAGTCGCACGCCGCCGCCACTGCCGTCTTCACCTCGGTTGTTTGCGCCCGCCGTTCGTCGTCTTCGCCGCCACCACCGATTTCATCTCCATCTTTCCTGCAGTTTGTCGTCTTCCCCACCGTCCTCGACTGTCGGGCTACACCGGCCGCCCCTGACACCGACGGAGATATGCTCGAGCTTGACGGCTTCAGCTGCAAGTGACACCGCCAGTTCCCGAACACCACCAGGCAACAGAAGCTACAGTGCCATCAAGTCCGCCACCGAGAAGGTACTTGTTCCCATCGAATGCAACTGCCTGTACTGCCTGATTCATACTCTGTAATGGCTGATCTGAGAGTAGAGAGTACATGCATGCTTCGATTTCTTGATATCTCTCCTGGGCCTGTTTGATTCGACAAGTGCCTGTATGACACACTGATTGGAAGGCCAGCATCATAGCTAGGCTTCAACAAGTAGTGCCTGCCCTTAAATCGAACCTATTGCAGCAAATTGTACTCCGGGATCACACAGTTGTTTAATCACTATGAACTGGTAGTTTCTAAACAGTACAATACAATTTCATACTTTGGTGAGGAAAAAATCTGAGATAGGATGGGTCATATATCACTTTATGTACTATTATTTTGAAAAAGTAAAGGATATTAATATGAATCGCTTTATGTATTGTTCTCTTGTTGAGTTGTTGTTATTATGATAATTAGTTTGATAAGAAACCAGAAATTTAATAGTTGCAAAGTCCAAACAAATAATTGGATAAAAGATATTGATAGTTGAAGAGCGAACACATGTAACAGGCTAGTTATCAGATGAATATCCTGATTATTAGCTAGATCAAAAAAAAGATATTGGTTTCTTTTTTATGGAAAACTTCATGGGAGACCGCTTCTCTGCATACTTATAAAATGTGTAGATAACAAATGCATATGTACTAAGGATAAGGATATGTGCAAGCCCTGTGGCTAAAGAATTCAAATTGTTTATAGTCCCTAATACATACTGTCGTTTTATTAATGTGTTAAGCTTGATGATGAATCGTTAACTAGAGAACATTTCTGCTTGAATCATCTTTTCCACTGAACATGAACACAGGTATAGTAACTGCAAGGCATGCAAGAACCTTGGTAACTATAACAAAGCAATTTCTTGTCTCCTATGTACCTTGCAGATGATTGTGATTCATTGCCTGATGTCTTCTTGACAACTTCAATCACGTTGTACTCTGTGTGCTTGTAAATTTAAATCACATTAGTTAACCACCATTAACAAGTATGACACATGCTCATCAATTAATAAGTATGCAATAGTCAAGGACGGGCAGTCGGGCACAGTAGGAAGAACAGTATTGAACTGCTGGTATGTAGGAATATATTCGTTTCTACTACTATAGGTTGTTGTACAGTTCATTGTTATATCTATGTTGTACAGTAATTGTCAAGCCTACAGCCCTGCATGCCGTTCTGGGCAATGAATCAAATATCAAGAACAATGCTTGTTTTAAACTTCTAATTGTTTTTAGGGTACCCTTGTTTTTAATAGAAAGTGTCGCTAAGGTGAAGGCGAGAAGCAAAATAATTCTTTTTTTACTTGCAAGGCCGTACTGTAGCTGGAAACTATGCAATCTAAGCTGATCACAATATACATATATATCTTGTGCTTGCTTAGTACTACCATTCAAATCTACTTTTATCTGCTATGTATCATCTATGGAATTGCACTGTTAGCTTAATTGTAGCAAGGAATTTCTTGATTGTTACATGAACATTTCTTAATTGCTACTACTAACTATGCTCAAAATGTGCTTTCCATGGATAGGGGGAAACCAGAAGAACTAGCTCAGAGATGAATAAAAGTTTGGTTTCAGTTAGATGCTTGGGGTGCACAAACAGATAGCTACTTCTTCATTTCTATCGATCATGTATACTTCAGGTTTCAGATTATCATATAGGATCATTTGTATCCAGAAAAAAAAAGAGAAGGTGAATGGCAAGGCAACATTTGTTAACATATAGATTAGTTGTAGAAGCTTAGCACATGTTGCTGTCACTTTTTATTGGTCATCAGGGTACTTGAGTAGTACTTGGCCAGGAAAGCTTGTGAAGATCAAAAGTTTCTAATTACATCTTGCAATCCTTTGATATAAATCTTCTTTTTCATGATTGCAATGCATTTTGCTAGACTGCCTTTGGATAATTTGGTTCTACATGTGCTATTATTCTATTCAGTTGCTCTAATTTTTTGGTACAATGAAACTGCCATACATAAATTTATGAATATTCTTGTAATTATGTTTATCAATTTATCATAGTATTGATGTTTTTTTTCATTTTTTTGGTTGAAATAAGTTTGTTGCAATAAGTTTTTCATTGTATTATTTTTTTCTCAAAAGATTATTGGGTTTTTACTGATTTTTGTGATATATATTTTTAAATTTGGTCCACTTGTTTTTGTTTTCCTTGCTCTCCTTCCGTTGTTAAAAAAATTATGGGAAATCAATTAGCCAAAGATGCAGGCTTGCTTAGATTATATACGTTCAGATAAACAGACAGAGAGTCACCCTGGGCTAATCCGTCCTCTGGTTAGTTGCTTCCAAATGATGGGACGGGACAGGGAAAATCCTCCCCGGAAAAGGAAGGTCCACCAAAATCCCCGTGCGGGGCTTCCGGAGCCTGGGTTTTCCTAGCCTGCCTCCCAAAGGAAGCCTTATGGGATTTTAAAACCCGGTCCATAACTTTGCTGTCAATCAAAAGAGTTTATATATCGTTTATTCTTATTAATTTCAGCATGTTGTATTGGCCTAGCCTCTAGGAAAAATATGAACGATTTGAGTACAATAAAGAAGTAACTATTCATTGTAATATTTTGAAAGAGAGAAAAAATGAAAGAAAAAACGAAACATGGCTAACGTGGCGGCAGCGAATGAACGTGACGAATAAACTCTCGGCAGTCTTCTCTCGTCGCTTCCCTGTTCTTTTTTGTTGTTGTACTACCTCTGTCCCAAAAAAAACGTAACTGTGGAAGTCATACCGGTCAAAGAAAATCTTTTGTTTCACCAACTTTATTTTAAATAGTATTAGTATTTAGAGCAACTCCAACAGTTTGATAATTTTAGTTTGACAAAACATAAAATTTACCAACTCTGAAATAGATATGTCAAAGCAAAAAATATGCAATCTCCAACCGTTCCCATAATGACTTGGCAAAAACGGAAATTATAGACCAGTGGACCCGCTGCCTAGTGTTCCGCCGTGAAAAAAAAGGAAGGAAAAAAAAGGCCGACGCCCACGGTTCTGTCGTGAAAAAAAAGAAGGAAAAAAATTGTCTCCCCCTTTTCACGGTCGCCAAATTGCCAAGTGCGGGCTCCTATTTGCAACTTTGGCAAAAATACCAAGCTCAAATGTCAAACTGTTGACCACTAGTTTTTTAATTTTTTTGACAAAATTAGATATGTCAAATCTAAATGCTAAACTATTGGAGTTGCTCCTATGTATCTAAATAATTTTATTATAAAAATATATTTTATGATTAATTAAATTATACTAATTTGATATCATGGATGTTAGTATTTTTTAATATAAAATTAGTTAAAGTTCAAATTGATTGACTTTTCGAAAAATAAGAATTACATTTCTTTTGGGAACGCAGGTAGTACTATCGTGGCTTTCAGATTAGTAGCTAGCAACAAGCAGTCCACCATAGCCCAACAAGCAAGCACTGCAGATAAAGCTTTGCCAGGGATTGCAATTTGCCAGGCCTCCATCTTGATCTGGACCGGCCGCAAGCCCGCGACACGTGCGCCTGCCTGCTGTGGGCCGTGGCCGTCGAAGGCCGCGCGCGGCAGCAACAGTGGTCGCAGCAGGCCACGCACGCGCTTCGGTTGTTTCCATGCGGAGCTTTCTTCAAGCCTACAACGTTCTGGCAGTGGCAGTGGCAGGCTACTAGGGGTGTTTAGTCCCATGGAATTCAAAATATTTTGGGTTTTAACTTTTCATTTTGTAAAATAGAACTAAACATCACTCAAAATATTTGACAATAAGTGGTTCATTTCCCATTTTACATTTTAGACTCAAGAGGTCAAAATAAGAGAATCTTTGTATTAGTTTATGTGTCATCCTCACCATCCTCATCATTGGAATTCAAAATTTAGTTGAAACTAAACATCCCATCAAAATATTTTACATTCTGGATTTTAGAATCCAAAATAGTTGAGATTTTGGACTTTGGATTTTGATAGAAACTAAACAGGGCCTAGGCTGGCTTCGGGCGCCGGGCGGTGGATGAAAGCACCAAGCTATTATGGTGCGTTTGTGCGTTTGGTTGCTTATACGAGACCTTAGCCGGGCTCAATTCGAGATTAAGTGTTTATTTGGTTCATGTATTTACTCAGCTTGGCTCTATATTCATATAAGATTTCCTCTGCAACTAGGCTCTAGAGGAACATAGAAATTAGCCGTTTCTATCGAACTAGGCTCGCGTGGTGTAGATAATTAGTCATCTAATGATCTTATTAATATATGATTAGCATAGATTAAATGATATTAACATATTTCGTTTAATAGTAAGGAGTATTAAGATAACCTGAGAGCTATAAGATAATAGTTGCACATAATAAATGTCATTATGATAAATTATTTATATATTTATATCTCATGTAACTTGTCTTTGTACGGAGCAACCAAACATGTTCTCGAGACAGTCTGGTCATGTAAATAGGCAACCAAACATCATCTCTAGCATGCATTGGACTTAGCTACTAGGAGCCTAGTAGCTAGGCTCCTCCCATGCGAGCCAGCTGAATTCACACACAAACCAAACAGACCCTGTTCTCATCTTTGATGAAAAATAAGATGACGTGACAGTTTTGAATATGGACAAAAAAAACTTTTATCACTTCAGTTACGGACGTTTCTACCGAACATATGTGCCTAGTGATATAATCGTCAGAATTACTTAGCAATAATATAATATATAAAAGAAAAATAAATGTTGGGAATCATCATCAACCTCTCATGACTAATCTATCATAACTAAAAAAGAATAAAAGCAAGACAATTGTTTGGTGCGAAAAAAATTCACCTCACCTTTCTACTGCCCGTGCGACCAAGCCTCGCCTCACTACATGATCATCACGACACCTCCAAATCAAGAAGACAACATCTTAACACAGCAGCTCCCGCAATCACCGCCAATCAAGGAGACAACACACCCGTGTGATCCTCCACGCTACCCAAATCGATCCCGCTGCCCCAGTCACCCCTGGCAAGCTCGACACCTGGCCTCCTCCTCCGCTTCGCCCCATCAACATCTGCCGCCGATGAGAATTTTTTTATTCTGAACCCTTTTGTAAACTAAATTTAAATCTAACACTATTTATATCTTTAAAAAAAAACTAACTCTTTTGGTCGCGCCAACTACCACAACGTGGCCAAACCACTCTATCACGTCATACATGTTGGCGCGACAGAGCCGATGACGTAGCCCTGTCGTGCGGGGGCATGCTAGCGTGGCAAGTGACGTGACAACCCTGTCGCGCCATGGCCCACAACGCGGCAGAGCTGCGCCACTGATCTCGCCAAGATCTACGGTGCGACAGTGCCTAATACAGACGCGTGCCTATGCCCAACCCATCCCAACCATGCCACGAGTCACAACGCCGACGAGCCCCGCGCTGGCGTGCTCTTACGCGGCCAGCCCCCGGGGCCGACTCCCTCCACTCCGGCGTGCTAAGGTATTTTTTACTTAAGGTTTAGGTAAGTAGTTAGGATTGAAGGATTAGGTTTCGCTAATTAGGGTTTAGCTAGTTAGAATTTAGCTTTTAGTTGGTTAGGATTTTGGCTTTAGTTAGGAAGATTTAGTAGGTAGGTTTTAGGCTTTAGGTTTTGGTAGTATGGTTTTGGGGATTAGGGTACAATTGTTAGTTACGATTTGATAATTAGTATATTTAGTTGCGAATTTGAACGAATTGATAAAGTTTAGTCAAATATTTTTTAGATGGAATTGTTTGTGTTTGGGTTTTTCTACGGGGAAGTGTTAGGAGAGACGATGGTACGTTTAAAGACATGGAAAAAAATTGAAATGGTTTGCTTACCTTCAACAATCGTCGTGTCTGTTTGAATGCAAAGTTTAGTGATGATTTCAAACTAGTAACAAGACTAGCACATACTATGTCCTTATGTCATTGCGCAAACTGTTATAGTAGGGTGGTGCAAGGTTTTAGTGTGTCCATGCCTAAGGTTGTGGTAAAAAAGAGTACAGGATGCTTGGTTTCTAGGAAGGCCCTGATCAAGAGAGAGAGATATGGGCAGAAGGGTTACCAGTTCAGGGTAACACATGTCTTTGGACGGCCACTTGAAGCAGGGGCATCCTCGTTCAGGTCGTCGATGACCTTATGAGATTTGCGGCGGCGTTACGCTCCCTCCTCCCACTACCCCACCCCGCTCCCGCCGGCGCCGCCCCTATCCACACCCCCTCTTCTCACCTCGCCGCCGAGCTCGAAGCCGGCGACGCCCTCCACGCGCTCCTGTCCACGCTCCCGCCGTCGCTCCCTTCCTTCTTCCCTTGTCTCTCCCTCCTCTCGCGCCGACTCACCCCGCACTCCGTCGCCGATGCCCTCCTTTGCGCTGCGCTCCCGCACGCGTCCCGCCTCCGCCTCTTCCTCTTCTCCGCGCTCATCCCGCGCCTCCGCTCCCCGCTCCTCCACTCCCGCGCCGTCGTCCCCATCCTCCTTGCCACCGACGCGGATGCCGCCATGTACGACGCCATCGCGGACGCCCAAGCCGCCGGCCTCCAACCCCCCACTGCCGCATTCGAGGCGCTCATATTTGCACACGCCTCCGCCGGCCGGCACCACGAGGCGGTCGAGGCCTTCTCCCGGATGGAGGGCGAGTTCGGGTGCCGCCCCACCACCTTCGTCTACAACGCCGTCCTCAGGGTCCTCGTCGCCAGCGGTAGTATCGTTCCCCTTGCTCTGGCGCTCTATAACAGGATGGTCGCCGCCGGCTGCCTGCCCAACAGGGCCACGTACAATGTGCTCATGGATGGCCTCTGCAAGCGGGGAACGGCCGTGGACACGCTCAAGCTGTTTGATGAAATGCTCCAGAGGGGTATCACTCCAACGTCAAGACATACACCATCTTACTATCATCCATGTGCAATGCCGGACAGCTCAAAGAAGCTGAGAACCTGCTACATTCCATGGAAGACAAAGGGTGTCCGCCTGATGAAGCCACATACAATGCATTCCTTAGTGGGTTATGCAAGGCTGGCAGAGTTGATGAGGCCATTGAGTGGCTTGAGGCACTCCGTCGTACTGGGACCTTTGTACTTGGCTTGAAGGGGTACAGTTGCTTGATTGATGGTTTGTTCCTGGCAGGTCGGTATGAAGAGGGATTCCAGTGTTACAGGGAGCTGTTGGAGCAAGCTGATTTCTCACCGGATATTGTTATGTACACTATAATGATCCGTGGGTGTGCAGAGGCTGGAAGAACCAATGATGCCTTTGCGTTCTTCGATGAGATGAAACAGAAAGGCTTTACTCTTGATACCTTCTGCTACAACACGCTGCTGAAGGCCCTCTGTGATGCCGGTGATCTGGATGGAGCTCGCTCGTTAATGTCAGAGATGGTGCAGAATAATGTGGTCCCAGACACAAATACTCATACTACCATGATACATGGGTTGTGCAAGAAACAGCTTGTAGATGAGGCGATGCAGGTTTTTGATGGGATGGTGGAAATTGGTTGCCATCCAACTGTTATGACATATAACGTGCTCATTGATGGACTTTACCGGGTACGCAGGCTTGACGAAGCTCGGATGCTTTTCTATAAGATGGAGGCAGGGAACAACCCTTACTTGTTTCTTCAGTTAACACTTGGTGCAAACCAGGTGAGGGACAGTGAGAGCTTGCAAAAGCTGGTTGACAGTATGTGCCAATCTGGGCAGGTGCTTAAAGCTTATAAGCTTCTTCGAGGTATAATAGACAGTGGTGTGGTTCCTGATGTTGTCACATATAACACACTGCTAAATGGACTGTGTAAAGTGAGGAATTTGGATGGAGCACTGAGGCTCTTCAGAGAGCTCCAAGTCAAGGGGTTCTCTGTTGATGAGGTCACTTATGGGACTCTTATCGATAGCCTCTTGAGGGCACACAGATATGATGATGCCATGACATTGTTCCAGGACATATTACACAGTGGTGGCACCCCTAGTCTGTCAATCTACAATAGCATAATGAAAAAACTTTGTAGGATGAATAAATTGTCACAGGCAATCGACCTCTGGTTTGATCACCTACCCAAAAAGTACAATCTCTCAGCCCAAGATGCACTAATTGCTAGTGCCCAAAAAAAGTTTGAAGAGGGTTCCCTGGATGAAGCAGTTAGGGAGCTAATCAAGATTGATCAAGAATATGGTTCGGTGAACTCATGTCCTTACACCATTTGGCTCATAGGCCTCCTTCAAGCAAGGAGAATAGATGATGCCCTCAAGATTTTTCATATACTTGAGGAGTCTAGCATTGATATCACACCAGCTTGCTGTGCTCATCTTAGCAAATACCTATGTTGGGAAAGGAATCTAGATTCAGCAGTTGATGTTATGCTCTATACATTGAAGAAACGATTCATTATGACAAGACATGTAGGCAACCGGTTACTTAGTAGTCTCTGTATCCATCACAGGAGGAAGGACGCACAGGCCCTTGCATGGCGAATGCATCTTGTAGGATATGATATGGATGCATATCTTCGTGAGTCTACAAAAGGTTTATTATACAATCAATAGAAATGTCAGTAGTGTTTGTAGGGCTACAGAGCTTGCTCTTGATAGGGCTGCTCATATTTTGAACTTTTATCTGTACCAATTTGTTCTAGGTAACCCCAAAGTAGGGTTTGATTCACTGAGTTCTTAGCTCGTTTAGTGGATTTTGTAACCCACTAATTCAGTTGCAACTTCAATAATAAGGCAAGCATATTGATATCCTGCAACATATTATTACACTCTCTGAGCTTCTACGCAATTAAAGTTTGGAATACTTTCATCAGTACCACCACTTGAGGTTCCCCTTTTTATTAATACCAACAATCTAAGTCAGTTGCATGTCAGCTATTGTCCTACATGTTCACACATGTTGATGGTATATATGAAAAGTGCACCTCAAGTGATGGTACTGATGAAAGTATTCCATTAAAGCTCATTATGCAGTTGTTTGGTTGAGGCTGAAACATTTCGGTATTATTGTTAATCTTGCCTTTTCTCATCTATAACTATAGGCGAAGAATGTGGTGCACCCTTCATGCATTAACAGTGCTCGCACTAATAGTTGACTGCTGAGCAATCTTAAGTTCCCATACATTCTTTTTTGCTGATGGTGTTACTACCTTTTTTCTTTGGCTTTATAGATTGTTCTGCTTTTTATCAAACTGGTTAACTCACTGTTGGGTGGGTGGTGGAGATTGGGGGGGGGGGGGGGGGGGGGGGGGGGGGGGGGAGGATTTAGCTGGTGCTTTGCAAGTAACACTGGACCAGATTGGGCTGCATTCTTAGTTTACCTATTTGTAATGAGGTGTGTTGATATATCAGCTGTTTTTGCACTTTTTGCTTCTGCAGTTGCAACAAAACTTTTCTTATGTTCATCAATTTGATACAGAACTAGGCATCACATATTATGTTTACATATTTTTCATTGTAGATGTATACTGCCAGTCAATAAAGTTCCGGGTAGGTTTTGTAGGACTAGAGAGTGCCCTCTGATGTATGCTTACATTTTTATCTGTACCAAATTTATTTTAGGTAAAACGGTGGGTCCACTGCTTTCGTATTAGTATATCACTTACAGTAGGGTTTGTCTGGCTGAATTGCACATCTAGGGAGTTCAATTAATCATTCAAGTCCAAACAAAGAGTCCTCATTAGTGAAATTTGATTCTGGATTGCACTCCAGCATTTTGATGTGCTTCTATACGTGAAGCCCATTAGAGGACAATTTTCTTTTGCAGTGGTCGCATGTATTCTCAATGTGATTGTCACAGATGTCTCAATATGTTAGGCATTCTTCCCGTCCCCTGACTGTCCTTTTTGTGAATTTCAAGAAAGCGATGTCAAAAGTGCTTGGTTCCACTCTGGTCTTAAGTTCAGTTGAGTAGTCGAATTTTCTGTTTAGGGTTTCTGTACACATTATGAGAGAGGCTTATGGATTCATTCTGCATTATTTGGTCCAACACCTGCAGGATGCTAGAAAAATCTACCTTTTGTGACCATCTTTGTGAGTGCCTATTTTTTTCCTTTTCTTTTGGTGTGTATTGTTAAAGAAAGCATTTGGACCGTTGCTATTCTTTTTCTCTTGAGAATCCTCCCTTTGTTTCCTTGTTTTATTATTGTCTCAAAGATAAGCTCAATTGATGCTTATCATTTGCTACACGCAAGCTGTACATGGTAGGAAAAAAACAGGTCATATTTTAGTGCCTATCCAGCCTGTATCCACCTTTACATTCTTGGATTCCATTGTGCAAGTTCTTTTGTTTGGTCAATATTCTTTTCTTTATGGCATGCTTTTTAGCAAAAGAAAACGTGATATAGCAATTTTTTTATCCAAATAGCATATAGAAATGGTAAATTCTGAATTTCATTTTCATAATGACAGTTCGTTGTTTTGTGCGCCAGGATTCAAGAGTATTTTATAGATGACGAAGGCAGCAGCTCTTTATGGGAGCAAGACACAGAGCGATGCCCTGCGGCCAGGGCCATTGCGTCCAGCAAATATTATCAGAAATAAATTCCCCACATACAAGAATGGTTCAAATGGTATAGTGATCAAGCTGGCTGATGGTCCAGAGATGCAACCTCTCAAGGAGATCGTTGCAAAGGAAACTGCAGATCTACTTGATTGTCGCAACATCTCTGTCCGTGAACTTGCGATGAAGTTTGAGAAGGGTCTCAACACTGCCACGCTGTTGTCGAATGAGGTTCAGACCCATTCATTTCACTGTATTCATGCCAGTTGTATTTAAATTGATTCAATAACATAATACTACTTTTCATACTTCTATGATTAATTCAAATATGTAGTGCACTTTATTAGTGTGTTGGTTTATGTGTTCCCTGATGAATGTAGTTTTCCAATAATTATAAGCCTCACCAAACATATAACACTGAATATTTTGTTTGACTTGCACAAACTGGCAGGTTAAATGGAGACAAGTAGCTTTGCTGGAGCGGGATATCCTTTTGAAGAATCTCAAGAGTGTATTAGAGTCACTGAGAGGTCGGGTGGACAGGCAAAACTAAGGATGAAATCGAGGAGTCTATATCTATGGTTGGTTTCTTCATATTATTTCGCCAATTTATTGGGTTTGCCTTTCCCCTTGACATGTATATATTTAATATCATGTCTTATAAAGGTATTATACATTTCCTGAAAAATTTGTATTACACCTAGCCTAGTTTAACGTGTAAGCATGTTTCCTAAATTCTTTATTTTTTTGTCAAGAAACTTCCAGCAACCTGCTGAGGTGGTGCTCCTTTTTGTCATTTTGATATTTGATTGGGGTTGTAACGTTTTGTAGGTGGAGATCCTCGCGGTTCAGCTCTCCAAAGAGAATCTGAGTTGCTTCAGCAAAAAGAAGAGGTCACAAAATTAGCAAAATCATTAAAGCAGGTGTGTTTTACATTGTTGTATAACTTACATAAATCTATGTTAATAGTTTGAGGAATGAGAATATATTTACTTGAAATATTCCAAAGTTATTGTTGTCATGATTCTGTCATCTTGCACTGTTTATAGTTCCCCACCATGTTTTCAGAGGATACCTTGCTCAACATGTGAGAGATCTGCAACAAGTTGGCTTACCTGTTAAATCTCAATATCTTCTAGAAAATACTTGAACCAGGAATCTTAAAGTTCTCAACTGATATGTGGATTTGAATTGCCTTGATCATAGAGAGGGGGTTCTTATGTTCGACTGCCAAACACACCCATCATAAAACTAAGTGGCCCAAGCAACCCACTTGGCCCTAAGGCACTTAACTATCAAAATCTTAATAGATATGGAATTACGCGCCACTTTGTATTTATACTAATACTCATGCTGTTGAAGGCCTGCCTAAAAATTGAATCTTGCTGTAATGGTATGGTAGTCCTTCATTTCACCTGACTTTCTTTCTGTAATTTAAAAACCGCTCACAAATCGTGTAGCGACTTATGTGAGCACAACATATGATTACCTTAATTTGGATTTGATTTTCTTACTCATTGTAAACATTATGTTGGCATTAATTTCTCTCAGAAAAAAATGTCAGCACTATGGGTTTAGTCATCCAGTATCTGCATTGACATTGTTGTTTGTTTACAAGTTTGAGGGTTTGCTCCATTCTAATCTTACTTATAGGCTTCTGAAGATGCGAAGAGAATTGTTGAAGAAGAAAGAGCTAATGCTCATACAGAAATAGAAACTGCTAAGAGTGCTGTCCAAAGAGTTCAGCAAGCAGTTAAGGAGCATGAGAAGATGTCCCAAAATACTGGGAAGCAAGTATGGGATAAATTTTAGATTTTCTCATCCTCTTTACATTCCAATTGATACAAGCTGTCGCATAAATTTGCTGCCTTAGTTTAAGTGAAGTTTAGGCATACTCGTTAATACATCTTATCTTTTCTTACCCATCTATATTTCCTATATAATTGCATTATTATATTACATAGATCAGTCTGATCAGTTCTGAAAACCTGCTTAATTCTCTGGACCTACACAAATTATAAAGTTTAGTTACATGAACGTTTCTTTCTGCACATCTGTATGGCTGTATTATTAGTTGTATTGACCTTAATGCATGCCTTTTGGTTTGTTGTTGGCATTTTTAGTTCAAATCTCAAGTGCCATGCTATTATTTGGAACTTGTAGAAGTTATTCCCTTTGTATATACATATATGCATCTAGAGGTTTTACATCATTTCAAATTTATAAACAATCTTTTTTCATACCATTTTCAACTATGAACATGTATGTGGTATCTATTTGATGTTTGGAAGGACATGGAAGAAATAAAGAGAGAAGTTAGAGAAAGCCCGGAGGATCAAAATGCTGCATGAGCCCAGCAAGGTTGGGATAATCATACCTACTATGCAACTCAGTATATCAATTGGAATGTGTATACTCTCTTTGTCGTATGGTCACGTGATACATTTTGCATTTGTCTAGGCAATGGATCTGGAAAATGAAATATGAATTTTACGTAACACATTTGCTGTGAAGTCCAAGGATTGTGTTAATCTTTTGAAAGAGGTATTTTTTTTTATTGTCACAGATACCTGCTTCAATTTGTTAGTATACTGGAATTGGTAATGTTTAGTGTACTGGAAGTAGTTTGTATAAATAACACAAGCGGGTGCAAAGGCACCATTTTATTCAGAAGCATGATGCGTATATGCCACTTCTTTTATTTGGGGGGAAAATCTATATTACTGCTTGGATCAGTCACAAAAAGTGAACTGTATGTCTCTAGCAATGCCACTGACAGACAGCCTCAAGCTCTTTTATTGTCAACATCTGAAATGTTTCCAGCAGTAGTGATTTTTTTTGTGGTGTCAAATACAAGACCTTGTTACATTACTGATTTGGAAACATGTTTCTGGCAGTTGGAAATGCATAAAAGGTTAAAAGAAAATGGTACCATCCCTTCATTCGATCTGGAAGGTCTCCAATGCTTAGGATCAATGCTACATATAGTTGGTCAGAGTGGTACTCACATGGATTTGTCAAACATTTCAATCCAGTGGTTCCGGATACATCTAAAAGAAAGCAACAAAACAATCATGCTGTTTTTGTCTTTGGTCTCTAACTCTCTCTCTTATCTTTGCATTAATTTCAGAGTGCCAGTGCTTTTTACATCTTTTGTTTTGAACCTCTTTAGGTGCCACAAGACCAGTATATGCTCTAGAGCCACATGATGTTGGACGCTATTTGCAGGCTGAAATCGATGTTGGCGGTGAAATTGCAGTAGCAAAGACAGCTGAGCCAGTAGACCCTGGTTTGTTTCACTGGACAGATTTGGCAAGCATTATCTGTATGTTTTGGGTTATTGCATGACTAACATGTGTTTATTATTGTTAGCAGATGCTGGATTGGTAGATTACGTGGAGACATTCGTAAGGAAACCTGAAACAGAATTCAGTGTATGATTCCATCATCCTTTGCCAATCTATGACATTTGTTCTGCACAGATATGCCATGTTGAGATTGCTATTTTTTTTTAAAGTATTCATTCCTATTTTCCAAATAAGTTGTCTGAATGGGCATGACCAGTATATTAATAAAGATTTTTATATCTAAAACTATCCTTATTTATCCTATTTTATATAATAAAAAAATAATAAATATACGTGGGCCATTGGATTGAAATCAATTGAAGGTACCGTACCGCAGCAAAGTCCGCCAGGAAACTGGATTTTCAATTTTTCACGTGGGCGTTAAACCAGCAGAGAAATATCAAAAGAACTGACCGGAAATGTGGCGGTGGCAGCTGCAGTATACTACGAGAAGTATCTATGCAGTTTCCTGTGCACGGCTGCAGGCCGGAGCAGGACTGTGGCGGTCGGCCGTCCGTCAGTGTAATTTTCTCAGGAGGAAAGCGAGAGGCGGCGGGCGTGATGATGTCACCGGTCACCTCTAGCATTAGCATTGCGTGATGTGATGACGGTCACAGCTCACAACTCACCAGTCACCGCACACAGACACAGGGGAGAGCCGGCGGCGACCGGCGCGGCGCGGCGCAGCGTGGACTGACTGACCCAACGCAAAGCAGAGGCGGTCGCGAGTCGGCTAGTTAGCAGCAGCAGCATGCGGTGCGGACCAATCAATCCGCCGCGAGAGCCGCGGACCAATCACAGATCTCGCCGTCGCGGCGGCCGGGTCGGTCCCCGCGCATCTGCATCGGCATCGCCTCTTTTGTCTCCACGCAGCTGGGTCGTCGCCTCATCGGACGCAGCAGCACGTCTCCCTGCACCGTACCCGGTGGAACACGGCAACTGTTGCTGTTTCAAGATGCCCGGCTCGCTTTTGGGAGGCAACAGGGATTCGTTGCCCCCTTGCTTGCTGGGTTGTTGTTGCTGATGACCGGACCATCGAGCAAGAACGTACGCGTGGATAGATGAACGCCAAACTCATGCGAGCTCGGATCTGTTGCGTAGCGAACGCATTAGGTTAGGTAGGTTGAAACGGCGGTCCATATATTGTACGTGGTGTTTGTGGACGGACGTACTACGGCGCCCTGATGACTCCTTGTAGACCTGCCTCTGATGCCGGCCACTCACATGCCATGCCAATTGCCAACAACATTCAGTTTGGTATGGTAGAGCTCCCATTCCTGATCGATCGAGTCCCACTTCTTGAATCTCTAATGAGGTAAGTGATGAATTGCGATTCGAGTGGCAATTGAACGGGTCGTAGCAGTAGTCTAATGGTGACGTACTGTAGCAGCCTGAATCTCGACTCCAATGCTGACATCTGAAATTTGTTCAAACTTTACCACAATAATAATTTGCGTGTCAACACAGTTGTCTATGATTTATATATGTATGTATGTATGCGTATGTATATTTCCGTCGTTGATCTTGAGAGCGTACTTTTCAGAAGAAAAAAATGTGCTGCTACACTACATAACACTCAAGCCCTTCACCGATAGAATAGAAGTATTATGTTTGCACGTGCGCGCGCGGAAAGATCATATAGATTGACCTCGTCACGACATATATACTAGTAGCAGGGATATATCCGTGTCGGGGGTCTCCCGTCGATACCGTTGTGGGAGAAAGGTAAAGGCCGTGGAAGATTCCGCTGCCTGATCAAGTCTTCGAGTCTCGAGGAGACCGGCAGGCATGGAAGAAGCTACGTACAGTGACACGCAACTCCGATGGATGGATGTTCGCCGTCGTCGCGTAGCAGCAATGTCGCCGTCGAGAGAACGACACTCGTATATAGCTCCGATCGATGCCGTTGCTGTCGCTTGACTGAATATATACGTAGATACCTATGATCGATGCTCGATCAGCTCACCGTTGGAAATTTCGAACGCAATGCAGGAAACGGGCGCAACGGAACAAATATATACCGCTCCATCCTTCGCTGTGAAGAAGCAGCAGCCGTCGTTGTCGTCGACGACGACGCAGTAGTAGAAACTTCAATTCGTTCCTATCCGCATTGTGTTGTCTGTCCACACACAAGAGAATATATAGAGATACATCACAGAGGACATGGATGTGAATGAAGGAAAAGAAAACAAGGTGTTTGGTATGTATTCGATCGCAAATCGATCGCTTCATGAACCAAGCTTGGTGATGAATCCAGGAGAAGCAATAGGTATGGATCGTACGTACAATGAGTCATGGTCTGGAGGATACAGAGGCGCCATGCGTGACCTGACCATCCTCTGCCTCACCGAATCTCGGCCTGCGCGCCTAAACTATACCGTACGCAGCAGATCTTACGTACAGTACTACACTATACACACACACGACAGGACATTCGATCGATCGGGCACATTTTTATACCATATATATATATATATATATATATATATATATATATATATATATATATATATATATAGATTCCTACACACACCCCGGTACACGACGACACGTACGACGTGGCACGCACGGGCGGTGCCCGGCCGGCGGCATCATTCCAAGACCGACGATCGATCACGGCAGCTTGGAGGACGCGCTCCTCCGGCGCGACCCAGCGCCGGATCCGCCCTTGACGTCAGCACGGATCTTCGCCGAGATGGCGTTCCGTCCAGCAACAGGCGCGTTAGCGGGCCATAGCCCAACAGTGACGGCCATATCCTTAAGCCCAAGAAGCTTCTCAAGCGCATCAACGACGTTGACCATCCTGGGCCTATCCCTGGGCTGCTGGGCCGTGCACTGGACCGCGAGCTGCGCGACGGCGCGGGCGCCCTTGACGGAGTAGTGGCCAGCGAGCCTCTGGTCCATGATGCAGCGGAGGCGGCGGCTACCACCACTAAGGTAAGGTCGGGTCCAGTCGACGAGCTTGAGCTGCTGGTCGGCGTGCGCGCTGCGTCCACGGACGTGCTCCATGGCGCGTCGCCCCGTGAGGAGCTCCAGCAGCACCACGCCGAAGCTGTACACGTCGCTCTTCACGTTTAGGTGTCCCGTCTGTACGTACTCCGGCGCTGCGTACCCGTGGGTTCCCATCACGCGGGTCGTCACGTGCGTGTCTTCCCCTCTGGACCCATCTTTGCTAGTCCGAAGTCTGAGAGCTTCGCGGTGAAGTCTGAGTCTAGTAGGATGTTGGAGGCCTTGAAGTCACGGTAGATCACCGCCGTGCTCGCCGCGTGCAGGAACGCTAGTCCCTTGGCTGCGCCGATCGCCACCTTTAGACGGGTGCCCCACGGCAGCGTCGCAGAGATCCCTGTAGGTCAGGTCAGGTCAGGTCAGGTCATGGAAGGCTAGGAACACCGGAAGCACAAAAACAAAGAAACACCTACTCCTGAAGAGGTGGTTCTCGAGGCTTCCGCGGGGCATGAACTCGTAGACGAGGAGGCGTTCCTCGTCCTCGCAGCAGTAGCCGAGGAGGCGGACGAGGTGGGGGTGGCGGAACTGGCCGAGGAAGATGACCTCAGCGAGCCACTCGCGGTGGCCCTGGAATCCACCGGCGTTGAGCTGCTTGACGGCGACGGGCTGGGAGGCGAGGCCAGGACGCATGCCGGCGTCGACGAAGCCCTTGTAGACGGCGCCGAAGCCGCCCTCGCCAAGAAGGAAGCTGCTGGAGAAGTCGTGCGTGACGCCGCGGAGCTCGCCGAGGCCGAACGAGTGCAGCTGCAGCGGGCCCGCCATCTCGCCGCCTGCGCCGACCTGCTTCACGCTGCCGTCCTTGTCCACCATGGTGGTGATAGTGCCGCCGCCGCCCGATGACGACGCCGGGCTGTTGGCTAGCGACGACAGCCGCCTGAAGGACGCCAGCCGCCGCGAGAGCTCTGACTGCTGTGGACGGCACCGTGCTAGCCCGTCCGGTGCCACCGCTGCGTCCTCCGCCGCGCAGCACTTGGTGGCCGACGCCAGCACCGGCCTCCACGGCTTCGGCATCGTGGCTAAGCTGAGGAGTGGCTAGCTTAGCTCGGTGCGTGTGCGTGTGAGCAGAAGAGCAGGTAGAGATCGAGAGGGAATGAGCTCAGGTATGTATGGGACGGGAGTGGATGGATGGAGGTGCGGTGGTTAGAGTGGCGGAGGGGATCGGATCATATAGCCAGAAGCCAGACAGGAGGAATAGAGAGCCGGAGGAGGGGCCAAGCCAAGCCAACCGTTCCAACACAGCGCAACTGCTCCGAACCACTCCCCGTTGGTTTCAGGCAATTGTGTTGTGCGCTTATGGCAGCACGGGCGTCGCCTTTTGCGTGCGCTGCTCAGCACTTGCTTGTCTCTTGCTCACCTCTGGTACTCTGCACACTAAAGCCGGCCCGCTCCAATTGTTGATGTGATATCATCGTCGTCGAGCAAGAGGCGTCGAATTGTTCTTGTTATGCGGAAATGCAATTGCAGAGGGTATTTTCGATAGTTTATTTCTATTTGGTTATGTTTTCCAGAAAGAAATTTAGACCTTCTCCGGTCACCATCTACTCCGTACCAGTTTCTCGCTTATTACTAGCCAACTAACCCACGAATCCTATGTGCGCTCATATTCTTGTGTGTTCCAATGCCACATTGAATAGATTGGATACCATAGTGTGAATGAATGTGTTTTAGAACGAAAAAAAAATATGACACGGACACAACCTGATGAAATGTTCGCTCCCTCATACCTGAATTTTCAACTTCCACATTTTTCATCGTCCTATTCGCTTGGCTTATCAGCCATAATACAATGTTTTTCTCTCATAACAAAATATCCAAAACAGTCAAATTCGACTTATCAGCCGTATAAACGGTCAGCCGAATAGAGAATGACCCTTTAGAGACCGGGGTTTGGGGGACCTATAGAGTTTAGGATTTAGAGGAGATGTACTCGTGTATATGACTATCCTAGATGGAGAACCATGTTGGCAAAGGTGGTGAGGTGCCACCCACTATGGACAGTGATAGATAATTCATTGGACGACATTGAGATGATCTAACATTTAGAGGCATCAAATATATATATATATATATATATATATATATATATATATATATATATATATATATATATATATATATATATATATATATATATATAGGATGAAAACAAGTGTCCATCAATGATTCCAGTTGTTGAATTTAGATTTTCGATCCTAAAATTTATGTTTGAAGAGAATAAAATACTCTCAATGGCACACTAAATAAGATGTAATTTTGAATGTCTTGTTTGTTGAGCATAGACATATGCGGGAGAGAATAAACATGTTCCGTATGTTTTAAATTGAAAATTGTTTTAGCTTTAATTTGATCCTAAGTCAAACTTATCTAATTTTGACTAAATTTATAGGAAAATAAAGCAACCTTTACAATATCAAAAAAATGCACAAACAAAATATACCTCATGGTGAGATGTCTAGTCTCATACTGTATAGAGAGGTTTATATATAGTTCTTTTTTTTTTTGGTAAACTTGATCGAAACTAAAGAAAATTAATTCAGGAGAAATCTAACTTACATTATGTCAGAAAAGGGCTGGGGGTTATATTGCAAAGCATCAATCGACGTTTATACAGTCGGCAGTGACACAACATATGTTCCACGTGAATCGTGATCACGATGTGGCAAGGCTGTCTGTCGCCCATATCTTATATGCATGACAACCTGGATTTGCGCACACACATATGCATCGTGCAGTACACAGCAATACAGCGGTGCAAAAGCGATGCAACGATACTTTAAGTGGGGTCACCATGCATGACTAATTGACTGGTGGCGACCCTGCATGCATGCTGCATGATACTACGGCTTAACGATCCGTATGCAATAATTCTCCAGACAGTCAAAAAAGGTGTGGGGTACGGTGCACGTAGTACTGAAACTGAGTACACTATATATATATATATATATATATATATATAATAACTAATAATTGATACATTTTCCAAATTGATAGCTTGGTTCTTAATTTTATCTGTTTGGATTTGGATCGATCTTGTTCGCCTTGGTGTATCTTGAATTAATGTCATTATGGTGTGCGTAACAGGAGGAGGTGTCTTCGTCAATCTTTAAATTTATCATTTATTAGTCATTCAGGCCCTCTTATTTATCATTTACTAGAGTTATGTTTTGTCGCGTGTGTCCGCTCAAACAAAAATTTGAAGCCAGCATAGCCATTCTAAGGGCAGTCCCAGTGCAGACTCTACCCATAGAGTCCATAACTTAAAGACTTCACCATAAGAAACCATACTTTCCAGTGCAAAATTTGTAATACTAGTTTCTTAGGTAAAAACATTTATTATGCAACACAAAGAAAGATGATCAGCTATGCCATCTTGCCATGTAATCCACTATACACATCTAAGATACAGGAACAAGATAAAGAAATACGTACAACAATATAACCAGAAGCAACTCATGCACAACAGATATAACTAGGACCATATACGGCACTGTTAACAATTGTTTTTGATAATTGATCAATAGCATATATGGCAATATGACCAAATGATTGAAATATAAATAACGTAGAGTCTATTACAATAAGAACAGATGCAAACACATATAGATAACAAGATCAAAATAAGTAGATAACAATTTTTGCTTAATCTCCAGCCATAGCTTCAGAACTCAAAAACATTCCACCATCCTCCTGATACAAGTCATCCACACTTCCTTGTCCTGATCATCAACATGTAAAATAAGATAAGTTAGCAAATAAATAACTAGGTTGTAAGAAAAAGAGATGCAGAGCACAACACAATAACATAACTATTCCTACAGTCATAGGAAAGTATTGATGTAACATGATAGTATATAATAGATAAATTAATATTGCTACCTAATTAGCTTGATTCCCAAACTTTTGCCAAATATAATCAATCAAATCAGATTGTAGTTGCTTGTGAGCTTCACGATCACGAATCTCGGTATTTCTGTGTAGTACCTCCTCCATCACCGGATCATGAGCTTGAGTGATCGTAGACGGTTGAACAGTAGATGTGGTTCCTTCCTCATTCAAGTCAAATGAATTGTCCTCCATATCCTTCTCATCCTCAATTATCATGTTGTGGAGTATTATACAAGCTAACATGATATTTTCAAGATCCCCTTGTTCAAATAGACGTGCCGGCCGACGCAAAATGCAAAAACGAGATTGTAAAATACCAAATGCACATTCAACATCTTTTCTTTCCCCTCTTGATGGGCTGCAAATAGCTTGTGCTCAACTGATTGCGGTGCACGTATGGACTTGACAAAAACAACCCAATCTGGGTATATTTCATCTGCAAGATAATAAGCCTTGGTATATTGCCTTCCATTCACAAGATACTCCACTTGTGGAGCTTCTCCTCTTAATTCCTTGATGAACAAATCAGATTGACTCAGCACATTGATATCATTGTTGGATCCCGCTACTCCAAAGAAAGCATGCCATATCCATCGGTCATGCGAAGCAACGGCCTCTAGAATGATGGTTGGTACACCATGGTCACCACGAGTATATTGTCCCTTCCATGCATATGGACATTTCTCCCAATGCCAGTGCATACAGTCAATGCTCCCTAACATGCCAGGAAAACCTCGACGCTCACCAATCTCCAACAATTGTTGTTCATCTTGTATATTTAGAAGCTATTTTCAGACAAGAACGGTAGCTGTTCATAAGATATTTAGAAGTACAGTATCAGAAAATAAAGCTTGTAAGTTACCAGTCATACCTTAGGAAATAAAGCCAGTCTCAGGCTTTCTAGTGCCAAGTTTCTCTCAGCCTTAGCATCTGCACTAAGCTGATCAGTAGGCGCAAGCAGCAGTTGTGTGTAAGTTTCTAACATTTTAGCCTTAGTTTGTTCATGAGCTACTTCTTTGTTAAGCCTAGCTGCTTCAATCTTCTTATCAGCCAAGGTTTGTTGTATTTCAGCCATCTCTTTCTCTGTCTTCCTTACTTTTGGTGGAAGCTTCAATGAACCTTTCAAATTTTCCACTAAAATCATCCAAAGCATCAGCTGACTTCTTTTTGCCATTGAGTTCTTTTTTTGCTTTCTTATGTCCCATAGGCCGCTTTTCTCCATCTAACTCCAAATTTACTAGCTGTACTGGATTAGCTTTCTTATTGTTTTCCTTTTGCTTCTTTAACCTAGCAAGATATGCTGACCACTTCTGCTCACCACGTAGTACCTTCCACATATGTCGTAGATGGAAGGCCTTACCATTATTTTGGCTAGCCCACATCTGTAATGCTTTGTCAGTCAGTTGATCATCACTCATCCCACTATCCCACACTCTACCAGCATTGACCCAAACCCCATGGAAATCAGTTAAAGATTTCTTAGAACGATCCCAACGTATTTTCAATTGGTTTTGATTCCTCTTACGGCCACTTTCTGCAGTCTTGTTGAATTCTGTAGTAACATCAGACCAATAAGCATCTGACTTCTTGTCATTCCCATCTACCGGGTCCTTTGAATTACGCAACCAAGCACTAGCCTAAAGTCTCAAAAAAAGAAAATTAAACAAAGACATTTGATAATCTTCAGAGGTGCATGGAGATAGCTAGTAGTCAACTTACCAATCGTATGTCATCTTGGACCGTCCATGGCAAACGCTTCTCAATTCTACAGTCATCATCGATGTTAATTGCTTCATCTTCTTGTCCATCTGAATCATCCACTGTATCATGAGTTTGTTGTGCTGGAGAGGGGGTTCTTATAGCACCCAGGTCAATTGGTGGCACTGAGTACTCTGACTCGTTCCAGCACCAACAAAGTGAAAGTTTTCATTTCCATTAGGATGGTTACCGAATGGGTTGGATTGCAGAAAATTTGAGAACCCTCCTGGAGGGTATAACCTGCAGCCATATGAATTTACATGCTATAATTAGTTATGTCACAGTAAGTTAGTATCTATACTGTGATCTGTTTTACTGACATTGCGATATTCCAAAACCACTGCCAAGTGCCAACACATAACTTGGCCTCAAAATGCATAAAACTAAAGAAGCATTTGTGACAGACTAAATAACCCTAACTGATTAACAATCCCTAACTGAATAACAATCCCTAACATTGCAAATAGTTGATGACCACAAGCTTGCTACTGAACTGCTAGGAAACAAAATGAACAAACTATCACCTTGGCCTCTCAGATTTAGTACTAGAAATCGCAACATGGGAAAACAAAATGAACAAATTAAACTGCAATACTATCCAATAATCATTCATTGAGGACTTACCCTTGGCTAGGAGATGACATAGGCCACCATGCACCGACGGGAGATGCACCAGATCTAGGAACACCAGCAGACTGAGCAACACCAATGGCTCCAGCTTGATCATCACGGGCTCCAGCAGCTGTGGCGACCGGATTGGTTTTTGGGACACCTTTGCCACGCCGAGAATTGACCTTCGTTAGTCGATTCATTTGAGATTTGGGGATTTTTTTTGGGTCACAGTGGATGGGGGAGGAGATGGAACAGAAGGGAGCAACAGATGAGCCTGGATATGAATCGATGGAAGATGGGCAGTAGAGGGAGGGAGATTGATTTTACCAAGAGGATTGGAGGGGGGGCTGACAGTGGCGCGCGTCCTCCAAATTTTGGCGGCACGACGTCGGCTTCAATCCGCGAGCTTGCGCGGGAGATGGAGACGCGCGCGGGAGATCGTTGGCGGGCTCGGTCGAGCGCGCGCGCAAGAGGAGGAGCGCGGGAGAGGGACCAGTGGCGGCGGCGGCGCATGATGGCGTACAGGATCCATCGACTCCAAGCTGCCCTCCACAACGCGAGAAAAAGAAGAGTCTTGCGGCATCGAACGAAACGAAGACCCAGCGTCCAAATAAGACTCGGTTTCCTCTCTTTGTTCATTAAATTATCTTCCATGTCATCAAAATGCTGATGTGGTACTATAATAAATAGGGATAGACTCTACCATGGAGTCTGCACTGGGACTGCCCTAAGTGAATCAGCTGATCAGCTCATGCTTGGTTGGAACCTAACAACTAGCTAGACTAATATAAAAGCTTAATTTTGACCTAGAATTGAACTTACATTATAGTTTGCTCCCTCCGTCCCAATATTGATACCGTTGTAGGCTTTGGAGTGGATACCAAAAACAAAGTAAAATGACCCTGTGTACCCCTACCAACCTTGCTTAGATGTTCCATCGTTGATACAGTGAGGAACGTATACATGTATAACAACTTTTTTCACCACGGTGATTGCTCAGATTTCTTGTCAATGTATAGTGAAAATATAGTATAATTGCTTTACTAGGCTGCAGAACCTATATGCTCAAATGACATCCTTTCTAAGACAAATTTTGAAAGCTTAAACGACTTCAATAATAAGACAGAGGGAATATATAGTAAAATTACTAAAACTTGTAGCTCCGGCCGGCCCCTGCTTTTGCACTACTACTACTTAAATATCGAAAAGCTAGCATCATCCATGGATCAGGATTCAGACACTCATCTTGTGGCAAGCAGGCGCACATGTACCGTACGAAGCAGTTGAAATTGCAGCAATATTGATTTCGGGTCTGCATGACGTACTAGTTTTACCGGCAACGCGTCGTATGAGGACATAATAATAATACAATTATTATTATACTCTGGTAACATTTATTTATATATAGATAGACTGACGAAATGACGAGTGCTAGACTCCCACTCCCACGCGTTTATATTTGTACAATATACTACCTCTATCTTAAAAAATACAATTATGACTGTTTTAAATTGTTTAATCAGATTTCTAATAAATAATATTTACATTTATGGATCCATATTAATTTATTATAAAAATACATTTCATATTTCTAATAAATAATATTAACATTTATGGCTCCATATTAATTTATTATAAAAATACATTTCGTAGTTAATCTAATAATATTTATTTAGTATTTATATTTTTTAATCTATAGTTTTTTCAAATTTATCAGCTCAATTTAAGTTCAATGCTCTCACAAGAAAACAACATGAATCGGCTTATATTCTTTTGGGATGGAACTAGTACAGATGAAGTAGATATGCACGTCGCCTGAAGCAAGCACTCAATGCAATGACCTCAGTCACTGGTGCATCAATCAATTGATCCATTTATCAACTAGCTTTGTTCGACTGATAGTTTTTGTGACTGATAAGTTTATTAATATTGTTTCGTTATGTGAGAGAAACGGCTCATGCCGTCGATAATTCTGTGATGCTATTTTGTTATGAGAGAGAAACAACGACTCATAATTTTGTGGTGTTTTGTTACGATACCATGATTGATGAACCAAACTAATTGTAAGTTCAAGCGAACATGGATCAATTACATTATTGCTAATCTCTTGTGGCTACCATTTCATTATGGTTTTTGACGTGGTACTCCCAAATGACTGTGAGCCGTTCATTTATTTCGATCGGACGGTCACGATCACCTATTACCTCGATGAAATGAATATTTAATTAATTTAAATTTTATAAAATAGGATAAATGAGGAAAGTCTTAAATATAAAAATCTCTATTTTAGATTTGATTGATGCATGTGTGATCTTTGACTGATATGGTTAATCTTTTTTATGCTATAATTTTATACTAATATATTCTTATTACTATATAATTTTATATGTGACTTTATACTAGTACGTACGTGAAGCGTGTACGTGATTTGCAAGTGCGTGTACGTGATTTGTGGGTCTACATGCATGTGTGGGTGTACCGCGTACGTGTGGGTTTACTGGTGCGTGGGTAGTGCATGTGTGGGTGTGTTACGTGTGCGTGGGTGTGTATGTGTGTTAGATGGTTAGCTTGTCACATGTGTGTGGATGTATTGCATGTGTGATTTAATTATATAAAATGCAAACGATTTTTGAAAATCATAAAACTTATGCATATGTCATGATATCATATGCATATGTCGTGCTAAAAATTTGAAAAAGTTTCGAGCACGTCATCACGTACGTTGCTCACAGACCAGAACATCTCTATATGATATCAGATGTGAATAATTATATGTTCAAATAGATTTAATATGAAAATATATTTTATAGTTATTCGGATGAAGTTTAAATTTGATAAAGTTTAAATTTATAGAACAACAAAAAATTATTTTGACTTGACAATGAGGTCATTAAAAATTAGATATCATATAATGTCTAATATGGAAAGATTATCCATCGGCACGGGCCACCCTATTTTGTTTAGGGAAACACCATCGTAGCTTATCCCGTGATTTGGGCGTGGAGCGTTGCGGGATTCCGGGCAGCTCATGTGATTACGGACGTATCTTTGTTTTTCTGATTTTTTAATTTACTATTAATTATAAAAAATCAATGGCTAGAATTGATTTAAGATATTAACTATTAAGAGGTAAAGGGTGTACCTAAACATAGCCCTTTCATTATTATCTTAAAAAAGGCAACTATTAGAGGGAGCTCACCTAAATATAACGTCCTTGATTACCGAAAGGATTTCGCTAAAGTATAAAGCTGGATGCCCTGAATATCTTTGCAGGGTACGTAATAAGCGCTGGCTTGGACTATTAATTAAAATGCATCATCACCCCCAACCATTCTGTGATCAGTCATCAGTTGATGTATGTCTCCTCTATCCACGTCACGTGCTATATTTCTTTAAGCCTACTGTATATTCTATTCTAATAATTCTGGGCACGCACGGGAAAGTTTTGGAACAAGAATCATCGTCCTGCAAGGCACACGTTGGTTCAAAAAGATCATAGCATTTGCGCCAGGCAGTCTGCGATGGACTGAGACCGATGACGACGGAGATGCACACAATGCAGACAGGCACTGCATTAGTTGGGTGGCTCCAACCACTACATACCCTTATGGTATGCACAGTCACATGGAACGTGGTATGTAGCCACGTTGCACGTCCCGACAACTTGCGTTCCCGTCCCGGGAATGTGGTATAATTTCGTCCCCGTAATATTAAAATCACTCAAAACTAACGTTCCACGTTCCGCGATTCACGTTCCTCGATCCATCGATCCGGGAACTTTTGTGACTGTGATGGCATGCCTCCTCTCCGCTCCGGTGAAGAAAGCCTTGGAATTGAACTGACCTTGTTGTCAATAATCAAGCTTTGGTGTACATCGAGTGATATTATATTATTTGAGCAAGTATAATAATAGATTGTAAGCTGGTTAAATACTAAAGTAGAAAAGAGATATAAGAAAAACAGATCGTAAATTTGCGGTCGTCTTAGGCACAAGAAAATAAACTAACTAATGTGCGGATAGACCTAGAGATGGCCGGAAAGAAACCTTACATAACCTTGCTCCTAGTGTTCTTGGTTGAGCCGTGCCGGCCGTGTAGGTGTAGAGCACTTGAGATCTTGCCGAGGACGGCCCGTCAGCCAATTAGTGGACCAGATAGACACTATTACAAACAAGATTTTTTTTCTAGCAACCTATAACACGAGTCTGTGGGCCGTCACGCATTCAAGGCATAACGCGGCCCCGTGCGGCCTGGTTACAGCCCAGTGGCACATCGTGGGAGGTAGGCTGCCCGTGGCCCATATTTTCATTTTGTTTATTTACATCTGCGTTCCGAGATTTAAAAACCTAGATCCATTGCTTATATACCTAAAATATATTTTATATAGTAAAAAGTTATGTTATATACAGTAACTATTTATTTGTGTATTAAATATATAACACTTTAATATGTCAGCTGTGCAACTACTTTTTCCTAAAAAAAATCATTTTTAGAATTGTCCAAAGTCAAAATATCCTAAGTTTAATCAGATTTATAGAAATATTACTAATATTTATAACACCAAAATAGTGTATTATATATGATATTGAATAGTATTTTTTATGGTGCACTTATATATTTAAAATAGTTTGACGGAAGTTGATTTATTTGGGGAACTATACAGAGCTTAGTAATTGTATGTATATAATTTGTTACCTCCGTCCAAAAGAAAATACAATCATGAAATAGTGTCATGGATTAGTATACCAAATTTCATAAATTATAGATTTAAAAGTATAAATATTTTATATTAAATTAACATCATTAGATTAATGATGAAATGTATTTTCATAATACATTAATTTGGAGCCATAAATGTGAATACTATTTACTAGAAACTTGACCAAACCATAGTTGCATTCTTTCCAGGATAGATGTAGTACTAATTATTAATACATATTTCCCATGGTCGCTGCACAGTGTAGCCAAAAGCTTAGAAATTGCATACAAAAACCCTAGAAGCGGTCTTGTGTAGGGGTGAAAATGATACAAATATTTTTTCGACCGTATTCAAGACTAAATCCATTCAGAATGGTTTACATCCATTTGTATCCAAGTCCGGATATTTAACATCCGATATCGTATATGTATCCTAATATTTAAATTATATATTTATAATGTCAATCGTATCCTACTCAACATAGTTGACATTAGTTCAAATCTGAATTCGAACAAAAATACGAAAACAATTGTAATATCAATGATATCTGTCCTAATCCGGTTTCATCCCACTCTTGCAGACAACTTCTGTGGCACACGATAACCCTCCCCATATAAAAACTGACCCTATTTGGCTTATGGTTTGTGCAGATGATAAACTGATTTATATTATTTTGTTACGAGAGAAAAACATTGTATCATGACTAATAAATCAATCTGATAAGTTCAAGCGAACGTCAGATAGAACCTAACTTGGCATGATGCCTTTTAGTCGCTACAAACACCGGACAAACCCTAATATTTCATCTGCCCTATACGGTAGTCCCTCTATAAAGCAAAGACAAAAATAATACAAAATTTGAGGAGCGCATTAATTGAGTATCAAAGCTTATATTTTTAGAAAAGTCATATTTTTCCACATGATGTTGAATAAATATACTTTCTATATGAAAGGTGTAGCTCTCGATAAGATCTATATCTTGTTTATGCGTCATCAAATAAGAAATATATGATTTTTGTATGAAGGCAAGCTCTGGTACGCTAGTAATATGTTCCTTAAAATCTATATTATTTTCTTGAGCATCTTAACGATCTTAAATATTAAGATGAATACAAGTGCAACCAAACAAGCTCTAGTAATAATGCAGATCATAGCGAGCTGTCACTGTGAAAGCCTCACTAAGCACGTCTCCATATTAAATTTGCTACACAAGGGAAACTTTCATTTAGAAACCAACTAGTGACTCGACCTAACATAATGACACACTTTGTTGTCACAGGATTCCTCAATAATTGCTCGTTGGAACTTCGCTCTCGCCATGCCTTTCGAAAGATAGCTACAGGTCACCTTAGCTTGTACTGTCTTGGTGAATCCAAGTGATGTTATTTTCCACTTGCGTTTTGGTTAGTCCCATTGTCCTAAAAAGATTAGTCACTTTAATTTCATACTACTAATAATAAGTCAGATAATCTTTAGTTTAGTAAATTTGTGTAAAAAAAATTAATATTTACGGTAGCAAATAAGTATAATTACATTCATTATATCTATTGGTGTTATGAATGTTGACTTTGCAACAAAATAAATTTAGTCAAACTTAAAGATAATTTGCCCTAGGTCAAAATTACAATGATTTTGCTTTTTATACAAACTCGAGAGTCCGAATTTGATGGTTGCAAGTATTGTCACTGCGAGAGTTGTCATTCTTGTTTTTTGGTAGTAGGTTTATTTGTTGGTACTTAGCATCGTATACTTGTGCTTGTATGAATGATATAGATAGGTCCATCTGTATGGCCGTTTTTTCATCCTCATTAATTGTGTAGCTCTTGCTAAATGTTTGTCCATTTACTTTCATAAAAAATATTGTGCAGTGTTTGTTCATTAAAAGTTATTAAGAGTGTATAGCTCTTGCTACGTTCGTTTTCACTCTCTATATAGCTCGAGTAAATGTTGTAAAAAAATATGAGTAGTAATTGTACATTATTACTATTTACTAGGGACATGGATGATCATTGCACTATGATTTTTCTTGTCTTGAAAAGTAGTGCTCTTAATTTGCTCAATTCGTGCATGGTGTGTTTTAATGGACAAATAATTTGCAAAATGGAGGGTGTGGTAAATAGATGATGGAGGTTGCCCTCGGATCGATCCAATCTTATCCATGGTTTAGGGTAGCTGGCAGCATGAACCGAAATAAATCACAAACATCCCTTTGACCAAGGGTTTTGACCTTATATGTATGCCGAACCAAAGGTAGGGTAGTGGGCACCAACGTTCCGTACACAACGAGGTCGGCCCATGGTAGTGGTACGCCGTACGCATCATCAAGCAGATAATGCATGAATACTGTATAAATATTTTTTAATCTTAATATGAAATATAATACCGTACCACATTGCAGTGCAACTCCTGTACTGTACTTTTCAAGCCGTTAAATATTGTTAACATTAAACAAAAATATATGAAATATTAATTAATATTTTAAAATGTATTATCAGTATCAATAGTTAAACCGTGGGGTATGTTTTATAATAAATAATAAATTTAGTTAGTGACACGGAATATTGATAATGTTTACTATAAAATTAATTAAATTTGAGAAAGTTTACGTAACAATATTTATTTTAATGAGGGAGTTCGTAAGAAAGCTTAACTATGTTTCTTTATCTAAGCACTCCCACCGTACCGTACCACGGTAGGGTACCGGTACCCACCGGCCGGAATAAAGATGTCCTTGCTGCTGCCTGATGAACGGATGGGACCCACATGCTCGATCCTCTGGGATTCTAGAAGAACAACAAAATTTTGTATACATAAAGTCCACGAGACAAGATATCGATCTGTAGTGTTTCTTTTTCATGTGTGTGTGATGTGGTTTCATTTTAGACTGTCAGGTTGTGTAACGTACGTCGTCTGGGTACAGTTGAGTCAATGAAAAAGAAAAAACAGCCACAGAAGTGGAGGAAAAAACGGCTATAAAGAGCATAGAGTTTCATAAATCCCCTTTGGTTTTTATTTAGATGGTTGAGAAAAAAATCTCAATCCAACAACTCGTAATACATCCTCCTAATCTTTTGAAACTTGATAAAAATCACCTTATTTCGAGTGTTATTGAAGAGCGTGAAAAAAATAAAAAGTAGAAAATAATTTTTGATACAAACATACAAGAGAATATATATATATATATATATATATATATATATTATATATATATAAGTGGTTAGAATTAATTTAAAAATAGTACAGAATTTCTTATGTAAAATTATCTACTATAGTTTAGGAGGAGTGAATTATTAGAAACTCTTGGAAATGATCTTATTCATTCTAATACTTTTTCTAGTCGTAAAACTCTTTTTTTTGGTAAAAAAATATTAGATATTTTTGGAATGTTCTAAGTTAATTAGGTGTGACTACAGTTTTGAAGATTCAAACCACAAACAGGGTCACAGAAAGCCCGCATGGGAAAGTGGGAAGGGAGGGTTTGTACATCCCAATCCTAATCTTGCGGATCGGTGTTGAATCGCCATGGAGCAGAACATGCTCGTTAGTTATAACATACGAGTTGTACTTATCTGTAGCCGTAGGTATATATATCCGACCGATCGATCGATGGAGCTGGAATCCGTTACCAAACCCAGCTAGCTACCAGCCAACGTGAATCGCGACCGTACGTACGTCGCTGTCCCATCCCATCCATCCCTGTCGCGCGCACCGTTTGTTCACTCCATTCGTTCCCCATACATTTTCTGCTGCCCCTCGGCCTGCCTCGCGCTTTCATTTCACTTGCTTTCTTCTCTGTTCCTCCTTCCTCTCTTCTTCCCGCAACGACGTCACACGCCGTACCTACTGCTACTGCTCTTCCCCTTGGTACCACACCACCTCCGTCGTTCCACCGACCGACCACGCACACACAGACGCAGACATCATATCAATTCCGTTATACGTACAGTATATCCGATCGAATCCATCCACCTGTTGGACGGGGCCACTGCAGTTCCTCGATCGCCGCGGCCGGCTCAGGCTCAGGTACGTTGGTGTTGGTGCTGTGCTGTGCTCATGGCCGGCCTTAATCATTGGTCGCCTGCGCTGCGCTGTAGTACGTGGTCCAAGATTCATTCAGAATGTTGTTCGTCTGTTCATCATCCCTCCTCCCCTGCTGCCCTCTGCTCTGCTGCTCTGGGACCGTCCTTCTGCACCCAATTCAATCGGCCAATCGAGTGCCCGACTTCATCATCTTCAGCCTGATTCTTTCATCCAGCTGCATTGCCGCTGCTACGGCCTTTAGTTTCGACGAATTTCTGATCGATTTTCCCCAATCCAACTTTTGGGCTTCACTAAGTAAGCAATTAATCCTCTTGGTTATGACCTGCCTGTGACAGTGACACTGGTTGGTTTGTTCATTCATGTACGTTGCTATCTATCAGCCTTAAATATTTGCTTGCTTGTGTACCTGGAAAAACTTGCAACAAGCAACCAACTGTTGGTTCTTGCCAACAATACTGTAGGCGATATGATCTAGGTGGGGGGGACCTGGCTACAATCAGGGAGAAAAAGCCACTTCTCTGCGCCCTCTACCTACCGAATTCCTGGCGCCCGCCCTTCGTTGACAGTTTCGACGACGTGGGTTTTTCGCACTTTCTGGTTGCTCATCCTGCTGCCGCACAACAAGGGCACCCCCTCTTCTTCTCTATTCAGAAGCCTTTGTGCCATCAGTACACGATTCTCCTGCACAATACTGTATCTGGTAGTACGCCTATGCCCACGATTCCTGCACTCTGCATCGCGTAGTCCGCAGACTGTTATCAATCTTTCTTGACCTGCTAAATATTGGATCCATTCTGTCAGGTCGGGTATAATTGTGGATCGATTTTCTTTCTGGCCCACACTTTTCAGATCTAACTGAAAACATCCTTGTATTTCCTTACATCCCTAATATTTTTCTTCTTACAGGGGTCAGAATCAGATCTTAACTCTGAAGCTCTGTAAATGCAATGCAGTACTACATCTGAGCTGAGCTGAGCTGAGCTGATTGCTGAGGTGTGCTGTCAGTGAAGGCAGAGACATCATCAGTGCTACTAGTACGCAGCGAAGACAATGAGCAGTCAGTTGATGTAGCAGATGCTACCGCGCAGAGAATGGTACTGTAACAATGTAGTAGTAGTAGTAGTAGTAGTAGTAGTAGTAGTAGTAGTAGTAGTAGTAGTAGAAAATTGTTCCTTCATCGCACTTATTTTCTTATTATCGGTCGAAAACACGTACTGATAATTACTTTTTCTTCATATATTTATCTACAGAGTATTTATCCATCGAAAAGTCCAAAGGGCCCATCAGTGCTTCCTCTACGATCTCTTCTCGTCTTCTTCATTGCGTTGTTCGGCTTCTATGTCTGCTACTTCTCCTTCCATCAGATAACACTGGAAAATGAAGAAAACATGACCAGTGCAGACGACGGAGCTGCTGAACAGACGACAGAGATCCATTGCACAAGACCTGCAATTCCACATGAGCAGATGCAATACGTGCACTTTCCGGGGCCTCTCACTTACGACAGGTAAACTTCAGTTCGTCAGAAGCTTCGATCTCTTGTGTGTGTTCTATATATTCGAGATGACATCTGATTCATGTTTATTCCTGCCACTCGGCCGGTTCACAGGGGTGAATGCGCATGTAACCCGGTTCGCTTCTTTGTTATCGTATCTAGGCAAAGATCAGGAAGCGGGTGGTTCGAGACGTTGCTCAACAGCCACCCCAATGTCAGCTCAAACGGCGAGATCTTCTCTGTCAGGCATAGAAGACAAAATGTCTCATCTGTTTTGGCGACTCTTGACAGGTTGTATGATATGGACTGGCTCACTAGTGCGGCCAAGAATGAATGCACAGCAGCATTTGGGTTGAAGTGGATGCTAAACCAGGTAATATAATTAAGCTGCATCGTTCCTTTACTAGTTAGGGTCGTCTCTGTGTAAAGGTTTATATTTCCCAGTGAGCGGCTTTTCAAGAACATATTGCTTTGTTGCTAGGCCCCAGCCCATCATGTAGTTTTTGACTGAATATCTTGTGCTCCAAACCTAAAAATTATCAAGTTGTTGGTAGCTTAAAAGGGCTAGCAATCATATATGTTATCGACCAGAAAAGCTGGTAGTTAAACTTTTTGAAAGCTAGACGTGAGTTTATTGGAACGTAAGAATTTCATAGGAACTTAGGAAGCATACAATAATTTTAACAGGAAAAAGCAGGGGCATCAAAAAAAAATTACTACGCTCCAAATAGAATTGCAGGGACTGATGGAAAACCATCGAGACATTGTTAACTATTTAAATAGGAGGGGTGCAATGGTGATATTCCTCTTCAGGAGAAACACACTACGGAGGCTTATCTCTGTGTTGGCGAACAACTACGACAGGAAAACAAAGCAGCTGAATGGCATCCACAAATCACATGTTCACTCAAAAGAGGAGGTATCTATCTATCTATCTCCCTATGCAATCAGTCAGTACATTTTCTGAATCAATAATTCAGATTATGAATCAGTTATGGAGAGACCTAGCTAGTACTGCTTAATTGGAAAACCAAAGCTGTCTGTTAGTTACTCAGTTTTGAACTGGATCAAAATCAAATAGGCAATGATATCCTTTTTGGGAAAAAAAAGAGTAATCACTAGTAGTAGCTCATATATAGAACGGACAGCGTAACAGATGTTTGACCTGAATGATATATCCTTTTGTTCTTACTGAAAGCTACCTTACCTGATTCTTTCTCTCTAATAAGAGTAAGTAAGAAGCCAAGATCGAGCAACTAATCCTATCGGTTCCTTTTGTCTGGGCAGGCTGAGATCCTCGCGAGATTCAAGCCAGAGCTGGACGTACCGACTCTGATTCCGAGCATCAGAAATGCCCAACACGCCATGAGGACCTGCCTGGGCCGCTTCAGCAACACGCGCCACATGGTCCTCTACTACGAGGATGTGATCCGAGACAGAAATGTAAGCATCACAAACAAACCAAACAAGGTTACCCAATGATAGCAATAGCAGGGGGTAATGCTCTTTTTTTTTTCCTCTGATGCCTTGTGCTGTGCAGGCATTGTCCCGGATGCAGGAATTCCTGGGGGTTCCGGTGAGGAAGCTGTCCAGCAAGCATGTGAAGATCCACACCAGGCCCCTCCCGGACCTCGTCGACAACTGGGAGCAGGTGAGCCAGATGCTGAATGGGACACGGTATGGTCGATTCCTTGATGATGCAGACTATGTCGTCAAGTGATGATCGGGGCCAAGTGAGTCAGGTCGTAGTCCCAATTTTTCACAGAGGGATGAGAGATGAGGAAAGTGATGAGAGTTTTATTGCCGCCTTTTAGATTCTGCATGTATAGGTTTATTTAATGGTTTTGGGGTGCTGGCTCGCAATTGAGCTCCATCTCTGAAACTCTTCCATGAAAACCACAATCAATCAACAGAAAGGAACGCTAGTTTCAATTAAAAGAAAACAGATCAGATTGCCGCGTTCTTTCATGTTTATATTTTTGAATCAGATTGCAGTGTTATAGTTCTTGCAATCGAATTTCTCATGTTTATATTTTTGGATTTGTAATCGAACTGAAGATATTATTTCAACGTGTGCTCCAATGCTGCATTGACCTTTTGTGAGACTGACGATCCTAACGCCGGCAAACAAATTTGCAATCGAACTTTTTTTTTTATCGATTCAGGTTTTGAACATATTCCTCAACTGTACTTTTAAAGATACCTCAACATATTAAAGTTGTGTTTGAAAACTTTGGAATTACTGTTAGTATAATAATTAATCCCTGAGCATTTCATGTTTAATGCATTAGAACAACGTGTGTCAACACATGGTTCCAAGATGCTGGAACACCTAATTGAATTTTCGAGCTATAAATCATCTAGTTATAATAGATCTTAAATTACATTGCAACGAACGGGCATTTTTACTAATTGAGACTACTTGGAGAAGTCTGAAACCTTGACATATCTCGTCGCAACTGTAGCACGCATGCACCCCAAGCAAAATACTGGGAATCCAAAACTGGGCAAGGCTACAAAGGCTCAGAACATCCACAGATGTATTATTTCAGGAAGGGCAAAAGCAAATGCAACCTCAAAATTTTTTACCTATATTTTGATGCTACAAGTCGCAAATACTGAACAAGATTACCCTGAAATTTCTCTATGAACCTATGGTATGACCAAAAAAAAAATTGTTTCGCAAATTCTACACAGGTATACAACAGTTTGGTGATACAACTGCAAGGATAGACTCAATCTGATTTCCTGCGTGAAAATGCCTTCCGTTCTGATAAAGGGACGACCACCTCGCACAAGTTTTTAACCATGCCTCTGTCATATATGTTGTTTATCAGAACTGGTTCCACGCTTGGTGTTCGTGATCTCATGAAGAACGCCCTCCATTTGCTTGGAGCTTTGTGTGCATCACTATTGGCCGAGCCTATGCTGGAGTTGAGTGCAGCAGAATCCGCCTTCTCTTCATTTTCTTTTTTCATCCACATGATATAGTCTTGCCATTTGAATGTCTAAAGAAGATTCTGTGTAAGAATCACCGCAAGTATTTTTTGCACTAGAAACATGCTTGAAATATTCCATTTTAATAGTCAAATTTATTAGTCTACCTAACGTAGCACTTTGTCTTCTCATGAGAAACAATCTCGATTAAATACAAAATCTGCTTACATCAATTAACAAAGTTCATCTAGAAAGCTATTTTTTTTCTACCAGAATAAAATCCTAGTGTGAGAAGTTATCTTTTGATTCAAATATTTCAGAGCAAAGATAAAAGTTTCATTAAATAGAATTAATATAAAGAAAATAATCCACAACAAGGGACAGTTTACGTGTTTGGGGAAGAAAATTTGGCTAAATTTCGAAGGTTCAAGTTCACTATGTCTTACCTCGTTGGTTGTTGTATTTTTCAAACAAAGGTGTAAATGGTAAGCACAGAAGCCACCAAGGAGCAGTGCTAATATAGCCAAAAATACACTCAAAAGTATCTGAGTGTTATGCACAGCAAGCAACCACTGCAAATTTGACCATGAGTTAAAACACAGATTTAGTAGAGCAGTAAAGGGAATTTGGTATCAATGTGTTTCTCTAGCATACCTGTGCAACATGTGGAAACAAGCCTGAGAATGAGTTATCAATGCCATAATAAACTGTTACATCCAAAAGATGCCTCATTACAAATGGGAAAATAGAGGTTAAAATGTTGAATAAAGAAGATAAGTTATACCTCATAGTTTTATGTGATTAATCCAAAAACTGTATTGAAATAAAAATAAAAGATTATGTATGATTGTAAACAATTTTCTACAAGGTACTATCAGGAGAGTTCAAAACTCCCACGTAAAACTCAACATAGATAGACTACCCACTACTCAGTTGTTCTATGTCAATTGTTAAATTGCAGATATGTTATGTTATTCCCATGGAACAAGGAAGTCAATTCTCAGGAAAGGCATAGCATTTACCTGTCAGAATGTATATAATCTTCCGCTCTTTTAATTCACCAGCAAGAATGAAGCCAAGGATTAATGCCCCATACAGACATATAAGAAAATGCCTGTTACCGAATGAAAGAGAAAGTACATATAAAATTTTTATTAATATTTTTTCCCAAAAAACCTTTACTTAGTATTTCAGGTCAGTGAATAATCTTGATGATTAATTAGCTTGCTACTTACAGCAACAGAAACAATTATGCCTTAAACAGAAAGACTAGTGTTCGCCAAGGTTGAATAATCAAGTAGGATTATTTGAGAAAAATAATCAAGTAGGATCAGTGTAAGGAAGTGTGGTGGTGGAATCGTTTCACAGAGCCTGTGTGCTTTTGTTGTCATTTCAGAGCAGTTCTTTTGCTAGACAGTAGCAGTGGCAAAATTCTAAGCTGGTGGTTGTTAGTAATTTCATTACGCTTTAGGCCCTGTTTGGATCCACCCTAGCTAATTTGGCAAGCTAAAGTTTAGCTGGGGCTGCTTGGATTCTGTAGCTAATTGGTGTTTATTTACCATGCTGCCCTTTACTTTGTTGAGCCCGATATGGACATGGAAAAACAGAGGGTCAATTTTCATCTTTAAACATGTTTTAGCTGGGTTTAGCTGGGTTCGAACAGCTAAAGGGATTGTGTACATTTTGGTCTCCAGGTAAAGTTTAGCTGAGTTTTAGCTGCCCCCGTTTGGATCCCTACCAGCTAAACTTTAGTTGGTGGATCCAAACAGGACCTTAGCAATGAAATTTGGGCTCACTAACTACGGAAAAAAGAAAAAACAACAGCGCAAATGGATCATAAGCTAGTTAATACTGCACCTAAACAACTGCACTTTGCACAACACATTAGAAAACTATGCTGTGAAATCTAGAAGGCAAAGCTTTTCATATATAAGAAAAAAAAAGAGAAAACGGGAGCTGACGTTTCAACTTTTTGTAAGAAAGCTAATCTTGAAGCTCGGTAGGATAAACATATCATTTCAAGATGCATACTTGGTTTATCCAGTTGATTTATGTCCTATAATTAGCATTTGTAGCCATTCAGAAAAATGACAACAAGAGATTATGTTGACTCTTGGGACTTTATATTAGGCTATAAAAAGAAAGGTAGATGATAAACATAGAAAAAAGAAAAGAACCATCAGTGAGAAGTGCATGGGTCTTAAGATTTCCCATCAAGGCCAGACAAAGATTATAAGGTGGTAAGCTAGAAAGAAACCCAAGCAGAACTCACCAAACTAAAAAGGCCACAAAATAGCGAGTATTTTTCTCCCCAATGCAATTATTCTGTAGCAACACAGACAAATTCAGAACATAAATGAAGCAAAAGCAATACCATCAATTAGTAAGTACAAGTACCATCCATGCACAATGGTGATCGAATCGAGCAACACACTTGTCACATATTCTACAGTGCTTTGCCCTGGCTGGTCTGCACACAAAAGACCAATGAGTTGCTAAAATAACTGCTTGAAGTAGTGGAGGGAGGGGAACCCCTATGCCAGATGTATTTACCCTTAAGTGTTAACAAAATCACAAGAACTTTAAAGTAATCAGTTTTGTTGTTGCACACATACTGGATTACTCAATGCAAACTAGTCCCTAAGATTTTACTGGGTACTTAAGAAAATAGTGACTTCTACATGTACCGACTGGCAGCTAGGAGTTAGTGAATAACTAGATATACCTAGTAATCTTGCAAGTTGAACATTCTTTCTCCACAAAAATAATGTTGTCATATGGGTAGGAAGACACATATTGAGAAACGTTCTCAGCAGTAACAGTCCCAGGATCAGAAAAGCTAGTAAGCACAAAGAGTATAGCACCAAAAGCCACAGCCACAACACTCAGATATCTGCACAATTAGATCTCCTGTTAGCAATGGACAATGAAATCTATCCAAATTGTTTAGTGCAGCTGCAAGGTACCTGTGCCATCCACTCACATAATACCCAGGAATGTACTCAAAAGATGTCTGCACTATTAGAAAATATGTCACCCCAATTATGGCAACATAGAATACCTGCAGTTGAGAGAAGAAAATGAGTCACAGATGACTGGCTAGGAGCAGGAGCTGATGCTAGCATCTTATGCATTTGAATAACAACAAAAACCCTCAGCTCTTAGTTGTTGTCAGTTAAGTAAATATGGGAATAATCAGTAAGGAAAAAGTTCTTCATCCAAGCCAAGGGTATAACAGTAAAAGAACCTGTAGTTTATGTAAATTATTACATGTGTGCATCGTTATCATTAATTCACAATGGCAAACTACTGTTCTGCCCTATTCAATGCAGAGTTCAAACACAGATCCCCGAGCATTGATATAATTATGCGTCAAGTCACACCAGAGAAACACAGGTCCATATACCCATTCTTTCTTGCAGTCTTTTCTCACCCTTCCAAATCCATCTCTCGTTCCCTCCCCAGTTTTCTTCCCTCATTCCTTTGTCGTTCACAATTTCACTTAGCACAAGCACAAAGTCTTTAGCAATTTCATAGAATCTGAAGAACATAAATTCCTCATTTAACCAGCAGCTTTTGGTTACATTTTTACTGTTTGGAAACAAACGGAGCAAGTTTACCCAATGTAGGATAACTATAATGGTGGGCAAGGGCAACAAAATAAGGAATCTAAGCCCTACCATACTTGATCATCCACATTCCGGTCCTTGAAAAAGTTCTTCATTCGCAGAGTCAACCGAGCATTGGAGCTACCAACTAAGAACCCACCATCAATCCCCTATCAATGCCACTATCTCAAGCAACTACTAACAGCCATTTAGCATCAAACAGTATCAATCTTCCAAGACTCAAAACAGGAAGGATACCTAATTTTCCATTACAACTACATCACCTTTCAACATAAACAAATCATCCCCAACAATGATAATTCAAGACACTTAACCCCATCATTGGGAATTCAAGTACTAATGAGTGGCATGTACCTGCAATATCGGGTTGGGTCGGTCGCAGCAGTATCCTTCGACGCCGAGGACGAGATCCCTAGCCCCAGTGCCGCACACAGCCTGCACAAACCGCCTGCGGGAACAATTCCCTCACTCGCTAAGCAGGGAGCAGGAGTGAAGGGAGGGAGAGGGGAAAGGGAGGCGCGAGAACGTACAGGAGGTAGTGGTAGGCCCCAAAGGTGAGGAAGTGGTTGATGCTCTGGATGAAGGTGCCCTCGAAGATGGGCCATTGCCCGCAGAGGAACGACACCACCACCAGCGCCGTCACTGACCCGTGCACCACCAGCAGCCACGGCACCTCCATCCCGCCGGGGATCCCCACGCCCTTGCCAGGGGACCGCGGTTGCCGTTGCCGCCGGCAAATCTAGTTGATCCAGTCAAAGGAAACCGCAACCGGACGGAGAAAACAAGCAACCTCCTCTGTTTAGCCGCCTGATGAGTAGGCGAGACGCGTTTGACGCCACCGCTGTGGGTGGGTCCCCCCCGGCACGTGGCTCGCCTCGCTAGACACCTCTTCGCCGCCGGCGCGCTGGACAGCCCCTTGACGCCGCCGCTCGACTGACTGCTAGAGCTACGGTTAGGGATGGGAACCAGGAAGGAGAAGGCGTGCCAGTGAACGAGGACTGGAGCCGGTCCTGGAGGATGGGGTCGTGCGCGGCGGCGACGACGGACGAGCGGCTCAAACGTTGGCGTAGCGACGCGCCGACGCCGATGGATGGTGTGGAGTACGAGTAGGTGATGGAAGAGGTGAGACTGCAATTGTCGGACTGGGCCTTTTTCGTGGGGACATTTAACTTTTGACTCACTGATGCCTGCCAGTAAAACTAACTCGAATTTAAAGTATTCGTATTTATGTTTATGTTTCCAAGTAAATATATTATAAAAATATAAGGAGTATTCTATAATTAATAATTAATCTAACGAACGTCACTAATGTTAATACTTTTTATATAAATATAAATTTAGTTAAATTTTAAACTTCTTGAATCCTAAAAAGCGAGGATTGCTAGTATAATACTGATTGCTAGTATAATACTCCCTCTGTTTCAAATTACAAAACATTTTGGTTTTTCTAGATTTATAACTTTTTATGTACACCATTTGGTTACAGGGCTAATTTTAAAACTAATTGCATAGTAAATAATTTGCGAGATAAATCTATTAAGTCTAATTAATTCATAATTTGATAATGTTATACTAGATAAATTTATGTTAATAATAGATTAATTATGTTTAATAAATTTATCTCATAAATTAGTCATAACTTCTACAATTAGTTTTTAAAATTAGTTTATATTTAGTCATGCTAATAAGTATACAAACATTTGATATTTTAAAAATTAAACTTTAACCCTTAAATCTAAACGCATGTACATAGTAAAAGCAGAGTAACTATCAAAGATTGGAGTGATTCTCCATTTCCGCGGTTCATATTTATTATAGGTATACATCCCACAATTTTCTGCCCTTGCGGACTCGCGACGGTAAGCATAAAGTTCGCCAAATCGAGCCCAGCAAAACAGCATCTGGCTACGTGACACTAAAATGTCAATACGTCCACTCAATTAAACAAGAACAACACTTTCAAAAGGGGCCTCAAAGCAACAGCAGAAGAACAGGCCGAGGTGGGCTGCGGACTAATCTAGGGCAGCTATACAAGACAGGAACCTTTTCATCACTCAATTACATTGGTCCTGTCTGTCTGTTTGGATCTCAGAGTTAGAGCTAGTTTAAGCTAGTTTGCACTAAACTAACTTAAAGATATCAAAACATAAGGGCTAGATTAGACTAGTTGCAACTAGTCCATCCAAAAAACCTAACACCCCAAAGAGGTGATTATTTAGGCTAGTTTGAGCTAGTGCACATACAGATTTTTCCTCACGTGAGACCTACCTCATATGCAACTACAAAAAATGTTATAACTAACAAACCAAACATCCAAATAAAATTCTGATTACACCATTGAATTTGTTACAATAAATACTTTAAAACTAGCTCCCACATGAATATATTTGGATGATTTATAAAAAAAAAATTATTATCAAACTAGCTCAAATTAGTCTTGGATCCAAACACCTTCTTGACTAGAGCTAGTTTGAGCTAGTTTACAAACTAACTCTAACCTCTAACTCTAGCCAAGCTAGTATGATCCAAACAGGGCCATTATCGAGAACTCAACGGTAGAACATTTTAGGCATTAACAAGGGTTAACATGTGCTTGCCGAAAAGATGATATATTAGTAATATCAAGCCAAGAGCAAACGCGCAAATTACACAATGGCACCATCGTCTGGTCAAACATTAAAGCAGAGTGTCACAAAAGCAACAGCGTGCCTCAAAACCAAAACCATCATCTGTAATACAATTACAAGCATCTGTTTACTACAAACCTACTAATCTCTTAAAGAAGATTGACCAAAAGATAGTCTGCAGTCTACAGCGTCCGAACTCCACTCAAGGCATCCATAATGGCATCCTATTATCTGGGACTGAGAAACATCATCTCGTAAATATGGAATCATTGCATAGAATGTACACATCGAATGAAAAAGGAAACCTTTAGGACTGAGATATAGACCTGGACACAGCTGCTGGACCATGTCCATTATTGACTGCTGTCGCTTGAGGTTTGTGGTCATCTAGGCTTGGAGAGCGACTATCTGACCTGTAGTGTCTGTTGTCCCGAGGACGTGGAGAGTGTGAGTACTCGGGGGAATAATCATCCAGGCGTCCCCTGCCCCTGCAAAAGGTTAACGAGTTTAAATTCCTGAGTATACAAATTACAAAAGACAAGGAGCAACAGAATATAGCTAGCAAGTACAGGGAAAAAAGTAGAACACTAACAAACTGCATTTCATATAACTGAACACTTATTTACAGCACCTAGCAGTAAAGTACCACTCTTCCCAAAAACAACTTGAAATATAAAGCAAGATATCATTTTTTACCTGCCCCTTATCAATAAAAGCTACCCACTTTGATCCAAACATGCAATTGTGCAATGCATTAAGGTGCTGGCTCAACTTCAAAATACTCTTTCCCTCAGGTTTCTTAGCCCAGATTATCATTAAACTCTGGCTGACAGTACCACTTTATCTTTAACAGAAATGTCTTTCACATGCTCCAACCCTGGAGGTCATGGTACTTTCACTTTGGCCTTTATTCTTCAACATCAATGGTTGTCTTTTGATCTTTTAGATACTCTATATTCTTTGTTGACTGGATAATAGACATAACCAAAGCAACACAATTCAGAGCAAAATTCAAAGCCTTATTTAAAGGACACATAACAGTTACCAAATAATGTAACAAACCATATTGCTGTCATGCACATCCAATTATAAATATATAAGAAAACTCCTTTAGTCATTGACTTGTTAATTAGAGCTATTTATTACTCCATTCCAAATTATAAGACGTTTTGGCATTTCTAAAAACATATTTTTTGCTATATGCACTTAGATATATACAGTATGTCTAGATACATAGTAAAAGCAATTGTATCTAAAAAAACCACAAAGTCTTATAATTTGGAACAGAGTGAGCAATTGCTAAAATGGAATGGCCGATCTGCACGAGCAACACAATCATTCAGTCTTGAAAGTCGCTTCTTTGTAAGTACGTCTAAGATATAATATTGAAAAAAAAACACAACAATGAGATTAAGATTTTAGTAATCAAACTTAACGAGGAACTGCAGTGCCAATTTATTTGATGAGAATAGAAGCTTGATCCTCATTTATAATGATGACAGGAATGGGACAAACAAATCCATTTGACAGCGAGTTACCTACTACCTCTGTCCCAAATAAATCAACTTCTAGACTAGAGCTATCCTAAGTCAATTTTCTGTAAATTTGACCAAATTTTATAGAAAAAAATACAATATTTATGACACAAAATTAGTATCATTTTTTTCCAGAAATACCACATAATATAATTTTATATTATACTTATTTGGTGTCTTAGATGTTGATATTCTTTCCTATTAAGCTGGTCAAGCTTACAGAAGTTTGATTTAAGACAACTCTAGAGGTTGATTTATCTAGGGATAGAGGGAGTATTATATTTAAATCATAAAAAGGGTACAAACAAGTAATAAATATACTGTGAATACATTATAATATTCACCCTTGGTTCCAGCATATATAATATTTTGAACATTGACACAAGTCACCAGTATGCAACTTTGACTGCTAATTTAAATTAACAGCAATGTGTTTAAAATTACCATGTTATGAAAATATTGATCGTGACAAATTAAAACAGAATACTTGGAACAATGTAACCACTTGGGCACATCCTAATGGTTTGATCATGATAAAATGTATATCCATACAAACTGGAAAAAAATGCAACAGCTCCTAAAAAGCCAAAATAGCAGAGAAAGGATCTATAGGATTGAAGAACAATCAACAATTCAAGATACTAGTCTGTTTGAAAGAAATTGAGTTCAAACCTGAAGTCACGCCTAACTGGAGAAGGCGACGGCGAATAAGCTGTTGCCAAGAAAGTGATAGTGTTTACTATTTTACAATGAAATGAAAGAATGTAACATTTAATTTTTATAAATCGCTTCACACTTACAGTGGGAATGAGACCTTGGAGACCTAGATAGTGATCGTCTTGTGTATCTTCCCTCCATGTACCTACCACTACATCAACCAAAGCACAGATTTATTTCTTTTCATTACTTCAAGCTAGAAGTTTACTATGGCTTTGCTAAGGACAACCAAGAGCACATAGCAAAGGAAGGAACAAATAAATGAACCTTGTTCTTGTTCTTATGCGCATTTCTTGTGGCGTCTTTCGATTCTCCTCAGCATAAACTATTGAAATTTCTCGACCACCGATGACTTGATGATTCATCTCTTGTTTGGCAACTGCAGCATCCTCAGGGTAGCGAAATTTGACAAATCCAAAACCACGAAGTTCCCTGTAAAATTAACAAATTCAACTAAGGAAAGAAGGAAAAAAGTCATTGTCATTCGACAAATATACTCTGTTGTTCCAACAGTCGGCTGTTCATTCCAATCCCTATTTAATAAAGAAAGCAGTAAATACACTTCAGACCTATTTATAAAAACAGGGAACATATACAACAAAAACTTGTCATGGTTTTAAACAGGGTTTTTTTTACTGCCAAAAGAACCAGAATTTTTTAATGCGAGAATTTCAGGCAATTTGAAAATACTTTTTCATTGTTCAAAAAACTGTTTGCCTGCTATGCACATACTCCCTCCAGTCACAAATGACTGTCGTTTTGGACAACAACATAATCCCCAAAACACATTTGAATGCTTGTACAAATTATAACAAGTATACTATTATGGAACTACTTTTCAAGACAGATCTACCCATATCATTTTTAAATATTCAAATCCAAGAAATATAAAGCAATTCATATAAAGTAATATCTAATCAAAGTTGAAATTGTTGACATGCACATAATCCAAAGGCCACTTACTTTTGACTGGAGAGAGTATATTATAGACTTAAGCCGCCCTTAATGAAGAATTTTTTTTAATTTTAACATTTTTTTAACTAAATATAAAACTGACACCGTTGCACTTTTTTTTTATTACTAACCCTTTTGGCCGCTCCATTATTCATGGAGCGGCATTTCTCCTTTGCCGCTCCATGCATGATGGAGCGGCAACAGGCAAGACCGGTCAAAGGCGCAGAGGTGGGCCCACCCTTGCTGCTCCACAGCCACGGAGCGACAACCTGCCGCTCCTTTGGTCATGGAGCGCGGCAGAAAATGTCTGCAGCTGGAACTGGGCTCGGCTGAAAAAGCTGCCAGTACTTCAAAGGAGTGGGGCCAGGCGTGCTGCACTGCGCATTGATGCAGCCGCATGCATGGGAGATAGAGGAGAGAGAGAGGACATGGTGGGTCCCACAAATTCAAGTAACTAAAAAAAGTTATAATTTACAAACCAAAAATGCAAATTAAATTTCGATCACACCATTAAATTCGTTTTAATAAATCCTTCAAAACAAGATCTCACACGGATATATTTAGATAAATTTTATTTATAAACATGTGGGCTGTACTGTTTGTAGTCCATATAGAAAAACCAGACTAAAAAAGCTACTGTCTACTAGTATTAGCAGAACTAGTACAGCTACTGTACTCCTACTCCGTACTAGGACTACAGCTGAGCCTATTGTGTAATACTCCGTATGCATTTTGATACCTACTCCCTCCGTCCCTAAACCGTATTTTCCACCGTACAGCTACTCTATTGTGTAATTTACCACCGTATTTTCTATAAATCAAGTCAAACTTGTGACACGAACACCTAGCAATTTAGGGACGGAGGGAGTAGGTATCAAAATGCATACGGAGTATTACACAATAGGCTCAGCTGTAGTCCTAGTACGGAGTAGGAGTACAGTAGTTGTACTAGTTCTACTAATACTAGTAGGCAGTAGCTTTTTTAGTCTGGTTTTTCTATATGGACTACAAACAGTACAGCCCACATGTTTATAAATAAAATTTATCTAAATATATTTGTGTGAGATCTTGTTTTGAAGGATTTATTAAAACGAATTTAATGGTGTAATCGAAATTTAATTTGCATTTTTGGTTTGTAAATTATAACGTTTTTTTAGTTACTTGAATTTGTGGGACCCACCATGTCCTCTCTCTCTCCTCTATCTCCCATGCATGCGGCTGCATCGATGCTCACTGCAGCACGCCTGGCCCCACTCCTTTGAAGTACTGGCAGCTTTGCAGCTTTTTCAGCCGAGCCCAGTTCCAGCTGCAGACATTTTCTGCCGCTCCATGACCAAAGGAGCGGCAGGTTGTCGCTCCGTGGCTGGGGGAGCGGCAGGCTTGCCGCTCCACAGATCATGGAGCGGCAAGGGTGGGCCCACCTCTGCGCCTTTGACCGGTCTTGCCTGTTGCCGCTCCATCATGCATGGAGCGGCAAAGGAGAAATGCCGCTCCATGAATGATGGAGCGGCCAAAAGGGGTTAGTAATAAAAAAAAAAGTGCAACGGTGTCAGTTTTATATTTAGTTAAAAAAATGTTAAAATTAAAAAAAAAATCTTAATGAACAGGCTGGCATGAGGTTGAACTCAAGTTTGACATAAAAAAGGCAAAGAAACTTTAAAAAACAATAATTACCTGGTGTGAAAATTCCTCGGTAGGTAAACATCCTTTATAGGGCCGAATTGCTCAAATGGAACACGAATATCTTCTGGCCTGCAGCAGACGAAAATCCAATAACAGAACAAAATCAGTTAATGACATCATAAAGCCATCTAAGGGCACAAAAGACAGACTCCATCACAAATTCACAATAGTACAGAATGTAGGTATATCATAGTGATTACTTAGCAGCAACTTACGTCTTACTATAACATTTTATTGGCAGTTGCAAAAGGATGGAACCATTTGCAAGGTTAAAAAATGTTCATCAAGCTGTAAGATGCCCAAACATCCAAAAATTTTATCTGACATAAGAGGATTGGATTAAGTGATGTGAAAGAGCCGGTGCTCCTTGAGTACAAATAACCATGAGCACCAACTTCGTAGACAAATGCTTCATATATTTTCTTAAAGATGATATAAAGTGATTGGCAAACTCTCCTACCAAGACATTGAATAGAAACCCAAACTGCCTCTAGGCTTGTCAGAGACTAGACAATGGCTTAAACATGATTGATCCAGTCTATGAAGGATATGACATTGATATACAAAGCTGCTTTGAGAGGACTAAGGATGCACACCATCAGCCCATTTAGTGAATGGCTTCCAAAACCCATGCGTTTGAGATGACAGATGGACTTATCTTTTTCCTGGGAAATTCTGATGAACAGTTCCATCAGTTATTCATGAACACATCTTCCAGTAAACATCAACGGTCAAACAACCAGTTTTGGCGCATTTTATATTCAAAACATTTGCTAGCATGCAAACCACCGAACAATTCATCACCATGTGAAAAAATGAAACACAGTTACACTTGCAAATATCAAATGTTGAAACAAACTACTATATTTGCTTCTGTTTTGTGCATAGCATTTAACAACCACCAAATAACACATTGTAGGCCCATGGGCAAAGTCAATTAATTAATCCTAAAACTAGGATTGATCATATAATAATTAATTAATCCTAAAACTAAGATTGAAGATACAATCGAGTCAACAAGTTGTATTTGCATGCAGCAGCCAGACAATTTCACAGAATTAACGACTTCAGAAATTGACAAAGCCAGATGGCGCCACGTCCACCAAACGTAGGGTCATACGAGCCAGAACTGCAGGCACGCCTCGCCCGGCCGCGGCGTCCTCGCGTGCGCACGCGCGCCAGATAAGGATTTGGCATATATGGGGGTACAACGATAATTCACCTGGCTGTGAGGGAGATGTTGCGGATGAGGAGACCGGACTGCGCCGACGGCCGACCGTAACCACGTCGGTCCTCGCCTCCGCCGGCTCCGCCCCAGCGGTAGCGGTCGCGGGGGTCGTCGTAGCGCTTGCGCCTAGGAGGGCTCCGGCTGTACCGCCGCCGCGGGCTGTAGCTCCGACTCAGACTCCGGCTGCGATATCCGGCCATCGTTCGTCGGAGATGCCGCACCGCACAGCGCCTCGCCTGAAAGGGACAACCGGAACCGGTCTTGCTAGGGTTTTCCGGGGTTTGGCTCGGGTGTTTTGTGACGCAGTCGTCCTCGCAAAAGGCTCTTAACTTGGGAGCACCCACCACCAGCCTCAAAGCCCCATGGGCCATTTTGCACACGGCCCACGAGGCCACAACCAAATCTGTGCGCGCACCGCAGACTGACCCGCCTCTTGTGTCGCCGTCGTCGTCGCCGCCGCCGCCGCCGGCACCGCCATGCCCCCGCCTCTCCTTTTCGCCAGGCGCCTCTGCTCCGCCACCGCATCCGATCCCGCTGGCGCTCTGTCTCCATCCACGATCTCCAAAGCTGCTGACTTCGCCGCGGCCGCCGCCCTCCGCACGCCGTGGCTAGAATCCCGCCTCCTCTCCTTGGTCCCCCGCACCGTCCTTCTCCACCCAGACTTTGCTCGCCTCACGCTCTCCCGCCTTCTTCCGGCCGTGGCACCATCGCTCCGCTTCCTACGCTCTCTGTCTTCCCACCTCCCAACCCCCACCCCCGCCCCGCCCCCGCCCCTGCCCCTGACACCGCCCCGGCGAACGTCTCCCCTCCGCTGCCCGAGGTCGACAAGTTCCTCCTCCGCCTCCCACCGCACCTCGTCGCAGACGTTGCCGAGCTCCTCACGTCCCATCTCGGCATCCACCTTTCCCTCCACGTCTTCAATGTCGCGTCCTATTTCGCACTCCGCGCCGCCCGCCCGGACCTCGTCTTCCGCCTCTTCTCCGTATTCTCCTCCTCGCCAGACTTCCCCGGCAATGCCAGGACCGTCGGCTTCCTCGCCCGGGCCTACGCCGCCGAGGGGCGCCCCCTCGATGGCCTCGGCCTCCTCCGTGACGCCGCGCGCCGCGGGTCCCCTCCGCCGGCTGACGCCGCCGCTGACCTCATCGGCGCCTTCGCTGCCGTCGGCAACTTCGGCAAAGTCTCCGACACGCTGCACCTCATGATTTCCGCCGGGTGCACCCCGGACAAGGTGATCTACCAACGGGTCATTCACGGGCTCTTCAGGCGGAGGATGGGTGGAGAGGCTCTGCGTGTGTTCAGAGAGATCAAGCAGCGGGGCTATCAAATTGACAGAATTACATATAGCACGGTGATCCATGGATTATGCGAAATGCGGCTCATTGGAGATGCACAGCAGATGTGGGATGAGATGGTGGACAGTGGCATCGAGCCCAATGAGTATGCCTACTGCTCCCTTGTCACTTACTATTGCAGAGTTGGTGATCTTGAGAAGGCCCACAAGGTATATGATGAAATGCTTGAGAAGGGGTTCAAGCAGACTACTGTTAGCTGTAACATTCTCATAAAAGGATTCTGTGTTCATGGGAGGGTGTATGACGCACTTGAGGTGTTTGAGGAAATGTCAGTTAAGGGGATTAAGCATGATGTGATCACTTATGCCACATTGATCCGGAGCTTATGCAAGGTTGGGAAGTTGGACTTGGCGATACAGATGTATGAGTGGTTGCTATCATCCGGTTTGGAGCCAACAGTGTCAACTTTCACTCCTCTTATATGCGCCATGTGTGAGAACGGACAGGTGCATGCTGCAGTAGACCTGATCAAGATGATGCCGGCTAAGGGCTTGGAGCCACCGGTGTGGACAAACGATTGCATCATCAATGGCTTTTGTAAGATGGATCGATCTGATGAGGGCATGGCATGGTTGGCAGGTATGTTGAAGGAAAACATAAAACCTCGAAAAAAGACATTTAATTACTTGGTGAAATCGTTGAGCACCTCTGGGCGACTGGACGATGCGTTGCTGGTCCTAAATATAATGTTCAAGGTTGGATTTGAACTAGGCAGATTTGCTTGTACCATACTTGTTGATAAGCTATGTACAGGCAATGTATCTTACTCCAACCAACTGGATAACATTTTGGTTAGCAACCAGTAGAAACACTAGTAGCAGTCAGTTGCCTTTTGAGTTTTGAAGGATATAATGTTTCCTTACCCTCCCAAGACAATCAGCAGGACATTGTTGTTTTTCTGGTGCTGTCTGGGAGCACTCAAATGCCTTCGGCAGAAGATTCTGGAGATCAGAACTTTTTTAAAAAAAAAAAGTGAGATCAGAAAATTTCAATGACACCTCTGGTTTGTAATCAACGCTTTGCTCTAGCATTTTGCGCTTGTTGTAGAGCTTGTGAAGTGTAGAATTTTTTGTGAAGAATCAAAATCAAAGTAGTTGTCAACTTGTATCATCCAGAACTAGAATAATGCTCAAGGCTCTCGTTTGATTTTACTGCAATATCAGTATGATATATGAGTAATACTTTGAGAGACATTTCATATCGTCAGAACTCGTCGAAGGGACTAGTGGTTTCCACTCTATTAATAGGGTGATCTCAGTTCTTGGTACTCAAAACATTTCATCATGAAGAAGATTGGACTTCATATTTACCATTAACTGACAAGTGTTATGGGTGTCCGGAGGGCCACGTTCCAGTCTGATGCCCAACCAAGTGGTACGTAGCTTACATATACATTATTGTTCATTATCACGGATGTCGTCACGTTGGATTGGAAACATGGTTAAAAGCGTGGTACAATGCCAAATCGTCTCATATAAGTACATGTTATTGAACTTGGTACAGTAGCACATAGTTAACACAGATGAAATTTTGTTCACCACAACCACCAGGTGCTGCTACACTACACTAATATAAGCAAGTCACTTATAGCAACAACTATTGCTACACATTGTTCACTACCACTGATGCAACACAATTGTACTGCAACAATCCGTATGCAGAGCAACATCTCCAGCCTCCGCACCTCCACCTCTGGTTCAGCGACCTTTCTTCTTCTGCCGTGTCCTGCGTGCGTGAGAATGGGACGTCGGCAGCTGGAACTGGAATAGCGCAGCTCGTGGTCAGAGCGACGTGGAACTGTGGAAAGTTGGATGGTGAATTCGGTCGATTCTAATAATTGGGGAGATAGATGTAGCAGTCGAGTCTAATCTAATAATTTCCAAGTACTAGCTAGAATAGATCCCACGTCGGTCTGCCGTGGCAGGTAACATGCATTCTTTGTCCTTGATGAGCAGGAGCATGGACCATTATACAGTAATAATAAGTAGCTATATTTGTAATTTTGTTGCTCTCAGGTAATAAAATTCCACCACAAGCGCCTCGCTGTCGACGGGGACGTCGCCTACCACTGAAAGCGTAGCGCCGGAAAATCCTGGAATAAATCCAGGAAACCACAGCCCGAAATTCGCTCCCACGGGGAATCAAACTCAGGACCTGTGGGGTGCCGCTCGAGTGACTTAACCAACCAGACTAAGCACCCTTTGGCAATTCGGTTTTATCGTTGTGAAAAAAATAAATAAGTAGCTATATTCTTCGGCCATCCATCTGTGTTTTTCTTCAATGTATTTTTTTCAGGCGATGAATAGAAGCTCTAACTAGTGGCGCCAGATCAGGTTGCACCGTTCTTCAACCTCTGTCTCCCCATGATCCTCCGGAAAGGATCCCGTCCGACCAGTCGGACAGCAGCCTGCTGCCAACCCCCCTCCTCCACTCTTGTGATTTCGGCCCATTAGCGAGCGAGACGCAGCCGTAGACGATTTCGGCCCAGCCGAGCACCACACACAGTCGTAGTCCAACTCCAATCGTCCCCGGCGAGTCCACGCCCGGTGGGGATGGTCAGCGGCTCCTCCCTCTCGCCTCCGGTGGTGGCGGCGGGATTCGACGGCGGCGACCATGGCGAGGTAGGCCTCCTCCTCCACCACCACCACCACCCCTCCTCCTCCTCCTCCAGATCTGCTTCTAGGGTTCCGGCGAAGTCTTCCCTATCTTCCCCAACTCCAATGGGATATAGAATGGTCGGCCGACCGGGAAAGGTAGGTAGGTCAGGCGGTGGGGATGGTTGATGGGCGGTTTAGGGGGAGCTGGCGGTTGGGCAGGTCGGGCCGGGGGTGGTTCGGCCATGGCGGCAGCAGCGGCGACGGTGGCGGGGAGGGGAAGAAGGTGGCACCGTGGGCGAGCTAGGGTTTCGCCGGAGCTCCCGTGGCGGGGCGGTGGGCGTCGGCGGGGGCGAGGGCGAGGAGGAGCGCAGCTGCCGGCGTGGAGGAAGAAGGTTGGATGGCAGGTGTAGAGGCGGGCCTACTGGGCCATCCACGCAGAAGCGGGCCATAAGCAGGACAATGAAGTGGAGAAATTATTTTTCTGGCGGGGTCGGCGAAAGGATTGCCGCCACCCGGGCCGACGTATAATCGTCCCCATGATCCTCCGCCTCCCTCCCCCGGTGGCATCTGCCTGCCTCCGCTGCCCCCGATCGGCAAAGCTCTTGTCAAGTGTAACCATGTTCCCACTAATTAAGGGGGTGTTTGGTTTACCCCCCTAAAGTTTAGTGCTCCCTAAAACTTAGTGCATCAACTAAAGTTTATGGGATACTTTAGGGGGGGTGTTTGGTAGTTTAGAGCCTAAAATCACCTAAGTTTAGCTACTAAAGTTTAGGGGTTGTAACCAAACACCCGCTAACTGTTACTGCTCGATCTTATCGCTGAATCAAACAGCATCGCCCGCGCCCTAGTGTTAAAATATGACAAATTAACCAAAATTCGATCATCTTGAATTTGGAAACATACGTGCCGGGGGAACGCGGTACTACGTACTTACGTAGGTGGCAGATCATATTCGAGACAGTAGATGTATACATCCTGGTCGTGCAGATGAGAGATATTATTATCGTTATATCATGGGTGAGTTGGGTTCACAAAATTTAACCTGTCTTTTATTTTATATAATATCACCAGCTGGTCTCGCGTCGGGCTAGCGCTGTTACCAACCATGCATGCAGATCAATTAGTTACTCGTACTGCATTATATATCCAGCCAGAGTCAGGGCCTTCCGTTCCTAACCTTGATTCTCCCAAATTGTTAAAGCTTTATCGCGTGATCAGATCAGACGAGACAAAACGCCGCTAGCTCTTGATCATTTCTTCTAATGATGACCGAAAAGGGCCGGAGATATTTCCTCCTCTGTCCCACTGACACTGGCCCACCCCCTCGACCCTCCTTCCTGTATAAATACGTAATCGCTCGTAGCCCACTATCAGCAGCCCAGGCCGGAGCCGGAGGCCACTGCGTCTGTCCCGGAGTGCCCCCAACTCCCGATCCATCCATCTCCATCTCAGACTCCTCGTCTCATCTCACGTTGGTAGGAACAACCACAATGGGTATCGTGCGGGCCGCGGACGATGTGGAGGCCGGGGTGGTCGGGGCAGGCGGCGGCGGCGGGGCCGCCACGACGACGACGACGGAGCCGCTTCTCCTCCGCCACTGCCCCGGCAGCAAGGAGGACGACGACCGGGAGTCTAAGATCCGGGGCAGCCCGGAGGAGGCGTCGTCCGACTGCGGCAGCGAAGGGCGCGCGGACGGAGGCTCGCTGCGGATGGTCCTTCTCTCCACCGCCGTCGCCGTCTGCGGCTCCTTCGAGTTCGGCACCTGCGTAAGAAGCCGCCACCACCACCTCCGATCCTTAACTGAGTTCCTTCCTTTCATAGTTTCATATCCCTTCTACGTACTCCTTTGAGATCTTTCGCGGAAAAAGGAACGCCATGTCGCCACTCGCCATGCACAGCTTCGTTCCATGTTCTGATGAGTTTCTGATGCACATTTGCGTTCCATCTGCTTCTGTGGAGTGGAATATTATTAACTATACATGCTGGACGTGATTATTACTGATGAAATACAGCTAATTACGGCCTTTTCTTAGTTATATCACTGTACCTTCCATTTGCTGCTATTGTTACCGTTGTTTTATTACTGTAAATAAATCAGTAATGCACGCATCATGTCGATCTCAAAGCTGCGTCCAAGGCCCCAATCACTGTGAATATATATGAACAGTTCATCAGATTTGGACTTGTCTTCTTATTAGCAAAAGAACCCTCTAGCTATAACGCTATTTTTTAATAACTAGAGGACAAGATTTCATGTTCCTACCATGTCCTTGGCACATGTACGTATGTGCATATATAAATACTACATCTGCGTTTCAGTGGAACGTGCTGATCATGGGCTTGTTTTTTTTTTTTTTGGGTTAAGTCTAACATGGTTTCTTTCCTCGGCGATGTTCGTTTACAGGTCGGCTATTCTGCACCCACGCAGTCAGGGATTGTAGATGAAGTCGGGCTATCAATCTCCGAGGTTCGTGACACCATCATCATCGAAAATAAACTGAACTGTCCTTTCAGTGCACTCAAAGCTTCTTTTCTTCAAAATGCTAGTAATTGCCACTAAAATTTGTTATGTTATACTAGTGTAAACCAGCATGGTTAGTATAATAACATTAGAACTACTGTTGGATCTGCTTCTATCCTCCTGAAATGTTCAATCTCAGTGTTTGAAAAATATATTTTGACGGACAAAGTTTAGATTGTCTCACTATGCATGTTAACCTGCAGTTTGCCATTTTTGGATCTATATTGACAATCGGAGCAATGGTGGGTGCAGTTACTAGTGGGCGCTTGGCTGATTTTCTTGGACGAAAAATGGTAAAAAAAAATTACTACACTGCCAATTGAGGCCAATTTTCTTAGTTCACTAAAGATCATCCTCACACTATATCCTCTGTTTTGATTTGTGTTAGACCATGCGGATATCATCTACTATTTGTATCTTTGGTTGGCTTTCTATACATCTGGCCAAGGTTTGTTCATTGTTTATATTTCTCGTTCTCTTTTTTTTTTAAACTGAACCAGCGGGAGAGCTTCCTGTTGTATTAAAAAGGAGGTAATCTAGAAAGACACTATACAACCATGTACAAAACCACAAAAAGTCCAAAGTCCTCGTTTTAGGAGGGATTACATCAAGCGTGCATTAATAAGTAATAAGTTTGAGACGTGTTTTGCTCCCACCAAAGCCCGCAGACCGGCTTCATCTTTGATTTTTTTTGGAGGAGTTGTGTTGTCGCGGATTCCTTGTGCTCGAAGATTCTTGCATTCCTTTCATTCCATACCTCCCAACAGATGAGAATGATGACGGAACGGAGACCCCGTCTCGCCGTCGAAGGTGTGTGATTTATGTTGTTCCACCAACTGTGTACCGAGAGTCTCCTAGCACCCAGGCAGAAGGTCGCAGCTGCTCAATACCCAGCCAAATTACAATCCCCTCCCAGATACGCCTAGTGTAGCGAAAGTCTTGAAAAAGATGGACACCGGATTCTTGACTACATCTGCACAGAGGGCACACTCTGTTATTCGGCCATCCCCGCATATTTCTCGTTCTCAGTCATTAACTATCCTTTCCAGCTCATTGCCTGTTTTCATAACCATGATGTATCCTGAATGTACAGGGCGCTATCATGCTCTACTTTGGGAGAATCTTACTGGGTTTCAGTACTGGTGTTCTTTCTTATGTGGTAAACATCTCCTAAAATACTAATTCTTATCTACTACACTGCTTACTCTATGCTCGCTCTCTGTCTAAATTAGTTCCAGCATTCATGATTTAGACTCAAAACTATCATGTTTCAGTGTTCTTACCATGTGTTGGATCTGCAGGTGCCTGTATTCATAGCTGAAATAGCACCAAAGAATCTCCGTGGGGGGCTCGCAACGTCAAACCAGGTTTGAAAACTAGATCTCAAGAGTCCTGTAACACGCATGATAGTTTTAACAGCTAATATGGTCCACTGGCTGCATGTGCAGCTCTTGATCTGCTCTGGAAGCTCAGCTACCTACATCATAGGAGCCCTGGTTGCATGGCGCAATTTGGTACTTGTTGGTATGCTGTGTTCACATCAACATTAGATACATAATTATTCTTTGAATTCAAACTGGATGGAAACGAATGAAAGTTTTGGTCCAGGTTTATTGCCTTGTGTTCTCCTGCTAGCCGGGCTTTTCTTCATTCCAGAGTCGCCAAGATGGCTGGTAAGGCACTTCTGCCTTAGCTGAATGTTCTATCAAATGTGACATTTTGGATGTGTTTGTGGTGGAAAAAGAACCCAGCTTTTTCACTGCTTCAAACAATGGTAGTGTCAGTAGGATATACAAAGTAAATTCATCAATCACCGAATGATTCTCGTCAACTAAACTATTTTTTTTGGTTCATCTATGTTGTGATGAATCTTTTACTGTCGTATTTACAATGCATTTAAACTACAGGCCAATATCGGAAGGGAAAAGGAATTCCACACCTCATTGCAAAAGCTGCGTGGAGAGGATGCTGACGTATCAGAAGAGGCAATCGAGATTAAAGTTGGTTTCTATCTTAACAGGCTATACATATTGGAATTTATAATGTAAAGGATACTATGCTTACACAGATAAAATTTCCAGGAGTATATTGAATCGCTCCGTAGCTTTCCAAAGGCCAGGCTTCAAGACTTATTTCTGAGCAAAAATATATATGCAGTCATTGTAAGGAATCATTTATTGAACTACGTACCTTTAGAATATGCATCTCTTTTACTCATTGAATTTGATCATATATGGAACTTTTCAGAAATATTTGCCAGGCATATAACTGCTGATCTTATATGCGCAGGTGGGTGTTGGCTTAATGGTTTTTCAGCAACTTGGAGGGATAAACGGTGTTGGCTTCTATGCAAGCTATATCTTCAGTTCTGCCGGTATGCAAATGTCTCGAATATTGTGTTGTCCTTTTGTAACAGACCTTTGAATATGTTGCTTTTATCATAACTTCAGGGTTTTCTGGAAAATTTGGAACCATCTTGATTGGCATTATTCAGGTTTGAGATAATCTGCTTTCAGCTGGTAAAAGTTACTAGAACACTTTTGTTTATAACCATGATCATTTCAGATTCCAATTACATTGTTTGGGGCCATCCTCATGGATAGGAGTGGAAGAAGGGTTCTCCTGATGGTATAAACACTACAAAGCTGAGCTGATGTACACAAAGAAAGATTGCTAGGTAGAATGTTTTGTGAGATCCTTTTATCCTATAGGTCTCTGCATCTGGAACAGTTTTGGGCTGCTTCCTCACTGGAGTATCATTCTATCTAAAGGTAACTATAATTTTTCTAACCTGCTAGTATGGAAAATTACTCTTGAAACTGACATAATATATGATAGCATCATAAATTAGCATGATGGCAATCACTTGGCACCAGCTGGTAAAAAATTCAGCTTATTCTAAATAGGATTGACATGGCATATAGGGCGTTTATCTATGTTTCTATATATAATGGTGAATGCTTCATCATCTGTTAGGCACAAGGACTTTTCCCAGAATGGGTTCCCACATTGGCTCTTTCTGGCATACTGGTAAGAGATACAGTGTCCCTGTGCTTTTGCTTTCTTTCAGTTACAGTATGAAACTTCCAAGGACAATAAGCTATATGTTAAGCCTCTTGAAAATCATTATACCTAGTACCATGGCAAATTATCAAGATCTATATTCCCGTATACGCAAGTTATGCATTTTCTTTCTTGTAGTCTGAAATTGTCTTATGATGCTATTTCGTGAAATAGGTTTACATCGGGGCATACTCAATTGGAATGGGTCCTGTCCCTTGGGTTATCATGTCTGAGGTAAAATGGAAACCGGATTGTATTTGTTCTGGAGGCATCTATGACAGATGGACAAATATTAAAGTTTGGCAGAGACTTACCATTGCTTAAATTGACTGCCTGCAGATATTCTCAATTGACATGAAAGCAATTGGTGGAAGCTTGGTGACCCTTGTTAGTTGGTTGGGTTCCTTTGCGATTTCTTACTCATTTAGCTTCCTTATGGACTGGAGCTCTGCAGGTAATGCACCTAGAGTATTGCTGTTCACCTGCAATTTTAGACTTCTTTATCCTCTTTGGTAAAAAGACAGTGCCTTATGAAATCTGCCTAATCAAAAGTTTTAACAGAAAAGGAAGGAAATTGTAATGTACCCTATGTGCTGACGTTTGTTCCATTGCTTATTGTATAATATTAGGTACCTTCTTCATGTTCTCTGCAGCCAGCTTGGTCACTGTACTCTTCGTGGCGAAGCTAGTGCCTGAAACCAAAGGAAGGACACTAGAGGAGATCCAAGACTCTCTAAACACCAGAAGATAATAATGAATTTACTGCACACTACAGAAGAATTCCAAGATGGAAAATGGGAATTTACAGGACATAACAGAATAATTCCAAGATGGAAAATAATCTACAGGTTTACCTTTCCCACCTCCACCGTGTGCTCAACCGTATGATTTCTGCTCATTGGTGGAGATCTATAGAAGAAACAATACAATTTTCACCTCCTTCCCCCTCTCTCCTGCCCACCTCCGTGTAATATGTAGTGTACCCTGTGTGTAGGTTAAGGAATGCAGATTGAGATTATGTACCAGACAGCAACTGAACCGACATTATGTACCATGTCCCTCTAGATCAATCAGCAGTACATTTTTATATTGGAAAAAGTCTAGATCACCCCCCAATTATAGGGTGTGGAACACATAACCCCCCAAACTATCAAACGGTCTAATTTACCCCCTGAACTATCCAAAACCGTCTACTTTACCCCATGGGGCAGTTTTGGACGACGGTTTGCTACAGTAACCATGGTTTTGCTACAGAAACCGAATCTTTGAAAAATCATAGTAAATCACAGAAAAATCGTAAAATGAAAAATCCAATTTTGTTGGACTCCACATGAATAGATCTACACAATGAACATATAATATGATATGCTTTAGTACAAAGTTTTTTCTGTAGCTTTAAATTTAAATTTAAAGCTACAGCAAAAACTTTGTACTAAAGCACACCATATTACTCATGTGGAGTCCAACAAAATTGGATTTTCCATTATACGATTTTTCTGTGATTTATTATGATTTTTCAAATATTCCATTATACGATTTTTCTGTGATTTATTATGATTTTTCAAATATTCGATTACTGTAGCAAAACCATGGTTACTGTAGCAAACCGTCATCCAAAACTGCCCCATGGAGTAAAGTAGACGGTTTTGGATAGTTTAGGGGGTAAGGGGGTTTATGTGTTCCACACCCCATAGTTGGGGGGTGATCTAGACTTTTTCCTAATTAATATTATTAGATAGATTGTTTAATTTATTTTTATAATTAATATATTTAAAGATATAAATATTATATATATTTTATAAATCTAGTTAAATTTATGTTACCGAATTAAAAACGGCAGTAATTGTGAGAGGGAGGAAGTAGACAGTATTGATGAGTGTCGCTGGAAATTTGAAAAAGATCACGAATTGTTTGTTACATAAGGATTTTTAGAAACGGACAAAAACATGTGGCACCCTCACACGCACTCTGTTCCGCCAGGTATGGCTGCAACGCTCCCTTCATCCGCCATAGCATCGCCGCTGCTGCTCCACTGCAACGCGGCCTTTTCCGTCTCTTTCCGCCACCGCAGGCGTTGGCAGCGGCCGATTGCAACACGGCACGATGGCCGCGGCGCGCAGCAGCTGCCGCTGCTGGTCGCGCGGTTCCTGCCGGCAGCAGTGCCTCCCGGAGCCAATGGCGCGTGCGGAGCCATTGCGGCGTTGGGGGCAGGGGCGGCGGCTGGGAAGGCGCCGTACAGGGGCAGCGAGTGGCAAGGGTCGCTGTGGAAGGTCTTCCTCGCCACCGCGGTGGTCGTGTGCGGCTCCTTCGAGTTCGGCACCTGTGTGAGGACTATGTTTTTGTAGACATACTTCTTTTTCTTTATAAAAACCCAGAAAAAAATCCTTCGGTCTTAAAGAAAATCCAGGAAGCATAACCTTGCGATGCTCTTGATTCGATTCAAATATAGAGCACTGGTATGCAGGTGGGGTATTCTGCACCGGCTCAAGCTGGAATTGTGAGTGACATTGGGTTGTCCAACTCCGAGGTTGGTTGGCACTTGACATTGGAGTATATACGTGTACAGATTATTCTTCTAGTGCATGGGTACTAATTAACTTATCTCTTTTGACTGTGGATCAAATTAACTTTTGTGTCAACTAATGGTAGGTGGTAGCAAGCTAGATGCAGAGCAGCAAAAAAGCATTTTATTTTATCAAAGCAGAATATAAATTAACTGTGACTGTTTCGCAAAAGTTTAGTTGGTCAAGTAGATAAGATACCATGATCTGAAATGTAACCAAGCTACTGATTGCACCCTGTGATCTTGTTTTTTCTCTCTCGAAATTCAATTCTTGCTATGACTAGCGGCCACCTGGCAGACGTTCTTGGATGCAAAATGGTTAAGTAATTCAACTGCAGCAATTGATAAGTAAAATGGTTACCCTTATTCATCTTCAGGACATTTCTTCCATTTGCATTTATCACAGACCATGCGATTTGCAGCAGTTGTAGGCATTTTTGGCTGGCTTACTGTATATTTTGCCAAGGTATGCTCCTCCATCAGCTATTTTCTTGCTTCATCTGCCGACTGCCATTTTATAGCTGTAATTCTGGCCTTCCTCTAATGACATGAAGGATGCTATGGTGCTCTATGCTTGAAGAGTTTTGTTGGGATATTGTACTGGAGTTCTTTCCTATGTGGTGAACATCTATAGTTCTCAATATGTACCTAAAACTTCAGTCTTATATTTCTAAACCTTTTTGTTTAAGCAACTCAAACATTCTTAAAAAAAATTATTTATCAACAACACGCTCTATGCACTAACAACTTCTGGGATTATAATAACACAGGTCCCTGTGTTTATATCTGAAATAGCACCAACGGGTATCCGAGGAGGCCTTGCAACCTCGAACCAGGTCAGAGAAATTGGAGCTGAAGTGCCTCTTATTATTTTTATGTAGTGAATCTGAATAATTAATATGGGCTCTTTTGAATATGCAGTTATTCATCTGTTCAGGGTGTTCAGCTGCTTACATTATTGGAGCACTTGTTTCATGGCGCTCTTTGGTTCTAGTAGGTAATCACTAGTATATTTGCATGTATTTTGACAAATCGAGCATCAAGAGAAACTAATATAGCATTTCATGCAGGATTAGTACCCTGTGCTCTCCTACTTGTGGGGCTTTTCTTCATTCCAGAGTCTCCAAGGTGACTGGTGAGATGGTAACTGACTCTGTGTGTAACATGGTTGTGTTGTGAAAATTTTTATTAATAATTTCATATATTGTTAGAGGAAAATAACACCATTTTCTGTTGCCCATCATTTTTCATATATTGTTAGAGGAAATATTTTTTCCATTTGATTTCTTGTAATAGGAAAATAATTTCGTATATTGTTGTCAGTTGTCACGGATGATTATTCTAAACCATTTGATTTCATAGGATAACCAATTACACATTCTGCACTCCTTGATTTTACCTTACAACAACAACATTATGTTACATTCATGACTTATTTTTCATTTCCACACATGATTATATATATCAAAATAATAGTGATGAAACTATAAAATATAACCTCTTTTGTGAACAGAAAACCTTGACTAAAATTTTAACTTCTAATTGTACACTTCCTTCTAAAACTCAGTTTGATAATATGACAGGCCAACATAGGGAAAGAGAGAGAATTCCATGCTTCATTACAGGAGTTTAGGGGGGAAGATTCTGACATTTCTGAAGAGGCTACCGAGATCAAAGTTATTTATTCCGAACATAGCTTCCATTTATCAAACAATGTAGATCATAAGATATTCAAACTAAACATTCTATCCAGGATTATATAGAATCAATTCGCCTATTGCCTAAGGCCAGGATTCAAGATTTATTTCAGAGCAAAAATATTTATGCAGTCACGGTAAGAATTATATTCACTTAATTTATTTTCTTAAAAATAAATACCTTATTGTTTTCTTGCAAGACAACAAAAATCCAGAAATTAATGGTGCCAGTCTGCCAGTTATTGTTTTCTGAAAAAAGTATGAAAGAAGTTCAGAACTAATTCTGTAACTTTGATATTCAGGTGGGTGTTGGCCTGATGATTTTTCAGCAATTGGAGGAATAAATGCCTTAGGTTTCTATACAAGCTATATCTTTTCCTCTGCAGGTATCCAAGCTAGATATTTTTTGTCCTCTTAAAAAACGAGGTATCTACAGCTCTTTCTAAAAACTTCAGGTTTTTCTGGAAAACTTGGGACCACCTTGATTGGCATTATTCAGGTTCAAATTTAGCCATTTTTTTTCAATAAATGCTACTGGTCATAGGTTTTTTCTATAATTGTTTTTTTTCAGATTCCAATCACATTCTTTGGGGCCCTTCTGATGGATAGGAGTGGAAGAAGAGCCCTTCTTTTGGTATGAACACTCTAAATCTGAGTTGATGTACGGAAACGAAAAGCACTGTTCTATGTGTCTTTGGTTTTCAGGTCTCTTCATCTGGAACATTTCTTGGCTGCTTTCTGACTGGACTATCATTCTACTTTAAGGTAACATGAGCATTTTAGCCCGTGAATTTACAGAGCAACAGTATAGTTTAATGTCTGAGTTTAACAATCAAATGGTATAAAGATTTATGAAAAAAATGGTTAATTACTGAACTTTTAAAAGTTAAAGCATGTTCTAGTTTGGTTGCCTATTGTTTCATTCGACTAAATTGATTTTGATTCCTTTCTGTCAGTTTTAGTTATCTGACTGAGGATACTAGTGTCTGCTCACAAACTACAACTGCAGTTGTGAATGTTGGACACTTTGAATTGCTGAAGCTCTGTTAATAATGGAAGAATTTCATAGTGGTTTCCTCGGGAATTAGAAAACTTTTTTTTTCTGAAATCCAACCGGAGCCTCGGATTTTATGGATCTTATATCTGTTGATGGGATAAATGGTACAAGGCCAGCACTCTAACACGTGTGAGACTCCACTGAATAGCCAGATAATTAAAAACCCCTGAAGTATATAAGTTTTTGTTGTATTTCTATGGCATGTCTCCTCTTAATGAAAAACATGCTTCGGCACGGCCGTGAAATTTTTTTATGGCATATCAATGTATCTCTCATCTTTCTGAATATAATGTAGTACAAAGAGTATTTACTACTTTTCCTCTTTTGATTTTCTATCTGTTCCGCGATTTTACAGGCACAAGGACTGTACACACAGCTGGTTCCTACTTTGGCTCTTTGTGGCATACTGGTATAGAAATTGCAATAATTGAAATTCCTAGAGTCGTGTAATTTTAATTGTAAATTCATTTACATATACAGTGAGCCCATGACTACAAGCTAATTCTGATATTATTCTCTTGGAAGTTGATTGAGATCAACCCAGTACATTCTGAAATGGATGCTTTCTGACAATGACACCACTAAACTTTGGGAGATTTTATTACATTGTCATCCTGCTTCCTAAAACAGGTATACTATGCGGCGTACTCAGTTGGAATGGGCCCAGTTCCTTGGCTTATCATGTCCGAGGTAAAAAAGTATCCTATGAAGTTACTTTAATGATGATCATTTGTTTAGGGGTCTATAAAAGGGGGGGCCTCATGATATCTCCTGACCACCACAGATATTCTCGATGGACATGAAAGCAATAGCTGGAGGGTTCGTAACCCTGGCCAGTTGGATTGGTTCCTTCGCGATTTCATACTCATTCAACTTCCTCATGGATTGGAACCCCGCGGGTAAAGTTCTTTACCATTGTTAGAATTGGAGAGTGAGGCGAGAAATAGAACAGTTATGGGCTGTTCAAGGACCAGTTAACTAATAACAGACGCTTCAGAAGGAAACCTTTTTAGTATAGCTGATGATAATTTAGCCTCAGAAGTATCTGATTCGAAGCTATCTGCTTCTGTATGCAGGCACATTCTTTCTGTTCTCCGCAGCGAGCTTGGTCACTGTGCTATTCGTGGCAAAGCTAGTACCAGAAACCAAAGGAAGAACACTAGAAGAGATCCAAACGTTGCTCAAAGCCACATGAGTGGCTTAGCATTCGCTCAGTTTGGTAAAATCCGTTCAAAAAAAAATCTGTAAATATTCACCTCTTGTAAATTCTTGTGCACGGCAGATGAGTGATTTCGCCTTCTTATAAATTTTCTCCTGTATTTTCACCCTCTTTGATGTGCTGTTTAGGACAAAAATATCAGATATGGTCTGCAACATACGCACCGGGGACGAGCTTGTTCAAAAAAAAAAAGCTCTTCTAGTTCCTTTGCTTTGAAAAGTTGAACCAGCTTGTTGATGAAGGTTATGAGAAAAAGTGCGACCAAAAAAATTGATAAACAAGGGGTTTGTTTGGTTTTTGAGTCCCGATAACAAAACAGTCCCGAGGTCTGCAGACTCTTGCACCTGCTTCCTCTTCCTCCGACGCGAACACCAGTGAGTTGAGTGTGGATGTCGAGATGGACAGAGCAGGATCCTTTTGTTGTACCATGAATGATGAGCATTATTATCCTTGTCCAAAGCATCGCCATGCAGTGAAGGGGTTCACGACGTAATGGCAAAGACTATTGGTTGGGGGGCTCCCACCCAAGGTTCAAATCCTGGGTGCGAAACTTTATTCTAGATTTATTCCAAAATTTTCCGGCGCTATGCATTAAGTGGTAGGCGACGTTCCCGTCGACAGCGAGACGTCTGTGGTGACTTCGTCAACTTCATATTTACCGGCTCAGTCCATCGAAGGTGCTCATAGAGGTAGGGTTTGCGTGCTTGTGTTCTTCAGATTTGCCGGCTCAGTCCATCGAAGGCGCTCATAGGGGTAGGCTTTGCGTGCGTGTGTTCGTAAGGACGAGTGTACGTACGTGTTGAGCGTCTGCGTTGTACTGTGTAATCTCAACATGCAGCATCCTCAAAGTGACTAACCCTGCGACGCGGCGGTGCAGTGCAGTCGCAGATGGAGATGGGGAAGTGATGACTGAGCTTTTGTCGCACAAATTGAAACAGCAAAAATTTTCTGATAGTACAAAATGAAACAGGGATACAACTTTTGTCGCACAGCAAAATTTTGAGTGAGATTAGGAGCGCAATTAAGCAATAAGTCTGCGACCAACCCAAATAAACCAACTGAAATGCTCTTGCCTGCTAAACAATTTTCTATATGTATAAAATATATATATAAAAATAAGCACCATAAACTTCTGAACACACCAAGCTTGGCTAAAAGAATCGAGGACGTGTTCAGAACTGAAGCTTGCACCCACATGCCAGAGTTGTCATAGAACCAGTTTGGGTTACCTCCATTGAGTATGTCCCTCAAGATGTTTCACTTTCCACATTAACCTAAGAGCATTGTTCACTTCTCAGTTTTACCTGAAACAAAAATATATACAACATTTCTCGTCATGAAAAGGCTTGTTTAATTTAACAAATAAATGAAATTAAGATGCAAAAGAGTTGAAAATGAAATTGTCTGTCTGGGAAATTAAATAATCTGTTAGGGCACATAGTAACAAAATGAAAAGCAATTGGTTCCTAATATACTAGGATAACTTTCTTTCCAGTATGCAATATAATTACTATGTGTGAAAATCTAGCATCAATGTGAACTTCAAAGCCCAAGGTAATCCCATAGAAACAGGGTACTTATTGATATTGTGAAATAAAAACAAACAGGATAGTCAATACCGAGTTCTGGTAGTGAGTGAAAGGGAAAGAAACATACAGAATCAGATGGAGTCTTTCTGTCCACCAATAATGTTCTCAAATTAATTAATTCGTTGAGAAATTAGGTTTTTCCATTTGTACATTGATAGTGTGTGCCAATTAATTTATGATTTGACTATTCTGAGAATATGCAACTATCCTAGGTTGAGTTTCGGGATTTGCCTGTCTTTGTCTAATTGACACTTCTGGGTTACGAAACAAATGAAATGCAACTTCAGAATGCATTGACCCATAAACATGGGAGAGGAATATCATGAGAAATTCCTTAGAAAAGACGAATATGATGGATGGTGGAAAACTGGGCCAACCTGGGTTCAAGATCTCAATATTCGAATGCTTTCTGCTGGTTGACCAGCACACTGTTCAAAAAACATTCAAGGCATTTTTTATATATATATCTTATGCTGTGCATATATGATTAGTCTTTGACTCTTTGTTAAAAAATCATGCAATTACCATCTTGGAATACTCCTAACATCCGAAATCGGTAGGAATATGTATTGCTATATGTCTAAATATTGGGTCATATTGCCCCACCATATTTGGTAAGCACAATGATATCTAACCACAATGGAATAGTACAGTGCAGGAGATGTGAAAACCCAGGATCTAATATAGACTAGCCGATCATAAAAATTACTCCCCTCAGTCCCCAAATAAATCAACTTCTAGAGTTGGCCTAAGTCAAACTTTTGTAGGTTTGACCAATTTTATAGGAAAGAATATTAACATATATCTATAATACTAAATAAGTACACTATGAAAATATATTTCATGGTGTATCTATTTATTCAGGGACGGTGGTAGTACTAGTTATTACTAGAAGGGAAAGGATAACTGGGGTAAAAGTAAAACTGATGTTAATAGACATGATAAAACTTCATTGGTGGTTCATTTCTCAGGAAAGGATTTCCAGCATTCAACATGATAATCAAATTCCATCATTGCGAAGTTGGCAACCATAGGGATCATTGGCGAAGTTCGCAACCATAGGGACTCCAGAAAATATTGAAACTGACAATTGTGAGATAATATAAAGAAGAATCTGACCTTCATGTATAATGTGGTGTGCTGTAGATTTTATTGAAGCTCCATGCAAGGATCTATGTATCCAATAATTTATCTTGGTTCTTGCTTTCCAGCTTGTTACTTTCCTCCCTTATCACACGCTTGAAATTACTGAGCTCAGCAGAGTCGTCACCATACACCATCTTGATGTTATCCACACAAGCACTGAAGACAAAACACTCTCAGATTAACTGAATCCATTTTGAACATGCAGGAAGACATGCAGATACGTAAAACAGGACAGAATAGCAGACCTGCAAGCTTCGCGGTCAAATCTGCTGCGTGGCACGCCAAAGAACTCATCGAAAACCTTTGGTTCCACCCTGCAGAAGGAAGGTCGGTCTACCATCGCAATACATCGGTCAGAATGGCACTGGCTGAAATTTGCATCGCACAAAGTTTGCGGTACAAGCAGCATTATCAAGCCGTTAACAAGTAGCTACCTTGGTAGATGTTGCAGGTGCGGGTGGCCTTGTCATAGTTGATGCACCATCCATCATCGCCGATCATACTCCTGTACAGCTGCACGTATGATCAACATATTACCATCTGTTGCTTGGTTAAGGCACAATAACAAATTCTACAGTCTAATTAACCGAAATATCGCATTTGTTTCATGAGGCCATTCTCAATGGGGTTTCAACATAGTTTCATGGACATTAAATTTGTTGATGTGGCACTGAATTTATGAAAAGAGAGATGATGAAAGTTTCATGGAAGTAGAGATAGTTTCACTGTTTCCAAAATCTGGATGCGTTGGAAACTATGACATGAAACTCCCACTAAGGATGGCATGATACTGCAAAACGCTGTACCTGGAGGTCATCGGGATGGTCGGCGAAGATCTCATCGGGAGTGGGGAAGTCGGGGCCCTTGTCTAGCTTGCAACACGCGCCGCACCCGCTCGCGCACTTCCACCGCACCAGCCTCTTCGCCTTCGCCTTCTCCTGCGGCTGCTGTTGCGTATTCCCCTTCCTCGCCTCGCCGCCCTCCGGCCTCCGCGGGCCGCCCGCTTCTTCCAGTTCGACCGGGCGGCTCTTATTGGCCTCGCCCGACGGCCTCGCGCGGGACTTCTTCTTGCTGCTTGGGTTCTCGCCCTGCCGAGACAGCGGCGGCGGCGGGCTCGGGGGCTTGGCCTCGCCCCGCCGCTGGCCCTTCCTCTTCCTTCCGCCCGAGGACAATGCGGCGACGGGGGTCAGCCGAATGGATATGGACCTGCTGCTGCTGGCGCCTGCGGCCACCGCGGTGGATGCCGCCCACGCCGACGCCGCCCTGGCGCCGCGCAGCAGGAGCATCTTCGGTTTCTCTTCTCCCTCCTCCCTCGCTTATCCCCGCTCTGCTTCCGCGCAAGGTCAAGCCTGATGACGCCTCAAACAAAGCTCGTAGTCCGGAAAAGATACCCTCAATTCAGCCCTACAAACATTGCAGGCCCAAATATTAGGAGGTATCAGAGGCCCGTGATAGAATTAGAATGCCAAGAAACTGAATTTTGTTTGCAAATCATTACTTCATTTTATCCTAACTCAGACCTTTTTATAACTACAACTAAGTTAACTACGCATAATTCATGATGAATTTTAATTACACTAATTTGATGCTATAAATGTTGTTGCACTTGGTTAAAGTTAGAGAAGTTCCTTGTCAATAAGCCACAATTACTCATACACCAGGCGACATATTCAAAAATCACAAAACTATGGAGTTCAATGATCTCAACCTCCAAAAGACAATCTAAATAATATTGGTTCTGTTATTAGGTCTGCTACCATTCGTCTCTCCAAAAAAAGTTATTCCAGGCAAAAAGATTATTTACGATGTCAAGCAAAAAGGTCAATTGTGAACTATCTGGCAAAACAAATCATTGTCATCATACAACACTTATTCTTCGTTGGAAATTTGTCATAGCCCTTGGGGATGTCGTAGCCCATCACCTGGAACTAAATTTGGAGATGTCATAGTCCAGGTGATGGATGTCGTAGCCCTTGGAAATTTGTCATAACTCTATATCTGAGCCACCCACACGTTGACTGATGAGAACTAAATTTGGCTGATGAGACCGAAAGTTCCATGAATGAACCAAATAAAGTTTGCACAATAAGCGATACTCAGATAGGTCCATGCTTCTCCAGTTCTCCATGGCGAACAAACATGATAAAAAAGGCTCAGCTCTGCCTATCTGCTAAACAAATGGAAGTTGGACACTAGCTTCATCAAGTACTCAAATATGCCCTCTAGCCTGTTACATAGCACAGATATTATATTTGTACAACAACAGTGCAATTCATCACTCGATTATCTCTCCCTCTACACATGCCTCCTTCACTGCCAGGGGTTCATACCAGGCAGGCTCAAAGCCGGCAGCTTTCCTCGCTTCAGCGTTGAAGGGAGGCTTCAGGGGTCCCCGGAAATATTCTCTTACAACCCCGTGGAAAATCCTAATGACTGCCTCTTCGTCTTTGTCAATACTGTCATCAAGTTTGCACTTGGCCAATCCATCCTCGACGTGTTCGGCCGCCTTCTTGTCATCACTGCTAACGTCTTTCGCCAGTATGGATGTAGGTTCATCTTCAGCCTCCTGAGCTGTCTTACCATCAGCAGTACCTTCCCCAGGCAGCCCAGAGAAACTGGGTTCAAGTTGACCAAGTGAATATGAGGTTGGCTGATTACTGTGGGACCTAAGGCACAGGTATCTGAACCATCTAATGCCAGCCGCGCAATGTGTTACCTCTTCAGGATAAATGATATCTTCAAGTAGTTTTGCTGTTTGTTCATCCCCACCTGCTCGGAATCTTGATATGGTTGTTGGAAGGACATCTAACCCCCTAGCCTGAATTCCAAATCAACATTTATTAGTGGTTTATTTGTCTGAAATATGCTGATTTCTGATGTTAAATGGAAGTGGGAAAACCTACTCCAAAAAAACTTATTAGTTATTCATGTGTATATGTGACTAAGAAAGAGTTTATCATGGGCAGTGCAGATAAATGATATCCTTCATGTAACTCAGATAACTGTAGCCCTACAAATCTGCAGACCACTTAAGTGATCACAGTGAACCTCGCATGCAGCATGTGTAAGCTTAACAAAACCTTTCTAAGTGCAGGAAAAACAGTTAAAAGATCTGGAAAGGTGTCTTTGTAAGTTTAGAGAAGAAACTGCATTGAAGGATTACTTGTTCCACTGGAGGATACCTGTTTTCATATCATACCCTTTGTGCAATTACCAAATCAATTATCAAATTACCAAATCAATTATCAAATTGTATCCTCTTGCATAATTGACTATCTGTCAGTACAAATAAAGAAGTTGCACTTATGCTATCAAAACCTCAAAACATCAAATCGCAGGAGTTCAATAGCTTTGTGGCCAGTGGCCACCCAAACCTTTGATCTAGAAAATTTTTACTACAATGCTGAGTAGATAACCAATCATTAAGAGATCCCATGAACTGTGGCAGGGGTAGTTCATTTTCTTGCATGAAAACCATGGCAGCAAGAGAGTCTACTGATAATTGCACCCACAATTGCTCTTGCTAACTTCAGGAAACGTTTGAATGGATAGAAAAAATTAGTAATCCAGTAAGTTTTCCTGATTGTTCTTCAACCTTTCTAGTTTGAGAGAACATTCGCCTTCCATATCCCTTTTTTTTTATCAGTTTACTTATAAACTCATGGTGGCCTATTTTTAAGGAGATCTTCATGGTGGTAGCATGGACAATCTGGAAGCCAGCGTCAGTTTTGACAGAGGTGGAAGAAATCCTTCAACAATGAATTGTTCTTGGCCAAGAGCCCAAGACTTGTAAGAATATCTTCTTAGAAGTTGGCTAGATTCCTCTTCTTAGTTTTGTTCTTTTGTGTTTTTCCTTTCTCTTTGTATAGATTTTTTCTTTTTCTTTTTTTTAAAAAAAGGTCTGTACAGGTTTCTTCATGTTTCGTCAAAAACAAAATTGGAGAAGACGAACATCGACCACACTCTTATCAGGATTTGGCAAAGAAATGCAGCTTAATGTGTGTTAGGACCAATAGTGCCTGAATTGAATAAATAAATGTATTAATGCAAAGGCATTGCTCCTCACCTCGTGGACACAGTGTTCGACGGCGAGGCGCGTGAGGAGGCTACGCGAGGTGCGCATCGCCGAGTCCCAAAGCCCGTCGTGCGCCGGGAGGGCGCCGTAGTGCGACCCGAGCTCCCTGAGCCTTGCCGAGAGCACGGTGTAGTGCCTCCCCTCGTCCTGCGCGACGCGCGCGAAGTCGTCGAAGAAGTCGCGGGGCATCCGCATCGCGGCGCCGAACCGGGCGACGATGTCCCAGGAGAGGTCGACGGCCCAGCTCTCGGTGTGCGCCAGCGAGTGGAGCATCGCGAGCCGGCTCTGCGCGCTGCCGCCCTTGCCCAGCTTGGGCATCCGCGACGGCGGGAGCAGCCGCACCTCGGCGCTCCGGGCGGGGCGGTCGGGCGGCGGCCGCGCGGGGTGGGACGGGTCGTAGGGGAGCAGGATGTCGCCGCGCAGCCACCGTGAGGCGGCGAGGTCCCCGAGGCGGGCCTTCTCGTCCGGGTCGGCCGTGGAGAGGATCTCCAGCGCCCAGTCCACCAGCGTCTTGGGAGGCTCCTGGGACTCCGTGCCGCCGCTGGCGGCGACGGGTTCACCGGCGTCGGCCGTAGCCTCCATCTGCAGTACCACGGGCGGCACGGAATGAGTCCCTGGAGTTCGAGCCACCGCCGACTCCGCCGCCGTCGAAGCGTGTCTAGGGTTTTCGTCAGACTCAGAGAATTTTTTTTATAATTTTAACTGTTTTTTTATTTAAATTTAATTCTAACTTCGAATTAATTTTTTATTTAATACTAACCTTTTTGGCTGCTCCATCATCCATGGAGCGGCATTTGTCCTTTGCCGCTCCACCAAGCGGCAGAGACCGGTCAACGCGCGCGAGGTGGGGCGTCCTTGCCGCTCCATGATCTGCGGAGCGGCAAGGCTGCCGCTCCCCCAGCGATGGAGCGGCAAGGGTGTTGGAGGATGTTGATGAAGGTGTTGGAGGCGGTGACGAAGAGTTGGGTGTACAAGGAGATGAAACTCCGGATAACATGGACATGGACGGTCAGTTGACGCAAGAGCAGTTTGATACTCATGTAGAAGGTCGTATAAACAACGACTACGATCCCCTCTCGTTTGACCATGACGAAGCTGAGTCTGAGTCTGAGGATGAAGGGGGGGAAGGGGGTACACCTGTTCAGAGGACTCATGTGCCTCCTAATGCAGTACCAGCTCATGCCACACCCTCATATGTTCCTGCATCAGCACTTCATCCAATGCCGACTCATGGCGCGCTGGTCCATGAGTTACCAGAGGGTGGTGCACCCTATTATCATCCATGGGGTAGGGTTAGCGAACCGATTCAGTATGTTCCACCTCCCCTTACACACAAAATGAACTAATGCAGTTGAGTGAGGGTGGTGTACCATTTACTGGCGTTCCAAACTACAGAGATGTCAGTATGACACATATGGCAGTTTGTGACACGGGTTTACAGACGGCAAGACAGTCGATGCATAACCCTCAGACTCTAATTCTTAGTAAGGGCATGATCTTCAATACAATGGCAGAAATAAAACTTTTTCTTCAGGACCATGCTGTGTTTCACCACAGACCTTACAAAGTCACTCATTCTGACAAAGAGTTGAGGTATACGATTATCTATAAAGCAGGTTATCCATGCATGTGGAAGCTTAGTGCGAGGAAGAAGCATGATGGGAAGTGAAAGATACAATCGGTGGTCCAACCCCACAAATGCTTGTCTAACAGCGCGAATGAAACACATCCGCAGCTCACTACACGTTACCTTGGTCGACGTATTCTGGCTATCGTTGACAAGGACAACGATGTCTCAGTGTCAATGTTACAGTTGAACATATTTACCCTTGTAAAATACCATGTGAAGTACGGCAAGGCTTGGCGTGCTAAGCAGATTGCACTTACGATCCGATGGGGTAGTTGGGTGGAGGCATACAACGGTATACCCCGAATATTGAGTGCAATGCAGTTCTACAACCCAGGTCTGAAATGATTTTTGGATGAGACCCGTCTGAGGCCTCTCCATAACCCGATGAGGTTTGTACTAGATCGGGTTTTTTGGTCGTTCACACAGTCGGAGTGGGCTTTTTAGTTTTGTAGGCCTATGGTACTTATTGATGGCACTTTTCTCATCGGAAAGTACAGGTGCACTTTGATGATGGCTGCTTCTGTTGATCCTGAGAATCAGATAGTTCCTCTTGCCTTTGCTTTGGCAGAGGGAGAGAACAATTAGTCGTGGTCATGGTTCATGGGGCTTGTACGTACACAGGTCCTTGGTGTGACTCCCACCATATGTGTGATCTCGGACCGACATACAGATATTCTTCATGCTGTCAATGAGCATATCGAAGGATTCCCGCCCATAATGCATAGATGGTGCATGCGTCATTTTGACGCTAATTATTGTCGGCAACAAAGGAACAAGGAGGTATGTGAGAAGGTTAAGGCACTATGTAATGTACGTACAAAGTCTCGGTTTGAAGAGACATTGAAAGAGCTAGACAAAGTAATAAACGAAGCCGACGGATTATGGTTATATGACCAGATGGAACAGAAGGAAAAGTGGGCAAAAGCTTTTGACGAGGGTGGTTGGAGGTATGGCATCATGACCACCAACGCGTCTGAGTCTTTCAATAATGTGTTTCGTGGAGTACGAGGGTTGGCAGTATCAGGTGTTGTTGAGTACTCGTTTCTGAAGTGCAACGAATACTTTGTGAAGAGATGGCAGCTTGCGCAAAGAGATATACTTGAGACTGGGGTATGGGGACACGCAGCACAGGAAAATATTCCAAGCAGCAGACCGGTGAGCCGTATGAAAATAACAGTTATATCTATAGTGTCAGAGGGATCGGTGATACAACTATGGGTGGAGAGCGTTATGGTGGACGCAACTACCGCGTTGATTTAGAGACCGTTCAGTGCAGTTGTAACGTCCCACAGATTATGCATGCTCCTTGCTCTCACATGATGACAGCCTGTAAGATGCGCGGATTTGACTACCTATCTTCGAGGTTTATGTCTCCATTGTACCTCCGATCGAACACTATAAGAGTATGAGAGAAGAGTTTTGAGCCATATCTTGACCCTTCGCAGTGGCCCCCATTTCATGGACCTCAGTATGCCCCCAATCCAGATCTTAAGAAGTTTGGTAAGGGTAGAAGAAAGAAGAAGCGTCTAAAGGGAGACATGGACGCTATGAGAGGGTACGGTGATGACAGGTATGGAGGGGGAGACTTCAATGAGACACAGGGTCAAAATTTGTGCAGGATTTGCAAACGACCGAAGCATAAGGCTAACTTTCATAGAGGATCTGGACAACAGGTCCGTTTATATTATTTTCTCTAAATAATACATGTTGTTTACTAGAATTTGCACTTAGCCAACATATTAGTTTATATTATGTTTTCAATTTGTTATTATGCTGATATTATGTTTGGACCTGCACTAACTTGTTTTAAATGTATGGCAAACAGGATGGCTCCAGTTCAGCACCACCATCAGCACGCGCTCCTTGAGCAGGAGTACGACAAGGATCACCGTGGTGCTCGCCACGAGTACGGCGCCATGGACGAGGAGGTGCCGCTTCTGAGGGCACGCACTCACACCAAGCAGCTTCGGTGGGACGAGTGTTTCGTGTCTTACATACAACGTGCCGGCTTCATGGAGATAGTACGTGTCGTACTACGGGGACTTCCTGTCTTGAACCCCTCACTTCTTAGTGCAGCTGTTGACAGGTAATCACCCTTGTTCGTTTATATCACTCATTGTATTTGTGTCAGTTCACTTAGTTTTTTTTTTGTGCACAGATGGAGGCCCGAGACTCATACGTTCCACCTTCCTTGCGGGGAGATGACCATCACACAACAGGATATGAAGGCGATTATGTGCCTTCGTATTGACGGCCTCTGTGTGACTGGCATTGTGGACAGCGACAACTGAAGGGACAAGGTGGCCGGCTTCTGTGGCCAGGCTCCCCCTGACGACGAGCAAGCAATGAAACATAAGTAAGCATCTAAATTACCTTCTTGTACTTGTGTTTATTTGATTTATTTGTCTCTAATTGTTTTCAAAATTTGTAGGAAATGTTCTGGTGTCACCTCACAGTGGCTCATCGACAACTTCAGCTATAAAATTCCCGAAGATGCTTTGGAGGATACAGTGGACAGGGCAGCTCGGGTGTGGCTGTGGCACTTCCTCGGTACGTTCTTGTTTCCAGACGCGTCTGATAACATGGACAACTGGATGTTCTTAGACATACTAGCCCAACCATGGGAGAACATTGGCAGCTACAGTTGGGGCAACGCTGTTTTGGCTTGGACGTACATGCAGTTATGTAATGCCTGTCGTAGTACGGCCAAGAACCCCTCCCTAGGGGGTGCTCCTACCTCCTGTAGGTCTGGTTGTGGGAGCGATTTCCCGTGGGGCGGCCCAAAATACCTCGAGTTCCTGTAAGTACATTTATATATTATGTAACTTGCAATTACTTTTGGCTTTCGAAATCACTAACACATGAATGTATTTGTAGGATTGGGATACCAAGCAGGGTTTGCCCACAGCTTTGTGGGTTTGGAGTGAAATTGAGCTGGTCACGGGAAACGCAGAACGGAAGTACAAGGAGTACACCGACATGTTTGATACCATAACACACCTGCAGGTTCATTCATTAATATATTTTGTATGGTTTATACTGTTTGCACAATATTTATATTGTACCTGATTTTTTGGTATTCTATGTAGGTCAGATGGGAGCCTTGGGACCGCAAAGAGTATCGTGATTTGCTTAGTCCACTGTGCTGGGAAGAGAAGGACGAGTATCGGTCCGACTGCCCGCTCATTTTCTTTCATGTGGTTGAGATGCATTATCCGTACAGAGTTTGCAGGCAGTTTGGCAGACTTACAGTCAACCCACCATCGTTGTACTCCACTAGCCAGCATCTCCATAGGTGATCAATGTTTTATTAATTTCAATGTTGCCTAATTAATTTATGTCGCCTCCAACTAATAAAACATTTACTGCAGTTATGACCACAGGTTGCGAATGAAGGAGAAGGACTGGCGTCTAGTACACGTCGAATACATACAGAGGTGGGATAGGCGGGAACGAGTACCGTATGAGCAGGGTCCTCCACACGACCCACACATGTTCAACAAGTACCTCAAGTGGCTTCACAGGTCCACACGTACCCATTTGAAGCCGGCTTATAGGAATGTCATGCTCAATGAAGATTCTGATGGTGACATCGTGGAAGACAAGTATGATCGAGTCACTAGAGACGGGACGCAGCCACAGAGAGCCCCCCTACAGAGATTTGTGGTAAGTATTATCAGCATTGTTCATTGTTATTAGTATAAAATGCAAACTTGTAGCAATATGTTCACAAACTCGTCTTTCAAACAGGCTGCAAAATTGGCGCAATTAGCTGATGCCGCGGAAGAGGCTGTTTACAAAAACCTGAAGCTAGAGCATCGCCCCGCTATGTCACCTAAAGCCTGAGAGAAAAAGTCATCCTCGGCCTCGTCCTCCTTCAACCCGGCCTCGGCTAGAGCGATGAGTTCACTGAGCCTGCCATAAGCGGGGTCATCCTCATCGTTGGCCTCGTCCTCCTTTAACCTAGCCTCGGCTAGAGCGATGAGTTCGCTGAGCCTTGCATGAGCAGGGTCAGCAGGGTCACCTCCTCCTCCGGCCTGAGCATCCAGCACAATGGGACGGTGCATGGTACCACTAACTCGACTGTGTCTCTTTTGACGCTTTCTCTCCACGTGCCTTGCACGAGCAGCGTCTGCTTCGAAGTTTCTGGTGCATCACATCTCTACAAGTCAAAAGTGTATCAAGTCAGCAAAATAATTCTATTTAACTTCGACATTAGAAACTAGTAATGCACAAAGATTGTAAATACTTACTGTCACATAATGAAGCTATATTGTCGTTCACAGACTTCATTAATACTCTCTCCTCCTGAGATACAACCTTCCTAGCTCTTTCCGTCTCCATTCTCGCATTACTCTCAAGTACCCACTTGTTCCACGCAACACTCTGAGGGCTTGGAATACCGTTGACTCTAACTTTCTCACGCATATTCCTCTTCTGGTTATTGATGAAATGTTTGACGTAATTAGGACCAAATCCATTAGTCTGTCCAAATCTTTTCCTCCCCTGAATCTCCTCGAGGAATTTTTTCTTGCCAGCTGAACCTTCCCACATGCATTTCCGAGTACTCTGTTCAAATAGTTAGATAAATTAATCCAAAACAGATTGACGCACGCTTCAATTTAAGGAGTCAACAAGCGAACCTCATCGTAGTCAATCATATGCCCACAATAGTGGCCAATGCCTAGCTCAGAAGGAAGTAAGTCGTAGTTGAATTGCACACCACATTGGCACGTCACAACAGGTTTAGCGGGTTCCTGCGCTGTCTCCACATGCTTCTGCTTTTCCTTTCCCTTTTCCTTTGTCTGTGGCCAAAGATCCTTAGGACCATAGAGCCATTCCCTGAAACTACACCTAGGCATACACAAATTCTACAAAACAATAGGTAAAAACATATTAATACATGAAAACATAAAGATATGACATTTGCCAACTGATACGAGAGTTTATCACCATACGACAACTTACCTTATGCTTGAGAGCACAAATGAACTCATTCGAGTTGTTAGGGTTGATCACTACTCGCTCTCCGCAATCGCACCGAGGAGGCGACTCCAGACGTCTAGCTGCTGCATAGGTCTTCTCTTCATTCGTCATTGGAGGAGGGTTAGGCGGGGGTGGAACCCACCGCTTGAAGCGATCCGCGGTATTATGAAAGTTCCAAGTAGAGAAAAGCAAGATCCTAGGATCACACTTTTCTGGACCATCAATCCACTAAAAGAAAAAACACCTAGTATGGTCCTACAAAACAAAATTGTATGAAATGAAACTGTGACTGAAAAATTTAAAATGATGACACAATTACTTACGTAAATGCGGCTCCACGTATAGAAGCAACGAGCCGCGGTGTCCGGCTGCCTCGACTGTTGGATATCGGCCGGAAGACCACAGTCACAGTTAGGGACCGGAAGTTCAGGAGGAACGGGGTCATCCTTGCTAAAACTCTCAATGTATAATTTCCTAGGTCGACCACGCTTTTTCCAATACTTCGTACGATAAAGGTCTTGCATCTACCAACATCAAATAAAAAAACCATACGTATGTATCAACAAAATGACATATAAAACAATATCTATATAAAATAATATCATGTACTAATAAAATTTCCTAACTAGTCAACTACAAATACCATGTACAACTTAATAAAGTTTACTAACTAGTTTACTTAATTAATCGAACTAACTCAACTACAAATATCTATGTAACTAACCTTATTAATCAACTAACTCTATACATCTAACAAAATTTTCTAACTAACTAAGGTAACCTAAGGTAAATAAACCCTAAAGTAATGATACTAAGGTAAGTTAGTAAAGGAAATTATGCTACTAACCTTTACACCACGTCGGAGGAGGACCGCTCGGGAGGGAGGTGCAGCTGGGGAGCTTGGATTGTCGGCCGGCGGGCGGCCGCGTCGTGGGAGTCGCCCTTGGCGGCTCCTAGGCTGAGCAGCAGCAGCACAAAAAAACAGGGGCGAGAGGGAGAGGGAAGAGAACTTCACCAGTTAAATAGGTCCCGCCCTTGCCGCGCCATGATCTGCGGAGGGGCAGCCCTGCCGCTCTGCAGATCATGGCGCGGCAAGGGTGGGCCCACTGCATGCGCCTTGACCGGTCGTTGCTGAGTCACCACCTTGCCGCTCCACCATGCATGGAGCGGCAAAGAAAAAATGCTGCTCCATGGATGATGGAGCGGCCAAAAGAGTTAGCAATAAAAAAAAGTCATTTGAAGTTATAATTAAATTTAAATAAAAAACAGTTAAAATTAAAAAAAAGTACGACTCAGACAGGAGTGTCTCTTCTTTCTGGAATGGGCCGGGCCGTCTTTCTTTTTCTGGCCTTCTGGGCCGTTTTGATGCGGGCCGAATTTCTTCTCTTTTATATATCTTCCATGTATAAACTTCGATTCTGATGAACAGAGAAAAAAATGTGTGAATGAATGAAGTACAAGACAAGACATGTTACCATTCAGTCTGGAATAGCATTGCGTGCATTCAACGGCGACCTCAGACGGATTAGCATTCCGTCTTGATCTGTAATAATGCTACCGTCCTTCCTGAAGCGTTCGTTTATGAGAAAGAAATCAAGCCTGGAATGAATGGCTTTTCCCACGCACAAGCTTCCTCCATCCGGCAACTAATCGAAGATGCCGGCTGGTTGAACATCAGGCCCACGAGGAGTGGATAAGATCGCAGGAACAGCAGTACTACTGTACTAGTAGTAATCAATTCAGAAATGAGAAGTGATGGTAGATATTTTCATTTGGTTTTCAGAGGTTCAGATAGATCGAAGAGGAAACGAAGAAGCATATAAGTTCAGAAGTGTCCCTTTCTTGCATTCCCGCTCGCGGCAGAAACCGCGCGCGCGGAGTCGAGTAGAGTGTCTCAATGTGGTATGGGCAGCCAATGGGCCATCACGCCCTCGTTCCTGGCCTTATCCGAACCTGTCTCATGGAGATCGAGCTCACAGCATTGTCACATCCCCAAGAAGCTACCACGTCATCTGGCTGTACTGAGGCACTGCCGACATGATCAGCTTCTCCTCTAGGAGTACAGTACAGTAGTAGTAGAGTGCTCTGCATTGGCTGGCTAGTTTGTCCTCTTCGCCATTACATTATTCAGCGACAGACAAGTGCTCACCTGCTCTGCTCGATCGATATATGTGAGAGAGTGCAAGGAGAACTAGGTAGTCAGTCATCTTGCCAGCAAGCAAGAACAACTGTAGGCTGTAGCTAGGATTATTGGGTGATCCATGGAGGTGGCCGGAGGAGGAGCCGCTGTGGTTGGTGCGTCGTCCCCGCGGCGCGTGGTGGTGGCGGTGGACGAGAGCGAGGAGAGCATGCACGCGCTCTCCTGGTGCCTCTCCAACGTCGTCTCCGCGGCCAATGCTGCCGCGGCACCGCCCCCCGCCGTACTGCTCGTCCACGCCCGCTCCCTGCGCCCGTTCTACTACCCCTCCATCGACGGCGCCGGTGAGAGTGAGATAGATCATAGATGATGACGGTTATGCATGCTGTTGTTCATTCGTCCCTGATGATCGAGCATCTTTTGCAGGGTACATCCTGACGCAGCAGGTGATGGACAGCATGGAGCAGTACATGGCGTCCGCGGCCGACACCGTCGTCACCAAGGCCAAGACCATCTGCACAGCGTTCCCCAACGTAAGAGCATGATCTGAAGCGGGTGGTGAAATTAATGGAAAACCAGCTGAAGCTGATCGAGAGGATTTGATTTTGATCTCTAGCTGCCACGCTGCTTGCAGGTGAGGGTGGAGACCTGCGTGGAGAAGGGCGACCCGCGCGACGTGATCTGCGGCGCCGCGGAGAAGGCCGGCGCCGACTTGCTGGTGATGGGCAGCCACGGCTACGGCTTCCTGCAGAGGGCGCTGCTGGGGAGCGTCAGCAACCACTGCGTGCACAACTGTAAGTGCCCCGTCGTCGTCGTCAAGAGGCCCCACAGCAAGCATGCAGCAGCAACCCAGGCGGCCAGTCTTGGCTCACCTTGACGCCGTTGGGCACCAGACCACTCTCCTCGGTGCCCCTGTCCCCTGTACATTGCCAGTCATATATAGGAGTACGTACTTGAGCTTTGGTCGTTGCTTTAATTTGCTTGTATCTCCATCGCCGAGAGTATCAAATCGTCAACACTAACGAACTCCCTATGTACAGTGTCTGCACATATTACATATATTCCAATTTGTATGTAATCTACGAATGGAACATATTATTCCAATAAAGTTTTCAAGCATGCAACACCTTTGCATAACCAGGAAGTTCTGCTTCACCGGGTTGCTTATGAAAATGCATGAAAGGCTGCCGGCCTCCACAAGTAGCCGCAACGTAAAATAGCAAAATAATTAAGATAAGGGATCTGTTAATTTTTAGGTGCCTGAAATTTAGTTTTCTTAGAGACAACCAGTGTTATACTTTAGAGACAACCATTGTTAATGCATATGTTTTATACTTAGAGACAACCAGTTCAATATTCAAAAATAACAGAAAGTATACAGTTTACTCTTCCACATTGAAAGAGTATCTCTAAAATAAATAATCCTAATTAAATTTGCATCAAAATTGTCAGAATATGCCACTATTGAATAACTATAAATATATTTTAAACATATTGACATTTGACGTGTGCCACCGTACATACTGAGTATATTGACACTGCAATGCCACTGGCATTGAATCTTGAATTATATTAGAACTCTATGTGATAAATTATTTAAGTTGCTATTTTAGATATTTACATGTTTTGATTTGAAGCAAACATTCTAACAATTTAGCATTGATACTTTAGTTATAAGCACTCTTTATAAACCAAAGTACACTATATTACTTAAGAAAGTATATTTGCTAGAGAAGATTCAACATCTTAAGCATTGTGGTACAAGCTGAAATGTATGCTTATGTTCTAGTAGTAACTAGGAGTACGTATAGTCTAAGATCTCAAATCAATATTTTAATAAAACACAGAAATAAGTTTTGAATCAAAGGTGGAATAAGTACAAGAGTTCCAACTTAACGCATAAAAAAGGAGTGTTGGAACTAATAAGATCACGTGCCACAAAAGAGTTGACATAACTGATTTTAAGTTTAATTAAATACATATCGAAGTGCAGTGTAAAGGGGAAATTTTTGAATATGGATGAAAAAACATACAGAGTAATTGGTGATGAGGTTTATTATTACAATCAGATTAATATTGTAAAGCATTTATACAGATATTGTGTTAAATATGAAACAAAGATAATCATTTTTTATGAGCTATGGTTGTTGAATTTATCCATGAATTTCTAGTGGTACACTTTTGTCTTCTAAGATTCTTGGTTGTGCAAGAGCAAGGATTGATTGAATATCAGTGTGAATAATGGGCCATAAATCCTGAAAATTCTCCAAATAAAAATTTAAGAAAAAAATATGAAGATATATTACAATTTGTTTATTCAATTTAATTGACATGTAACAATAAGTGTACAAATGTGTCACTCGATCATGTATACATACATAAACAATACAGTATAAATTAATTGAATTCAGCAACTATAGCATGCTACCATGCTATTGCTATATACAGACTACTCTTGTACATGTACTGCTTGATGAATCTAACTAATTTTTTTTGTCTTTTACACTCATCACATTGCCTCATATGTACTGTGAATTTCTATATACAGTAAGTAATTCGGAAGACTATATTACACTTGATGAATCCTTTTTCACTCTTCAGCTGGAGCTCCGCCACCACCGCCTTTGATCAGCTCAAGCGCGTAGTCCACAATGCCAGGGAAGCTCTCCCGGTGCTTGCCAATACCGACACTGCCGGAGAAGACATGGTAGCTCTCCAGCTCCGACGTGGTATCGGCGATGCGCTCGAGCAGGCCCTCCATCCCGACTCCCCTCAGGAGCTCCATGTATCCGCCACCGCCCGAGCACGTCATCAACCAGATGACCTGCTGCACCACGAACCTCCGCATCCGGGGGATCTTGATCTTCGGGTACTTGTTGTCCCCGAGGATCTCCGCCAGCCGTTGCACATACGCCTGCTCCTCCACGCCGGCGCCGCGCAACTCGGCAGCGAACCGCTCGCCGTCGATGAACCTGCAGATCTGTGTCGTCAGACCGACGCACACCTCCAGGACCTTGTCGCTCTTGGTCATGGTGAAACCCAGCACCACCGGCATCGCCTTGGTCACCACGCGCAGCCGCTGATCCCTGTGTTCCGCGGCCGAGTACGCGCACAGGCTCCGCAGGACCCTCGCCGCGTTCAGGCGGCGGGCGTCGTCACCGGCGTCCTGCAACGCCGAGACGAGCTGGAGCACGTCGGCTCGCTTGAGTATCGCCGCGCAGCCGCTCTCGCTCTCCAGCGCTAGCATCGCCAGCGCCTCGCCGGCGCCATGGCCGAGCTTATTTCCCTCCTCGTCGCCGATGAATACCGAGAGCAGAAGCTTGACCAGCCCTCCGGTGCCCATGATCGCTTCCTTCCCGCCGTCGTCCATGGCCAGCCCGGTGAGGACGTCGATGGCCAGGTTCTGCAGCTCCATGTGCATCTCCCCGTACCGCAGTATCCCGCGCAGGTTGCTCACCGCGAACACGTTCTCCGCGACGGCCTGCCGGAGCGCCTTGCCCGTGATGCCCGTCGTGATCACCAGCATCTTCACTACCTGGAGCGCGCACTTCACCGCGCGCACCTGAGAGTCGGTCACGTACTGGTTGCGGAGCTGATCCTTGGACGCCTGCGTGAAATCGATGATCTTGGCGAGCAGGCCGCGCGCGTTGCTGATCTTGCTGCAGTTGTCCTGATCCCTGGCGAGCCTCTTGAGGATGCGTAGCCCCAACAGGTTGAACTGCAGGTAGTCGTAGTCGCGGATCCCATTCCCGAGCAAGGGCTCACCACCGTTCGGCTGTGGGTGCATGCCGGACACGGTGGCGCTCCGGCCTGTGTAGAGCAGGGACATGACGGACTCAATGGCGCCGGGGATGGCGGACAAGCGGAGCGCGTTCTGGCGCTTGCCGGCGAGCTTGCACACGACGCCCGCCGCTGACAGGCGCACCTCGTACTCGTCAGGCCGCTTCCAGTTGAGCATCTCGACGAGCCGCTCGACGGACCGAGGGCTAGTACCGACCTTGCGCAGCGTATCGCCCGCCGAGCCCACCTTCTCGGCGAACTGCTCCAGTATGCGCACGCCGATGAGCTGCTCGTCCAGGAAATCCGACAGGATGAGCTCCTCCGCGAAGGTGACGAGGTCCATCTTGATGCCGTCGAAGATGCTGCCAGTGACGCACCGCGAGTAGGCGTCGTAGAAGAAGCGCGTGAGGGACACGTGGCCGTACGCGCCCAGCTGGCAGTCCTTGCTCACCTGACGGAGCAGGTCGCAGAAGGAGAGCTTCCATGCCCAGTAGGCCTTCTCCAGAAGGAAGAGGAGCGCCTCCAGCAACGCCAGCGTGTAGAAGAGCAGAAGCGCAGGCCTCATGTTGCCGCTGCCGCCGCCGCCGAAGTCGTTCTTCCATAGGCGCATCACCGAGAGCGCGACGCAGGCCAACGCCGAGAGCACCTGCAGCCAGGTGAGCAGCCGCCCGATGTTCTTGGAGGTGAACACCTGGCCGGTGTAGGGGAGCAGCGACACGCCGTTCGGTGCGTGCCCAGTGCGCTTCTTCACGACGGCCTCGATCTTGTTCTGGAACCTCGCCGACGTCGTGCTCGCGTCGCCGCTGACATCTGCGCCGTCCGTGGCTGCCGGGTGGGCCAGGGCGTGCACGACGCGGCGGAAGGACAGGCAGGTAGAGCGCAGCGCACCCCCCTCGTCGTCGGCGGTGCATTGCGTGGCGTGCTGATGCGGCTCGTGTTCGTCGTGCCCCCCGCCGCCGCCGCCGGCATGGTCGACGATGGCGTGCAGGATGCGGCGAAAGAATCGGGAGTTGGAGCGGAGCGCACCGCCAGCGGTGGAGGTCTCCGTGGCGTGGTGCTGCCACTCCAGCTCGTGGCTGCGGCTGAAGACGCGCGCGACCTCGCCGACGAGGATCACGGTGATGCACCAGAAGTCGGTGTTCTTGAGGGTGCCCACGAAGCCGCCGAGGAGCACGACGGTGGCCCACACGAAGTCGAGCTTCCCGAGCCCGCTCGCCGCCTTCTCGAGGATGGCAACACGGAGCGCCAACAACGTCAGCTGCTTCTCCGGCGGGTCAGCGTTCCTACTACCATAACTACCGCCGCCGCTGCTGCCACCGCGGACACTTCCGCTTCCAGGCGGCGTCGCCGTCCACGGCTCGGAGAAGGACGCCGACCTGCCGCCGCCGCCGGGGTCATCTGTGATGTCAAGTTTGATGCTCGGCGGCACGTCGCCGCCGCCTTTCTCTGACTTGTGGCTGTTGGAATCGTGGTCTTTCCTGTTCTTCATGGCGCCCGACGTGTATGCAGGCTCACCGGTTATTTTCCAAGCAAAGATTATAAAAGGATGGCAAGAAATGGAGCAGCTGCCGCGTCAAATAGAGCGCATGAATTGAATTCGAAACGAATGGAGACGCGGCTCTATAAGACCGATTGTTTGTTTGGTCTGGAACATGGAAAGTTCCGCGAGGATTCGACGGTTCTTGGAGCGGAATTCATCAAGGATTTAGCGTGAACAGTCAAGTCGCGCAGGAGGAGGGAGCTGACGAGAAGTAGCTCATAAACGGCGACGTCTCGTGTTTTGGCGTGTGAAAATAAGGAATGGTGGCCACGTGATTGGAATTTGGAAATTTGGAACAATTCAGGATTGCGTGGCTCGGACCATTCAGGATTGAGCCCAGTTGTAAGAACAAGTGGACAATAACAATCTGGTAGTTTAGAAAAAAAATGTGGAAAATTAAGAAGGTTCTTCTGAATGTCCAGTGATGATTACGTCTCCCAGTTTTCTTAACAGCCAGTAGTCTCTCCACTCTCATGATAGGCTCATGAAGAAGACTTACGGAATGCTCTCAAACACTTTCGAAGAAAGGATTCATTGATGATCAAGAAGAACAAGTAGTTCAAGGCCACAAATTAATCCATTAGTACATATGAACTCTGAACTTCATCTAATAACTTCTTCTATACCTAGAATGTCTGATTTTCTTTTGTTGTTCTTTAGGTAACATGCAATTTTATCATTGTTTCGTTATAGAAAAAAATGTGAATTACCTCTTGTACTTGTTAATTGAATAAGATTATTTTTTCTCGGATACTCAAAAGGTCTGCGCATCTTTTATTTAAGATCGAGAAGTAGTCAAAGAATTATGTAAGATTATTTCCTTACAATTTGTAAACATTTAGAAACTTGAACTACAACTCCCTTATGTAACTGTACAAATTGGTGTGAGGTGTTTGTGGAACTATTCTATATATTCGCTACTCGATGAAACCATCCTCGTTTGGCATGGCATGCGAGTCTCTTTGTACAAAACTTTAAATTCTACGGCGTCCCTTGTAATTTTCATACTTCTTTAGATTCTTTTTACACTCTGTGAATGTGGATGTAAAAGAAACGAAAAAATTTCTACTGCACACTCAGCTGCCCTTTAATTTATGCATTTCCAGGCAACATTTCAGTCTTGAGCTGTGGCTCCATCACCGGTGCCGGCGATCAGGTCCAGCGCAGAGTCCACCATGGCGGAGAAGCTCTCACGTTGCTTGCTGATGCCCACGCTTCCCGAGAAAACGTGGTAGCACTCCAGGTCCGACGTGGTTTCGGCGATAGACTCCAGCAACCGCTGCATGCCCACCTCCCTGAGGAGCTGTACATACCCGCCGCCGTCATCGCGGCCGCCCGAATTGGTCACCAGCCAGATGACTTGCTGCACGACGAACCGTCGCATTCGCGGGACCCTGATCTCCGGATACCTGTACCGCCGCAGGATGCCCGCGAGGCGCTCCACGTATGCCCGTTCGTCCGCCACGCCGGCGCCGCGCAGCTCGGCGGCAAACTGCTCGCCGTCGATGAACTTGCAGATCTCCGTCGTCAGGCCCACGGACACCTCGAGTGTTTTATCTGCGCTCACCATGGTGGCGCTCAGCACCGCCGGCAGGGCTCTGGTCACCACGCGCAGCCGCTGCTCCCTCTGCGTCTGCCCCGAGTACGCGCACAGGCTCCGCAGCACCCTGGCCGCGTTCTGGCGCCGTGCGTCGCCGTCCTGCAACATTGACACGAGCTGGTCCAGCAAGTCGGCGCCCTTGAGTATCGCCGCGCAGCCGGCCTCGCTCTCCAGCGACAGCATCGCCAGCGCTTCGCCGGCCTCGCAGCCGAGTTCCGTGTCCTGGGAGTTGAAGAACATCGAGAGCAGCAGGTTGACGACGCCTCCGGTGGCCACGATGGCGTCCTTGCCGCTGCCGTCCATTGCCAGACCAGTGAGCACGTCCGTGGCGAGCTTCTGCAGCTCCCTGTGCTGCTGCCCGTACTGCAGGATGTCGCGCAGGTTGCTCACCGTGAACACGTTCTCCGCGACGCTCTCCCGGAGCGCCTTCCCCGTGTTGCCCGTCGTGTACACGAGCATCTTGACCACCTTGAGCGCGCGCTTCACGGCGCGCACCTGCGAGTCGCTCAAGTGCGGGTTCTGGAGGAGAACCGGCGACGCCTCCGTGAAGTTGATGACCTTGGACAGCAGGCCTCGCGCGTTGCCGATCTTGCCGCTGTTGTCGTGGTCCCTGGCGAGTCCCTTGAGGATGAGCAGGCCCAGCAGGTTGAACGGCAGGTGGTCGTAGCCCGGCGAGGCGGCGCCGTGCTCAAGTGCGGGTTCTGGAGGAGCACCGGGCAGCCGCGGGTGCGTTCCGGACACGGGCGGACCCCTGCTGGTGTAGAGCAGGGACGTGACGGACTCGATGGCCCCAGGGATGCCGGACACCCGGAGCGCGTTCTGACGCTTGCCGGCGAGCTTGGACACGATCTCTGCGGCGCACCGTCGCACCTCCTCCTCTTCGTGGCGCTTCCAGTTGAGCATGTCGACGAGGCGCTCGATGGACCTCGGCGTGGTGCCGAGCTTGCGCAGCGTGTCGCTTGCGGAGCGCTCGCTGTTGGCGAACTGCTGCAGGATGCGCACGCCGATGAGCTGCTCGTCGAGGAAGTCGGAGAGGATGAGCTCCTCGGCGAAGGTGACGAGGTCCATCTTGATGCCGTCGAAGATGCTCCCGGCGACGCACCGCGAGTAGGCGTCGTAGAAGAAGCGCTTGAGGGAGACGAGGCCGTAGGGTCCCAGCTCGCACTCGGCGCTCACCTGGTGGAGCAGCTTGCACACGGACACCTTCCACGTCCAGTACGCCTTCTCGAACAGGAACAGCGACGCCTCCACGAACGCCAGCGTGTAGAAGAGCAGCAGCGCCGGCCTCATGTTGCGGCTGTCGGGGCTGCCGAAGTCTTGCCTCAGGCAGAGCCGCGTCACCGAGAGCACGACGCAGGCGAGCGCGGACAGCACCTGCAGCCAGTTGAGCAGCCTGCCGATCTTCCTGGACACGAACACCCAGCCGGTGTAGGGGAGCAGTGACACGTCCGGCGCGTGCCAGGCGCGCTGCCTCATGAACGCGACGATCTGGCGCTGGAACAGCGCGGCCCTGTCGTCGTCGCGCGTGCCGGTGCCGGTGCCGGTGGCGGCCGCGGCCGGGTCGACGATGGCGTGCAAGACGTGACGGAAGAAGCGGGAGCTGGAGCGTAGCGCGTCGCCCGCGGTGGAGGTCTGCGTGGCGAGGTGCTGCCACTCCAGCTCGTGGCTGCGGATGAAGACGCGCGCGCCTTCGCCGACGAGGATCACGGTGACGCACCAGAAGTCGGTGGTGCTGAGGGTGCTCGCGAACCCGCCGAGGAGCACCACGGTGGCCCACACGAAGTCGAGCGCCCCGAGCCCGCTCGCCGCTTTCTCGAGCACGGCGAGGCGGAGCGCGAACAGCGTGAGCCGTTTCTCGGGCGGCTCCCGGCCGCCGGCGCCCGTCCCGGAGCTGCCGTGGCCGCTCCCGCTGCCCGGCGTCCGCTCGCGCCACGGCTCGAAGAAGGACGTCGAGCCGGGACCTCCGGTGCCGAGCCCGCCGCCGCCGCCGGGGCCACGGTTCTCCATGTTGCCCAGCTGGATGGTCGGCGGCACATCAGCACCGCCTTTCTGCGAGCCGCCGTCGCCGTTGTTGGAGTCGAGGCGCGTGGCGTCGCGGCTCTTCTTGTACTTCATGCTGGCTCAGGCTCAGCTAGGCTCACTGATCCCGAGAAGAAAAAGGAGGAGAAACGAAGAGGAATAATCCCGCGAGTCCAATCCAATCCAAAAGGCTTCGAGAGCACGAAGCGAACGGAGACGGACGGAGTCGTCTGACACTCTGTCGCTTCTCCCTTGAACTAGAAGTAGAACTCGACATGGGATGGGATTTGGGAAACTTGAGGAAGGAGTCGAGAACTGTTGACGCGGAATCGACCAAGGATTTGGGTCGTTTGGAAGTCTGAAACCGATCCGTTTCTCACGAGAATCGCAAGAATCACTGCCAAACGGAAGCTTCACCGAGGGATTCGGATCCGGAACATTTCACGGTTTCTTCGTTGGAGTTCGGAACGGCTGGAGGTTAGTTTTTACCGTTTCTGATTCTTGTCTCTCTTTTGCAATAGTGACTGTACTATTTTAGTTAGTCTTTTTTAAAACTGTAACAAGTTAAAAATTTTATTTAAGTTGTTGTTTGCTCACAAAAAATTCTGATAATTTTTTAAGTATATTTTAATTTATATATTTTTTTGTATGTAAAACTATTTTTCTAGAAATCAGAATTCAACCCGCTAGCCAAACAATTTCGTAAAGTGATTCTGAATCATCATCCGAAATATTTCTTCGAAGAATCTGGATCTGAAACGTTTCTAAGTGAATCTGGATACCTACCAAACGCACTCATATGACACCAACAGTCAACTCGCGTATGTATGGGGGTGGGCAGCAGGACCACATAAAAGAAACGGCTGATGATTGGTGACGACTTGGTGTCCTGGCGTGGGGATAATGGCGACGTGATTGGAATCATTCAACTAATGTAATACTACTGCATCTCATGGCGGGTGGTGTAAAGAAATACACCTATGGAGTAGTATCGTGTAGCAGTGCGCATTGTATATATCGGCATCGGCGAGAACAAACAACGATACGCAGAATCTAGCTTCAGTACTGTATATGCCGCTAGTGCCGAGGGATGCAGCACAAGGTGGGATATACTCACTCTTTTTTAAAATAGAAGTCATTCTTAGTTGTTAAGAATTTAGTTTTTTTAAAAAAAACTTTAACCAACTGTATATAATAATAATAATAATAAATAATAATAACAATAATAATAATAATAATAACAAATAATAATAATATTAGCAAATAATAATAATAATAATAATAATAATAATAATAATAATAATAATAATAATAATAATAATAATAATAATAATAATAATAATAATAATAATAATAATAATAATAATATAATAATAATAATATCGAGGCATACTTCAGCTGCATTGCTTAATCCATGTAGTTGTAAGTTGCTTTTTTTAATTACGCTAGTATTACTACTTCCTTTATTTCATTATGCTCATAAAACCGACTGATATTGTTTTAGAGCTTGTCTATACATCACCCATGTGTGTTTCATTGGCTTCTAACACACGAATTTTTTTAGCCATTGAATGAAGATCTAGCGGTCAGCACTCTTCTTCAACCTCCAGACGGCGGACAACAGGAGCTCCCCCGCCTCCGACCACCTCGTCGACGGCGTTAGGGTTCGTCGGCCGGAACCCTAGCGCCCGCGGCGACCGCCCTCTTCCCATCACCCCCACCGCCGCCATCTTCTCTGTAACACCCGAAAGTTTGAATTTTGAAAATAGATTGAATTTGATTTAATTTGAATTTTTGTGCTCATGAAAAATTAGGTAAATAAAAACATTTTCATCAAATAAAAATTTCTTAAGATAGAAACTTGCTTTTGCATACATGCTGGTGCATTGTTTTATTGGTTGAGTGGCTTTGTTCAAAAACTCAATGAAAATAATTTTAAAATGCTTTGGAATGGTTCTGAAAATGAGTTTAAGAAAAAGAAAAGGAAATTCACTTTCCATCCCCTCACTCCCGCTGACGCGTCAGGCCCGCCCATCAGCGCCCCCATCTTCCTCCACCAGCCGAGCCTCGATCGGGACTCTGCTGAAACAGAAATCGCCGTTTTCCTCGCGCGCAGGCGTGTGCGCGACGGACTCTCCCCTTCTCGGCGCTATATATAGCGACGCCGCACCACCCTATTCCGAATTAGAGCAACCCGCGCTGCCTCGTCCTAGCCCTAGCGCTACCTCGCATCTTGCCAAGAAGCTTTCGCCGTCGCTCAGTTCTCCGACGAACTGCTCGACCTCGCGACCACCTCTGTGAGCGCTTCTCCGAGCTCCTCGCAAAGTCGACGCGCCCCTCACTTCTCTCTTTTTCGCTCGATGTTGCTCACCCGTGCTCGCCGTACCGTGCAGGACAGCTCTGCCCACCTCTGCTCGTCGTCGACCCGCACCGTACTCCTCCATTCCTCCCTATCGGTACAGGTGAACTCACATCTCCTTCACCGACCTCCTGGACCCCTTCCTGAGTCCAATCCGGCTCAAACCGCCCGCGCCGGCATGGAGCAGAGCTCCCGGCCATGGCGTTCACCGTCGGGCCACTGCTCCCCCGGTGGGGAATCCATCTCCCTCTCCCTCCATCTAATCTGGACCATTGGCCTTAGATCCAACGATCCCTAATCCAAGATACCCCTTCGACCGGTTATCTTGCTAAAGAGCCCTTGATATCTTAAGTATTTAACCCGCAATCCAGATCCAGTGAATAAATCTGATTTTCTTTATTTGTTTTATTCCAAAACTAGATCCACCTAATTTACAAGTTTACCTCTATCCAGCATGTCTCCGTCTTTTCTATCATCAAATTCGCTGTCCCCTAACTCCATCCTCTTGTTTGGAGTTTCCCAAGATTCTTTTATTTGACCTTAAATCATTCTCTTGAGTCCATCATTCATAAAAATATCTCTAAAATCTTCCGGGGAATTTTTCTGGCTTTTCAGAACCTTTTCTCATTTTTCGATGAGCTTAATCTAATTTTTAGATGCCCCAAAATATCTTTTCATGAGCTCCAAATACTTTATTTGGGTTCATAATATTCCAAAGTGTCTCCGAGAATTTTCCCATAATTTTTGGAGACTTCGGAGTATTTTTCGTGACTTAAATATTAATTCTGGACTTTTCAGGAATTATTTTATTCACAAAAATATTTTATTTCGAAAATAAATAATAAACATCTCAATTTCCTAACAGCCCTCGAAGCCCAAGCCCATGTGCAATAATTCTAATAAATCTCAAAAATTCATGTGTTTATTTACTAATGAGCTTTAATGATTAATCTTGGCCCATTAGTAAATATACACGTGGTGTAACATCAATTAGTACCATATCGCCAGTTGATGAACATGTAGGGAGTTTTTCTCCCTATATATATCTATCAGCTTCTTGCCAAAGCACACCACATCTACTGTAAGAGGAGCCCCTGGTTTGGGAAATCCTCGGCGAGCTTTTCCGGCTATAACTTCGACGTCCTCCACCGATTCCGAGTATATAAGGTTCGTCTTGTCATTCTATTCACCATATTATCTTTCTTTTATCCAATCCATCACCGTTTGACACTCCCCCGCTTGGTTTTGTTTATCCGGTCGGTTTTTCGGTGAACTGCACCATGGACGGGTTGCCTCGTTCATTGTGTGCTGGTCCTTGCGTGGCCGTGATGCCACTTGGGCTCCTGGCCTCGCCTCCCCTCGTGGCGCAAGCAGGGTAGGCCGCTGCCTGCGCTCGTGCTGCACGTTCTACCGGTCGGCCAAGGTCTCTCCCTGGCCCGGTGGCCCCTCCTTTCCCACATGAAGGCCACCAGCAGCAGCGTTGCGTTGCTTTTCGTGTCCGTACAAGAGGTCAGGGAAGAAGACGATGTATTTTCAGAACTGCCACCGGTTACTGTAAACTTCGCCCTTTCTTCGTTTTAATTCCGTTTCTTTCTGTTCTAGTTGCGTTGGTTTAGTAACGATAAGACCTATCTGTTAGCAGAAGTGTTTAACATGTTTTCTTCTTTGAAATAAAATGATATTTGATTAATCTATAATAAATGGTTTTCCAATTAAAAGCAATTAGGGTTTTCACATCGGTTTTTCCTAAATAAAATATAATTAGTTAAACTTGTTTTTCTAAGAAAATATAATGTGAATTAATTTAATTTGGGTATTTCTCTGAAGTATCCAATATATGCTTTTTATATAAATAAAATAAATGAAGTCTAATTCTCTTATAAAAGCTAATCTTCGGTAGACGTTTCTTTTCCGCTATAGATCCGATTAGCGTGATTCTCGCGTCTGTGTGATCATAGAAAGGTGTAGATTTCTTTTAAACATTTTTCTTTGATTGACGTATTGTTCTAAAGTGGATAGATATTGTATGCTTTGTATGATTGTTCAGATGCTTGTGTGGTGTTTATGATCTTGTCCAATCGGTGAGATTTACATGGAGATCAGGAAGAAGTCATCAGAAGATCGAGAATCAAGTGAAGAAAGGATCTAAGAGTTTAAGGCAAGTATAACATGGGATCATCCTTGTTACCTATTCACCTTAATCCATCTAGTCATATTGCATATGTCTAATTTTGATTCCTATTAGAACTATATCGTAGCTTTGTTATCCCTTTTACCTTGTCACCAATGGGTTATTATGCATATGGGTAGTTTTGCTATGCTGAACATGAAGAATCTTGAGTTGAATATTGACTAATGGATATATAAAACGTTGATTAAAATTGGCTTTTATAACAACATGGAATAGGACCCCACTGTAGGGCAAAAGCTGGGACTTAAATGCAACCATGAGTGCTATAATGGCTCTGGCTTTAGTTAAGTATGGAGTTTGGACTAACATGCTTGTGGTTCGTGAAAGGCACCTTTGCCGAGCTGGTTATGGGGTATAGCTTGTATGGGGACCGCTGCGGGTGGTACCATCGGGGTGTCCCACATACCCCTTTGCATTGGGTCCGTAGGGTCCGCTACATGCTAGAAAGGGCTTTTGAAAGACTTCATAGTGTACCCTGCCCGCTCACCTTGGAAGTGTTTTGGGAGTCATGATCCCGGGCATATGAGCAACACGGCTTGTGGGTAAAGTGCGTAACCTCTGCAGAGTGTAAAACTATCATGATAGCCGTGCTCACGGTCACGAGCGGCTCGAAAAACTCACAGTGTTAGATACTCATGCTGTTGAACAACTTATGATGGTAAGTTTGGAGATATGGTATATGAGATTGTTTCTTTAATGATCATGTGGTTACCAACTAGGTTAAGCATAACTAAAGCTAATTGCTGTTAAAACTTGACCAAGTTAAAAGCAACCGCAGTAAGCCAGTGTCAGCCTTTTGAGCTTCATAACCCTATGTTATTCTTGCTGAGTACTTTAAGTGCTCACCCTTGCCTTATCAACCATACTAGATTGCAAAGGGCAAGAGTTAAAGGAGTTAGGCTTGTGATCAACCAGTCGGTTGTCCCTGTGAAGTTGGAGTCTTCACCTGAAGTTCGGAGTTGTCTTCCCGCTGTTCGCTGTGTTGAGGTTATCCTTTGACCTTATATGTTATGTATTTAAGTATTGTCTTTTGATACTTCCTTAATTTGTGGCTATATGTGAGATTTGACTTTCTGGGCTCACATATGGTGTAAATCTGGTTTTGTTCTTAAAACCGGGTGTGACATTCTCCAACTTCAGCGAGCTTCCCCCGCCCCGGCCTGGCTCGACCACCACTACCGCCGCCAGCTTCCCCTAAACCGCCCATCGACCATCCCCACCGCCTGGCCTACCTACCTCCCCCAGCCGGCCGACCATCTATACCCCACCGGAGTTGGAGACTCAGGGGTGGGCGCGGGGGCGGCGCGACGGTCCGACGACGGCGCGAGGGCGGCGCAAGCGCGTCGACGGCGGGATGGGCCGGGCCGGGTGGCGACGTGCTCCAGCAGAGCAGGTCGGGAGGGAGAGGAGTAGGAAGAAAAAAATTCGTGTGTTCCAACACACGTGTGTTGGTTAGCATTCCTCTTATTTTATTATATGAGAAAAAATAGTATACTATAACTAGGAAGTTGATATGATAAGTTTAACTGTTTAAGTGAATAGATTTTTGGAGGATAAATCAAGGATGCGGAAAGCCTTTTTTATATCCGGCCCTTTGTATGGTTTGGTGAATCTGAATGCTGCAGCGGAACAACCAACAGGCGACTACGTCCGCACAAGCAGTGGCAGAGCAGAAAACAAACTGAGGCGTCCTTGTCCACCACCCAGGCATCACCATCATCCACGTCGGCGACTGGAGATAAAGGTGCCACGGCCACCGGATGGTCTACGTCCGCCAGCGCATCGCGGCGGTTGGCGTGCAAGCAAATGCGGCCACGATCGTATTGGTCCACTGGAGGACACTGGACCTGCACGTGCACATTTGGACGGACCGGCACATGGAAAATGGACAAGGACAACGTCCCCGACCTGTCTGTCCTGTCATCTCCTCATCCACACACGTCCACGGCGGACGTGGAGCCTGCAGGTTTCTTGACCGGGCTGCACCGGCGACGTGCGCATGGCCTGGGTCCACAGAACGCAGCGGCCCGAGCCCCGACACGGGCCGCTTCCCACTTTTCTGGGGCCGCCGGTCGAGGGCAGCGGAGGCGGTCGGCCTTCTAGCAGCAGCAGAGCCCAAGTGGAGTGCCAACCGCGGCCTGGTCCAGTGGACGCGAACGACACAGAGACCGCGCCGGGCGCTCCAAGCCGTTGTTGCTACAAGAAAACAAGGCCCACCGTCTAATTACCTGCGGAATGGCCCGCTATGCGCCTCCGTAACTAGTAACTTGTGGGGTGGCCTTTTTCAGTTTTTTTCCTTTCTTCACCGGAGTATATGGCTTCGTTGCGCCATCTCTGACTTCGTTGCGATTTCTCAGCCTGGGCGTTCGGTTTAAACCGGTCGTTCGGTTCGGTTTTTTTTATTTCCCATAATTTCGGTTTCTAGGAAAGGGACGTCGATCGGTTTGTGGAAAATCGAAGAACCGATAACATCGGTTTCGGTTGTTTAGTTCGGTTTTTCGGTTTAGACCGAAAAAACCGATGTCTGAACTGCACACAGGAATGACAGGATTCAGACCTCAAACACTAAAACACAGGCACAAAATTCAGAACTGACACAAAATGAAGACACAAAATAGCTCAAAGTATTCACTGACATGGTGACAGATCTCTATTGTTTTGGGTAATTGATGAAACCTAAGTACTAACCTAGCTCTAAGTGGATGAGTAGGTTAAGTACACAAGGTGATGAGAAAAGGTGACAAGTGATGGAGCAAAGGAGGCTAAGGAGACAGCTAGCAAAGGTTCCACACTTGGTGAAGAAGAGAAGAGGAGGAGTCCCTAAAGCTTTTCAAGGCAAAGGTATAATAGGGTTTTTCTATTTTGGTGATCAAGATACCTAGTGGGTGTGATCACATTTAGGATAGATAACAGTACTATAAAGAGAGGAAAATAGTTAGTGGTTACACCTATCAAGTGTCATTAGGAGTTCATTACATGCATTGCATCTAATCCTAATGAATAACCCTTGTAAAACTTGTTAAAATATGTCACACACATGCACAAGTCAGTGAAACACTTGGTGGTTGCACATGTGAACAAGGGAAGCAAAGAAGAAAGAATTCAGATCAAGACAGAAGCTCCGGACCAGTTATGCTTGGAGCACCGGACCATGAGGAGTGGTCCGATGGCTGCTCCCAGCACTGGCTGACAACTAAGGAAGCTCTGGATTAGAGGCTAAATGAAGCTCCGGACCATAGGCGAGTGGTCCGGTTGCTCAGTCAACTGCAGAGCAGGAGTCAAAGGAGGCTCCAGACCACTCGACATGGTCCAGTGGACTAGTCCGATGGTGGGGTCCGGAGCTAGGGTGCTCTCTGCATGGAATGATCACGACTCGGTGGAGGCTCCGGACCACTCGGCATGGTCCGGTGGTGCAATCCGGAGGTGTGGTCCGGTGGTCGGGTGCTTACTGGACTCAGACTTTGGCTGAGGCAAAAGCGTCGGACCAGACGTCGGACCAAGGCGTCAGACCAAGGCGAGTGGTCCGACGGTGGCTAATCCAGCGCGCCAACGGTCGAATTACAAAGCGTCGGACCACCCGCTATGGTCCGACGGTGATGGCCAAAAGTGGTCCGGTGGTCACGTTTCAGCAACTCCAAAAGTGAAAACGGCTAGTTTCTTTGAGGAGGCTATATAAGGGTATGTGGTTGGTTCAAGGAACCTCTTTTGCACATTTGGCTATTGCATACTCTTGTGAGCAAAACACACACACTCTCACTCATCTCTCTTAGTTGATTGTTCATCCATTTGAGAGGATAGAGTGTTCAAGTGCATTGCATGAGTGATTCATCTTAGTGGCACTTAGGAGTTGATACCGCTGCTAGTTTCTTGTTACTCTTGGTGATTGTCATCACCTAGAAGGTTTGGAGCAAGCGGTGTGGATTCGAGAAGCTTGGTGATTGTGCTTCGTTGACCACAAGTGGTGATTGTGAAGGGGTTCTTGTGCCTTCCCTGTGGGAGATCGTAAAGGTAACTCTAGTGGATTGCGCGTGTCGTTGAGTGCCCTCTCTTGTGTTGGTTGTGCGGCACTCGGTGAAGGGTTTGGCGTGTGATGACAATTAGCTCGTGAACCTCCAAGTGAGTGAGCCGACACAACGAGGACGTAGCTAGTTGGCAAACTAGTGAACCTCGAGAGAAAATTCAAGTGTCAACCTTGTCTCTCCTTGTGTGATTGGTTGGTGATCTACGAGCTCTTATTGTGATTGGATCAATCCTCTTCTCGGCGGTATAATCACCTTCACCTCCTTTGCATTTACCTTATTCGTACGTGTTTAGTATATTAGGTTGTGCCTAGAGGGCTATTAGACTTGAGTAGGATTTGAGTGATCCTAGAGCTATATTAGGATAACATTGTGGTAGGGGGCTTCGCATCCTTTAGTTTGCTATTGCTAGTTAAAACTTCGCCACCTTATTGCCTAACTTGTTGTTGAGTTTGTTTTAAGTTTTCAATTTAGGCTATTCACCCACCCCTCTAGCCTTGGATAGGACCTTTCACATCGCCATACACATCCATCCGTAGATGAACACAACCACACATGCATAACTACTCAGAAATCATAACTCAGAACTGATACAGAATACAGAATATGGCCATACACAGCCATCCGTAGATGAACACAACCACCGTCGAGTCCTCTCCGAAGTGGCGAAGTGGCTCAGGCGAAGTGGCCCGCCTAGTGCTTGAGTCCCCCGCCGGCGCGATTGCTGGCTGCTCTGCTCTGCCCGGTCTCACGCCCACCGCCGCCCACCGCCTGCTGTTGCCCGGGAGCTCGGCTGCCCACCTCACGAGCGCGACCGACGTTGCCCGCGGCCCCGCGTTGCCACCCCCCGCCGGCGCGACTGCTGGCTGCTCTGCTCTGCCCGGCCTCACGAGTCATGACCACCGCAGCCTGCCGCCTGCTGTTGCTCGGCTGCCCACCTCACGACCGCCTGCCGCCTGCTGCTGCCCCGCGTCGCCACCACCGATGTTGGCCGACACTCCAGCAGGGTGCGGAGTGCGCCGCGCCGTCGACGCCGCCTCCGATCCACCGCGGCTGGGTGAGGTAAGGGTTAGGGTTACTGGGTTAGAGAGTCGACTCCTTAGTCCTCCACTCCTGGAGTTGGGTTGGTGGGCTGCCAGGGAGTGGTGGGCTGGCTCAGACACTTAGTGACTCGCGCGTCGCGCCTGGTGAGCAGTAGCGAATTCCGAATTGCGAGTGAATGTTCGGTTCCTCAGTACATCGGTTCGGTTTGGGGTACAAACCGAAGCCGAAACCAAGCACCGAACATCACAGATATCGAAACCGAAGCCGAACCGAAAAACCGACATATCGGTTCGGTTTCGGTTCGGTTTGGTTCGGTTCGGTTTTTGGGTTTCGGTTAAAATATGCCCAGGTTGAGCAATTTCCGGCGGAGAAAGAAACTAGGCCGTATTTGGTTTGGCTGCCACATTTAGATACTATTTGGTCTATGGTTTTTGTAAGATTTGTTGTGAATGATGGACTGTACAAAAGCAGCTATAAAAAAGTAGCCCTAGAAAAAGCACAAGGGCTGTTTGGTAAAACAAGTGTGACTTTTAGAAAGCACCTATTAGCAGACCCCACATGTCATTCGCAGTCCACCCCACTAACTCTCTCTCTCCCTCACTGAGGACCCGCTAGTCATCTTCCTCCTCCTCTCTCAACGATGAGCAAAGCAGCCACACCGGGGTTGGAGGGTTCGGCTAGCAGCCATGTCGGGGTAGGGGTAGAGGCCTGCGCTCGCCCGGCCATCCCGAGCAAAACATCGTGTGCACGGGGATGGGCAAGCCAGTGAGCAGCCGCATTGGCGCAGAGATGGAACGAGATGCGTTTGACCTTGGGCCTCTCTTCGTCTTCACTAATGGGTCCGCGTAGTGCTTTGACCTTGGACGTGAAACACCCGACCATGGGTGGGAGACACCAGATCCTGGGACGACGAGTTCGCCACTCCTTGACGAACCTCCACCATTAGAGCTAGGGGTATGCTTGGGAGATGCACCACCATGGCCTGTTGGAGCAGACCGGTTAGGGTGATACATAGTCGTGGCCGCCTAGAAATGCGTCATTGCCTGTAGCATGACTTCAAGATGTGTTGCCGCCTAGAGCCTAGGGTTCCTCGCGTGGCCGCCATGGGTCCTTGACTCCTCATGGCCTGGGGTGAACATGGCAGAGGTCTTCGTCGGGCATCGAGGATAGGGCAGAGGGGCACCAACCACCAGGGATAAGGCGAGGGTCACGTGCGGAAGAAGAGCTCGCATGACCGGTGTGGGGAAGAAAAGGTAAAAGAGCTACAACTCAGAATATTTTTATAAATAAAAAAACAAAGAGAATGATAAGCTATCTTTTTATAAAGAGTTATGCTCACATACTTTCCTATGTGTGTCTATGCTTATATATTTTTTATATATTAGCATGTTAGCTTACTATATTTTTAGTCTTTTTTAAGTTCATATATATGAGTTAGCAAATTGACTCTATTGTTGAGGGTGCCATGATGCTCCCTTTGATGCCTGTATCACCACTGAAGTGAAATTTTACAGCGCATGGAAATAACGAGAGCCCACGGTTTCGTTAGATCTGATGGTCTAAAAATAGAAAGAACCAAATGGAGAGAAACTTAAGTTGTGGGCCGGAACGAAAAACTCTGCGGACCTGGAACTGGTTTATAACTAAATTTAGAGGGTATAATAGTATTTTTTATGTCTTCCAAGCTGCTTCTCTGAATCAAATCAAGGAGATGCTTTTGTGAAACGAAAATGGAGACGGCCAGACCTCCAATAATGGACCTCAATTATTATCGTTACTTCCTGCACCGTGCCGAAGAGGGTAGAGGGCCGGGCCACCACCGCTCGTCGGGGCTCATCAGTGACGCGTCAATATTTAAGGCCGCACGTCGCCGCCGCTGGTCCCCCTCCCTTCCCCTTCGGCATTTCGCCGGGGGTTGAAGGGAGCGGGGATCCATTGTTTTCAATAAGTTTTTCCACTAGATCGAGTCTTTAGGGTTAGAGTTTCTCCATGCCAAAGTTCTTGGTATTAGAGTTTTATCTCCTCTTTCTCCTCTTCTCCGCCAATGGTGAAGGAGAAGGGTGGAATCCTTTTCTCCATGGCGGTTTCGTTGAAGACGAGGGCGACAATTTCGGCGTCACCATCTTCATCGACATGACGACATGGAGATCCTTGTTTCCGGACGGCGACATCAAGGCGGAGATGATGTCGCCGCCATGGAATAATTTTCTCCGGTCTTTTCTTCGTTTTGTTGTGGTTAGATCTGGCCACAATGAAAGACTAGAGAGAATATCCTTCAGATCAGTCTTCCTCATTCTTCGGTGGCAGAAAGAAGAAGAAGGAAGACACCAGCAAGAAGAAAAAGATTCTCAATTCCATCTACAAGAATGTTGGTCGTCCGTTGGGCATCTGTTCTCAGGCTTGCCGCTATTACTGGTGCCGAGTATTTGCCTGTGCGGTTATCTATACGAAGCGTCAAAAATGTTTGGTTTTGAGATTTGGAGCTTTTCACGATGTGGATATATTTTAGATGAAAATCAGTTTCTGGATATATCTAGTGTAATCCAGAGTGCTCGTAATATGTTGATGTACCCAACTATTATATAATATAATTCTTCTTTCGTCGTAAAAAAAAATATTGCGAAATGCCGCCACCGTCTCCGGTGCCACACCATACCACTCCGATCCCTAGCGCGCGCGAGGCCTCTACTTCTCCATAACATGTCCATCGTCCTGAACACGGTCATCAGTGAGGACGCCGCACCACCGTACCGCAGGTTAACGAGGAACGCGAGCAAGCTATGTAGGAGAAGAGCACGACATCGCAACTTGCCACACTACAGTTCTTCTGCATGCACCTTGTTGCCATCCGCGGGGAGGCCGGAAATCCCACGCTGAGGCACTACTCTGCTCTGAACGAGACCCATCATTTCTGTCGCTGCGCAGGCCGTCCCTCTCGCCGTGCCGACCTTCGCACCAGCCGTGCGCGCTCGCCGCATCCCATGCCCACGAAGGCCGCCCGCACCGCACGCTGCGGCATGTGCCCACGCCGTCCTCCGCGCTGGCCGTGTGCTCGCCAACACAATCCGCACACGTCTGTTGCCCCGCCCTTCCCCTTCACAATGGTAACGCTGATCGGTTGGCACATCCCATATGTCCGCGATGGCCACCGCTGGCCGTGTCCGTGACTGTAGCTACTCGCCGTGCAGCCCTCCGCGATGGCCTCGCATGCGGTGCCCGCGATGGCTGACCGCTCGCCGGCCGTGTGCTGTGCCAACGCCAGCCCACAGTGTTGGAGACCCTATCACCCTACGGCGACCCTACATATATATGGACAAACCATGCATGCATATGTAGAGTGGGTGGACAGACACCCTCCTGTAGCTTGACACCGTGCTGGCAAACGACCCTGCTAGCTTGCAGTTCCATGCACTGTACGGTGGCCCTCCACTCCAAGTGACAAAGCAAGCAATGTGTGGCCGCCCTGCCTTTTGACATGGTCATTAGCCAGACAATTATGGCTAGCTCCGGACGTGAGACCATCTTAGGAATTAATAATGTGGTGCCACAGCGTCTTGTACTCTCCAGTCTCCACTGGATGCATGGAACACGTCAGCACGTCCATGGCGACGGATATCCTCAATGGGTGTGCGCCGTGCGGAGCTGGCGCAGACGTGGTTGGAGGTGGCTCTGAATGCCTGGCATCCTCCATGAAGCCCCCGGGGCTCGATCGAAGCAGGCTGCCGCTGCCGGGGATGACAACAAGCTCGCAATGTGCCCGTGAACGGCATGCAGGCACCTTCCCCTTCCCCCTCGGCAACTGGGGAGGGCAGCGGCGGGGACCCCATGGATGATTTCTCGGAGTCGTTGAAGGACAAATTACCCTGGATGCATGCCGAACCGAACAAGGGTACCACGTCAGGGTTGAGGCTGGCCATCGCTTCGTCCCTAGCTAGGTGACACCAGTGGCTAGAGCGATAAAGGCCACTGCCACGGTCACACAGTGGGTGGGATGCAGGATGGGGGATCATCTAGAGTTGCAAGACATCCCAATGGGAGAACGACGTGTGGGTGGAGGGGTGTTGTTTAGTGGCCGCGACGTTGAGGGTGGATGGCGGTGAGTGTGGCTTTGGCCGCCGGGCCCGGAGTGGGAGGTGGTGGAGCTCAGCTCAGAAGAGCGTCACCTCTTACACGCCAGTGGGTGCAGGGCTTAATGAATATAATGATCACGTTAGCCACATACTTTAAAAGATGAGGTGTTGTAGCATGTATAAGGAAGAATGATGGACAATGATCAAATACACTCTCGTATGTACTTTAATAACTTGATATATAAATATAGATTCTTAGGAGCACAACAACATATGATCCACGACTAAAAACAGAGTATAGCGACTAAATTATACATGAACATAAATAGTGGCATTTTCTATCTTAAAAGGCTATATAGCGGATTATAGAGACATCTATAACAAGAAATTTAAAACAATGGTGGGGCAGACAAGCGTGAGTGGCCGAGAGTCATGCTGGTCATGGCCCATCGTACAAGTGAGCAGGGAGCTTGGGCTCAGGTACGGCCTCGAGCGGGACCATTCGCGACATGGACAGACCGGATTTCTCCTCCATGCTCAGGTCGTCCACACCCACGCCATCGGGGAGCCTCCACGCAAAGGCTTGAAGAAGGTTTGCTAGCATCAGCTGCACCATCTTCACCCCGAGGTCGACGCCCGGGCACATCCGGCGGCCGGACCCAAACGGGAGGAACTCCAAGTCGTGGCCCTTCAAGTCCACCTTGCTCCCCACGAACCGCTCCGGCCTGAACTCCTCCGACGCGTCGCCCCACAGAGCAGGGTCGCGGGCAATGGCCCAGATGTTCACCAACACGCGCGTGCCGGCCGGGATATCGTAGCCGCCCACGGAGGTGTCCTCGCGGGACAGCCGGGGCGTGAGCAGCGGCGCGGGTGGGTGCACGCGGAAGGTCTCCTTCACCACAGCCTCCAGGTACGCGAGGCGCGGGATGTCCGCCTCCGTGACCAGCCTGCCACCGCCGACGACATGGTCCAGCTCCTCTGTGGCCTTGGCCATTGCCACAGGATTCTTTAGAAGCTCCGAGAGAGCCCACTCGGTGCCAACTGCTGAGGTATCCGCGCCAGCGGCGATGACGTCCTGCATTCATCAAAAAATGTCCAACAGAATCACATATAGTAGTATACAAGAATGGAGTGACTGTTGAAGGAAGTGAAGTCTTTATTACGAGAATGAATGCCTTGATGCCACCCCGCTCGATGGGAGCCTCAAGGCTGGCATCGTCGGCGAGCAGCAGCAGCTGGTCCACCATGTCCCTGGGCACAAAGCCCTCGCCCTGTCGCCGCCGCCGCTCACTGTGCTCGCCCACCACGTGCTCCAGCAACGGGTCGAACATTTTGTTCAGCCTCTTCATCCTCTCAATGTACCCCTCTAGGTCCAGAAAGGCGAGCCACGGGATCACGTCCCCGACGTTGGACACGCCGTTGAGGAAGAAGAACTCCTCGATCATCCACCGGAACGCCTCCGGCGGCATCACCGAGCCGGCGCCGTCGAAGATGTACTTCTTGCCTAGCGCCATGCGCGAGATCACGTTGAAGCTCGCCATGACGAGGTGGTCCTTGAGCCGCACCACCGCACGCGCGTCGCGGGACGCGGCTGTCGACACGTCCCGCAGCATGCAGCGCACCTCCTCGCTGCGGATGTGCTCCGTGGATCTGATCCGGCCCTCGCTGAGGAGCTCGCTCTGGTACAGCTTGCGCCCCTGGCGCCAGTACGGGCCGTACGGCGCCCACAGCACGTCGGAGGTGTCGTAGAGGATGTGCTTAGCGGAGGCCACGGCGGGGCGGTCGAGGAACACCAGGTCGTGAGTCTTGAGGAAAAATCTCGCCATGTCCACCGATGAGCCGACGACGACGGGGTAGGAGCCAAACCGCAGCGACATGAGTGGCCCGTACCGCGTGGAGAGCTCGTGCAATGAGCGGTGCGGGAGTGACCCGATCAGGTTCAGGTTGCCGATCACCGGCCATGGCCGAGGGCCCGGTGGCAGCATGTACTTGCTGGAGCTGGCGGACCACCGCCGGCGCCGAAGGAGCACGGCTACAAGGAATAGCACGAAGCCGAGGCCGAGGAGTAGTAGCTCCATCGTCGATCAGAATGCGGTGGACTTGTTTTTGCTTCTACTTTATGTGTGTAGTCAGCCAGGAGTAACAGCAATCGCTGTTTTATGACAGTGACGGGGGATCAGAGCAGATATCACAACTGAACAAATCACGATTGTCTTGCCACAAGAAATTCATGTTTGGCCTACGAGAGGGGTAACCCAATGAAAATCATACACACAAAAAATCACACATAAAACAACTGCCCGATCCAAACCTTGAGAATACGTGACCGCCGCTATTATTGGAGTTCAATAAAGGACACTTTGTGTCGGCGTCCTGGTATAGGACATGTTTCGATAAATCAACTAAACTTTATCTAGCTAAAACTAACTACCATGTATCAAACAGTTTAACTTAAATTTTAGCTAAAGTTTAGCTACTTCAATATAGTTAAAGTTTGGTTGAATCTATTAGCTGGAGTATCCAAACACTCAGCTAAAATTTAGCTATGACATCTTTTAGTTGGATTTATTCAAACATGCCCGCATGTGATACCCATGCCTACTGATTAATACTGCATTATACATATATATCTTATGCGTTATACACTGTTAGCTTTCGTCCGCATCGATGGTCCGAAGCTCTCACCTATCAATTAGCATGTTTGTTGAGTTTGTGGCTGATGTTCATTCTTGTCAATTGTGCGAGTTCGTGGCTGATGTTCATTCTAGTCAATTGTGCGAGTCTGTGGCTGATGTTTATGTTGTCTCTTAGCCAGATATTTGTTATACACTTTGAAAAGTTGTATTAAATAAAGGCTATGATAAAAGAAAATATGAGACATACACTATCGAAAATTGGCTCTCCGCTAGTGCCAAAGATTTTGTCGTAGTGTTATTTTCGGCACTCGGCAAATAACACTTTGCAAAAAAAAAAATCGGTAAAGAAGTTTTTTGCCGAGTGTATTTTTACACTTAGCAAATAAGCTATTTGTCGAGTGTTTTTTTTTCGACACTCGGCAAAGAACTTCTTTGCCTAGTATTCTTTTTACACTAGGCAAAGAAAATTTCGAATCACATTTTCAAGCAGTAAATTATTTCAAATGAGAAGATTTTTAACTACAAAATTGTATAACTCATCAAGATGTATGATGGTTTTTTTGGTGATTTTTTCATATGATAAAGTGAAAGTATTTTTTTTCACAAATCTTGCTTATCTTAGATTTGTGAAAAATATTAGAGTGATCATACCGGATAAACAAATGACCAAACAACTAAAATAATTTTTTTTTGGATCTCAAAAGGTTATGAAATTTTGTAGTTGATAACTTTTTGGTTTGAAATAAACTTATCAGTTGTAAAACTGCGTTTGAATTTTTTAGTTTTTTATTGGCAAATCTAAGATAAGCAAGATTTGTGAATTTTTTTTTTGTCTATTTCATTAAGGAGAGAAAGAGTGTTACAAACCCAAATGGACACGGTAATCCCGAGATTACCGATGCCTACAAACACAAAAGGGGGAAAGAGAGATTACAACGCAAAAAGAAAAAAAAGGAACGACATTGTTTTGAGGCTGTCCAATTTAGACAAGGGACAGCAGCAACTGGAGGTGCCTGTAGCCGGCAAGACACCACTCCGAGATCTCCACTGCCATGGTTGCAACTAGTTCTACAGGTGTCTGTGCTTGGAGATTGAAAGTTCTATTGTTCCTCAGACTGTCTCCAACAACTGACCTATCACGCTACCCAAATGCAAAATGCCTGCTCCATCACAAGAAAATGCCCTCCAACAGACGAGGCAAACTGGAAACCCATTTTGGGTGGGACTCCATGGACAACGCAAATATGCGTAGTCTCTCTCCTCGACCCAAACTCTGGCGTACCGCACAGGAAGCGCAGGGACGGGGCAGGCGGGACTGCGCGCGGTCGCGACTGGGAGCGGCCTGCGTGGCTAGGCGGGACCGGCGTGGCGGGAGCCGCCGGCGTGTGCGGGGATCCGGCGCTGCGGGAGCCGCCGCCATGGCGGGGAGCCAGCGCGGCGGAACCGCCGGCGTGGTGGAGATCCGGCGCAGCAGGAGCCACCGGCGTGGCGGGGAGTCGCGCGGTGGGAGCCGTCGACGTGGTGGGGATCCGGCGCAGCGGGAGCGGCCGGCGTGGCGGGAAGCCGCCACGGCGGGAGTCGCCGGCGTGGCGGGGAGCAGCCGGTGCAGCGAGAGGAGCGGGCGTCGTTTTCTTCTTCTTCTTTTTTTGCGTCTCTGCTGTTGGAGAAGGGTATATTTGGGTGCGTGATTTTTTTGGTGTGGGTGACCCATACGATCGAATGCCTCTTCTATTTGGGTTCCAGAGACAGTCTCAGCGCTGAAGATCTCCGTCTTCCACAGCCTGCGCGCCTGCCGCCAGTACGCGCCGTAGGGTGCCCAGAGCCAGGGGCGTCCCTGAGGCCGTGCGAACCGTGCGACCGACTGGGCCTCCAAAAATTACGGGTCCCAAAATTTATTAAGTATCCTAAGTATATATAATAATTTTATAATTTATTTTAATTAGTAAATCAGTAATAGTTATTTTTTTGGTCTATAAACGTAGTTTAGTGGAGCACATAAATCTATTTATCATAACATACTTTTTTTCCTCTCGGGAAACAGTCTATCATCAGTGTCTTTTAGAGAACATCATAAGCTCTTTAATTTAATCTTTTGTGCATTGTCTTTGTACACCAACTGATCTCGGCTCTGTTCACATAAACTACTTTCAACTTGTTTCAGCTTATTCTCTCTCACTGAACACTATTCAATCCATCGGAGTCAGCCAGCTTTCTATCAGCAGAGCCCTACTGTTATTGTTATAACTTACAAGCCAGGAAAAAATAGCGCGCTATAGCGTTGAAATAGCGCCGCTATAACGTCCAGAAGCAGCTATCCCAATGTTCATTAGCGCACTATAGTACCGAATAGCGTTAAAATAGCGTCGAATAACGTCAAAATAGCGTTTTTGCCAAGCTCCCACTAAATTTTATAGCACACGATTTTTTTTCTTTGCTTACAAATTATGTCTTCATAAAATCAGATTAGGAAATATGAATGAAAAAATAAAAATAAATATTTTAAAAAAAATTACAATAAAAAATAGGTCTTCACTTACTTTCCGAACTGGGTCTACAATTTTATCCAGACGCCCCTGCCAGAGCACGTCGGAGTAGTTGTAGCCGGTGTGCCTGCCCGACGCCATCCTCGGGCGATCGATGAACGCCAGGTCGTGGGTCTTGAGGATGGACCTCGCGGCGTCGACGGAGGAGCCGACGACGACGGGGAAGGAGACGAACCGGAGCGACATGAGTGGCCCGTACCGCTTGGAGAGCTCATGGACGGAGAGGTGCGGGAGCGTGCCGATCAGGTTGAGGTTGCCGATCACCGGCCATGGCCGAGGCCTGGTGGGAGATTTCAGCTTGCGCTTATTGGGATTCCAGCGCCCGAGGAGAATGGTTGTCAGAAAGAGTGCAGTGGCGAGCACGACGGCGACCAAGGTGACCACTGGCACCTGTGGTAGTAGCTCCATTGGAACGGGCACATCGGAGGGAGAGGGGCGGCTTTGAAGTGATTATATATACTGAAATGAAGTACGGAGTATTAGATAAGTGTTCGTTTCGTGATAGTTTTTTATATTAGAAAAAAACAAACCATATTGTAATTTTGAATGGAGTATATTGAATCAAATTATAAAATGGTTAGGTTCCCTAGTTTCATCAAAATTTTAATAACCGGTTCCGTTACATGTTCAGTGTATATTTTAATTTCGTAGTGTAGTCAAATAGGAACGGGTTCATCAGTTTCTAGATTTCTAGTTCCACGTACATGCCTACAACTAAGGCTGGACGAAAAACTCGAAACTCGCTAACTCGCTCGTTAATGACTCGGCTCGAGCTCGACTCGTTTTATAATGAGCCAGCTCGTTTTATAACGAGCCAGCTCGTGAGCTGCTCGTTAGCTCGAACGAGCCAGATAATTTGTCAGGTCAAATGAGCAGCATATTAAAATCGGCCTAGGTCAACCCAATTAGCACAAACCCCAGGCAAATATAGAAGTCCCCTTGACTCTCATTCCCACCCGGCCACTCCTACATCTGCGGTGCGCAACAGATAGAGCAATCAACGAGTCTTTCTTTTATAATTTCCCTAAAATATGTTTTTATGATTTGGTTCGCGAGCCTAACGAGCCGAGCCGAGCTGCTCTTCTAGCTCGTTTGCATAACGAGTCGAGTCGAGCCAGAATGCTAACGAGCCGAGCTATAAAGAGCCGAGCTGGCTCGATATCCAGGCCTACCTACAACCTCACTGTTAAAATGCAAATAGTACAGGTTTGTTTGACACAGCCCAACTTCACCGGTGACTGATTATTATTATTTTTAGAAAATAATTTTATGAGCAATTTTGAAAAAAAATATTTAACAAAACAGCTTCACCAACAACCTTTATTTATATTTATATTTATATTTATATTTATATTTATATATATATATATATATATATAGTTACTCTCACATGTTATTTTTATATTTATAATGTATATATGAACCGACAAGTATATGTAAATAAAGTATATGATCATACTAGACTATTTAGAGTAGTATATATATAAAGTATGCAAGTATACTAGAGTATCTGATCATACTTATTTTATATACTATAATAATAGTATTGTAATAATAATAATATATGGTCATACTTGAGCTGTTGTGAGCTGTACCAAACATACTTGAGCTGTTGTAAGCTGTACCATTAGGCCCTATGTATTAACATTGAGTCGGCAGAGAGAGCAAATAAGTTTTACCCCCAGTTCAATATTTAATAACAGGCAATAATACACTTGTACATACAGACAACAAAAATGGAAGAAAAAAAAGGGAATATTGCACACCACATACAGGTATCCGGTTTTTTTCGTTTCCAAAATACATACATTAGCTAATAGCCTAAGGAATGCCGAGCCTAGGATACCTGCGGCAGGACAGGAGTGGAGCTCAGCCATTTGGTGTGGGTATCAACGCCAGCATTTGGTTCTTGATGATGCCCATGCACATTTCGATGTCTCTGAAGATCGGGATGTTCTGGGAGCTGCACGGTTGTACGCTTGACAGTGCTGAATCCAGGATGTGCGCGACTTCAGCAGGGTGGTACTGCTTCTCCGTGCAGTTCTGGTGAATGGAACAGATGGAAGCTTTAGACCCACTAGGCACCCGGGGGGGGGGGGGGGGGGTTGAATGTAAGTGTAAATAACGTGTGGTGCTTGGATGATTAACCTTTATCATAAGCATCATAGCTACGCAGGATGATATCAACTCTTTGGGAAATTGAGCTTCCGAATCACAGCCTTTCGGCAACTTTGAATTGTTGTTTGCTGCAGGGGCAGTTGTGCAATTATCATGATAAGATGTGTTTGACTGTCCTGAATCAGGAGGTATCCGTCTTATGCCAAGTATACTTGAACCAGAGCCAGTACCACGGCTATTCAAGTGATCTAGTGCTTCCCCTATTTTTGCAAAAGCATTCTCTCCTTCACTCACTTTGCACATAGCCTGGTAAAAGGGGAAAATCACAACAATAAGTGCATTTAAACAAATAAGATTTAAATGTGAGCAAGGGAAGAAAATTCTTAAATGTATGTAGCACCAAAAATGGATCCATAGAATAAAATAGGTAATGCTTCAACCAAACAGAGAAATTCTAAAACTATATGAACCCTCTAATCAGACAAAAGACATAACAAACAAGAGTTTGGCACATGGAAGCTGCCCCCAACAAGCTGACAGCGCATCTCAAAAGGAAAATTCCAATTTGAAGTTATAACAAGTTCATGATTAACTTTAAGAAAATTCAAACAGAGGTGATTGGGTAAAAAGGGTCCAAGGTTCTATTACTTCGATCATGAACTCAGCATTTAGTATTTATTAGACAGGTAATTTATATTCCAGTAAGTAGGAATTACTGAGTAGTGAGCACTCACTACTGAGTAAGTTTATTGATTTCCTGTCAATTCAAATCTTAACTTCAAAATTTTATTGTCACCTCAGAAAGAAACATGGAAAGCAATGCTCATTCAATTCAAAATGCAGAGACAACAATTCAAATTATGTACATAGATAAGTACTCCCTCCGTCTCAAATTATAAAACGTTCCAAGAATCTTGGAGAGTCAAAGCATCTCAAGTTTGACCAAAAATTATAGAAAAAAACTATAAATATTTATGATATTAAATAGACATGTTATGAAAATATAATTGATAACGAATCTAATAAAACTTAGTTGACATCATAAATGTTATTATATTGACATATAACTTTGGTTAAAGTTGAGATAGTTTGACTCTCCAAGATTCTTAGAACGTTTTATAATTTGGAACGGAGGGAGTAAATCAGAACCATGAGGAACCCTAGGCCAGATAGCCTGATATGATACAGAAAAGAATACAAATAATTCTGGCCAACAGACCTGGATAGCAACATCAACCATCATTCTTGCCCTGCACTTTGAAGTCTCGATAACTTCAATCACTTGAGAATCAGACTCTGGATTAACATAACTAAAAAGGTTATAAGGATCTGATGCTCCAGCAAGAGCTATGCCATTTTCCATGAATTTAGACTGCCCTGGATTCCCATGATATGTATTCCGTTGGCGAAGCGAAAGCAAAGCTGCAGCCACCTGCGTAGGTAAAAGTGTAGTATCATTCACCTAAGTAGGTAAAACCAAAATTATTAAAGTGATACTTGAACTGGGGAAGGTTACTTGATCATTCGAATCTCTTAGCTGCACAAGCACCATAGCGTATTGCTTCCTGAAATGCTCCAAGTCTTTAATAACTTCCCCATCCCTCTGCTTTCCAGACACTTCTTCATTCATGTGCCTCAACTCCACCAGCAAAGCTTCCTACAAAAAGAATCATAGTTCATCATAAATCACTTGAATAATGTGAAATTTAAACACGTATATATTCAACAAATCATTCCGAGTGGATTATCCCCATTTTATACTTCATACTCTCTAAAAAAACCAGTAGCCTATTACAAGTATCCATTGTTCATGTCTAGACTACATCTTAACACTAGTCAAGGCCCTCAAGTCTAGCGTCTAGACAGCATGGTACACAATTAGACTGTCTAGATGACAACTATTCAAGATTAAGTGCTAGTCATGGTATGAGTTTGTGCTTTGTGCTAAAAGAGTTGTTTTGCTATTTGCTATGTAAGATAATCTGCTGCACCCTTTAATTGTTTTGCTGCAGGGAGTTGGCATTGGGTCAATTCCTTTCTATCCTTTCCCTCTCCCACCTTACTGCTGTAGGTATGGCAATAGGCCACTTAGTCAGGGCTTACCTTAGCCATGTAGTGTAGTTGGAGGCTGATCTCAGCTCAGGTAGTACTAGTATACCCGGTGTAGTTGGTAAATTCCTATACCCTATATATATGATGCCGATAGAAAGGGCAGTTCCTATACCCCAGGTGAACTGGTTGTCACCAGTGCAGGTAGGCCGGTTGCCAACATGCTAGTATTTGCTTATATCAACCAGAAGCTGGAACTTGTTGTAATGGATGAGTGAGAGGGAGGGGGAGAATGAGAGAGAGAGAGAGAGAGGGATGAAAATAAGGCACAAGCCTTGTTGCACTTGCCTTTTTATCAAGAGCGCGTGATAGCTCACCAAGAGCTCTTATATCAGCTTCTCTTTCCTGTATCTGCGAAAGTGTGCATGGTTGATTGTACATTGACTGTTGTGTTGCTGCAACCTCATTAACTGTCGATTTGGCCTGTGCAATAGAATAAATTAGAGTCATCCTATTGAACAAATCCCAAAATGAATGCATTTAGCTTATTCTACATTGACTATAGAAAGGTAAATAGCTTCCACATCAAACATGCTACCTTGGCTTGCGTCATTAAGGTACTCATCGGATGACCAGTATGGAAGGTTGCATCTGCACCATTCAAATTCAATGTGGATCTTGCTGCACCTCCGGTAGCCAATTCTTTCATCTGATCCTCATATTTTACTTCTGATAAGTGTCTGTAATATCCATTGATGATGTTTTGCTGTCTGAGAGATTCAGGGAAATTTTCCAGAGGATGTAGGGGCATGCAGTCAATATCCTGCAAAACAAGTTCTTTTCAGTAAACCATATTTGACATGCCAACTCTTTCAAGAGTTTCATCATTGCATTAATATTTGTTATTTATATTTGAGTAGAGCTGAAACATCATTCATAGAGAGGTAAATAATCTTCCACAAGCATTTCCCTAGTTGTCAAGAGATAGGCATAAAGGAAACGTGTACAACTGTACAAGGAATACAAACAACAGATTAGAGGATAATGAACTGCATGGATCCCATTGAGGCAAATTATTCCCAACCAAAAAAGTAATGTCATGGTTTAGCATTTGTGGTGGATATTACAGTGCACTTTTCTTCCATCATTTTGGATGCACAATGTATTACTAGCGATGTAGAAAAAAACCTATGCAAAAAAATTAGATTCCACAATATGCACAGCAACCAAAGAAGACAGTAAAACCAAGGACACTTGGTTGAAATATATGTGATATAACAAAGGAAACACAAGGAACAAACATACAGAAAATCACTCTCTCAGAGTCTAAGTTCAGAAACATGACATTCATGTGCATTTGTGGGTACAGGGCAGAGGACCAAGGCAGACTCTTCTCTGGTGATGTAAATGCTAAAAAGGCTCCGAGGCTAAAAAGGGCCAAAAGAGATGAGACTAGGAACCCTTTTATTCATTCCCAGTGTTCTATAGGCTCTAGGCAAGCAATGCAGCATGTACCGATAGGACAGTGGAGTTATTATTAGAGTCATGGTGATATCTGGAGTACAGGTAAATAGGTAATCATAAATAAGCTGAAAGCATTTAAGTCAAAAGACATCAATAAAATGGTCAAAACATAAGTGATATAGTAGCTGATTACCTTCACAAGCTCAACACCTAGTTCAGGTCGGTCAAACTGAACCCGGCACTGATTATGATCGACAGTCAGAACATTCCCATCATGAAGTTCCCTTGTTCTAGGATGGCAGGCTATAACACGCTGCCCAACTGCTAGAGGTCGTGCAAGATCCGTTGGTAGACCTTCTGTAACACCAGATCGAAGTTCAGTATAATGCTGTCTGACTGAATCACGATACTGAGCAAGCTTCTCTCTCTCCTCGTGCAAAAACTGCTTCGACAATCGACGGGGCTTTCCAAGAGAACTGCAAAAACATTACAATTAGGCCTTTTTTGGATGCACATTATCTACCTCAAACCCCATGGATTGGAGTGGATTGGCATGGAATTTAGTTTAAATACACTCCAACACATGGGTTGAGGTAAATAAATGGACATTGAAACAACGCCTTAGGGGACAAATACAACTAAACCTAACAAAATAGTTGAAGATTACAAACCTTCGAATGACACCCCACTCGACACGAGTCAGTCTTGGAACATGACCTAGCTTGACATGGTTCAAATACTCAACAAATTCACTCTTTGCAAACCACGGGTAATCAATTGCACTATAGAACCACTCAAACATGCACCATCTACGGAACAAACGTGATGATAAGCAATGAGAGAGTTTGTCCTGCATTAGGTTACAGTAAAGTAAATAACTTTTCACCCATGCCAAGTAATGAAACACAACAACCAGTACACTAAACAAGATAGGAAGCAATACCTTGAGATCAATAATATTACTTAGTGAGTAAGACAATTTATCACTTCCAGAATCACCAACGCCCTCGGCGGGTTTACATTCTTGAGTTAGTGATTTCTGAATGCCTAATTTATGGCGACTTTTACCCTTTGCCATCAAGTCAGCTTGCAGTGTTGTGGCAACTTGTGTAGTCGTCTCTGCAATATCCATGGCTACATTCACAAAATTAGCATGTGCTGTAGAACATCCCTGTACTCTGAACATGTTTTGTTTCAAAATTTGACTAATATGAGTATCCTTACTTTTGCTAGAAGACGCCTTCTCTTCTTCAGGAGAAACCTATAATATACAGATATAACAGAAAAAATTATGTTGCATCCCAGCAAGCATAAGGAGGTATGTAGGAGGGTAAAACTTGAGCGTGCATGGGTGGGTGACATATTTGAGAAAACCAAAGAACTAGAGAGTTATTCAGTGAAGACTAGTACTCCGTACAATACAATGGTGTATAATGAAGTAATGCATTAAGATGTTCTGATATAACCAAAGAACATCTTTTGTTTCTTTTTAATATAATGATATGCAGCTATCCTGCGTGTTGGAGAAAAGAAACATCGTTTGAGTGTAAACAATACGAAATTGCAACATCAATCAAGTAAATATGGATGACTTCTCAAGATATCAAGCCTTTACAGCAAAAGAACAATATCCAACAGAAAAAGGAAAGGATTATACTTTTTATAAGAATATGACAATTATGACAAACAGCTCCATAGCAAGAAGCTATGGACAGAACTCTCAAAAGCTTATACTTAGCAGACTGTCTACAAATCAAAACACATATGTTATCTAACCTACACATTTAGGGCATGTTTGGATCCCTTGGCAAATGGCAAACAAAGTTGACAAATCTTTTGCCAATTCCTAGTGTTTGGATCCCTTGGCAAATGGCAAATGACAAATGACACATATCAAGACAATTATACCCCTAATAATTACACTCTCATTCACATGTCATGCATAGGAGGGAGGGGTATGAGTGGAAGGATTTTCTATTTGCCTTTATTTGCCACTCCAAAGTGGCAAATGGCAAATGGCAATTTTTTGCTCTTTTGCCATTTTTTGCCTTGCATGTTTGGATCCATTTGCCAAAAAGTAGCAATTCTTTTGCTCTTTTGCCAATTTGCCAAGGGGATCCAAACACCCCCTTACTCAGCATATGCAACAACAACTGATATCTACACCTTCAGAACAGATTTGGTATAGCCAAACCAAGTCTTTAAAACTAAGTCATCCAATCAAAATAAATAGGTTAAGGTTGACTACATCACTAACCACTATAAGAAAAAATAAACTCTTGTCCAGATTTAGTTGAGAAATGCATTCCACAAGTTTGCGGAGGTTTGAGAAATGGACGAAATCAGTATAGGGCAGTGGAGGCATCCCATGAAAATTACAGAGTGGTCCTATGATACACAAAAAAAATTAGGAAACTATGATACACAAAATAATTATAGGGCAGTGGTTCTTGAGACATATAAGCATAAATGCATAAGAATTGAATGCAAAGAGGAAAGAATCAGATCAGTTGGAAAGATGGCACTGAAGACTGAACCCCCATGAAAAAGTTTATCAGGAGCAATAATGAGAAGACAGCAATAGAAAGGATTAGTTACCTCATTCTTCTGGACATCTTTTGGCATATTCTTTTCATCTTTCGAAATCTGCACATAGAGTAGAAGTTATGCACACCATAAACGAACTAGAGCAAGAAACTAAATAGCAGTGGTAGAAGACAGAACAGCAGTACATATACAATATAGCAGTTTAAAATAGCATTTTGTTGTTTTGCATGGACCTGTGGCTGCACGGTAAGCATCTGTCGGACCTGGCATCCAACCTGATTGCGCTATACTGAAGCACTCTCTAGATACCTTGACGTCAGGGACCTTCTGCAAGAGGTGGAGCTTCACTAACGCCACAGCAGCCCTGGGGAATTTTCGGTGTTTTACAATGGCTTCGAACCAGCATAGAGACTGCAGAAGTCGTGGGTGCCTGTGTGCTACAAATTCTTCCTGTGGGGCATGGCTAATAATTTTGAACAGGCCTTGGACGGCAGACAGGCCGGCTAAACATGGACTACCACACGTGGCCTGTTTCCCCTTGTGTGATCAAGATGACGCGCCAGAGAGTTGTGGCACCCTTCAGCAGGTGCAGGTTCCGCCTGCAGGAGCTCACGCTGAGTCCTGAGAGTGCCCAATGGTGGCACAGGGCAGATGGGAGTACAGGTGGGGGGGACTTGCATAAGGGGTTCAACACCCTAGTCATCCTTGGTGCCTGGATGATGCTCTGGAAGCAATGTAATGACATCGTTTTAAACAATGGCTCTCCATCTCCCCAGTGACTCATATGAGCAATTGAGCAGTGAATGATAGAGATACACATGCCAGTGCTAACGTTCTGGTGGCATTAGGAGCCAGTAGAGGGTAACTAGTAGGCTATGGTCATTCATTATTAAAAGAGGGCGTATGTAACCTAAAACTGTGACTGCAAGAGCAGATGCAACAAACTTCATTCTCTTTCTAATGCAAAATGCAGTTCTCTTGCATGTTAAGAAAAAAAATGCATTTTGGAATATAGCAGCCACTACACAGCAGTGGTGCTTTCACAGTGAGAGCCGATATTGCGGCCCTGCCAATACTTCAAGCTGCGTGTGCAAATTTTATATAAATATCCACATTAGTTTGATATAAGAAAGACATAAATCACATAATAATACACAACCACAAACATAAATTGTGAATACTTGTAGAATTCTTTTTTTCTCTCAAATGGCATGGGCATGTCATTTCAAAAACAGGAAAAAAAAAGGTAACATAGCACCTAAAACACAACACAAACACGCTAGTTAATTTTTTTTCTCGAAAGCGCAGGAGAACTGCGCATCAATATATTAAGAAGAAGAAACAAAGGGGAAAGAACCCCAAAAAAACAAAACAAAAAGTTACAGGGATCAAGGGACTGTAACCCCCCTAGACAACACAACTTACAGAACTAGACCTCAAGAAAACTATACCCAAGACCTATATGGAGTTAAAGTGGGGGAGCCAGGGCAAGGAGATCTGAAATTCCTCGAGCCCCAGCTGCAGACCACTGTTGTAATTCCTCCCTAAACCCGGGCATGACCATCAAAAACACAAAAAATACGATGCTTCCAAATTAGCCATGCTCCCAAGATAGTGATGGAGTTGAAGCCCTTTCTTACTTGACCTGACAGTCTGTTGCTTGCTCCTTCCCACCACTCCACAAAGACCTGATCATCCAACTGTGGAGTCACCGCTTGCAGTCCGAGAGGTTGCAGAATGTTGAACCAAACTTGTCGGGCAAAAACACAAGAGAGTAGTAGGTGATCAATAGTCTCCTCTTCCTGATCACAGAGTGGACATCTGGAAGGGTGATCTAGACCCCGACGTGCAAACCTGTCCGCTGTCCAGCATCTACCGTGAGCTACTGTCCATAAGAAAAACTTGCATTTCCCGGGGGCCCAACTCCTCCAGATTAGCTCCCAAGGACTAAAAAAGGTGGCACCAGTAAAAAGGGCTTCATATGCTGATTTATTTGAGTACGAACCAGAAGCTGAAAACCTCCAAATGTGCGTGTCATCCACCTCAGGCTGTAGAACCACCCTCGAGAGAAGATCCCATAGATGGAGGTATTCAATCAAAACATGCATATTCAGAGCACCTTTTATGTCTGAAATCCATTTTCTTTCAGAGATAGCATCAAATACTGTCCTCTTTCTTGCTCTGACAGCAATAGCACTAAACAAGTGCGGCAAGGCTTGTTGTAGATTTTGGTCCAGCAGCCATTTATCTGTCCAAAATTGGGTGTTCTTCCCATTTCCAACTACTGTCTCAACTGCCATAGCAAAGAAAGCACTGACTTGAGGCTGGGCCTGAGAGGGGAAGAAGGCCCACGCCTTGTTGGGTTCAGTTTTTTGCAGCCATAACCACCTAAGTTTTAAAGCCCAACCCAAGGTCTGTAGATTATCGATACCAAGACCTCCTAGATTCTTTGGTCTGGTGACCTCAGCCAAGCCAGCACACAGTGCCCTCCTCTAACATCTCTTCTTCCTTTCCATAGAAAACCTCTCCTTATCTTATCAATTGCCTTTATAGCCCAAGGAGGTAGGTCAATATCCATAATGATGTAAATCACCATTGAGGTAAGAACAAATTGAACCAAGAACATTCTACCAGCTTTAGTGAGCAGGTCAGCCTTCCAACTTGGGAGTCTGTCCGCAATTTTCTCAATGATGGGCAGAACTTGCTCTTTAGTTAATTTGAACGGGGAAAGAGGAACTCCCAAGTATTTACAAGGAAAATCAGCAAGTTGGCAAGGAAGGGCTTCTTGAAGAGATGTTCTGACATCCTCACTGCACCTTATTGGATGGACACTGTTTTTTTGAAGATTAGTTGTAAGGCCAGAGGCATTTCCAAAAGTTGTAGAATGTCCAAGACTACCTCAATGTCATTGGAATTAGGACTCAAGAATAAAACTACATCATCTGCATATAAGGAGATCCTATGCCCCAAAGCCCTTCTAGCAAGAGGCTGGAGCAAATTTTCTTCATCAGCTTTCTTCACCAAGTAACATAACACATCCATGACTAAAATGAAGAGCATCGGTGAGAGCGGATCACCCTGCCTCAGACCGCGCTGATGTTGAATTCTATCCCCTGAGGACCCATTGAGTAAAACTTGAGTGGAGGAGGTAGCAAGCAGCCCACTGATAATGTCACACCAAACAGATCCAAAACCGAGCTGTTTCAGGACTTCCAGGAGAAAAGGCCAAGATACAGAATCGAAAGCCTTGTTGATATCCAGTTTCAAAAGAATATGAGGTTGTCTCTGTTGGTGTAAGAATTTTGTAGTATGATGTACCAGCATGAAGTTGTCTAAAATAAAACGACCCTTGATGAAAGCACTCTGATTAGGAGAGACAAGCTGAGTAAGGGATCCCGCAAGCCTGTTGGCAAGGACCTTAGTTATGAGTTTTGCAAAGGAATGTACCAGACTGATGGGCCTATATTCCTTGATGTTTATGGCATTTACTTTTTGAGGTAGGAGAGTGATGAAGGCTGAATTAAGGACCCCAAAGTTTGCAAATTTCCGACTCCAAACAGCTGAGGTAGCAGCCATTATATCAGGTTTAATAATCTGCCAGCAAACCTTATAGAATTTTCCTGTAAATCCATCAGGACCGGGAGCTTTATTTGAGGCCTTGAGGGTATAGAAATAATTGTCTTCCAGACTTCCTCTTCAGTAAAAGGAGCATCAAGCTCATTGAGATCAATATTAGGCATGCCAAGTTCAGCCAAGTTGACTGTCACTTCCCTGTTAATACTTGTTCCCAAGAGGTTGCTGTAGAAGTCAAAAAAAGCTTGCTCCTTCTCCTCATGCTTGGTGAGAACTATCCCATCATCATTTATAAGCTTACTAATGAAATTTTTCCTCTTCCGATGACGAGCATGGGCATGAAAAAGAGCAGTATTGGCGTCCCCCTCCCTAAGCCAGCTGATTCGAGATCTGCTCCTTGCAATGGTGCGCTGCAGAGAAGAGAGAGCTAGACAGTGAAGCTTGAGTTTGTTCTTTAGCCAAAGTTCAAGCCTGCTAAGGACTCGAACATCCTGCGCTATTTCCAGCTGATGGAGAACCTCTCTGGCCAGAGGCAACTGAGAGTTAACATGCCCAACTTTCTTTTGACTCCAACTCTGCAAACTTCTCACAGTTGCTCTGAATTTCCTGGCCAAGGTATCAAAAGGGCAAAGAGAGACTGGAGCAGATTCCCAAGCAGTTGCCACAGTTTCAAGGAACCCCTCCAACTTGGTCCAAAACGCTTCAAAATGGAATCTCGCTTTTACTGGCTGAACATCATTGAGACCAAGGAGAAGGGGGCAGTGATCTGATCCTTCAGAAGCACAGCTCTGCAGAAGACAGTTGGGGAACATCAACTCCCAGTCTGTTGAGCATAACATTCTATCCAGCCTGACAAGTGTTTGCAAGTCTTGGTGATTAGACCAAGTAAATTTGCGACCAAGCAAAGGCAAGTCTATCAGCTCAAGGTCACTTATCAGGCGGCGAAATCTTCCTATCATTGCTCTGTTAACAATACTATTGTTTTTATCCTCAACACTTGCAATTAGATTGAAATCCCCAAGAATTAGCCATGGGCCACTGCATGCAACTCTGATATCACGAAGTTCTTGCAAAAAAAGAATTTTGTTGTCATCGCCTTGAGGACCATACACACATGTAAGCCACCAGGCTTGAGAGTCAGCCTGGGAGAACTGGACAGAGATGCTGAAACTATCCAATCTAGTGGCAATAGCTGGGCCAAGACCGTGTCGCCAAGCTACAAGAATCCCCCCACTAGCCCCAACAGAAGGCAGGTCAACCCAATAAGGAACACGCTAGTTAATTAGAACAATCATCCCACGGACAGGAGAGAAAACCACTAGTACTATGGAAACTGGGGAAGACAAAAAACTAGAATAATCCCAAGACCAAGTTCCTGACATCCCTAGCCCTGGCAGCACACCAGACGGATTCTTCTCCAATCACCGCCCTGACCACCATATTCACCAATGGTCAATGGAAAGGCATTGTCGAAGATGAAATGGTTAAAATACTAATAGAAGTACCATATGAGAATATAGCAATCAATGCCAACATATAGACTACACTAAAACCAATCCCTAAAATACTATCTGCAGTTTATAAACTTGACTACATAATTTATATCCTTCAACTATCATGCAAGCACTACTTGCAGAAAATTTTGAACATATAAAATATAATTGTTAAAGTACCTTTCCCATGGAAGATTTCTTCTTTTTTTCTGTTTTCACACCACATGTACAAGCTTGCTGCTTTACTTCAGAAGTGGCGCTCCCATCATGATTAGTATCTTTAGCAAGTTTGCCTTTTTTCCTAGTAACCACATCAGCGCTTGCCATTTCTGACTGCCTTTTGAGTTTCTTTGATGTACTTTTGGAGTTATCTTTCTGCTCGTACACCGATACAGCTGCTGCAGGTATACCAGGCTTTCCATCAGAATCATTGTCTTTGTTTTCATCCTTAATTTGTGCTGATGATTCTGAAAATTTATTAGGGGCACCATTAATAACACTATAATTAATAGAAGCAATGTCATAAAAAGGGAAAGGCAAACAGCAGTATGGTACCAGCTAAGCAGTAGATGAAATATTGATGGCTGCTAATTTTGCAGCACACTTTTTATGTATTTTTTGTGGGATTTCCCATGCAATGCTTATGCTTATTACAAGTTTACAACACAAAATATTCATCACTATGCATGGAGTTAAGGAACATCATGGTGTATCTTAGGTTGATACTTATGTTGAGGGACATCAATTGAGTTGATACTTATGTTGAGGGACAGTACAAAATTCCAGAAATGTCGCAATTAAAATATCAGACTGCAAACAATTGAAGGACAGGGCCAGGGGGATGCGATGAATGGTTCTGATCCAAATTTTCCCTGGATACAGGCCATCTATATGTCCGAATAAACCATGTGGATGCTGGTTAATATCCTATCCATATAGGGCCTACCTCCCTTTTTTTGTGGGTGTCTGTGTGGACTGTGGGAGGAGGGGGAGGGGGGGGGGGGGGGGGGGGGGGGGGGGGGGGCTGCATCCATCCAGGTATTCAAGAAAGATAAAACACGGCATAGTGCAAGTTTAATCCCTCTGAATATGTCTATAAAGTATAAACATTCCAAACCTCTATGCAAATTAGTCAGAAGAGCGGCAGATGAATTTAAACGCACAAACTGAAACAATGCACCTGCTACAATACAACCATGCCATTGTTCTGCCATCTTGCGATTTAGCACGAGAAGAAAATAATATGGTAATGGAACAAAACGGGTTGCATCAGAACGTAGTATTTAAAATATAACAAAAACTGAATATAGTATAAGATAAGACTAACCAGATTCAACAACTGGAGATGGTTGTAGGATATTCACAGATAGATCAGCTAAAGTATGTAATGCATCTAGAGCTGATCTTTCATCTGCAAAACAAGGACGGATTGATGGTTAGTACTGTATGTGTAGAGAAAGCGAGAACCAACAGATTATCTTAAACCTAAATAAGCATCACACTAAAATATTAGAGCATATGAGTGTATACCAAAACCAAATGACTAAACTAAAAAGAACACTTAGGATATATTTATGGCAGGAAAAGATCAGAATGATACCTGAAAAAAATGTATAGTTCTATTTATGTTTCCCGGGTTATATATTATAGTGCAATACACACATAAGAAAAAAATATCCTAAAAAGAATTTGGAACGTGACAAAGATGACTCAAAACGTGTTTCTTTTCTCCATCCCACAAATTGGAAGTACACTACACTTATTTAATGCTTGTTCACTGAAACTTTCGTTTCACACTAGAAGGAAATTCTCATTCCATAATATATGGCACATTTTCTTTAATTCTTTGTATTTCTATTCCAAGAATCGAGAAAATATTGAGCAGTGCAGTCAATGAAAAGAAATTAAACAAATTCATTGCTCAATTTCAATTCATCATTACGAAAGAGAATGCTGACATGTATTGTCATTTTGATATTTCAGTGCTGATTTACAGAAAACATACCATCAAAAAAGAGCTGGCGACTTCTTTTATTTGATGTGCTACATGGCCATGCAGTTTTGCTTCCCAATGTCTCCAGCTCTGGTTCCTCTTTTGCCTTTTTCATGCTACGCCTTTCTTCAGTACCACTACAAGCCTCTCTATCATCCTCAAACTGATCACCTGTTTTGTGTACAGCTTTTTTTCTCCTCTTTTGAGGCCTCTTGACTTTCTTCTGAGGCTTGCTAGATGGAGATCCTTTGTTAGCTATCAAATAGGATGCACCTTTGGTATAATCGCCAGTCTCGGCTTCTCTACTTCCCAAGCTACCTTCAGGGTAATCAGCATCCAACTGAAATCCATGCAGCTTTGAGCTTCCCATCTCTGAATCAGCATTCTGCAAGTGTCATGCAGGTATCTTGATCATGCAATTACTTTACTAAATGAGTGACTGACAAAAATGGGAGGAGGTATATAATTCTAGTTTCTTACTTTTTTGTCACTACTTTTAGCAGGAGACAGGAACATATGATCAACAGATCTCCGAGGTGTTTGGGAAACCTGAGGTGAGCCTCCTCTTTGATATGCCTCCGCCAGAGCAAGCGCAGCTACATGAACTCCTTCATCATCACCATTGTTAGCATCAGGTTTAGCTTGTCTATTTGATGCACCCCTGTCATCTCGATGGTACATGCTTGCAACAGGTACTCTTGGAGTCCTTTTCCCAACAGCACGTGGCCTGTTCCCTTCAAATAGGTCTAGAAAGATTTCAAGACATCAACCCCATTATCAAGATTTGATGAAAGCAAAGTTGTATCATCTCTTTTTTTAAAAAAAATGTTAAGGCGGCACTAGGTGATTCCTTCGATGAAAAGCAAGTACTTCCTTCTTAACTTCAGTAAAGTGAAAAGCTCATGTTCACAAGCAATTATAAGTTTTTATATATTGACGGAAGATAATGCAACCACATAAATCAGGTGCAAAACAAGTGTCTTTGGTTAAGAAGAAAACAAAATGAAATTGTGATAAAATTCACTTTGCTGAAGGAGACACAAATCTCATTGTAAAAAGAAAGTGCAGAGGGACTATATTGACACCAAGACTGGCCAGATTAAGGAATCAGATGGTTTTTTGTGCTCTAGAATAAGTTGCAGAAATAATTTAAGGACAATAACTTCACGGTATAAAAAATATATGATATGTTCAAGAACAAGAAAATTAGACATAACTAGAATGCCTAGTAATTAGTAAATAGTAATAACAAATCAAAAAGAGATCTCGCAAGACTATAGAAGATTATGCTATCTGCATGTTTGATACTTGCAGAATCATAGCTAGCATCCAAATTGTTATCTGAAGGGTCTTATATCAGATTTAGGATCATCAAAAGATATTCATATTACTGGCTTCAAAAACAGGATAGAAAGCATAGCCATAGATTTAGGGTACTACTAACTCCATACTATTGTAAATCCAAACTTAAGATAGATGCTTGTGCAGTCAAGATGTCAATTGACTGATACTTTGCTGCCAAAAGCCTAGTGCCAAAATAACTGACAGGCTGATCTTAACAAAGTAAACAGAATCCACAATGTTTTATCTGCATTCTGGTATCGAATAGGACCGCATTCTTCTGAGCGAACTAAATTGCTTACTCCAAGTTATAGCAACCAAAGCATTTCAAAGTTGAATACGAGTTGAGTGACAGAAAAGGAAAGAAACACTGATTTTCATTGGCCTGCTAGAACTAGCTTCCATAATATTGCATTTGTGGAACCAAACCATTGTTCCATACAATTCTGTATATCTCAGATTCCCACATAGCCAGGTAATATAATATCAAAGATTTTGTATGTTTTCTTAGTTGTACAAAACATCACTCATGTCCTTTTACAAAGACCAGGCATATGTACATTGGAATATGTCAAATTACCTCCAGAACGCTTTTTCTTCAACAAAGAAAGGCATCCATAGCTCGATGAAGCAGGCTGAGGTTGCAACAGATCAGTATAATGTGTATCAGATGTCTTGGACACAGATTGAAGTTTTGCACGACCACGCTTCTGTAGCCTCCTAGAAACTTTTGGTGAATCATTGCTTTCTCGATCACTGTTACTTCCATCCTACAGTCCAACAGATTTTCTTCTGAGTATTTTAAATAAATGTAACCGATGCATATAGCATTATTCTGAAATGAAATTCACGGCTGCTGAAATCACTTACCCCATCACACAAGGAGTTGATCCCAGCGAGGCAATTCGATTCATTTACTCATGTGCAACAAATAGTTCTAGATCGCATTTGTGTGATGCAGAACTAATTACTGATTTTGCATATAATAAGAAGCAAAACAACTATTTTTGAGGCAGTGCTAACGTTATTACTCTTAATCACATGGTCATAAAGATGCTCACAGATAAAGAGAAAAATGTCTATTCACACAATTTTTGACATGTTACAGAAAATAATCGAAGAATATATGGAAATAGTAACCCCTATAGTGTTTGACCACTTAGATATAGTCTCACCAGAATATTGTAGTGATCGGTCATCATTGCAATTAACCCAGCAGCAGTTGCTGTTCCCTCCGGAAGAGATAAATATGCCTGGATATGCCACATAATAATTTACCACAATAAAGCGTATATAGGAATATAATTTTAAATTTGGCAGAAAAATATGAGACCAAGCAAACAAACCATTGCTACCTTGATCCATTGAACTGGTCTGTAGAAATTTAGGTAATCAAATGGAATGGGAACAGGTGTATAATATGACCATCTCAATATTTACCTTATTCATATTGTAAAGAGCCTTCACCATGTCAGATGTTCTATCGCGGATAGCACCAGCAACCTAAAAAGTGAAATGAAAAATCATTAAACTGAAATAGGTATCAGAGTAGATAAATTAACCTTCTCAGGTTAACATGTTGAATGTAGGGAAAGTGCAATAATATTTTTTTTCTCGAAAACGCAGGAGAACTGCGCTTCATTATATTAAGAAGAAAGAAAGGGGCTAGAGCCCTACAGAAAGTGCAATAATATTGATGTATTTCCCTTGTATCAGTTGTCTATAAAAGATTAAAAACATACCTTTCTCCAATCTTTTCCATATTTTCTGTAGGCACCATAGAAGCGCTCGAGCTCATCTTTGCTCCACTGAGACCCAAGCATGTCTGATAACTTTTTCTTCTGTAAATGAGTTTTTCTTTTATCGGTGATCAATGACAAAGCGAAGGTACTGCAAACTACTTAAATCAATGGCAGCACCCAAAACCATGCTTGAAACCACATTTTTTCTTGAAAACATAAGATATCTAGAAAAAAAAATATTAACTGGTAGTAAACAGAATACTACCATGTCATATAATCAGAGAAGTTACATTCTTTGCAGAATAAGAAAAACGAAGAAAAATATGCATGTGAGAAGAAAAAATGTTGATTTTCATATGTACTTACTCGCACTTTACTTTTAGGTACACTTGATGTATCTTTATCCTGCCAATCTTCATTGATTTTTGCATAACGCTTATTCGTGCTTCTTACTTTTCTTGCCGAAGCCATTCAAAATCACTATTCACTAATACCACCTGAAAACACAATTCACTGGATTTTATTGCTGAGCTCTTCAGTAACAAAGAAAAGGAGAAAGTCAATAGAATAATTTGAGTACAAGACTATTCCTGTACATGTACAATCACCATAATCAAGTATGCCTCAAGATTGATACAGATTCTCAAAAATTAAACCACCATCACATCTTCTAATCATTAGTGTAGGATGGTATGTGCCTACATGTACAAATATCTTAGATTTTTTTAAAACGTTGAGAAATAGTTTACAAGCCAATAGCACAAGGATTTAGTGTGAAAGCAGGAAGGACTGTGTATAATACATTGGATGTATTGCATTGAGCCCAATAGTGATATAAATAGACTACAAGACTTGGTCCAGATGTCTCCCTGATACACATGGCAGTACGGGTTACAATATCCCTAACTACCAAATATACTCTTAACACTCAGCATTCCTTGCATTATGGAAAATAAACCTCTCACTTCACCATTGTTACAATAACAGTAACAATTAGTTGTCAAGAGCCCTAATAAGGTATGGTGTTACTTCTTCCAACACCACTAGGACACACAAAGCTGCAACAGCCCATCCTAGAGTGGTGCAAAACTGGAAACCATGACAGCACCGAGGTTAGCTGCAGTGATGTCACCCATGGGGGGACAAGAAGGAAGAAAATGTCCTCTGGTGCAACCACGTTCATTAAAGAACTTTTCTGCTTTGATCTCACTATCTCAGCTTATCTGCTCAAGTAAATACATTTTCTTTTGGCTAAGGTCTTTGCCAGGTTGTCAATGTTTGGCTAGTTTCACGTTACCGCCAACCATTTTTGGAAATTGCTATTGTCATACATTTCATGGTCGGGGAGGAGGGGTCATTTCAGGGTAAGTAGTATAACATTTGACGCATTAATTCTCAGGACTATCAATCAGTAGATGGCTATGTATATAAGTTAAAACAACAAAAAGTGGAAAACCATGAAAATTTACACATGCTATCCTACTTATGGTCACTGAAGCAATAAGCACTTTCCTTTCATCAATAGCTCAAAAAAAAATCTAGAACCGGAGGACGCTATTGCAAACCATCTCCATTTTTTTATTTAGGAATTAGGACAACCATGTGGCTCAAGCACTCAGTATATGATGCACCATTATTCCCAAAGTAAAGGATGTTTTTTTCATAATAAAACTTCATAATTCCTGCAGAAGGTGATGACATGATGCTAAAAAAATTCTCATTTCATTTGGACCCTAATCCATCATAGTGTCCTAAGTAATTTTATTTTCAGTGAACTTTGAGTTCAGTTTCAGTGTGGACAGACCAAAGATACAAGCAGCATGGAGTGTATATCAATGCTACTAAACATTAAAGATGCAATATTATTCTAGGGCTATGTAGCATGTTGAACGAGACCAGAAATGAGTATAATATATTATAGAACAAGTTGGAGCTTTAGGGCTTTTTAACATGCCAGAAGAAACCTGGTGGTCCTTAATTGATTACCATGATTTAAGCATTGAGTGCCACTATATTTAACCCTAACGAAATCCAATAGCATTTTTTTCTTGAAAACGAAGGAGAGCTGTGTATGATTATATTAAGAAAAAAAGGGGTAAGAGCCCTTACACAACACACTCGGAATCAAAACAAGGATATCTAATAGCATTGAATGGCATACTATTTCAAAATCCAACAGCAGCTATATTTTGAAGGAGTGATTTTTAGCAATATGTTATTCTAACAGGGCAGGACTTCCATGTGACGCTCTATAAGGAGACATGGCAAGATAGATCAGGATGCCATTTGAATTTCAAGAATCTAAGCACAAATACTTAAAGCCCAACGACTAGAGCAGGTGCCAACAAAATTGGTGCATGTGCAAAGAGCCAACAAACTCGGGTGTAACCGCTAGAAGCTAAAATGCAAATCACAATGCTTCCTACCAAAAATACACCACAGCAGTAACAGAAGATATCAGTAGCGCTGCCTTGCAAAGCAAGTAGGAAAAATATGCACTATCCTTATCCCCCATAATGCGAAACTCAACCACCTAGAACAAACACCAGTTGCGGTCCTAGACAAACAAGCAACCATGAATTTCTGTATCCCACGCCACGGCACACAACCGAGGGTTGGGGTGGGCGTGGAGCGAGGCAGTATGGTCTTACGAGAAGAGGACTTGATCCCCAGCAGCAGGCGAGGAAGGGGAATAGCGGGGCCAGAGATTGGAGTCCCCAGAGATGACCCCCGCCGGAACAGAGACGCGGTTCCCCCGGTTGCCACTCGAATCGAGGCCTCGTTTCCTCCCGTAAGGAAGCGAGGGAGATCGAAGCCACGACCAGCGTGATTACGAACCCGACCCCTCCGGTGAGTGGTAGATCCGCGGGCGGGGAAAGCGGGAAGGGAGGCGCGGGAGATTGGGGGAAGAGCACAGGACACTAGTGCCGCCAAGGGGAGCGGAGAGGTGGGAGTTTGGGAGAGGAGCGGGAGGTGGGAGGGAGTTACCGAGGCACGTGCGTGCAGACGTCGGCCGGCGCACCACGCCGGAGATGGAGGGCGCGCGCGACTGGCTGGCGGGGGGGTGCTGGTGAGACTAGGAGGGTGTTGCAAAAGGGATGGTCTCGCAAGGCGAGAGGGAGGAGAGAGGTAGAGGGAAGGGGGAGAGAGAAATGGGGAAATCGCATCGAGCTGCTTCCGTTCGGGTTGGCAGTGGGAGGAGAGGAGGATGCGATTTAGCCTCTGGGTTGGGCCGTGAGCGTACCTTGCCTGGGAACCCATTCTGATGGGCCAGTCTGAGAGCCCACGAAGGCTTTTTGCACTCGCCGTCGGACCGTGACAGTTCCCACTCCATGGGCTAAAAATGACATCCTCTTTTGGGTTGTAAAAAAAATCGTTCTGCCCTAGAAAGCCGCCTCAAGCGACTTGGGGACACTAGCTGGTAGTATGTGAGTAGGCTTACAATTTTACATCATGATTTCCAATTAAAAAAATATGGTCAAATGGACATCCATGCAGACAACTCAAAAACATTACCACTGGCGATTTTCAAGGATTTTGGCTGGGGTTTTCAAGAGATGGAGGCCCAATAATAAGGTCATCTCGAAGTTCACCTATAGCGCATAGTACTGACTTAGAGCAAGTTCAATAACAAGAGTCAAGTACTTGACTATAAGTCAAGCTATTAGAGTCAAGTTATACAATAACTTGTCTTTTAATTGGCTACAACAGATTTCTCTTTCATATTCCTCCTCACAACATTTATTATTTGGGTCCACTACAACATAGGCTTCCGTGTCCAGCTTTTTGCTTGCATAGGAGTCAAACTCTCTCTCTCTTCTTTTCTCTTTCCTCCACATCAGCATTTGCTTGGCTATAAGCTCATTATTGTACTTGCTCTTAAAGCAGCGGCTGATTGTTTCTCCCGATCTCTTGAAGTGTTTGGATATTAAAGAATTAAAGAATTCGCCTCATTGTGGCCAATTGTGTGAAGGAACATTGTTACTTGTTCCTTGATAATGGTGCTCTCCTCATTCTCAGCATGCGCAAACAACTCATATCATCTTTATTCTTTAGGATAGATGTTAGAAGAAACTTTTTGCTATGGTCGAGAGAAATTTCGACGGCTCACGACGTCCGATCCGATGGTCAGAAACACAAAGGTGTTGAGACGCCTCTACAATAACGTCTCCCAATGTCTTTCGCTGTGTCTATGACCGGTGGGCCCGTATACATCACAACGCTTTCTAACGCTTCTAAAATTGAGGAATTAAAAAGAAACGGTAATTTCTCCTTAGGAATTTTGTTTATATAATCAAGGATAAAATCGTAAATCTATAATAGAAAAATAATGTTTTAAGAAACAAAGGGATGATAGAATTAGTATAGTTCGTGAGATATATTTCTCCTACTTTCATCCGGCGGCAATCGAAGGGATGGAGGAGGCGAGACCCGGCTCCGGCGGCGTCCGCACTCCCGTTCTGGTCGGCGGCGGCCATCCCCGCTGCGGGAGGGTGCGCACGTCCGCGAACGCGCCGGCCAGGAGGCGGGATCCGGCACCGGCGGCATCCGTTCTCCCGTTCGCGGCGGCCGCCTGACAGCTTTGACGAGCTGCAAATTTCGCCAACTGTTGCTTTCACAGAAGCTCGCTCATCAATTCAGAGCAAGCATCACAAAGAAAACTGAACGGCAACATATACATACTACCTATCTCACCTGGTTTTCAGGTCCTTCGCCCAAAAGATGAAACTGTGCATGCATCTGAACTCGCATGATCTGAAGATCAGTGCACATGAACAAAAACCTACAATACGCATGCATGACCGAGAACTCATCCAAAAACCACTCACCATTTGGCAGTCAGAACGACGGGGCACTTTGCTTGGTCAGTAAGAGGATGCTGATAATTAACGCTGACGACGATTATTAGGACATTATCTGTAGCTTTTTCAGATTTCAATTGCCATCAGGCGTAGATAATGAGCACAGATGCACCATGTCATACATTGTGGGATACTGTTTTTCATTTGTGTACGCTAGGCTAATAATCAGCTATGGATAAATTAATAGATGACCTGTGTTTCATGTGTTTCTATAGCTTCCATAGGACAATTGAGTATTCATGAGTTAACTGTGATTTTGACATCACTAAGTGATTGGAAAGATAAGTAAATATGCAACTTGTTTTTATCCCTAATTCACTCCATATGGCATTGCTTAATTCGCAGAGTTTCCCAACTGCCTGGATTGTTATGTGATTCACATTGATAAATGTTGCAGAATTTCTTGTGCTTATAAGTTTCTGTTTGATAATGTTGATAAGTCATTTGTGTCGCATAAAGCTCCTTGTAAGGAGCTGAAAGCCATTTAAGTGAAATTCTTGGATGACTAAAACTGAGAGGAAACCACAATAACTTACTGATACAGTCTGTAAACGGCATGTCCATCGAAATTACTCACTGTTATAGTATGTAAACGTCGTAGCTGATGCTTATTCTCCATTTACAGGGATGTCAGATGATTGATCACTGAAGAAGTCCTCACTGCTTTGGCCTCTATCAGTTTCAGCCAGTTTTTTTTTCGAAAGGACGAATAAAAGAAAAAGGCAAGTGTCAGCCCAATTTTTCGATTGGAAACCGGGCCAGAAAAACCATACAATTGTGGAGGGTACTCTACTCAATCCACGTACCTAGGTACCAAGTCAACTCAACTCGTGCCACAACTGACGCCCACTCAACTCCTTGCTTGGTCAGATTGGGACATCGACACAAGCCTCAAACCCTCGGTTGGACATCGACTCCTACTCGACCACTAGCACAACCCACATGACACAGCAACGGAAACGACAAGCCAGGCCCTACCATGAGAATAAAGTAGCATGAGGTAGAGCTATTTAATTGGACCTATTGATCCTGCTAAAGTGTGATGTTTTACCCTACTTGGATTTGGATACATCGCATTACAGATGGAGTGAGTCCAAGTTAACTCCATGATGTTTCAGGCAATAGCAATTTTGGAGGGCATGTAGGCAGCATGCCATAATAGTGATTTAGGGTGCACATTTCATTCATATAGATTGATACATTAAATTATGCCACGATTCTGCAACTGAGTAAGCTTGTATGATCATTTCGACAATCTGTTGCAAGATTACACAAATATTTAAACTGAGAAAATAGCTAAGAGGAAACATAACAAGCACATCAGCGCACTGCAAAACCATAGCCAAGCATGCATCTCTGATTCTATAGTTCGCCGATCCTATGGGTCAGTGCAGCAATTGCATTGTATTTGTGACTTTGATCATCCCTAACAGCTTAGGGTCAACAGTTCGTGCCTTGTGACTTGCGTGCTCTTTAGCGACCAGCAAGCAACTTCTACCTTCTACAGGAGTCAAACCTGCCGCCCGACCATTTCATATTCATAGGCTTAGTAGGGAACCCACGAAGAGTCGGTCACCTGACAGAAATCAAATAATTAGGGACATAATAGGTTGAATAAATGCTCAGCATCACCTACTTTCTTCATATCCATAGTTAAATATTATGGTTTCGAGTGATATGCCAAGTAAAGTATGTCACGAAAGTTCCATGGACAAACTCATCCTTAGTCCTGACACAAACAAAATTGACATAGAGCTTGTAGTTGATGCCTTTTTAGTGTAATACTAAAGTTATGCCCTCTGCAATTAATCTAGTTCATGCCTATCAACTTTTGTATCAGATTTATCACCCAAAGATTTCTGGTGACAATACTCTCTGTTTTTCCCTTCCCTATACTGCTCTGAACAAGGAAAAAACACTAATGAAACTGAGGCATTATTATGTTGAGCAAGGAATAGAAGAATTGGATTGGCTTTTAGCAATAAGAAAAAAAAATTAAAATTCCATAAGAACATGTACTATGCAACCTATCAAGCAACACTGTTTTTTCACTTTCAGCCTTTAAAGCAATAAATCGATACGACCGACTATATGAAAAAGAACATTGGCAACCGAAAAGCCAGTGTACATTCACATTTAATTCTGAACATCAAGCAAGTTCTTAACCAATATAAATTCTAAAAGTTTTATTGCAGTTTGAACAGTCACTGAATATGAACTAAGAACTAATTTTAAGCTTTTGAACAGTATATAATTTAGAGGCACTCATGTATATTTTTCCCCAAAAATCCTAACTAAAGATAGCAACTTCAGTAATCCTCCCCACTCCACGCAATTAATTCTTTAGCAAATTAAGTACTCCATCTTCTAGGTGCAATCAATATAACCAACAGGCATGACAACCTAAAAGAAATTGGATCATAACTAAGCAGTAAAAAGAATTCATAATATTGCAATGTATGTGTTTCCAAATTCCAAATATCTAGTGTAATGTAATGTGGACACAGGCTGCGGAAAAATCATTATCCAGACTGGATGGAGAGTGTTTTTTTATAAAGGGACGGGAGAGTTAACAACTTGTAGGTCCCATTCACTAAAGCTAGCCCATTGTATCATCATGTAATGTGTTTTTTTACTTTGGTTTTCTAAAGTGAAGACTAAAGCTTGGTTCCCCTCAAAGAAAAGGTTGGTACATGTTTGATTTAATAGGCATACTATATGGCACACCATGAAGAATCAGAATACTTGATTGTTTGAAAGGAGTATCTTGCTAGTGATGCAACAAAAAAAATAAATTTGATAATCATATCTGTAGAATCCGACATCCTAAAAGCAATGACAAGTCAAATAAATGCACAATGAGTAAATACTAAATGAGAAGGCTAAAATCATGGATATATATATATATATATATATATATATATATATATAACATAAAAAGGTTATTCATCATTGCAGGAAATAGACACAATTTAAAACCTCAATCTGTTATTAAGTATCACACATCTGAATACACTAGGCAAAGTGCATGCTTACCTGGTTGGTTGCTGCAATGGTGAGGGGCTCGATTAGTAACAGTAAGACCAATATTCAATTTCGACCCATATTTTGCAGTGCAGTTCAATGTTTCTGTCCTTTGATCACTCTATATTTTTTAGGTTCAGAAAGTTCAGAGTTTTCCCTGCTTTAGTTCAGTTCAGTTAAGTGTACTATTGCATCAAGCCCACCTCAGGTGTTCAAACATGTAAAACAATGGAGACAACAACTAGTGATGTGAGATGAATCCATACAAGATATCAAAACACAAGACAAATTAAGGCTATACACAACTGCAAAATAACATAGGATGATTCAGTACAAATGAATAAAAGCAAGGAGGAGCATTGCATCTGCTAAGCTAGCACACAGCACAAGCGTACAGGGGAGAGGCCGAGAGGGTACCTCAAGGCTGGCTTCGGACTGGAGGACGGCGACGGTGAGCGGAAACCCGGCGGATCGAAGGAAGGCGGCGACAGAGGAGACCACCGCGGCCCTCGCGCTTGGGGACGGGGGCGGGGGCTGAGGGTGGACAGGGCCGCCGGCGCGACGTCGTGCGAGAACGGCAGCGACGGCGATAGGGAGGGAGAGGCAGGGCGGCTGCCGCAGCGAGCGAGTGAGAGGCAGGGCGGCCGCCGCGACGCCGGGCGAGGGAGAGAGCAGGGCGGCGACTGCGGCGGCTAGGGCTGAGAGAGAAGTAGCCTCGCGTGAGGTGTGGGCTTGGGCAGGTGACCGTTTCGGCGTGGGGGCAGGGGCCGCAGGATGGGCGTGCGGGTGGGGTGCAATGACCATATTACCCTTGTACGAATAAAATTAGCTAAAATGATTGTTTTGCAAAAGCATTAGAAAGCATTTCCAACCATTGTAAAAGGTCTTGATGTTAGAAAGGTAATCATCTCTGCGTGCTTCCATATAACCCATTGGGGCATGCACATTATTTTCCTTTTTCATTCTTATATATCCTCCTTACTATTGGAATATAATAAAATGTAGCAGCAGAACTGCTCTAATAATTAAAGACCTTCACAGTTGATTTGCATCCATCTACACCATATTTCACATGAATGGTGTAAGAACAAAATTTGTTTCGATAACTAATTAATAAATGTCAACTAGTTTATCAAACTAATTCATCTAAAGTTATACACAATTCTGAATCTACTGCATTAACATATATACTGCACGATGAGACAGTGATTAGACAAAAGGTGCAAGCTCAAATCAACATACGGAGTATTATTGTAGGAACAAACCATCATCTATATAGATGGAAATATTTGTACACAATTACCTTTGCGGTCTTGCTACAACACTTGATCTGCTTGCACACTCGAGTGCTTTGAAGAAAAAAATTAACCTAGATCTGTTGCCTAGATAACCAGAGAAAAAAAAACATCAGGTTTAATTTTGGGTTAGATAATTTATCACGTACTAGTAGTATTTTGAGCAGGTTTATAAGTGCTATAATCTAGTAACATTGATAAAGAACCTGCACAAATCGAAGAAAACAGGAAAACCAGTATAGAAATAAGAAACCTACAAGTTCCCAAGAATCTATTAGCTTGTGTGGTGACATAAACAAAAAATGCCTTGACAAGCATAGCATTCTGAAAATCATATGTTGATGTGTATCACTGCAATTATATTTTGAGCATAGATGGAACTATTCCTGGACATGCATATGCATGCTGCTGCTTTAGCTGAGCACAAGCACAAGTTGGCCACCACATGTGCAAGAAAGAAACCATATATGATTAATTAAAATGTAGCAACAGCAAGGGCAACTGATCTATTAATGGTCGTTTAAGGTTAGTGGCCACAATGAGTATCACATACACCTCAACGTATAATACGATAGAGAAACATAACCCCAAGATCTCCACTTGATCAAACGGTCACCTAACGGCAATAGAACTTTTCACCTGATGGTAATACAAACCTACTTGGAAAGATATTTGCCAATGTTGCTGCTTAATTAGTGCAGACTAAAATAGGCACTTTTAACTAATAAAAATGAACTACATAAAACATTGAAATGTTATAATAAATTGGCATTAGAAGAAATCTCGATTTCTAGATTAATTCTTCCTATATGCCAAAAAATAAATTCATAAATTTTCTATATGGCATTGCTTGTGTTAAATTAAGGCACATGCGCCACCATGATTTTTTTTGCGACGAAAGAAGAATTATATTATATGAAACTTGGGTACATCAATACGTTACAAACACTCTACAATACAAAAATAGTACCCACGTTGTGAATATCACAAATCAAAATCTAATATGGCAATCGCTTTGTAGTGTGGAAGACCGCACAACCAAACAATCGGCAAATGACCTAAGAACAACTACCCAACGAACAACGGTCAACATTCACGAAGGTGGAATTGAAGATCTTTTTCTTATTTTAGTGTTTTCTTTCTTTTTCTTTCTGCCACCGAAGAACGAGAAAGACTGATTTGAAAATTATTCTCTCTAGTATTTCATCATGGCTAGATCTAATCACAACAAAACAAAGAAAAGATCGGAGAAAATTATTTCATAGCGACGACATCATCTTTGTCTTGATGCCGCCATCCAAAAACAAAAATCTTCAGGTCGTTGAAGAAGTACATGCAATGTTCCCTTAAGGTACATAAATTTCTCACTACTTGTGAAACTAAACACAAACGAGAACAGATTAAGGAAAAAAAACAACGATAGAAAAGGGTACGAGTGTATGACCACATCTCTTCTTTATTTTGGGCACAATATATTTAGTGCACATACATGTCATATCGGCAGAACTACGTAGGCAAGAAGATATATGGGCTTGCTGCATTGATCACAGTCACAGCCCAACATATAGGCGAGCTGGGAGCTTGGGCTCAGCGACGGCCTCGAGCGGGACCAAGCGTGGCACGGTGAGCCCGAACGTTTCCTCCATGCTCAGCTCCTCGGCCGCCACACCGTCGGGGAGCCTCCACGCGAAGGCGTGCAGCAGGTTGGCCAAGATCATGGGCACCATCCTGAGGGCGAGGCCGATGCCGGGGCACATCCGGCGGCCGGACCCGAACGGCAGCAGCTCGAAGTGCTGCCCCTTCACGTCCACGCTGCTCCCGGCGAAGCGCTCCGGGCGGAACTCCACGGGAGCTTCCCACACCGCCGGGTCGCGGCCGATGGCCCAGGCGTTGACGAAGACGCGCGTGCCCGCCGGGATGTCGTAGCCGCCCACGGACACGTCCTCCCGGCACAGCCGCGGCGTCAGGAGTGGCCCGACTGGGTGCAGGCGCATCGTCTCCTTCACGATGGCCTCCATGTATGGGAGGCTTGGAATGTCCCCCTCCGCCACGAGACGGTCCCGGCCGATGACACGGTCCAGCTCCTCGGTGGCCTTGGCAAGGACGCCTGGGTTCCTTAGGAGCTCTGACATGGCCCACTCTACAGTCACCGCCGAGGTATCAGTGCCGCCGCCCATCAGGTCCTGGCCGGGGTGTGTAGCAAAATTAAGTTGTATAATTAATTAGAAAAAAAACAAAACAACTTATAATTTTGAGTGGATTAATTATTGGTAACGCTTACTAGAGTGAACCCCTTCACATTATCCCGGCTGATCGGAACCTCGAGATTGGGGTCGTCAGCGAGTTCCAAAAGCACGTCCACCATGTCCATGGCTATGAAATCCTTGCCGTCTCGCCGTCGGCGCTCGGTGTGCTCCTCCAGCACGTGCTCCAGGAACCGATCCATCATCTTAGCCGACCTCTTCATCCTCTTGATGTACCCCTGCGGGTCCAGGCGGCTGAGCCACGGGATCATGTCGGCGACGTTGAGCACGCCGTTGAGAAAGAAGTGCTCGTCGATGAGCCACCTGAACTCCTCAGGACTCACCGGCGAGCCAGGCCCGTCGACGACGTACTTCCTGCCTAGCAGCATGCGCGAGACGACGTTGAGGTTCACCATGTAGAGGTGCTCCCTGAGCGGCACCACGTGGCCAGCCGCCGCCGCCGCCGCCGACGACGACGCGGCGTGGTGCAGATCGCTCAGCATGGCGCGCACCTCCTCGCCGCGGACGTGCTCGAGCGACATGAGCCGCCTCGCGTTGAAGAGCTCGGCCTGGCAGAGCCTGCGGCCCTGACGCCAGAACGCGCCGTAGGGCTGGTAGAACAGGCCAGCGCCGTCGTAGCAAGTGTACTTGCCGGCCGCCGACTGAGGACGGTCGATGAACGCCAGGTCCTGGATCTTGAGCAAGAGCCTCGCCATGTCCACCGACGAGCCGACGACGACGGGGAAGGAGCCGAACCGCAGGGACATGAGCGGGCCGTGCCTCTTGGAGAGCTCGTGGATGGAGTGGTGAGGGAGCAGGCCGATCAGGTTCAGGTTGCCGATCACCGGCCACTGCCGGGGACCTGGTGGGAGCCTGTACTTGCGCGTCGTGGAGCGCGGGCGGAGCCGGAGAATGGTTATGATTACGAGGAAGAGAGCCACTACGGCGGCGAGGAAGGACGCCGCCGACGATGGCGACGGTGCTAGCTCCATGGCCGGGGACTTAGAACGTAGGGGTGAGCCTCTTTTTTCTTCACACTCTGGAGTCTGCTGGACTCTCCGGAGCCAAGTGCTTATTGGTGGTGGACATATGTGATCAATATATGGGTCTATCAGAGATTCAGAGTAGCGCTATCGCTGTTAATACTGTGTAGGTATATGTGCACGTCCATCATTAGTACACTACAGCTGGGAACACAGAAGCGGGTTCCTCTTGACCACAACCGGCCATGAACCGACACGACAGTGTCCAGATCTTGTTTAGCCGCACATACTTATATTCATCTTAATCTATATGTGTCGAGAAGTACACGTAAATATGTTCGGCTCATAATCTCCGCTGCTGCTGCTGTTAGCTTAATGCTATTTTGTTGTGAAAGAAAAGAAGTGTATCGATTGATCGATTAAGTTGATATAGACTACAACCAAACAAATTAAAGCTCGATCTACTGTGAAGCAATTGCAGCTGGCCGACGGGGTAGCGTAGGTACTAGTCAAGGACTACACACAATCAATCAAGGACAAATTATCTCTTCGATCTCTATCTTGGCAAGTCAGCGGATCAGTACAGTACTCGCCTTCGTCCCTGCGATTCCATCCACCAGACATCCTACACTTGTCCAGTCCATACGATCTTGGCAATCTTGTCAAGTCATCACAGCCTGGTACAATCTTGGCAAGTCACGTACACGGTACACAGTAAAGCGGACCACGGGACCAGGAAGGCAAAAATCAATCAATCTCCAACAGCCGCAGCGGATCACCCCTCGTCGGCAGTCACGCGATCGCGTCCTCACGTGAGGTGACCGCACCCTCACCTGCAAGTCCCTAACCTCACCTGCAAGATATCTATATTGAGACAATCATCTAGAAAAGTTATTGGAAGCTAAGGGCATGTTTGGTGAGTTGTTTTTTTTCAAACACATTTTTTTTTTAAAACAGCTTCATCAATGAAGTTGTTTTTCTTCTCCTCTCACAAAGATATAAAGTGAGGTGAAGCTGAAAATAGTAGTTTATTACAACTCTATCTCTCCTTTCTCTTTTATATTCATGCATAAAGTTGTTGGTGAAGCTATTTTGCCAAATATTTTTTAAATAATTTAGCTTCAACTAGAGAGTTACTCATGAAGCTATTTTCTAAAAAAAAAACAGCTTCACTAGTGAAGCAGAGCTACCAAACCGACCCTATTTTTTCATTAAAATTTTTTATTTCTAGCATTTAGAGAGGATATGCTCTTAGCCAGGTTACTGTTGTTTTGTTGTATACTCCCTATAAACTCTTAGTCTCTAAAGCGTAACTTTGACCACTTATTTTTTGAAAAATGTTTATTGAAATATAATATATGTATATTTTTATGAAAGTATTTTTCAAGACAAATCTATTGGTACGATTTTTATATTTTTAAACTTAACAATTTAAAAGTTATTCATGATTTATATTCTCAATGTTTGACTAAAACCTTGTCCTAAATAACAACTTTTTAAGTACGGAGGAAGTATCAATTGATTAAGTTGATATAGACTACAACCAAACAAATTAAAGCTCGATCTACTGTGTGAAGTAATTGCAGCTGGCCGACAAGCGTATTAGTCAAGGACTACACACAATCAATCAAGGACAAATTATAACGAAGAAACATGAAACACAAGCCCATGCATGCATCACGCATGCCTTATATGTGCAGATCGAGACGGAGACATCGATCGAGAGGGATGTGCGCTGTGCGGAGCGGCCGGTCCAAATTTTCGTGCGCCTCCACGCGAAGGTGTGCTAGGGTCACACAATGCATCATCTTCACCAAGTTTGTAGCACGATAATGGATCGGGTTGACCCAGAGCCGTACCCAAAAAAAATAGCCACAAAATAAGGCCCTATACGTTTTAGGAAAACACAAATAACTAAAGTATAGAACGGCATGTTTCTTTTATAATATATAAGACGTCCTAAAAATCTTGGAGAGTCAAACTATCTCAAATTTAACTAAACTTATATAATAATATAATAAAATTTCTGATGTCAATTATAATTATAAGTATCATTATATTCTTTATCAATTAAATTTTTATAATATATTCAATCCGTTCAAATTATAGTTTATTTGACTTTTTCAACTCTAAATTTGACCACTCGTCTTATTCAAATTTTTGTGCAAAATATCATTTCTTTTAGTGCGACTTACTTATTTAATAAATAGTCCACACGAATGACTTAAATTTGACTAGGTTTGGACAAATTTTTTGAAAAAGATGAGTGGTTAAAGTTGTGGTCAAAAAAGTCAAACGTATTATAAATTGAAACGGAGGGAGTACATATTTAATGTTATAAATCTTTATATTTTTTCTATAATTATTGGTCAAAACTTAAGATGTTTTGACTCTACAAGATTCTTGGAATGACTTATAATTTGGAATGGAGGTCACTGGCGCACCGGAATCTTCCCCGCCGACCGCGACCCCTCTCCTTTAATTATTTCGGCGCAATTGGGCCACCTCCATGTTTTTATTTCTTTTTTTATTTATCTTTTCCTCTTTCTTTATATTTATTTTGTACTATTTATTTTTATTTTTATTTCGTCGTGTTCTATCATTTTTGTCATATTTTATTCTTTTTTATTTTTAATTATTTTCATCTTTTATTTCCTTGTATTTTCTTCTATTTTTTACTTGCCTTTTCTTCTAATTATTTTTTCCTTTTTCTTTTTTCATGGCTTTTATTATTTTTTTTCTTATTTGTACATTTTCATATTTTCATATTTATATTTTCTTTTTATTATAATTATCTTTTACTTCTTACTTGTAGACAAATGTGATCTTCATGTGGTATACATGTAATGTTCTATCATGTATTTTTTTGTCTGTGAATATAAATGTGATATTTTAGATGTATTTCATGATGTTTAGTAAGCACACATTAATGTTACATGATATATTTTGTGATATTCGATAATACTTTTTTTATTTGGTTCTAATTAATTACTTTACTAATTTTATTATTTTATTTATATTTTCATGATATTTGTGATGTTCACATAGTATACATATGATGTTCTAAATTGTATTTAGTGATGTTCACGTAGTGTTAAGATGATGTCCTACAATGTATTTGTGATGTTCAATAACATTTTTCTTCTTTTTTATTTAATTATTTTTAATTACTTTGTTTTTTTATATTGTATGATATATAGAATGTTAATGTAATATACTCCCTCCATCCGAAATTATAAGTCATTCCAAGAATCTTGGAGAGTCAAAGTTTATAAAGTTTGACCAAATTTATATAATATGATAATAACATATTTGATACTAACTAAGTATCATTAGATTCTTTATTAGTTATATTTTCATACTATACCTATTTGATGTCATAAATATTTATGTTTCTCTCTATAATTTTGGTCAAACTTAAAATGCTTTGACTCTCCAAGATTCTTGGAATGACTTACAGTTTGAAATGGAGGGAGTACATATGATGTTCTATGATATTTTGTGCAATGTTCGTGTAACGTTAAAGTGATGTGTGATGATAATCTTTAAATACTGGTTCATTATGAGATAAGTGTTCTTTAATTTTTATCGAAATATATCTATATATGGTCTTGTTTTAAAAAGTTTATTGTAAGGAATATGATTGTGCAATCGAATTTTAATTAGGATACTAGGTTTAGAAGAAAGCATGCATAGGATATATATACTCATGTCAGCAATTTTGACTTTTACTGTATGATTGTTGCTTGATCTGTTGTTTAACATTATAGGGGTGTTTAGATCCAAGAACTTGTGGAATAGTGTCACGATGCCGGTGCAGGGATACCATAGTACAGTATATGATGCAGAGGCACACGTGTTTTGTTTTTCCTATTTCGTTTGGCTTGTGAGAACTGGAAAATTCATGTCCACACAAAGAGTGCTCTTGGCTGAGCTCAATCCTCTGGGTGGGAGGACCCGATTATGCTAACAATCACCTACTACGGAGTATATATGCTGAAGCAGTATAGCCAACAATGCCTTTGCTCACTTTTTTTTATTGATGTCACGGCAACAATGGTCGAACCAACTAGTAGAATTCTTCATTCATCATGGCTATCATCATCATACTTACAAGCAGCCAATATATGCCAATCGTTATGCACATACGGTACCACCAAACCAAGAGGCAAAGAGCCTCTCGTCTCGCTCGCTACTACCAATGCGCACGTCACACTCACACTGACACCATCGTCTCCGTCTCCTTGGCCGCCGCCGACGCCGTCGCGTCGTCGTCCACCCACGTGGCGTGCCACAGCGGCGACCGCCTCCGGGGCAGCATGGAGCCGACGAAGCTATCGAGCGTGGCGCGGAACTTGGCGTCCCCGGGGCGGAGCATGGCGGGAAGCGGCAGTGTGACCCCGCAGGCGTCGCACGCCTCGTGGCGCGGCGCGATGCGCGTGGCCAGCGCGTAGGAGAAGTACTCAGGGAAGTCGACGAGCTCGTCGGCGGCGCGCGCCATGACGCCCGTGAGGTACTCCGCCTTGGGCCGCATGTTGCCGTCGACGCCGTAGGCGAAGAGGGCCGGGAAGCGGCGCGCCATGGAGCGCGCGGCGCGCGTCGGAAGGCCCAGCGACTCGAGGAACTCGATCCGGGGCAGCAGCTTCCCTTCCACGGAGAAGGACAGCAGGTCGGCGCGGCGGTGCAGGTCGGGCACCCCCAGCGCGCGCAGGAAGTAGAGCGTGGGCCGCAGCCGCGCCGCGACCGGGGACACGAGCAGGCGCGGGCGTCGATGGAGCACGCGCGGCAGGTCGGCCGCTGGGACGCCTGCCTCCTCCGTCAGGAACCGCAGCGCGGCCTCGATTGCCTCCGCTGGCACGGACAGCAGCTCCGGGCACATCCCCGCCGCGCGCCGGAGGTCCGCTGGCGGCACGCCTGCCTCCAGCAGCACCGCCGCCGCGCCCGCGGACACGGCCGGCGACGGTAGCAGCAGCACGGGCTCCGGCGCCGGCGGTGGAGGGGGCCCCGGGACCGCGAGGCTGGTGGGCCTGGTCCGCAGCGCGACGGCGACGACGCGTAGCCTGCTGCGGCGCGGCGCCACCGGCCTGGGACCAGAATCAAGGCCCTCGTGCACTAACAGGGCCAGCGCGGTGCGGGTGCCGGTGCCGGCCATAGTCACCATCGCTCGCAAGCTTTTCCCTCCTTTTTTTTGCTTCTTTTGTACGTTTGGTGATGAGGCGTCGTGCGATCGAGGAAGAGGATAAGGCTGTGAGTAGGGAGATGGGTCGGGTGGAACCACCACACCACACCACACCACACGCGAGCCAAGGGAGATCGAGAAATGTCTAAAGCTGCATGGCATGGCATCGCATTGCATGCACAACAGCTCGGAAAAGAGAAGCCCTGGTCCCTCCAGTATGAATGAACCGATAGTGTTCAGGATTTCGGGTCCTCACGTGGCGCAACCCGGTTGGCCGCCAGGATGGTGCTTTAGCCTTTACCCATATGATATACACACGACAATAAGGACAAAACACAAGCAAACAATGTAAACGGGACGCGAAAAGTATCTTCCCTTAGATTGTCTCCAACAGGACCTATTCGGTACCAAAACTGAAAATGTGTCAAAATGCATGGCCGAGTCCTTCAAATTGGCGAATGGTGTTAACTAGGTCTCTCTGTTTTTGAAATATTATAATTTTAGGTTCATAAATTTGATTTCGAGTGTCATCTAAATAAAGATAAACTTTACATCAAAATTGTATCTCTCGACACGATCTACAATTTTGTAGTTGAAAAGTTTTTGAATTAAAACTGTTTAGGATACCAAAATTCTGTTGTAAGTGCACGAATTTTGAAATTTAAAATTATCCAACAATCTCAGAGGTTGACATGATCTATATAAAATTTATAGTTATCAATACAATCTAAAATATTCTAGTTAAATTTTTTATTTGAAGTTGTTTATTGTCCTAAATATGTGTTATAAGTTGACAAATTCAAAATAAAAACTTAAAACACATATTTGAGATAAACAAATTCAAATAAAAAAATTAACTATAAAGTTGTATATGAGAATTATATATGCACCCTCTCGCTGATTTGTAGAGTAATTTGGATTTTGGTTTAGCTTGGCTACTGACCACGACGCAAGGATGTAAATGGGGCGGCGGTGGGCAGCCCGCCCCACGTCTGCTCCTGTTGCAAATAGTATTAGAGCTCGTGCGGTAGCTCATATCTTGCCGCTAATTTTTGGTGGGTTAGAGCATCTCCAACAGTTTGCTAAATCACTTGTCATTTTTTAAAATTTAGTAAATCCATCAAAAAACACTCCAACAATTTACTAATTGGACTTGCCAATTCTACACGCTTGCCAAAAGATTGCATCAGTTTGCCATTTTTGTGAGCGCGCATCGGCTTGCCATCCTCTCGCCCGCGAGTCCTCCTCTCGGTTTCCCGCATGCAAGTGTGCTTCCTTCTTAATCTTCTTTTTTTGGTTTGACAAGTGAGAAATAGCAAATTGTTAGAGATGACCTCTTTTCAACTTGGTAAATTATCATAGCAACTTGCTAAAACACAAGATTTGACAAGTGAGAAATAACAAATTGTTGGAGATGCTCGAGCAACTCCAACCATAGCCCATAAAACAAGGACCTCATTTTATATTTGGGTGCCCAACCCTATCTTTGTTGGCCCAAAAAATCTCTTTCACTCCAGCAGCAGCCCCAGAACAAAGCCCCCAAAATCCATATCATCAGACAATGACGAGTGGGACCCACGCGTCATTGAGTCAAACCCTTCTTCTTCTCCGTACATACCGGCATGGGTCGAGCGGAGGAAGCTGGGCGGCGAGCAAGCATGCACTGCTTCCACGCGACGGAGGGAGGTGTGGCCAGGCTGCTCCGGCGCGGTGGAGCAGGGTCGTCGCGTCCTTGAGGGTGGCCCTGCGTCGTCGACCACCGAGAAGGGAGGAGCCGCCCCATCCGTGATGTGTCCCTACGCCGCCGGTCATCGGGAACGGGGAGCCAGCGCGTTTGCGCGGCCCCTACCCCGCCGGCCATCGGGAAGGGAGTCTGCCGGGGGAGGAGCAAGGGAGGTCAGCCGTGCTGGAGCGGAGGCAGATGGTCGCGCTCGCCGGAGCAGATGCGGGCGGTCGTTCTCATGCTCGCGTGGAGGGAGGCAGAGGGTGGTTGTGCTCGTACGGCGCGTCGGAGGGAGGCAGTTCCATAGGGCGCGACGACGACGTGGAGCAGGCGGCGCAGGCGCCAGGCGGGACGCGCGCGGGAGGCCGGCGGCGGCTGCGGCGCGGTCGCGCGCGGTGCCTCGGTCGGGTGGGGAAAAGTGGGGTGGACCCCACCAGATCGGGGGCTGCTAGATCTAGAGACCTGAGATTATAATTTGAGGGGACATGTAAAATGGTGATCCAAGTAGAGGCTTGACTGGAGTTAAAATTTTGTGCAAACTCCTTAAATTTAGAGTATGACCTCAGGTAGAGACTTGGGCTGGAGTAGCTAGCGGCGGCCCGCATAACGCCGCGAGACACCTGCTATTTTGAGTAGACTCTGCTGCCAGCCTGCCACTTGATAGAATTTCTAGGATCGTCTAGGAGCGGATCCAATGGAGTAGATCGAGTTCTAGTAGTAGTAGATGTATGCAGTTCATGTAATGCAGAGAGGAGTAGAGGGAGAGAGGAGAAAGAGACACAGACCAGAGGGGTCGACGGTGTGAGTAGCGGTTGCGGCGACGGTGTTAGGGTTCATCCCGCCGTCGGCCATAGGTGTCGTGGTGCCGTCAGCCGTCGCGTCCGTCGTCATCTTCACGCACTGGGTGCTCGCCGCGTCGGTGGCACTTCCCGCCGCTGGCAGCGCCCCCTATCGATCGGTCTAGGGTTTAGGGAATGTCGGTGGGGATTTGGCGGCGCAGGTGAACCTCGTGAGACGTGCCTTGCGCCCCGGCCCCCACCTTCCTTATATAGCACTGTGCGACGGGGGCCCACCAACCACAGGGTTGGACGCCCCCGATCAGGGCGTGACCTAGGGCCCGTTAGTCCGTTGGGCCTAACGGGAGGAGATCTAACTCTAACATTCTCCCCCTAGATCTCATACAATTCTTTTAATTCTTCAATTCTATTTCAAGTTCAATATTCCAATTCTTTTCAATTCCATCACAGATTAGTACATAGAGCATGTTTCATCATCACAACAATTCTTGTCATTAGACTCACAGCTACTACACACCTTTCTATTTTGGAAATAAACTTTTCATCATTCTGAGCCCTTCTTATTCTTCGAGAATCATAGGCTTTCCCTTAAACCCATGCCGGCTACGTGTCCTCTGAACACACTGGGTGGAAGGCCTTTTGTGAGCGGATCCGCTAGCATCTTTTCTGTTCGTATATGCTCAAGATTTATGATATGATCCCGAAGTTTATCTTTCACAACATAGTACTTTATGTCAATGTGTTTGGCAGCACCACTTGACCTATTGTTGTGAGCATATTCTATCGCTGGATTGTTATCACAATACAACCGCATCGGTTTTTCTATACTTTCAATTATTTTCAATCCGGGTACAAATTTCTTCAACCAATTTACCTGCCCCGAGGCCTCATAACAAGCTACAAACTCGGCGTACATTGTCGAGGATGTAGTCACTGTTTGTTTCGAACTTTTCCACGATATTACTCCTTTAGCAAGAGTAAATATATATCCTGATGTGGATTTTCTTTCATCTCCAGCATAGTCAGAATCTGAATACCCCTCTATGCATAGGGAATCAGATCTTTCATATGTCAACATGAGACCTTTCGTACCTTGCAAATAACGCAAGACTTTCTTCATTAGTTTCCAATGTTCAATTCCTGGATTCTTTTGATATCTGCCAAGTAACCCGGTAACAAAAGCTATGTCAGGGCGAGTACACGTTTGAGCATATTGTAAACTTCCAATTGCCGAAGCATACGGTACCGCTTTCATTTGATTAATTTCATATTGATTCTTGGGATACTGATGTTCCCCATATTTATCGCCCTTGACAATCGGAGCAGGAGATGGACTACACGCATGCATACTAAATCTCTTCAGAACCTTTTCTATGTATGCCTTCTGCGATAATCCCAATACCCCTTTTCTTCTATCTCGATGAATCTCAATTCCTAAGACAAACGAAGCTTCACCGAGATCTTTCATATCAAAGTTCGAGGACAAGAATTTCTTCGTCTCTAATAGTAGATTGACATCATTACTAGCAAGTAAGATATCATCCACATATAGGATCAGGAATATGTATTTCTTATTCTTGAATTTCACATAGACACAATTGTCCTCGACATTTTCTGTAAACCCAAAACCCTTTATAGTTTTATCAAACTTCAAGTACCACTGTCTCGAAGCTTGTTTCAAACCATAAATTGATCTTTTCAGACGACATCCCATATTCTCTTTTCCTTTTACGACAAAACCTTTCGGTTGTGCCATATAGACATTTTCATCCAAATCCCCATTTAGGAATGCGGTCTTTACATCCATCTGATGTAATTCTAGATCATAGTGAGCCACAAGTGCCATAATGATTCTGAAAGAATCTTTACAAGAAACTGGGGAAAAAGTTTCATTGTAATCGATCCCTTCTCTTTGGGTAAAACCCTTAGCCACAAGTCGCGCTTTGTGTCTTTCAATATTCCCTTGGGAGTCATATTTCGTCTTATAGACCCATTTGGATCCTACTTTCTTAGCTCCTTTAGGAATGTTTTCTAGAACCCAAACCTTATTGGTATTCATAGATTTCATCTCATCTTCCATAGCTTGAAGCCACTTCGATGAGTGTTCGCTTCTCATGGCTTCTTCAAAAGTTAGAGGGTCATCTTCCATATGATATTCTTCAGTTTCATAGATTTCATAATCATCTGGAATAGCTGACCTTCTAGTTCTTTGAGACCTTCTAGGGGCCTCTGGCACTTGTTCCACTATGGGCTGTTGTTGTTCTTCCTCATCAGCAACATCTGATTCTATAGGCTCCTGATGGACAGGTTCCTCTTGTTCATTCATTGTTGCTATGGGAGAATTCACAACAGGTGTTGTCACCACATTATCTTGTACTACTGGTGCAACATCGGCAGCAGGTAACGTAAAGTATGGTTCTTCAACCATCGGAGTAGGTACATGTACCCGCTTCTCCTCAAGTCTAATTTCACGTGTTACTTTGCTCCCCCTGATCATGTCATCCTCCAAGAACACAGCGTGTCTTGTTTCAACAAATTTCGTGTATCTATCAGGACAATAAAATCTATATCTTTTCGATCTTTCTGGATAGCCAATGAAATGGCAGCTGACGGTCTTGGAGTCTAACTTTCCAATATTTGGGTTAAATACTTTTGCCTCAGCTGGACAGCCCCACACACGTAAGTGCTTAAGTGAGGGTTCTCTTCCTGTCCATAATTCATACGGTGTTCTCTGCACCGACTTGCTTGGTACTCGATTAAGTATATGAATGGCGGTTTTCAGTGCCTCCATCCATAAACCAACCGGTAGTGTGGACTAACTCATCATGCTTCTCACCATATCCATTAGGGTACGGTTTCTTCTTTCAGCCACTCCATTCTGCTGAGGCTCCCCCGGTGTGGAGTATTGAGCGACTATGCCATTTTCCTGTAGGAACCTTGCAAAAGGACCTGGAATTTGGCCATACGGGGTATGTCGCCCGTAATACTCTCCACCACGGTCTGATCGAACTATCTTTATCTTCTTGTTGTGTTGATTTTCAATTTCGGCTTTAAATATCTTAAATTTATCCAATGCTTCTGTTCTTTCTTTAATTGGATAAATATAGCCATAACGAGAATAATCATCCGTGAATGTTATGAATGAATCATAACCATCCACGCTTTTCGTTGGGAATGGACCGCAAATGTCCGTGTGAATTATTTCTAATACTCTCGTGCTTCGTTTAGCATCTTTCTTTATTTTCTTAACGTATTTTCCTTTGATGCAATCAACACATTGTTCTAAATCGGAGAATTCTAAGTGCGGAAGAATTGATTGTTTCACTAAGCGTTCTATTCTCCCCCTCGAAATATGGCCCAAACGACAATGCCATAATTTCGAAGAGTCGCTATCGTTTCTCTTCCGCTTCTTATTCTCATTTGTAGATTGGGAGACATTCACATCATTCATAACATGATTCACATTTTCAGCAAGAGATAACAAATAAAGCTTGTCTTGTCGGAAGGCAAGACCAACACATTTATTATTATCATCAAATAGTTCACATCTGCCATTACCAAAATGACAGCCAAATCCAACATCATCGAGTTTCGATACACTTATCAAATTCCTACGTAAAGAGGGAACATAGAGTACATCTCTGAGCTTAAGTACAAAGCCATCTTTTAGTTCTAAAGCTAAATCGCCGATGGCTTCAACTTCAGCTTGTACTCCATTCGCAACTTTAATCGTTCTTTCTCCTCTTTGCAGGATTCTCCTCCCACTTAACCCCTGTAAAGAATTCGAAACGTGAATTGTTGCACCTGAATCAATCCACCAAGAAGTATTCGAATAACATAAAAACAGGGATTCATCTACAAATGTGATAGTGTCATCACCTTTCTTTAGTAGCTTTTTCAGGTAGACAGGGCAATCTCTCTTATAGTGCCCTCTCTTGAAGCATTCCTTGCACTGATCTTTCTCAGCATTGCCATATTTTCTAAAGTCCTCATCCTGAGAGTCCTTTTCTTTTCCCTTTGCATTTGTGTGTTCTTGTGGCTTGGAGGGAGAGCCTTTATTCCACTGGGTTTTCCCCTGTGGTTTCTTGTAAAAGTTCTTTCTTTTATTGTCCTTGACAAGATGAGCAGATTCACCCTGTGCGGACTTGATTCGTTCTTCCTCCTGGACACACATTGCAATAAGCTTTTCAATGTCCCAGTTCTCAGGCATCATATTGTAATTCACAGCAAAAGTTTCGAATTCTTTTGGCAGTGAAAGAAAGACCAAGTGGATGAGGAACTTGTCATTGATCCCCAAATCCATAGGCTTTAATTTTGCTGCCATTATATTCATTTTCAATATGTGCTGACGCACACCACCACCATTGTACTTCTCAGTTACAAGTTTCTGTATGATTGTGCTTGCTGTGGCCTTAGAAGACCCAGTAAACTGGCTTTTTACCCTTTCAAGGTAATCAATGGCGGTGATGCATTCTGGAATTGACCCTCGGATTTGTTCTTCAATGGTGGCTTTCGCCACCAATAGGCATTTTCTGTTGGATTGAATCCAACGCCTATGTTCAATATCATATTTCATCCTGACTTCTGCAAAATCACGCTTTCGGGCATGAAAAGCTTCATCAGTTTAATCTGTTCTTTTCTCCGGTTCCTCTGGAATAGTAGGACACGGGGATGTTATGGCAAGATCGATCTCTGCCAGTGCAAGTTCTAATTCATACTTCTCCCGCCACACACGGTAGTTGGTACCGTTGAGCGGAGGAATGTTATTGATGTTGACCATTCCTTTAACTCCTGAAATTTATCCAAAGAAAAGTGAGAAACATTCATCATGAAATTGCATGCCTTAATTTAACGTTGGTCAAAATTAAAACATACGATTTCTCTATGCAAAAATTTATACGTCACCGTTGGGCAGAAGTAAAAAATAATGCATAGCAATTCATTATAATAATGTTATTAACAACGTTGGTCAGAAAATAACAATATTATAATCTCAACAAATTATCGAAAATCATAATTCACTCAAAATTAAATTATCCCGTTGGTTCAAATTTAATTTAGAGTCAAATTCAATATTTTCTTCGCAGCGGAAACAATTAAAATTGTTCATAATCTTATTTTCCAGAAATTTCAGGTCGAATTGTTCTCTAAACAAAATATCGTTGGATAAAATTGTATAGAGAAAATTCATTAAAATTTCAATTCAAATACAAAGGAAATTCATAACTATTTCTGGAAATTTAGGCGCTATGACAGATAGCAACGGCGATCCCTGCGGGTTTCAGGGCAGCGCCTGAACACCAAGCGGGATTACATAGATTGCATTCAAATTTCAATTCAAATTTATTCAAATATCAGATTCAATTCAGTTCTGGAAATAAATAGAAGCTGTCACTGTTCATTTTCGGATTTTGGCCAGACGAAGTGGCCCAGAGGCCATTCGGGCCCATCTGCCGCGCGCGCTCGAGCTTCTCCCTCCCCCAGGCCGCAACGTGGGCCTGGGCCGGGAAAGCCGCATCCCGCCTGGGCTCTATTTGGCCCATCAAGGTCGGGTCGCTGGCGGCCGTTCGATCTAGGGCGTCGGGGATCGGACGGCCGAGCGGCGATCTCGCGGGATCAAAAACTTGACTCAGCCGCGCCCTCCCCCGAAACCCTAGCCATTCAGTCCTCTCCCCTCCCCTTTCAACTCAGAGCAGCGGCGGCGGCCGGGAGGGCTCTCCCCACCACGCGCTCCTGCCGGTCTCTCCCTCCCCCGGCGCCGTTCTTTCTTCTCCGCGCAGCGGCGGCGGCCCGCGGTTCTGGCCGGGGAAAACCGCTGCCCTGTCGCGCGCGGGCACCGAGGCCAGTCGGCCGTAGCAGCGCCGCTGCAGAGCCCCTTGCCGGTGCGCGTGCTCGCCCTCGGCTGAGCACGCCACCGCCAAGTGGCTCGGCGGTGGTGGTTCTTGCGTACGGCGCCGTGGCTTGCGGTAAGAGCCGGTTTCGATTTCCTTTTTTTTGTTGTTGTTGTTGCTATTTTCGTTTCTTTCTTGAGTCGTTCTTGTGTCCGACGGTGGGAAAAAGAAGTAACCCGCCGGCTTTGTTCGTTTGGATCGGTTGTCCATACCCTGTTAGGGTTTCGATTCTTATGTTTGCGATGCCGATCCGTGGTTCGTTCGTGTTCCTCTTCCCTAATCCCGCTCTGTTCTTGAGATTAGGGTTAGATGTTCGATTCGGTTGAGCCGATTTGGCTCAGATCCAAGTGGATCCCCTCCGTAGGAGGCCACTGATACCATTGATAGAATTTCTAGGATCGTCTAGGAGCGGATCCAATGGAGTAGATCGAGTTCTAGTAGTAGTAGATGTATGCAGTTCATGTAATGCAGAGAGGAGTAGAGGGAGAGAGGAGAAAGAGACACAGACCAGAGGGGTCGACGGTGTGAGTAGCGGTTGCGGCGGCGGTGTTAGGGTTCATCCCGCCGTCGGCCATAGGTGTCGTGGTGCCGTCAGCCGTCGCGTCCGTCGTCATCTTCACGCACTGGGTGCTCGCCGCGTCGGTGGCACTTCCCGCCGCTGGCAGCGCCCCCTATCGATCGGTCTAGGGTTTAGGGAATGTCGGTGGGGATTTGGCGGCGCAGGTGAACCTCGTGAGACGTGCCTTGCGCCCCGGCCCCCACCTTCCTTATATAGCACTGTGCGACGGGGGCCCATCAACCACAGGGTTGGACGCCCCCGATCAGGGCGTGACCTAGGGCCCGTTAGTCCGTTGGGCCTAACGGGAGGAGATCTAACTCTAACATCACTGACACGTCACCTGCTATCTGTAGTGGCAGCGAGTGAATCCATCCCACACGATGATAGACGATACATATATTATCACCTCAATCCGAAACCCGGCAAACAGCTTGGCTGGCTCAGAGATCACCCCAATGGCACTCCACTTCACATCCGCCAACGACAATCTACGGTAAGTCGATGAGGTGTTACTGTATCCAGTCTGTGTCAGTCAGATACTGGCGCCTGCAAGCCCAAGCGGACTTCCAGGCTAGCGGCGTGCTGTAGCAAAGCCGGGTGGTAGACGTGCGGATGCGGGAAGAGGCTATTGGCGTGCCCAGCAGCCGATGCGGTCGTTGCGGGATGGCCGCGACGCCGATGCCTTGCTGACGTCGGATTTGGGCTGCCGCTAGGAATATACGGGCCAATGTTTCAATCCACTCTATCTAAGTGGGTTAAATTTCAATCTCATATGGGTTGGCGCGGCAGCCCGCCCCACTTTGCATTTTTACCACGAAGCCAAGGCAACCATCAGGCCATCAGGGCCCGGCGGCGTAGAGGTGTGCAGGCAGCCTGGGCACGGCGACGGCCTCGAGAGGGACCAACCGGGGGACGGCGAGCCCGAACTTCTCCTGCATGCAGAGCTTCTCCGGCGCCACGCCGTCGGGCAGCCGCCACGCGAAGGCGTGCAGCAGGTTGGCCAGGGTCACCTGCACCGTCTTGAGCCCGAGGGCGTAGCCCGGGCACATCCGGCGGCCGGAGCCGAACGGGAGCAGCTCCAGGTCCTGCACCTTCACGTCCACGGCGCTGCCGGCGAACCTCTCCGGGCGGAACTCCTCGTCGTCGCTGCCCCACACGGCGGGGTCGCGCCCGATGGCCCACACGTTGACGAACACCAGCGTGCCCCGCGGGATGTCGTGGCTGCCCGTCGGCGTCGACGCGTCCTCGCGGCACAGCTGCGGCGCCAGCAGCGGCGTCACTGGGTACAGCCGGAACGTCTCCTTCACGACGGCCTCCAGGTACGGCAGCCTCGGGATGTCCTGCTCGGCCACGAGACGGCCGTGGCCGATCATGCCGTCCAGCTCCTCCGTGGCCTTGGCGAGGACCTCAGGCTTCCGCAGGAGCTCCGACATGGCCCACTCGATTGTCACCGCTGACGAGTCCGTGCCGCCAGCGATGAGGTCCTGCATGCGTATTCATCGAGGTCTGTGCCTTTTTTCTTTTAAAAAAAGGGATAAATGGTACTCCTCCGTTTTAATTTATCATTTGTTTGACTTTTTTATCTCAACTTTAACCACTTGTCTTATTAAAAAAATTGTACAGACATACTCAAATTTAAGTCATTTATATAGATTATTTACTAAATAAGTAAGTCACACAAAAAAATAATATTTTATAAACAAAATGAATAAACCGAATGGTCAAACTTAGAGTTGAAAAAGTCAAACGAACTATAATTTAAAACTGGATTAAACGAACTATAATTTAAAACGGATTAAGTATTATATTATCTTTTAATAACCTTCAAGTTATGTATACATACACCAGTCTGATTTTCAACCGAACTACAGTGCCAATCAATAACGGACACCTTCTAACTGTCGAATTTGGCCACATGTTTTGTCCTCTGTTTCATAGATGTTTTTATTTATTTTGTAAACAACAATAAAAAACGATTCGATCTCTTAAAATTTATATTTAACTTATTTTATAAATTAGAAAAGTATGCAGCTAGTGCCATTTACTTCTAAAATGTTATCTAATTGTTTAGGATCTATATACAGTTATGTGAAACTGGTTTCTTTCTATTTCTACTGCTTTATTTTTGTAGCCGGGCTATCATTTATTGAAACAAAACCCAATCTGTAACTATCCCTAACGCAAATTTCAGAGTCCGTGTATACTCAAACTAGGACTCAAACTTCTACGGATGAACCGCCTGTCCCGTAGTAAATGATGTAACTATCAATTTGTAATTAATATACTATTTTCTTTTGTTAATAGATGAAAATTAAATGTATTTAAGAGAATAATGTGAGGCCGTGAGTATGAAATCCAATTCTATCTCTAAATTGCAAATCTTTTAGGTGACTACGAGACAAACTATATTCCCATTGCAACGCACGGGCACATTTGCTATATATATATATATATATATATATATATATATATATATATATACATAATAATTAATAATAAAGAGGTAAAATTTTAGGCTATTTTTTTACGTCTATCCATTTTGTGGCATGTCTTTCTCTAACTACTGGACAATGCCGTTTCTTCAGTCCAGACATATATATAACCCGTACTCATATTCGAGTTAGAATAGCTATTCTCTAGCGCAATACGGAGTCTGATTACAAATAAAATTTCTTAACGTAACCTTAAAAGATATGAGTTCTAATTGTAGTCTAATTAGATCTCTAAATCTAATTTCCTCAAAATATGAATATCTATAATAAAAGGATAATAAGAGAAATTAAGCAATCTCACGTCGGTACTAATAGAAAACAAAGATAAAGCTAGGAGTTCTAATTGTAGTCTAAATAGAGCTATAAATCCTATTATCTTCAAATATAAAAAGGATACTAAGAAGAGAAATTAAGCAATCTCGCGTCGGTACTAATAGAAAGCAAAAGAGCTTCAAATCAAACTAAAAGAACACCACGTTGGCAGCCACGACTAAGCATATATAATCAAACAAGTAAGATATTTTCACATGTGAATCTTATCATAGACTATGCACAGGTTGACTATAACATTAAAGATGAGAAAGAAAAAACAATTCTCGTTGCAACGCACGGGCATATTTGCTAGTAACTCTAAATAGAACATTAGTAGATGGATAATATTTCTTCAATAAAACTGCTGCTAGTTTCACTTTTTTATTTAAAATAAATTAATTATGAATTTTTAAAGGTGAAACTATATTTTATTTATTTTCTCAAAATAAATATCCACCTTTCAACAAATTGGCCCCTACCAATCTATATAATATCCATTTACACACAAAAAAAAATCTATATAATATTCACATAATTGTTTTCAGGATAGTATAAAAAACACAATGGCGACTGACTAACCTACTAACTCGTTACCGAGTTTAACCATGTATATATCTGACTAACCTACTAACTCGTTACCGAGTTTAACCATATATATATATATATATATATATATATATATATATATATATATATATATATATGTGGTTAAACTCGGTAACGAGTTAGTAGGTTAGTCAGTCGCCATTGTGTTTTTTATACTATCCTGAAAACAATTATGTGAATTATATATATATATATATATATATATATATTATAATTAGAATTACGTACTTTATGGTCCTCAAAAGAAGTCACATAACTCGATTTTCTAGCTCATCAACACATGGATAGTATGAAAATGTTATGATATATTTATGAGCAGGTATTTTTGTTCCTTGCAACAGAATAAACATATCATTAAGGTTCTATTTCACTTTGACATAAATTTAATAGGACATTGGCATATTATTGTTAATATTAATTTATGTAAATGATGCATTGTTATCATAAAATAAATTATATATCTTAAATTTATAGAAAGAGAACAAAATAAATAGATATACTCCCCAACATTCCAAAAATTAGTGTTTATCTCATATTTCAAGAAGTCATTAAACAGTCTCAAGTTCAACAATATATATATAAATTTAGTAATATTTATAACATCGGATAAATATTATTAGTTTAGTTACGTCATATTTTTTTTATAATAAACTTATTTATGGTATGTTTGGAGCTGCTCTTTTTTTGCCAAAAAACTATTTTCAAAATAATTTTATGGGTGAATCTATTTTTCTGTCTCTCGTAAAAGACATGAAGTGGAATAAAGCTAAAAAAACATATCTCATCTCTGCTCCTCATTTCTCTCTCATATTTATGCGTGAAGTTGTTGATGAATCTGTTTTGTCAAACATATTTTTAAAAATAGCCTAGCTTCACTTAGAAAGTTGATCATGAAACTATTTTCTAAACAAACAGCTTCAGAAGGTGAGCTGTATAAAAAAAACTTAGAGATATAAATGTCGACACTAGTCTATATACACATATATAGTCAACTTAAACATAGTTCACTTTCCAAAATGCAAAACGAGCACTTACTTTTAGACTGAGTGAAGTATGTATGTAACATTGTGGTTCTCATTACATATTAATGTTTGATACTTTTTTTCTTTCATTGCAACGTGCATGCACGTGTGCTAGCTACGTTTATTTGCCATGTGACCAATAACTATCTTATTACACATAGTTTGGTCAGCTATTCTATTTGTCCGTGCTAACGTTACGGTTTTTTTTAGAAAAATGTTTTAGAAAACAACCAATTTATTTTGGCAGAGTTTAACTTTTTACACAATAGATTAACGATCATCGTTGCATTTAAGAAGACATAGTTACATTCTCACCCTCTCCCTTCATTTTAACTGCTCGTGGGTCCCATCTCACCCTCTCCCTTCTTCCCCACTGCTCCTCTCTCTTTCCCGTTCGCGTCGAAGCTCCTGCCCCCTGGCCGCGGAGCTCGTTCTCGCCCCCGCGCCACGGCAGAGAGAACCAAATCCAAGTTGGTGAAGATCATGATTTGGGCTGGCATAGTAGTTATTACCTTTGCAATTGCGGTTCGAATCTATCCGATCTTTATCCTTTTCTCAAAGAACGAATAAAACCCCTTGTTGAAGCCCTTTATGATAAGCTTCCCTGGATCTGGGAAGTTTCTCTTTCACGGTATTGGGATCGTTTGATCGATTTCCTTGATCGCTACTTATGGGCGTGCGCTCAAAGGATACAAACAGGGATTCACAAACAAAAAGGGGAATTCGTAGTCACTTTTTCGTGTCGCGGAAAAAAAAAGGCTTTACACGAGAGCAATAGAGGTTGGGATACATCTATCTCTTCTGAGCAACCTCTTTTGGATTCTTAAGACCACACTTGCAGTGGGATACCGTCTGCTTTAGATTCTTTATTATCTCCTTCGAGGGGTTTTTAGGATCATTCAGGCTATATTTAGTCTATTTTGGCTTTTACTGTCTACTTTTCTCAGGGAGATGGTTAAGGACCTCAGAAGATAGAGGAGAGCGCCAGGCGCAGATTTCCGGAATACTTCTACGGGGATTCAATGGGCATTCTCCGTATTATGCCTTGAAGAGGACTCGAACCTCCACGCTCTTTAGCACGAGATTTTGAGTCTCGCGTGTCTACCATTTCACCATCAAGGCATCTTGAAAGTGAATCGTATTCCATGAATATGATATCTATCGAATGTGATATATGGAATATATGACAAAGGTGGAGTCTTGGAGTATTTCGATCGATCGGTCATATACATATAGGCCTGAGTCAGACATCAAACCCCGTGCCCCGGCCGGCGGAGCTCGCGCACGCGCCCCTGCACCCCGGCCGGCGGAGCTCCTACTCGGCCTCGTGCTCTCAACGGCAGAGCCCGTGGCGGAACTCCCGCTCGCGCGCGCTCCCGCGCCCCGGCCGGCGGAGCTCCTACTCGCCCGTTGCGGCCTCGCCCGCTGAGGCCCTTGCCCGCTGCGGCCTCGCTCGCGGCGGCCTCGCCCGCGCAGCACAGGCGCTCGCCCGGGGCGGAGGGGCTCGCGCGGCAGAGGCGCTCGCCGGCAATGGCCTCGCCCGCGCGGCAGAGGGGCTTGCCCGCGGCAGTCTCGCTCGCGGCAGAGCTCACCCGCGGAGGCGCTCGGCCGCGGCGGCCTCACCCGCGACCGAGGCAGGCCCGCCCGCGCCCGGCGGCTCGACTCGTAGAGAGGGCTTCCCACCTGCGCGGAGACGGAGCTCGCGGCGGCCCTCATTCGCGCGGAGATGGAGATTGTGGCCCTCGCTCGCTCGCCGGGGAAGAGAGGGAGGGGCTCTCTGGGGAAGAAAGGGAGGGCTCTCCGGGGTAGAGAGAGTGGACTCGGCGGACTGGGCGCGACGCGGGAAGCCGGAGCGTGCGCGTGCGGCCGTCGGGCCGTCCTCTCGTGCGTGCCTAACCGAGAGCCGCCGTGGTGCTCTCGTGCAGGAGTGGCCGGGACACGTGAGAAAAAAATGAATAATCAAGACAATTCGAGGATTCGAACTTTGGTAGCGGTGTTGCGTGTGGTGGAAGAGTGGGAAACGACTCGTTGATTTTGAAGGAGAGAAGTGGCCTAGAGAAGTTTTCAATTATAAGAGATAATTTTTGTGATGTGATGTTGTGAACGAGCAATCCTCACTTGTCGCTTGTTATATTATTATAAGTTCAATTAATCTTTAATTAAATCGTTCATAGCTATTATCGATCGAAGGAGGAGTGAAGTAATTAAATTAAGCCTCCACGGCTTCACCTCAGCAGCTAGTAGTCTTACCAGAGCGAATCCCTTGACGCCATCCCGTTTGATAGGGACTTCGAGGTTGGGGTCGTCGGCGAGCTCCAGCAGCAGGTCCACCATGTCCTTGGCGACGAACTTGTCTCCCTCTCGCCGGCGACGCTGACTGTGCTCGTCCACCACGTGCTCCAAGAAGCGGTCGAACATGTTGCCCAGCCTCTTCATCCTCCCGACGTAGCCCTGAAGGTCCAGCCAGGCGAGCCGCGGGATGAAGTCCCCGACGCAAAAGACGCCGTTGAGGAGGAAGAGCTCGTCGACCATCCACCTGAACTCGGCCGGCGAGATCGGCGACGATCCAGCGACGCCGCTGCCGTCACCGACGTACTTGCCGCCCAGCGCCATGCGCGAGATCACGTTGAGGCTGTACATGAGCAGGTGCTCCTTGAGCGCGAGACACCGCCCCCGGTCCCCGCCGCCGCCGCGGGAGAGGAGGAGGACAGCAGAAGGTCGCGCAGCAGGGCGCGCAGCTCCTCGCTGCGGACGTGCTCCTGCGCCCTGAGCTGCTGGTCGCTGAAGAGATGGGCCTTGCACAGCTTGCGCGCCTGGCGCCAGTACGCGCCGTAGGGGGACCAGACGATGTCGGAGTAGCCGTAGGCGGTGTGCTTCCCGGACGCCATCCTGGGGCGGTCGATGAAGGACGCGTCGTGGGTCCTGAGGATGAACCTGGCCGCGTCCACGGACGAGCCGACGACGACGACGGGGACGGAGCCGAAGCGGAGGGACATGAGCGGGCCGTACCGCTCCGACAGCGCGTGGATGGAGCGGTGCGGGAGCGGCCCCAGCAGGCTGAGGTTGCCGATCACGGGCCACGGCCGAGGCCCTGGTGGGAGCTTGTGGTGCTTGCGGGTGGAACCGCCGCGCTTGCGGCGGAGGACGGCGACGACGAGGAGGGCGGTGGCGAGCACGACGCCCAGGAAAGAGATGAGTAGTTCCATCGGAGTACGTAGCTGGGGGTGTGCATGTGCTTATTCTTCCCTTATTTCTTCTCTTGTGTCCATAATAATACACAATGACGGTCTCATTTGCAGTTTCCGCAATTTATAGGGACGGAACGGAACGGATGCTGTACTAGTACTAATGGTGGGTGGAGAAGCTAGCAGTGATCATCGTTTCATGGACGTGCTGAACCTGGCGTCCTCTGTGAGCACATCATGGTTGGAGATCATGGAGCATGTGTGCGCACACGTGCTAATACTACATCCCTCCTTATAAGAACAACTACGGTATGCATACCAGTTTAAGTTTAACCAAATTTCTAATAGAATAGTATCCAAATTTATGACTTCAAACTAATTTATAAAAAATACATTTTGTAATTAATCTAATAATGTTTATCTGATATAAAAAATATTTATATCTTTTAATCTATAATTGATCAAATTTAATATATTAATCCATAATACTAAATTGTATTATTTTTGGGAGGTAGTGCCTACGCAAAAGGAGTGCAATCGGAAGAGAAGATGTATATATAATTGTTCACATGTTTATACGTAATTATTCACTGGCATTCGCCAATCGCCACCGCAGCCTCGATCAGTGATGTCACTTGGGTCGGTGCGAGTACGGAGTGCCGGTAGGTCCTTGTCTCTGTCAGCAAGAACCACGTTGAAATGGACGGAAGCCCACGCCTATCGCTATTACGTAAATCATTTTCCGTGGCAGTTAATTTTGATTAACCGTTCCAACCGCCACAGATCAATGGTCACGGTTAATCGGACCATTAACCGTGACGGTTATGTTAGGATAACCGCCACGGTTAATCAAATAAAAAAACAAAAAAAAGCCCAGATCCAGACCCGGTTAGGGCTGGATCTGGGCTGTTGGCTTGCGCGGTGCCGTCGTGCAGCCCTGCCGCCGCCGTCGCGCAGCGCCACCCTCGCGCAGGCCCGCGCAGCCCCGCCGCCGCCCTCGTGTAGCCCCGCGCCGCCCGCGTGGCTCTCGCCGGATCCGGCTTCTCCGCGCCGGATCGAGGCCGTAGAGGGTAGCCGCCGGGGGGAGGACGAGGGGAGCCGCCTGGGGTAGGACGAGGGGCGTGGAGAGGGAGCGCCGTCAGGCGCCGTCGGGGGAGGACGTCGGGTCGGGGAAGACGAGGGGAGCCGCCTGGGGGAGGACGAGGGGCGTGGAGAGGGAGCGCCGTCGGGCGCCGTCAGGGGAGGACGTCGGGTCGGGGAAGACGAGGGGAGCCGCCTGGGGGAGGACGAGGGTCGTGGAGAGGGAGCGCCATCGGGCGCTGTCGGGGAGGACGAGGCGTCGGGGTCGGGGAAGATGAGGGGAGGCGTCGGGACGAGGAGGACGAGGCGTCGGGACGAGGGGCGCCGCCGGAGGGTTCAGGTGAGAGAGAGGTTGGGAATGAAACCCTAAGTTGCTAAGTATATATACACTGAGCGTGTTATTGAGTCAAGATGGGCTCTTTGGGCTCTAAGATGGGCCAATATTAACCGATGTGGTCATATTATAACAACCGCCACGGTTAAGTGGTTAGGTTATAACAACCGTTAACTGTGGCGGTTGTGCCCCTAGCCGGTTGGCTTTCCGACCACCTATTAACCGTGGCGGTTTAGGTGAAAAACCGTCACAGTTAATAAAAGTCAAATGCTATGTAAAATTATTTCAGTAGTAATGTATGCTGTGTCGATCTGTACAATAGTACGACTACTATAATCTGCAGCGACAAACAAGGGTTCCGAGCCCACAAGGCACAAGCCAGGAGGGGCTAGACTGGTCGTTGTTTGGATGACTTCGAAATTGCAAATTTTTTACAAGATTTCTAGTCGTATCAAATCTTTGAACCCGCACGCATAAAACATTAACTATAATTAAAAAATAATTATTTATATAATTTTCTTATAATTTGCGAGATACATCTTTTAATCCAACTTAATGGTTGGATAATAATTTTTACGGTGTCATTTTTTCAAAAGTTGCTTCTGCCTACGCTGCTGGGTGACGGAGCGGAAAGCGTATAGTTGCGCCATGCGTATGTGGCATAGATGCCTGCTGCGTGTGGATTGAATTTACCGATCAACCGAAGTCCGGGACAGATGTGGGTTCGGTAATACCAAATGGCCAAGCTGACTTAGCGCAGCGTTGGATCGGGAAGGCCAACACGTGTAAGGCATCCAAGCTATGTGCCTGAATCCGGTTCTTGGTTAGAGAATCATTTATTTTTCCTTTGGGATTGCTTAAATTAGACTACAATTGAGAAGAAAAAATCTTGGCCATTCAAGTAAAACACTCCAAAATATTAATAAATTAATTGATTAGTATAACAACATAGGTAACTTAGGTAAAAAATTACAATATATAACCACCTAAAACATTAGTATTGACTATGTAAAACTTCATATAAGTTATTACTACGCCATATTTCTAGTAGGAAATGAGTTAAAAGTCAAATTTCAGGACAACTTTCAGACTTTCAGAGCATGAGTTCATTCGACTGACTCAGCATTTGAGAAAATAAATGGACAAAGCAGTTTCAGGATAATTTTCATGAAAACATTAGCACAGCTGATATAAATAGAAAATCACGTAGAGTAACAACTGATTATGATAATAAAATCATCTCACAGTCAGAATAACAGAAGGCACACACACACATATGCTGAATAAATCTTATTCATCGTTTTGCTGTGCTTCCCACAGTCCCAGACACGAGAATCTAGTCCAGAAGAAGATGATCTAGGAGCCAGGAGTGAACTTGATCGAAACACTATTCACGCAGTGGCGCTCATCAGTAGGTGTCTTGAAGCCTTCTCCCTTGAAGACATGGCCCAAATGCCCACCGCAAGCTGCACATGTGATCTCTACCCTCCTACCATCAGGATCCGGCTGAAACAATGAAATATAGGTATACGCATTTGAAACAGAAAAAGGAGGGGATGTAAGAGATCAAATTAACGACTACTGAGGCTTACTGTTCGGTTAATGGCTCCTGGAAGCCCCTCAAAGAATGCAGGCCAGCCACAGCCAGAATCAAATTTTGTGGCGGACTTGTACAGGGGAGTCCCGCAGCCTATACAGTTATAAACCCCGTCGCCATAGAATTTGTTGTATTCTCCTGTCCCAGGTAACCTGGACATGAATGTGAGATAAAGACGAATGATGATTAACACATGGCCTGCCAACCTTGCTAGGTAATGGGGCCTTTTCCCAATGAACATACAGTGGATCCAAATTATACAGAGGAACTTTCAAGTTCCCAGTGTACAGTTCATCCAGCAGTGTTTTACTTCCAATCAGTGTTTCAAATCACAGGTTATGACATCTAGTGATCTGCCTCCTCAAACAGCTAATCGCCGAATAAATCAGGCTATAGCGGCTAAATTGTACTACGTGGGAGCAAATAGCTAAATCCTCCTCAAACAGCTGTATCCAGGGATTTAAAACCCTGCTGGATCCATATTATGCCTCCCTTCCCCCCACCCCAACCCATCTCTCTTTTTTATTTTTGACAAGAACGATTTTGAATCCTACGGTTGCAAGGGAGATTACTGAACCTATTATGATGGCCAATCAGCAGTACTCTTCCAACACAAGATAATGTTTCATGCTCTCTGCGAATCATATTTACTCTGTTTCAAATGTTAAGTTGTTATTTTGGCTTTTCAAGTATTTGCTAAGTACCCAGTTATTTCTATCTAGAAAGCCAAAATAAACTTACAGTTTGTGACATAAGAGTATTTTAGTTTGGCCACTGGAATTGCTCAAATCCACATGTCAGCAGCGACTATGTCGTGTTCCTCTTAAACCAAGAGACCCGATCGCGTTAAGAAATGATAAATTGAACCATAAGGATATTTCAAGTCGTCAAGTCTGAACTTAGATGCATGACATAAATAGTACACTTGGAAAATGGTGATTTTTTTTTCAAGGCTAACATGTCAACGGTCTGAACTTACAAGGCTAACATGTGGGCATTTTTTTCTCTCCCTCTAGACTCATTTTATATTTAGAAGTCAACTTGAAGACTGAAACTGCAATAGTTTGAGACCGAAATCCCAGGGTACTTGCGCAACCCTAGATGAACTAGAGAAACAAGAATCTGAACAAGGAGGTAGAATCCCTCCATCGGCAACTCCAGGACGGGTTCAAAAATCAGTAATCAGTAATCTCAACTAACCGGTGGCTATGGGTCCTGACATGGAAGTCGACGGCAACTAGTATCAGACAACGGACATATGAAGAACATCAAACAAGGTCCGATCGGATCGGATCGATCCATGCGCACGGGGAGTAGATCAGAGGAACAGCAGATAAGCAGCACGCTCAGCCACAAATCAATCGTCATAGCGGCAGTCGCTTAGCTAGGGGAAAGGAGGAGGAGGGGATAGAGTACTGACTCGGTGCCCTTCTGGCGGAGGATGCGGAACTGCTCTGGGGAGAGTACGGCGCGCCACTCCTCCTCGCTCCTCTGCTTGCTGTTGTCACCCGACGCCATCGCCGCGGCAGAAAGGAAGAGAAAACAACGGGCCCGCGCACAGGGGGAAGAGCTGAAGAGGGGATATGTACGACTGCGATGGAGCCAGCGACGTAGTAACGGCAGTCACCAACCGTTTTTTAAGATACTCTCTTCATTTTTTTTTCATTTCCAAATACATTGTATCCGGACATAAGGGCACAACAAAACTATACATGTAGAAAACCTCCTATGTTCTATGTGTGATGCTCATCTTTTTTTTTTGCGAATTACACACAAGTATAGACGCAAATACTCAATACATACACACATTTACCCTTATGAACACACGTACGCAAACCCAACTCCTATGAGCACCTCCAAAAGATTGTGCCGACATATCTTGAGATTGATGAAGTCACCACGAACGCCTCGCTGTTGACGAGAACATCGCCTACCACGTGTCGCGGGTCGCAGTGCCACTGCGGGGCGCGGACGCCTCCGGTCGCAGGGCAAGGGCAGGGCGGAGAGGCAACCGGTCACAGACTGAAGTGCCGGAAGGGAGGAGATGGGGCCTTGGGCACTCGATGGGAAGAAAGATGGCATCAGTGCCATATCAAGGCCGTCAGCTCCATGGCCGCCTTCTCACCATGGAAGCTTGAGATGGAACAAGAGTGAGGAAAGAGAAAATGAAAGACACTACAAGAGATGTTAGGTTTTATGACATTTATATAAAAATATATGCATTTTATATTAAAGGTTAACATTTATGACATTAAAAATCTCGAGTTACTAACTATGCTCCTTAAACCATGTTCTATGTTGTTTAAATGTTGGTGTCATAGATATATGAATTTGGTTTTGATATCACAATATTTTATGAAAATTGATTTTAAGTCACGATTCCTTACAAGTGAGGAAGGAGACAAATCATGAGCATCTCATGCGAGGAAGAAAGGGGGGCTAACACGGATGTTCCAGACCATACAAAAAATTTGTACCAACACAATCACCCGTGTGTGGCCCGTTGTTGTGGGAGACATATAAAATAGTATTATTCAAAAAATAGACCCATCGAGACCGAAGTTTTTGGTCTCAAGTCCATACTATCTGAACTTTTTATGGTTAATTCCATTATATGTCTCGAGTAAACCGAACTGACCGAACAATTAGATTTTGTTTACATAATATGTACTTCAGACTATTATTAGTGATATAATATTTATTCTAGTGATCTCATACCGACCATCACTCTTATTACTTTGTTTAATCTAGATTTTGTAATGTTATTTTTCCTTGAAATAGAAAAATATTGCTCAAATTATACTAGTTGTTTTGTCTAGTCTGGCTAGTTCGGCCGTGACTGAGACCGAACATACTTGATCCTAAGTTATAAAGCTTTTGTAGATGACCAAACTTTTATTCGGTTCCTAAGTTGTAAAGCTTTTTTTTAGACGAGCAAACTTTTAAAATGACAGAAGATCCTATCAATTTTCTTAGATGACCGAACTTTTGAGATGACAGAAGATCCAATCAGTTCAGTTGAGTCAAACTGAACGCCTAGATCTACTTGTTGCCTCAAGCTAGTCAGAGTATATATGAGAGACCTATGAAAGTTCTTTTTATTTAATATATTCCCTTCTTTTTGTCTACGAATTAAATTAATTTTTAGAGTTATCTAGAGTTATTTTTTATATATATTTAACAAAAAGACAACACATGTTTTTAACCAAATTAGAAAGTTATATGAAAATATATTTTATGGTATATATAATGATACTAATTTGGTACAATGAATATTTATATTTTTTCTACAAATTTGGTTAAACTTTTAAAAAATTATTTAATTCAAATTAAATTACTAGCAATTTTATTAGGTTAGAACTCTAGATCGGTCCATGAACTCCGGATACCCATTTGCCTGGATATGCGATTATCCCAAATTCCCAAGTATCCCAATGTGGCCTAAATCGAACCGAAGCGGACCAGACCGAATTCGTTTCACGGTCGAGGACCTATTCATAAAACTCACGGTCCCACCCCACATCCCCACTAGTTGGAGCTGCAACTGCAACTCGGACTAGCACTCGTCCCCGTCTCGAGCCCAAGCGCAGGCGGCCGCAAAAACGCCAGCGGCGGAGCACCAGGTCGTCGATCTCCGAGCATCGGCCCGCCGGCGATGGAGAAGGGAAAGGGCCTCGCTCGCCGCTGGGCGGTGGATCTCCCCGACGCCTCCTCCTCTTCCCACGCCGTCCCCGACCCGCCCGGCTTTACCAGATCCGCGCCCGACGCGGTAACCCTTTACCCCTCCTCCTCCCCGTTCGTCCCAATCTCGCTGGTTTGGCTCTGTGTCCCGCAATTCACGTGCTTGCTCTGGCTCGCAGGACGACGCCGCGGGTGCGCGCCAGCGCAAGGACTCCGAGACTGCATGGAAGGGGCAGGTTCGTTCGATCGGTACCATATTTGTGCTTGGTCTAGTAGATCCAGGTTGGGATTAGCGCCACCTGCCCGATACGATAGGATAACCATATGCTACAGTTTTGCAAAATTGCAAGAGCTCAGATCTTGATAACTTTGCTGTCGTCGGTGATTATCTAGAGTTAGCGTTGATGTAGTTCTAGGCTTTGAAATTGCTATCTAACTGCGTGTACCCTTGATGTGAACAGAAAGCTTGGGAAGTCGCTCAGGCGCCGTTCAAGAACCTGATGATGATGGGCTTCATGATGTGGATGGCAGGAAGCACCGTCCACCTCTTCAGCATCGGAATTACCTTCTCTGCTCTGTGGCAACCCCTCAACGCTCTCCGTTCTGTTGGGAAAGGTACTGCTTTTATGGTTTCACCCAAGTGATATGATCTATTTTCGGTTTACAGATTCATGCCACTTTAGGACTGTTTTAGTTTATGGGGGCATATATTATGTGTTTATTTAAGGCCATACTTAGCAATTTAGCTTAGCTTGAGCTACAAAGGCTAGGAGGTTTACTTCCAGTGAGCACTCAATGTTCCATGGACTGCCATCTATCCTCTGATCTAATTTTTGAGCCTTCATGTTCAAGTTAAATCATTTAGGGACATGCACCACTTGATGTGTGCTCATGTTGAGTCATTCTGGATGTAAGTAACTTCTAGGTGTGCATTTTAGTTGACAAATAAGACGATGTTTTATGCTTGTAACCCTTTTACAGTTTGTAAATCATACACATCATTAATCATTCCTAAAAGGGCTAAATTGAATTCCTGTGAAATATTGTATTATTGTATTTACTAGTTCTGTAACATATATACTATTGCAAATGTGCAATTCAGACAAGAATGTGTGTGCCAGAAGCAAGTCATAAGTGTACCTTTTATGCTGCCTCTCATAATAGCATCACTGTGAACTTGGTGAATGAATAGCATAAAGCACAGCCATATCATGGGATGGCTAAAATTTTCATGATTGGCTTGCTTCTTTTCTCTAGTGATACACTTTTCCAGGACATCACCGTGTTCTCTTCAGTCTTCCTTTGGTGCATTTTTGTATATATTTGGTATGCCCACAAAAAAAGAATGCAATGTTAGTTTCACTTTAAGGCTTATTGAAAGCTGAAAATTCTGCACATACAAATTGACTTAGGAGTGTCCAATGCAGTGCAATAAGGTTGTCTTATTCCCTAAATCTTATTTGCAATAGTGCATCTAGTGTAACAGTAACCACATATTTTCACTTATATGCTGCTTTGGTTGCGTAATGTTAGTCAGCACATGGAGAAGAACGGAATTGGCTTAATGCAGTGTGCAAATTATTTTCTTTTGGTCCATAATGTGGTCAGCTATGGGTGTGCTTTATGAAGAGAAGTGAATGGATAAAATTGCAAATAAAAAACTATAACAAGATGACTAATGTGATTTCATCAATATGGAAAGGGCATTTCTTCTGTCAGGCTTCATAGTCCATATTTCTAAAGTTCTCTTGGAATCAGGAAATATACTAGATTGGCATACTTCAGTTGATTTCTTAGGTCCAATCAAGCATCTATTGTAGTCATACCAAACCAAGTGATATCCTTGGTTTCTAAGCAATTCAGCATTGAGTATTTTCTTATAAACAGTTGTTCTCTTTGCAGTTTTTGAACCATTTAAAGACCCAAGGGTGGATACTATTGCTCCTAAGTTACTCTTTACTGCCCTCAATTTAGCTGCCATGGGTTTGGGTGTATGGAAGGTGAGCTCTTTTACATTTCTAGTTATACATAACTATCTTGTACGTATTTCTCTAAGCATTTGAAGTTCTGATATGACTGCTTCTACAGCTTAATACATTGGGCCTTCTTCCAACAAATCCATCAGATTGGGTATCTACACTGGCTCCTGCTCGGTATGCTTCTGATAGCCTAACACCATACAAACTAAATTCCCTGACTTCAGTGTTTATGGCATGTTTGGATACCATGAGCTAATTTTCAGCTCAAATTAGCTCTAGTGCATCCAAACAGGAGCTAATAGGTGGGTTAATTTTTTAACATGTCTTCGACTGTTGTTAGCCAACTAGCTAGCCAACCATAGCTATTTTTGGCTAATTTTGTAGCCCCAACTAGTAACTAGTCATGTGTATCCAAACATGCCTTTAGTGTTGTCGTTGTTCAATCATCTTTAGGTTGGTTGATGATAGTTTCAAAGTATTGTTTGCTTTAGTAATTGTTAGTTGTATACTGTAAGTAACAGTGTGTAACTCTGTATTACTTAAACTTGTATATCATTAATAGTTGCTTGACTGGTAGTTTGATATCAGATGGAACATAGTCTCATCTGTGTCGCAATGCACCTTTGGCACCATCTATGAACTGACTGAAAATCATGTAATTGGGCAATACTAGAGAATATTTGTTTGAAAACATTGTGAGGTTGTTTCTTTTCTGCACAATTAAAATTGAAACTTTGCCAGAATCATACGTGATTGCTGATTGTAGTATGGGACTGATTTAGCTGATCTGACTACTTGTATAGCTGTATTGCCAGTGAAACATTTTGTTAGAGTGCATGTTTGTTTAATAATGAAATTAAATGTGACAATCTTAACATGATGACTAAAGGCAAACTTTAATGTGAGCCGAATGCAATCCATGACCCAGCTTATATTGGTTGCCTGAACTGTTTTTTCCCTCTTCTTATTTCAGGAGGTTGAATATGCCGGAGGAGGGGTCCCCTTAATTTAATGTCCATTTCCACTTTTGAACTTATATTTTACTAATAGTTGTAATATTACATCAATACTGAGTGAAATATTACCCTGCACTCCTGAATACACGAGAAGTGCATTTTTTTTTTCTTTCGTGTGTGGATTTGTACTACTATTTTCTACTAGATGCAGTTGTATCGAATTTGCAGCAAAGTCGTAGGTATTCACTGGGCAGTAACAGACAAGCAGGTTTATTTGATTTTCTGGCGCTTTTCATGCAGTGCAATGGAACCATCCATATCCATGAATAGGCAACGTAATAATCCCAGCTTCCTGTCTCCAAGTATAGGCAGGCACCCCAAAGCCGGCAAGCAGGCGTCAGCCACCATCTTCCCTTCTCCTAGCTAGCTTGTCTCCTGGCCCTCCGTCTCTCCATTGCTGCGGCCTTTTTGTAGCCCTTGGCCTTCCGGTCCTTCGCCTCCTTTCCCCACCATTCCCATGGTGGCCCCCCTCGCGTCCTAAACCCTTCACGCACCATCTCCTCCGGCGAGGACCAGGGCGGCCACCACCTACCTACCTCGCTTCGCGTTCATTCGCCACTGCCACCTGCGTCGGCGTCGCAGGCAGCCCTGCCGGTCGGTCGGTCGGCCGGCCGCCTTTCGATCGGTGTCCCCCTCTCCGGCGGGCAGCGGCGCCATACAATACAATGCCTTCAAATTGTACCATACTAGTAGCTATCGCCATCTTTGCTGCTGTTGCTATCCTCAGCGCCAGCCACGCGGTCACCGGCGCCCGAGTGATCCGGCGGCAGCCTTCGTCGCCGTCGCCCTCCGTCCTCATGTTCAGGGAGGCGCCCGCGTTCCGGAACGGCCCCGAGTGCGACGCGGCGGACGCCCGAGTAGACATCGCCATGACGCTGGACGCCAACTACCTCCGTGGCACCATGGCCGCGGTGCTGTCCATCCTGCAGCACACGGCGTGCCCCGAGAGCTTGGCGTTCCACTTCCTCACCGCAGCCGACGACGACGACGAGCACCAGCACGGCCTGACCGCCGCGCTGCGCGCGTCGTTCCCGTTCCTGGACCTCCGGGTGTACCGCTTCGACCCGTCGCGCGTGCGCGACCGCATCTCCCGGTCGGTGCGGCAGGAGCTGGACCAGCCGCTCAACTACGCGCGCGTGTACCTCGCCGACACGCTCCCGCGCGACGTGCGCCGCGTCACGTACCTCGACTCGGACGTGGTGGTGGTGGACGACGTCCGGACGCTGGCGTCCGTGGACCTCGCGGGCCACGTGGTGGCGGCGCCCGAGTACTGCCACGCCAACCTCAGCAACTACTTCACCGACGCCTTCTGGTCGCACCCGGCGCTCAACGGCACGTTCCACGGCCGCCGCCCCTGCTACTTCAACACGGGCGTCATGGTCATGGACGTCGACAAGTGGCGCGCCGGTGGGTACACGCGCCGGGTCGAGGAGTGGATGGCCGTGCAGAAGCGCCGCCGGATCTACCACCTTGGCTCGCTGCCGCCGTTCCTGCTCGTCTTCGCGGGACACATCCGGGCGGTCGACCACCGCTGGAACCAGCACGGCCTCGGCGGCGACAACGTCGAGGGCCGATGCCGGGGACTCCACCCGGGCCCCATCAGCCTCCTTCACTGGAGCGGCAAGGGGAAGCCGTGGCTCCGCCTCGACGCCCGGCGGCCGTGCTCCGTCGACTACCTCTGGGCGCCCTACGACCTCTACCGTTACTCGTCGCCGGTCATCGACGAGTGGTGACTGGTGGTTGGTGTGGTGAGCCGTGACGTGAGCATGCGCCACCTCCACCTCCACCTCCACCTCCACCTGAGGAGCTATACTAGCAATGGTAGGACAGTTCGATCTTGCAGAGGGGAAGAGGCATAACAATGCATATGGATGGATGGCTATTTATCTCTAGCTTGGGTCTTTTAATTTACCTATCTACTGTGCAATTCACCCTCTTAATTTTGTATATATATATATATATATATAGATAGATCATGCTGTAAATTTGTACAGATATATTATAATTAGTGTGCATGGTGGGGAAGCTCATGCTGACAAATGTACGTACTATTGTACTGTATATTTCGAGTTCATGTTAATACAGCACACAGATCCCGTATGCAGGACAGGTTGGCAAGTACTCCTAGAATACTTAACAAATGCATAATCATAGGGCTATTTGTTGTTGTTGTTGTTGTGCTTTTTCTGAGTGAAAGGGCAAGAGCTCTACTATATTTTACTTAGTTGGAGGAAAAAAAACATTTAAGCATGATGTCAGGACTCTTGAACATAAACAACCTGGTGAATTTTGCTCTTCGATGAAATCCTAAATATTTGAATTTTGCTGAAAGACAAAAAAAAAAAAATGATCTTCGCCACTACAGCATGGATTTTTGGCTCATGGACTCCGCATTTATTATTAAAATATTACTCTCTCCAATCAGCATTATGTCGTTTCAGCATCTCCATTATATATCTTATAAGTTGTTTTATTAGGAGTGCCTTAAAATCAATTTACATATAGGAGAGCACTGTTGTAACAGATTATCTAAAATTTATCTCCTATACTTTTTTTAGGGATAAAAAGAAGATGAGGTTGACTCCTTTATTTACGAAAAATAATGCTTTTTTTAGAAGAACTCTAAAAAATTATAAGTATACAAGATTGGGTAGGAATGTAGAATGTTTGATGAAGGTGCTCCAACATCCGCAGGCAGGATGAATAAGAGAGAGACACAATGTCCCACCTGCAAGTTCATGGTTATGCCTCCCGTTCATGGTTTGGGTCTCGTGCTTTTCGGGCCGGCCCGGCCCGAAAAACGGCCCACGGGCCGTGCCTGGGCCTGCAAGCAGGCACGGTGGCCTAGGGAGGCACGACCTGTGGGCCCATGGGCCTGGGCCGTGTCGGACCGGGCCGGCCCGTTGCACATCTTTACCTGCAACCCTTTGTAAGTTGTAACTGATTTCCCACTTTGAAAAATGAGTGCACTACTTTAAAAAGAGGGATGAGAAGAATGTAGGAGAGGAAAATATAGCATATGGATTTATGAAGGCCATCGTTGGTCACCCTACGATTTTCTTTCTTTCCTTTTCTACGACCTGTATTCATCTGTCCATTGTTAACTTTACCCTTCTCTCCACACCATCTGTTGCGGTTAATTTGTACTCCAACCGTTTTTTAATTATAAGATATTTTGACTTTTTTAAATACGTCTTTTTACTAAATATTTAAACATAGTGTATATTTAAGTAAATAACAAAAGCTATAATATAGAAAAGTAAATATGTCTTATTCTTTGGAACAAAGAAAGTATATTTCTCATGCATTCTATATATATGTTTCACATGTAGTTGCAAATATTCATGTCACTAAATTTCTAAACACATGTACAAATAACTTGTTTAGAATTACTCCCTCCATTTCAAACTATAGTTCATTTGATTTTTTCAACCCCAAGTTTGACGACTCGTATAATTCAATTTTTTATGCAAAATATCACTTATTTTGTTATGACTTACTTATTTAATGAATAGTCTACAAGAATAACTTAAATTTGACTATATTTACATAAATATTTTGAATAAGACGAGTGGTCAAACTTGAGGATAAAAAAAAGTCAAATGAATTATAATTTCAAACGGAGAGAGTAGTTATTTTGAGCATTACAATCAACATAAATATTTCCTGATGGGTTATTTGCGCAGAGATGGAGGCGAGGTAGAGGCAGAAAATATGCAAGGGACAGAGACATAAAGTTGTGTGTTGCGTAACAATGATTTTATATGGAGAAACACGGCATGATATCTGGCACCCGGCAGTGAAATAAATGGTGCACCTAGAGGGTTGTTATTGCAATGGTTACCTCAATGGAATGCAATGGAGGGTTATTGTTTCAACTTTATTCCTTGAAAAGTGCTTTTGCATATAACGACAACTACTTCTTAGGAATGCTTAGCTATACAGATATAAGTGAAATTTTCTATGCACATGCCAGTGATTTTTTGTGATAAATGTTCTTACCTCCAAAACTATTTTCCTCTTTGGCATGACTCTAAAGAGCTCCGCCTCCTTGCTACAGAGCAGAGGAGCTCAAGCAAATAAGCTAGAAATAGTGCCTTCACTAACTCTTAGTTCATTTTGGAAGGAGATATAATTTTTTTTTTACATTTATAGTGCATGGAGATATTAGCTCAAGATGTCCGAAGTTCTACTTAGGCCAGTGTTAATGAGAATTTTATGTCCTAGTTTTTAACACATCTATATCTTAAAACAGTGCATAAAAGTTTTATCCATATGAAACTATCTCTATTCTCATAAAACGTTTACTATCTCTTTTTTTTATCAATACATTGTCACATCAACACATGTAATACATATGAACCTATGTTAAAACACCATTGAGACTGACCTTACGGATAGGTTCAAAATAATTCATAAGTCTTCGGGAGTAGTGTGGAGTGAAAAGAAGTATTGTAACAAGCAGGGTGTTACATGTAAAAGCTATGCGCGGCCAAATCCAGACAGAGGAGACAGAAAGGGCGTCGCAATCGCAACCGCCCGTCCCCGTCCCTGTACATTGACGCCAGTGTGCATTATTACGCCCCCCGTCCGCGGTCCGCCGTCGGCCAGCCGGCAACTCGAGGCACCGCGAGAGCTGAGAGATGTCCTTCTTCTTCCGCATGGCGTCGCGTCTGCGGCCGTCGACGCCGGAGGAGGTGGTCCGCTCCATCAAGGACTCCTTCCTCGCGCTCCACACGCGGACCCACGCCAAGGTGATTCGCTAGTCTCCCGGTCCGCTTCCGTCGGGCCTCCTCTTCACTAGTTTTTGCGCGTTTTTCTTTAATTTGGAGATCTAGAGGCCGAACCCGCTTCCGGATAGCCTCCGGTGACGAATCGGATCTGCCAGTTTCGCTTGGGTGGTCATCTCAAGATCATCGTTGTTGGGTCGTTCTCCCCATGTGCCCGGTGATCATTTCCTTCCTTTTGTTTTGTTTATATATAATTGAATTGAGGGGGTTCCGATTGGTCGTGGCACTACTTGCATATCATGGTGGGTCGAAATGGGATAATATAATGCGGAATGGCTCAACCCTTCATCTTCGTCGTGATGATGCTTGAATAAAACAGAGAACTCCATTAATAAAGCAGAGCAAATATGCAGTTGCTAGGGTGTCATGTTCTTCTAGTGCTTTCTTCGTCCGATTGTCTCCATCGTGATGTCAGGATGCGATTGAATATATTGCCCTTGTTTTTGCTCCTCAAAGCGATGTGATCGTATTGACGTAACTCGGTTTCATTTGAATTCTCTATCAGGTTATTAGAATACTGCTTGTAGACTGATTGGTATTCACCTTCTTGTTAGGCACTGGAAGAGGTCGAGAAAAATATCTCGTCGTTGAGATTGTTGATCTTTGGTGATGGAGAAGTGGAACCAAATCAAGAGCAGGTCCTGCAAATAACCCTTGAGATTTGCAAGGAGGACGTCATTTCCCTGATCGTCCAGAATCTGCCTTCCTTGGGTTGGGGGGTACGTTAGGTCTCCTTTAATATTCTTTGTGACTTTTTTTTTAAAAAAAATTTAATGATGTGTTTAACTGATTATTAGCTCTGTGGTTGCAGGTAAGAAAAGATCTGGTTCTCTGCTGGTGCATTTTGCTTAGGCAGAAGGTTGACGAAACTTATTGCTGCGTGCAGTATATTGAAAATCATCTGGAGCTTTTAGATTTCCTTGTTGGTTGGTAAGCCATCCACTTTCTTGATGTTAACATGATAAATAAATAATTCATTGATACATGAAAAGTGATTTCGAGGTAATAGTGTAGTTCGAAAGATATATTTCAACAAGCTTGTAGTTAGCTAGCTGCTTGTACTTATTCTCCTTTTTCGACCTTTATAATTGTCAATGGGGTCTTTAACTACTTGCGTGTAGCTAAAGTGTGTTTAGTTTGAGCCTTTTGGTCCGTGGTTGTCATCTTTTTATGGTAGCAGATTATGACTTTCTTGGTTCATTTTCCGTGTCTGCCTTATGTCCTTTATATTAAGCTTAACTGTTATTTTTCAACAGCTACAAGAACTTGGATATTGCATTGAACTGTGGGAATATGTTAAGAGAATGCATCAAGTACCCTACACTTACAAAGTAAGGGTTCAAAATTACCATTCAACTATGATTCCCTTCTATTCATGATTTAAATAGACGATGCATGCATACCTTAATAAATATAGCACTACATACCTCAAAGAGAAGGCACTGAGGTGATCTATGTATTTAGGTTTACCTTGCTTGGAACTCTGTTTTTATAGAACATAAAAGTCAGTTGCTCTCTGATGATTTAAGGAAAGATAGAAGATGGTGGATTGACATATGATGTTTTCCTAATTTGCACTTTATCCGTGTATACATTATACTATACAAAGATATATTGAAAGTGGGCTTGCATCTGAGATGAGTTAGTAGATCATTTCATATAGATATGTTCTATTTGAAGGAATAAAATAGGGATTGGGCTGTGGAGAGATGGCTGAGTGGTTGATAGCTCTGGTCTTGAAAACCGTTATAGTTCTAGGAACTATCGAGAGTTTGAATCCCTCTCTGGAAATTTTTTTAATGAAAAAGACAACGCCATTGCAACTTCACATGACATAACAATATAAGAAAACCTTCGTTTTAGTTGTATATTTCTAGTTCCAACACATTATTATGTACTAAGTCAGCAATCAAACGAGATCTGCATCCTTACATAGTTTCATTAGCCTTTCTATTAGTCTATTCAGTGAATGAGTTTTCTACTCTGTTGAGAACTTGAGGTAGACTTCTGCAATAGCACTGGGTTTCCTAAAAGTGAAATTTCATGCATTTGATTTTGAACTTCTCTTTCAGATACATATTGGAATCTGGTAGCTTTGAGCTGTTCTTTGAGTATGTTGAGCTGCCAAACTTTGATATTGCTTCAGATGCTCTGAACACATTCAAGGTAAATCCATATGTGCATGTTTTTTTCAGATGGTCATAGAATCAATATTGATGATCGTCCTTGATAAGATTGTTGCAGGACCTGCTGACCAAGCACGAAGATGTAGTCGCAGAGTTTTTGAGTTCCCACTACGAGCAGGTCATTACTTATTCTGAAATACACCTTTGGTCATGTCAATAAAAGAAAGACATCAAAAAACTTTTTGAGATGTTTCATTAAAGCATATACTCCTTGAATCTATCTTATTATTCCATACTATGTTGTTGCTTCGCTAATGCTTATTCAAAAATTTTATTGCAATTGTGTCAGCATGCCAGATATATTCTGTTTGTTTCTGTTTATCACTCTGATTATGTAATATTTTATAGTTTTTTGAACTCTACTCAAGGCTCTTGTCATCAACTAATTATGTAACAAGAAGGCAGGCAATCAAGGTTTGACTATTTTAAGCATAACTATATTATTATCTCATTCACTTCAGAAGGAAACTTATAGTGCCATCTTTTGTTGTCAGTTCCTTTCAGAGTTTCTACTAGAGGCTCCTAACTCTCAAATAATGAAGAGATACATTGTGGAAGTTCGCTTTTTAAATATTATGATCAATCTACTAAAGGTATTATATATATTACTCAACTCTTCTTTTGGAAATTACTAGAAAAAATTATATTATATAATGATTTCGTTACTGTCTCTTCTTAGGTTAAATTTATAACTTTACTGCCTTATTTTTTCTTGTTCATGCTATACAAATCGAACCAAAATACACATTTGATTATACTAGACCAGATCTCCACTAGGAATTTGAAAGGGGAAAGGTAGTATTGTACTATATACACATTTTACTGAATTTTCAATTGTGGATGTTATCGTGCATCATTACAGGTGAAAATCATTTGGGTATCAGATCTTCCTTTTGAACTATACTTGTATCTGCACAGCATTTGAAAGTTCTTGGCCAATTTAAGTACTCCCTTCGGCTGTTTTAGTTTTATTCTAAGTCAAACTTATCTAACTTTGACCAAGTTTAGAGAATGATGCATATAAAATTAGTTTCATTAAATCCACTATGAAATGTTCTTAATAATGAATTTATTTGGTATTGTATATTCATATACTACCCTGTCCCCAAAAGAATGCAATTCTGGAATAATGTCATGGTTTAGTACACCAAGTTCAATTAATTATACATTTAAAAGTAAATATATTTTTAATCAAACAAACATCATTAGATTAATTATGAAAAGTATTTCTATATTAAATTAATTTAGAGCCATAAATGTGAATACTATTTTCTAGATGTCTGGTCAAACCTGAAACACTTTAACTGACACATGGTATAGCTGCATTCTTTTCATGACAGAGGTAGTATATATTAATATATTTTTACATAAATTGATCAACATTAGAGAAGTTTGACCTCAGAGAAAACTAAAACGGCCTACATTTTATAACGAAGGGAATAGCTTTATAATAGATCTGTTTCTTGATAAGATCGGTGATAGTAGTAGTCATAGGCGTGCTTAAAATAAAGGTTCAGCAATGTATTCCTGATCTTTCGTAATATCAGCACATCCTATCTAAAGCGTTTCAGCAATTTTCCTTTTTATGCCACAAAATGTGTTTAGTTAGGTTATTATTTCTTAGAAAAAACATTGTTATGGAGGCTCTCAACATGCACAAATAGTTAAATTTTCCATGCACTTCAAACCTCTTGTACGGAGTAGCTCTGTTTCTTCAGTGTTGTGGTTTTTTATGTGTTTTAATCTGGATCTATGTAAGGTTTTCAGGTGTGGTTTTCCTTATAAATCAGACCAATTCTATTCTTCTTAATTGAAAGGCAGAGCTCCTGCCATTCCATTCAAAAAAAGAGTAGCTCTGTTTCTTCTAACCTGCATCTGTTGTAGGATTCAAGCAAAAATATCAGAATATGTGCCTTCCATGTTTTTAAGGTATGATGACATTTTTTAAGCATGCAAACCTTTGCACATGTGGCTATGCATTTGAACGATCCCTATTAACTATTTCCTGCGCTCAAACAGGTATTTGTTGCCAATCCGAACAAGCCTCGATGTATCATTGTAGCTTTGCTAGAAAATCGCAGGGAAGTTTTAAAGCTACTCCACAATCTTCCTACAAGTAAAGGTATTGTTGTTCACGAATATCTTATATTTTTTCACATGGACTTGGGCACTTGGGCACTTGGGAAACAAGATACAAACAGACCAAAACACCATAGTGTTCAGGAATCAAGTATGGAAGTATATCTTAAGATTGTCATTTTCTGTTCTTTATACAGGTGACGATGAACTTGATGAGGAGAAAAACCTAATCATTCAGGAAATCCAGAAGCTGGCATAGCCCAAAAGCTTCAAGTTACCGTTTAATGGATGAGTGGCTTCTGGAGGACTTTAAGTATTCGTCAGGCAATATTGCCTAGACCAAAACCATGTATATCACATTTCACATATAGCCTTCAAGATCTGTTGTCTATTTTGGAGGCTTTTGCTTTTGGTCTCAGGAAACCACAGCAAAGGATCGTCTTTTTTGAAGGAATTCTACATATAATTGTGGGGGTCATGATTACATGGAAAAGAGACAGATAATTGCATCGCGAAATATCTAGTCAAAAGAATTTTAGTTTTCTTTGAGAAAAGACGAAGGTGTAATCACTGACGTGTATTGAGTAGACTCCCAGTCTTCAACCCTGTTTGGATCCTATGGTGTGACGACAAATCGACAGCAAAATAATCAAAATTTGCAAACCAATTTCCATAAGCATATAATTGAAAACCTTCTGTGCACCAAGTAGAACAACTCTCAAACTTCAATCTGTGAAACCACAAGCCGACTAAACTTCTAACAACTTGGCTCTGTTTGGATACTCTAGCTCGGCTTGAGGCTAGAGTTAGTTTCTAGCTCAAGACTAACCTTGAACTAACTCTAACTAAAAACATGTTTGGATGTACGGGTTAGAATAACAATAAAAACGTTTTTTTTGGTTGAGATTCTAGTGGACCACATCAAAACTAGCCAAAAAAAAAAATCCAATGGTCCCAAGCAGAACTAGGTCTAGCCCTCCTGTTTGGATACTTTTGTGCTAATTATGCTCAAACTAGTTTTAGCCCTTGGATCCAAACATGGCCATCTCCTCTGTCCCAAAATATTTGTACTTCTACGATTCATTTTATTTTCCAAAATAAGAGGTCCCGTAGAAAGTTATACAGGGGTGGGAGATCCAACAGGTAGCCATACTACTATTGTCAGACAAAGTCCATCAATATTAGACCAATAAAATATAGATACTCTCTCCATTCTAAATTATTTTTTTTTTGTTTCTGTACTATAGGTTTAACTACATTATAAAAAATATATAGTATATAACATTTGTATCTCTAAAAGGCTGTTTGGATCCCTTCATTTGGAGGAATTGAAATCTACTTTAATAAATGAGTGAAGTGTACCAGCGATTCTTAAACTTGGGCTCTTGTGTCATTCAGGTCCCTAAACTCGCAAATCGACCGTTTAGGTTCCTAAACTTGTTCATCTGTGTCATCCGGGTTCTTAAACTTGTTTGGTTGTGTCATTCCGGTCCCTAAGCTTGCAAATCGACCGTTTAGGTCCTTAAACTTGTTCGTATGTGTCATCCCGGCCCCTAAACTTGTTCAATTGTGTCATCTTGTCCAAATAAAACAATCTAAAATACATATCAAAAAATAATTCATAACTTTTTCATATGAACTCGAATGAAGACAAACTTTATATCAAAATTGTAGCTCTCAACGTGATCTACAACTTTGTTGTTAAAAAGTTTTCTATTTGAAGTCATTTAATGTCCGAAAACTTGATTTTAAATTTTAATTTTCAAAATCTATAAACATACACTAATATTTTGGAGTTTAAACAACTTTATTTTAAAAACTTTTCAACTACAATGTTGTAGATCACGTCGAGAACTATAATTTTGATATAAAGTTTGTCTTCATTCGAGTTCATATAAAAAAGTTATGAATTATTTTTTGATATCTAGTTTTTAGATCGTTCTGTTTGGACTAACATGACACAACCAAACAAGTTTAGGGACTAATATGACATAGATGAACAAGTTTAAGGTTCTAAATGGTCAATTTGCAAGTTTAGGGACCAGGATGACACAACCAAACAAGTTTGAGGACCTAAACGGTCGATTTGTGAGTTTAGGGACCGGGATGACACAACAACGCAAGTTTAGGGACCGCTGGTGTACTTTACTCTTAATAAATTAAGTTAATTGACTTGGAATTTGACATTTCACCACTTTCCAAAGTTTACATTTAAGTCTATCTCAAATTCATAGGATGAGAAATGAAAAATGATTCAATAGATCACCGTTCCATATTTCTATTTGAAACTTATAACATATTGTTCAAACTCCCTCTCCTACAATAGAAATATAACAAATAATTATGTCTTCATATAGTGAACAATAATATACAATTATAATCCATATATAATCATATTAGCTTAATTAATATAACTGTAAATTATGATTACTAAAATGAATTCAATTCCAGGAATCAAACGGGCCTAAATAAATTTATTATCAAAATAATTATTTTGGGACATAAAGAGTAATCAACTTCTATCTTCCAAAAAGAAAAGGCAATGGTTTTACCCCTCGGTTCTAAGAGAGTCCAGAAGCTGCTCGTTGGGTCATTGTACCATAGTTGGCTTCTGTCCTTTTAAAATCATACACTGTAGCATGAATGTCAGATCTAATTTCGCTACTGCATTGACCTGTGCACCATCAACAATTCGTGTGAATAGTTTAGTAATAGTGTACACGTTAGAGAAGTTAAAGCCTACACAAGTTTTCCCAAACTGGGCCAATAACCGGGCCTTATTATGTTGAGCTAGGCGATAAGTCAGTCATCGGTAGTGCATTCCTCTCTCTTATACGTCAGGCCTCCTGTTGACCTGTTGGTCAATTCAACCGTTATTGAACTTGCTCTAAGAGAGACTATTTTTCTCGATCTGCTACATATATCCTGATCTTGAAACTGGTGGAGTTGCTTTAGTGGACAAACTAGCAGAATCCCCACAACACACAGTTGATTGAAGAGTAAAAGTTGTAAGGAAATCGATCATAAACTTCTTTGATATTCACAATTTTGTAACAAGTGTGGTCTTCTCCGCGGATGGCAACAACGGGTTTGATTGAGCCTATAGGCATAAGACGGGCCTTTTGTTCGTGTAATCGTATTCCCTATTCCGTGAACTTTGCCACGATATCAACGTTCTCACGCTCACGGAAGAGTCTCACAGCGACTAATTACTTGGACGAGACGAGAGCGCCTTGCGGACCCTGGAGCCCACCCTGGTCTTCCCTTTGCTCTGCTGCCCTGTGGCATCCGCCGCTGTGGCCATTCCCGCCGTGACGTCCGGCGGTGGCACAGGCAGCGGCGGCCCCGGTGGCGCGCTGCCCGCCGAAACCTTACTGGTGACGGCTGGTAAGCGCACGGGAACAGGCTGCTTAGCCTGCGGTGCTGTGACCGGGGCCGGGGTAGCGCCGCCAACCGGAGCCGCCGATGGCGTTAGTGGCCGTGGCGCGGCCGGCAACGGCGGGCCACTGTGCTTAGGGGCAGGGGTAGGCGCAGCGTTGGCAGCTCCGCCGTCCTGGTGGCGGACGGTGAGGCGGCGGAGGGGCCGGAACGCCGGCCGGGCTTGGAAGGCCCGCTGGAGCCTGTCGCAGATGCTCGGCGGCTTGCCGCCGGCGGTGGCCGCGGCAGCTGCTGGCTCCTTGTCTGCCTGCATCACGCACAAACTTGGAGCGCTTGCCAAAGCGCAGAATGAACTGCGACTTTTATAGAGGGGGAAAAAGGCGGGCAGTGCAGTTTATGTCCGTTCTTTTCAACTGATGCTCTGCGCACAAACTAAAGTGAATTTCTATGAACCGACGAGAAGCGGCATCACATTCCCCAGAAAGAAAAAAAAATCTGCTTTTACATAATCTATGTAAAAACTAAACAAATTGCGTGGCAACGAAGCTTTTCAGAAACGAAGTCAGTGCTGCCAACTTCCAACGAAATCAGTGCTGCCAACTTCCAGAACAGATTCCTCGTGCCTTTAACAGGTTCAGAGGCGAATGACTACTTTTCCTGCACCTAACCACTATACAGAGTATAATCGACGTTCTCACAACAATTTGTATACTGTACTTCGTCATGAAGTGCTACGGATACAGCACATACTCTGGCTCTGCAATGAACAAAAATAGCTCACTGAAGATTAACTCGATCCAGTTCAGAAACTGTAACAAGGGGTCAAGGGCCACAGGTATCAAAGCATAACAGATGTTCATGTTAAAAATCAGGTGAGCTTGCCTGGCAGCTTTAATATGACAGAACTAATTCCATGTCAATTTGGTTGCCCAAAATTGTCAACTAAATCCAGCCTGAGGTAGTACCTTTTCTTAGCACATTGCGGCATAGCCTCCAATTCCAAGAAACAGTGCGCCAGAAGCTGCACATGCCGCAGCCCAAATCTTGCATAACCTGTTGAAAAACAAGTGGCTTAGAGCACGCAACAATATTATTTCAGAAACAAAAGGACCAAAATGTTCTCAAGCGTCCTGGTACCTCGCGTCACTCGCAAGGTTTGAAATAACTTTATCAATGCTATTTCTTGAAACTTGAAACGGGCCACCGTTTGTTGGACGTTTAATCAGAATTTTACCAGACTCGTCTTTGACGGCCTGTTCCATTTACATGGAAATGCCAATATATATATATATATATATATATATATATATATATATATATATATATATTATAAATATGACAAAACAGAAGACTCCCGCAGCTGTACCAACACATTTGTCCAACTAAGTCAAATTATGAGTATATTACCTACCTCGCCAACAACAGTTAGCTTATCACCGATTGGAAGAGTCAATTCAGTTCGCCTTAGTCCAAGTATCTGCAGAAAAAAATATATTACAAACATCCTTCCAACTGGTAGCAGAACATACAATTTAAGTTATGTTAGCTGACCTTGATTGAGCATTCACATCCACATGTACGAGGTTGCTTCTCAAAATCCGCACTTGCAAGGCACAAAAGAGAACCATCTGCACCCTTGGCAATCTCCAAATGGCCAGTACCATCATCCTAGTAAAAGCTACATATCAGAGAATATTTGAACCGGAAATTTTATGGACATACTCACATGATAGATACTGTACCACTTAGATGCTCAAAAGAAGATAAGAGTAGACAGTAGACACTGGAGTGTGGAAACAGAAAAATGAAATACAAAATTCCATAAATTACTTACGGATGAATAAAATCCACAAGCATAAATCTATGTCAACACAAATCGCTAAAATGTAACAGTTTTTTTCCTTTATAGGCCAAAAAAATTATTATATATTTTTCATCAAGTAAGCATAGAACGACAGAAGTGAAATATAAGGCATTTAAAGGAAGGCCGCCAGAAATTATTTGCATCAATCAAGCTAGAGTTAATTGCAGCAAATTACCAGATACCAAGGAACCTCTTTTCTTTTCGAAGATATCTCCTCAGAACACTGTATCCATTGGACGGGATCATCATTTTTCTTTTTCTTGAGCATTAAGTGTTCAGTGCCATCTTTCTCTGTTGTCTTGTTCACCACTATGTATTCCTTGACATCCTTCCTGTTCTTCTCCTTCTTCAAGAAGATCTGACTTACCTAAAAAAATGGCAGACACGTAACTGAAAGCACAAGAAGGTGAACACATCTTCAACGAACATAGGCATTTTGTGAAATCAGTAGATACATTGTTTACGACAATTGCAGCCTCCTGACCACTCTGTTCACCTATGATTGGTGTGTCTGATCCAACTCTTCCGGAGAGAGTTACAAGAGGAAGGTATGCCGATGAGGCGGCCAGTGTCATAGCTGTCAAAAGACAAACAGTACAAGAACGAAAAACAAATTATAAGAAATGGACCTGTATACTTGAGCAAGAATAATACACAGTACCATGACCATCAAATACTTTAAACAAACACTGAGCAAGCTCCAGTAGTTCCGAACCTACATTACGAAACCACTGAGTCCAAACCACCCAATTTGGGGTACATACTTAATCTGTACTGAGGAACTAATGTCTCATTACACACATGGTCGTAGAATAAAACAACAACATTCCAGCATCAGGAACTAACAACGGAAATAATTTAGCACATAGAGGATATATAGCCAAGCATACCAATACAAAGGCATTTTACACAGTCTACATAAAGTCAACAGAGTGGGCTGATGCTGCTCAGATAATCAGACCACTGAATCTGTCTTATAACACGCCAACAATATACTCTTGCTTAAAAGATACTACCAATACGGTTTTAGTGTCAAAAGTGGGACATCGCACTCTTTAGGATCAAGCTAACGAATTACAAAAATCAAATCTCCTGGTTAGGTTATACTAGCAGGTTGCAGGTAGCACCTGAAACTATCGTTCCCTACCAATTTAACTAGTTGGTTGTGTCAACAACGCTGGCATATTCAAACATAAACTTCTAATGCATATGAGCAGCAGGTTATCCGCGATCTTAGCTGATCACCAAGCAAACTCACAAGCGAAATAAACAAGCATAGGCAAATCGGCAAACGGATACTCACACAAATCAGAGATGCGGTCGAACCTGCGCGCCGATCGCAGATCGTTGGCGCTCCTGCACCCACAAAGAAAGCAACGACGCTTTCAGCACAAGGAACCCACCACAGGAGTAGATGAGTAATCAGCAGAAGATGAGAGGGGGGGAAAAAACGTGCACGCAGGAGGCCGTAGTACTTACTGAGTATAGCTCCTCCCCAGTAGATAGCACCCCGCGCCGGCGCAGCAGCACGCGAGGCCGCCCCACAGGAATCCTTCGCCGCCACCGCCGCGGCCACCGCCGCCATTTCCGTGGCCGCGGTGCTGGCCGTGGCCGTACATAATCCGCTCTGTTCTCTCTCGGAGCAAGCAAAAAACCCTATTCGAAACGTGGATGTGATTTTCGAACTCCACGAGAGCTGAGATCCTGGGTCTGGGTGGGTTAGTGCCGGACTGCCGCCGGTGGACAAATAATCGGAGGCGCCGAGGCGGTAGCCGTACGTGGTCGGGTCTCGAGAGGAACACTAGCTAATCCGCGGCGGGCGGGTGGGCGGGCGTCGTGTTCCTTCTCTGTTACGTTTGAAAGCCGCTTTGAACACGGGGAAGAAGAAACACGCGCATGGGCCTTGCTCTCTCGCGCACGTGTCGGGGAAGGGCCCATCACTAGTTGGAGTGGTCAGCCCAGCCCATACAGATACAGTCTCCGTGGAACCCTAGGTTCTTACGGACCGGGCCACCGGGCTGATTTAACATGAATGGTTTCTGTGCCCGTTCTCATTCCAATTGTTGGAAACGATTACACAGCTACTGTACATTACAACTGGTGAGCAATACGACTATATATAGGGTGTTTGACATGGCTCCAGAGCCAAACTCTAGACAACTCCAGAATAAAGTTAGCTAAACACCTCAACTTCATAGAATTTTTGGAGCTCTAGTTCATTCTCTTGAAGTACCTCTTTTGCAACTCCAAACTGCTCTGAAATAGACTAGACATGGAGTTTCAGTGAAATTAACCACCTTTATCATCGATTACACAAGTCCAACCCCAAACCGTTATTTTTCTTTTCTCCCTCACCCCCGCTCGCTCCAGGCGCTCGCAGGGTCGCCGCGCCGCCCTCAGGAGGCCACTGCCGCCCCACCGCCCTCCTCCTCCTCCTCCCTCCCCCCCCCCCCCCCCCCCCCCCCCCCCCACCCCTCCCTGTTCGCCCCAACCCTAACCTGGGCATCCGGCGACGACGGACGGCGGTCATCTCCGGCGGACTCCCGACGACGACGAATGGTGGTCTCCCCCCCCAACAGCAACCTTCCACAACCCTGCGTGTGTTGGACTGGTGGATGCGTGTGCTTGTAGGTTTTTGGAAGTTCCAGCATTGGAGGAGTTTGGTGTGCGCTAGGCCCTGCCGAGATCTGTCCTCCGAGGTTGTTGGTATGTGAAATACCATCGGACTGTGTTTTTTAGATTTTTTTTCTGATTTCCAATGCCTTTTTCGTGCACTGTGCAGTTGGGTGTATTAGTGGTTTTTGTTTCTGTGAATGATGGTTTGGGCATATAATTCTATGAGCAGGAATTGAAATTAGTTCGTTCGTCAGCTACCTCCTGTTCTAGAATGTAATGCCATTAACTTTATAATTGATGTTGCAGGTGCCGGTGGGAATCGCATGTAGTTGGCATCCACACAACAACACTAGGATTGGCTAGCCTCAAGTAAATTTCGTGATAGTTTGGCTACATCCGTGGCATTAGCTTGGAATTAATGTAATCATATTTGTAAACTATGGATTTGTATGTCGGATTATTTGCTTCGAATTATTTGGTTGGACTTGTATGACGGATTATTTGCTTTGATGAATTATTTGTTTTCATAGATTATTCGGGTTATCTTATAATAATTATTAGACTCGATTATCATGTAATATACTGGTTATTATTTATAAATGTTTGTATACCTATTTGGTGCTTATTTAAATGCACTCATGTCAATCGAGGGCAAAAATGGCAATCCACGCAGACAAAACATCAATCTGGAGCTGAGACTACCCTTCTTGCCAAACACCTTTAACTCACAGCTCCAATTCCACTCAGAGCTAGCTCCGGCTAGAGTTCTGGAGTGGAGTAGCTCTACCTAGAGTTGGAGTCATGCCAAACAGCCTCGGTCTATACATAGTTACGTACTGATCTATCATAACCACAGAAATACACATTGAATACAAAGATAATTATATTAAAAAAATACAAACATAATGGTTCCGGTTTTATCTATATCAGTCAATAAACTTTCAATTTTAAGACACATCATTTTTGTTGTTTTCTAGTTTGGCCATTGATCTGGGAATAACAAAAAAATGTTGTACAATTCATTTGTTGGATTTGACACGTGCCATGAGTAGTGTATCATCAAGCCAAAGGATGCTTGGCCTAGTGGTCAAGGCATTCCGGCAACACCCTTCAGGTCCTGAGTTCGAACCCTGGTTGGGACGAATTTCAGGGTAAAAAAATTTCCTCGCTGGCCCTGTGTGCCAAAGCACTGGTGGTAACGGGCCGTTTCCGGCTTGTGGCAACGGTAACCCGGGCTACGGAGTCCCGGCCTGTGGACCGGGCCAGGTGACGGTCCCCACAGTGTCTTGTTCCCAGTGTCAGGGCGGGGCCAGGGTTCGGGGATTTTCTTGGTCGGGGAACTGAGAAGTTTCCCAGTGTCAGGGCGGGGCCAGGGTTTGGGGCTTTTCTTGATCGGGGAACTGAGAAGTTTTTTCTTATGTAAAAACCGTGTGGGCGGTCTTTCCCCACCGGCCGAGAGTTTTTTTTTTAGAAAAGGTGCAGAATACAAGGCACCAGCACCTACCCCTAGATGTTGTTGAACCGAAGAACTCCAAAGTAAAAAAAAAAAGTGAGAGGTCTGCTTCCGGTTCCGGGGGTTGGCATCTGTCGTGTCAGTTCGTGGGCTGAGCGGCGGTGTGACTCTCTGGGCTCTGGCGGCTGGCGGCGGTGTGGCTCTCTGCTGGACCGCAGGCGATCTGGTGTGGTGAGTGGGGACCTCCAACGTCACGCAGTTCGTTTTTTTTACCTAAGAAATTCATTTGCAAGATAATCGGCCAATTCAACTTAATCTTTTTATTTATTTATTTATTTTCAAATTTAGCTTCCAGTCATCATATTGTTTGGCAGTTTGAGGGAAAAACAAATAATCGTAGTACATGGTGATCCGTATGGTGGTGAAAACTACTGTATTTAACTATTTCGCACTTAAGAAAACTTCAAACCAAAAGGTGGTGAAGTATTAGGGAATAGCTCTCATAAGCTCTACAAATTGAGATCATATGAATTTGTTGTTTATTTTTTCTCGATTTATACACTCGCCAATGTTATGTGTTTTTGACGAAAAGTTCGTCAAGTTTTGGTTTAACTGGATTTTATAGATAGTGCTGATGAAATAATTAATCTGTACAATGTACAAATACAACCCTAAACATAGTAACGATCAAGCTGCACAGCATTGCAGAGGCTGCAGCTGCATAGAGCCATGCATAGAAGAAAGAGAAAAAAAAAATTGTGAGGAGAGAGCCAAGCTGCAGATGAGCACCTCCAGTGTTCGCTCGAATCGAACCGAGGGAAGAAAACATCGAACCAAGCACACTGGAGCATGCGGACGTTGGTTGTCAGAATATGAAATCGCATTCTGCAGATGGTTCGAACCTCAGCCATTAAACAAATGTTTCCGGATGCCAACAGCTCCTTTCCGAACGCCAACAGCTCCCCTGCGCTTGCCTACTGCCGCACGGAAAAATCATTTCTTTAGTTCTATCCGGGTCCCACGAAACGATGCACACACTGGAAGAGGGCGAACTCTGCTTTTGTCAGTCTTCCTCGAATCACACGGTTCGACAACCACTGCTCTAAAGAAAACATAAGAGACAAGATGAGAGGAGAGCTGGGGCTGCCGCGCCGCCGCACCTGCAGCAACTCTTCCTAGCGCCTATAAATGGCTAACTCTGCAAATGATATTCATATAAGAAATTTTAAATACCAAAAAAAAAAAAACCCTGCTGGTTCCTTATGAGCAGCAAATAGCAATCGGCAGTAGCGGGTAGCGGCGAGCAGCTAGTGCCGACGAAGGCGCGCGGCAGTGAGCCAATGGGTGTTACTAGTTTATGTACAGTGGCAAGGAAGTCAGCCGCTAGCCCGCTAGCGATTAATAATAACGTACATTACAGGACAACTAATCGAGTGTTGTTATTCTTATCCAGTACAGAAGAAGTAGATGAAGGCGATCGTCGTCATTTGTAAATTATAACGGAGTAGGAAAAAAAAACAAGGGGAGCGTGCGTGAGAGCCGCATCCCATCACGACAGCTGACCGAGAGTTTTGCTTCCTTGTTTAATCGTGTAAGCACGTGCACCAAAGTCAGCTGCTATAGGGTAGGTTCATCGATCCGTTCATGCTGCAGCTGTGGCGTGGTCAACAATGAGCGGGAGGTTAGTTAGTTATCCCCTCCATTTCAAATTGTAAGTTATTTTAAAAAAAATTGGAGAGTCAAAGTTTATAAAATTTGACCAAAATTATATAAAGTATCGTTAGATTTTTTATGAGTTATATTTTCATACTATACCTATTTGATGTCATAAATCTTTATGTTTTTCTCAATAATCTTTGATCAAACTTAAAATATTAAGCTCTCCAAGATTTTTGGAATAGAGGGAGTAGTACTCCTATGTAGTATGTAGGAGTAATATATATGTATTTGTGATTCATAGGGCTGTTTGGATTGGAGGGACTAAACTAGTGATTTCTACGTAGTAGTCACTACTAGTCTCTCTAGTAGTCCAAGTGTTTGATAAAATTGAGACTAATTGGAACTAATTATTAATCACTAGTCACTAGTCCCTCCAATCCAAACAGGGCCTTAATCGTGTCTGTGAAAGGACGGATGCACCGTCTCCGTCCATTCCACCGACCATGTCCTGCATGATGATGCACTGAAACACTCGACTCAACTTAATTTCGTTGGCTAGTTTCACTTTTGAGAGAGAGAGGACAAGCAAGATACACTAGGGTTCCGATTTGTCGCAGAGCAAACCTCGAGCCACGATGGGTTGGGCGTGCAGGATCGAAGATGCTGGTTTAAAGTTGTAGATGTGGTCTTGTTTACTTACTTTTTTATTGATCCCGTACGATACGAGTTATTTTTTTGGCCTGATTCTACCCACGGGTAGTTGAAACCGGATAGTTTCTATCCTTTATCTAAAAAAAATATATACATCAAAGTTTAGATGTAAATATAGGCTTATGCGGAACACGTGAATCAAATCGTCAAGTGGAAACTAAGAGGAAAATGTGTGCCGGGTGTGAAGGAGAACACTAATCGTGAGGAAGTGGAAACTAAGAGGAAAACATGTGCGAGGTGTGAAGGAGAGCGTTACGTCACGAGAAAGTGAAAACTGAGAAGAGGACGTCTACAGGACAGGATGTAGGACATTTGCGAGGTAGCACTACATACCCGAAAGGGAACCAAACACGACAATGCATAAATGAGACAAGTAAAGCCGGCCAGCACGGCCCGGTTCCGACCACCAATCATCCCTACGTGACATGACAAAATGACGAGCAATAATCCACACGCGGCGGCGCTCGCCGTACGTTCTTTTTTTGCTAGCTCGGGACCTGGACCCGGCAGTCGCGTCGTGCTCCTCTTGCCGTGCGCCCGTGCCCACGCCACTTCACCCCCACCAGGCCACCATCGCTGGGTGCTCCACGCCTCTCTCCTACTACTACTACTCCTCCGCATTCGGGCTTCGGCCTTCCACCAGTCGGGCACTCGGGCGCGCGGGTCAATTCGACTCGGGAGGACACCAAACCACCCGTAAATCCCCCTCTCCAGTCGATCGGCGAGGCGCTACGGCCGCGGGGGACGAATGGCGCCGGAGGCGGAGTCGCCCGTGGTGATCCACGCGTGGTCGGCGCCGCGCTCCCTCAGCACCAGCCTCATGTATTCCTTCGCCCAGGTCGGTCCGCCACCCCTCCACCCTCCCCTGCTCTGCTCGCGCCTCGATTCGTGCATCCTGAGGCAGTGAGGCGCGGATAAGGGAGACCACAAACGGATGGAAACCCCATTCCAGCGCGCGCGCGCGCGTTCACGCAGCTGCAGTCTCGGTGTTCCGGCCGACGACGGCTTGTGGTGAAGCCTATGCGATGCGCGTGCTCGTCGCGTCCAAGGAAACTGTTGCGTTATAGTAGCGTATAATAATCGAGCGTCCGCTCTGACTGCTGCTTATTTCTTCTTCATTTGCGCTAACTTAAACTTGGCAACTGATTTTTCGATTTCTGTTTCCTGTCTGCCGCCAGAGGGATGACATGGAGGTGCTTGACGAGCCTCTCTACGCAAATTTCCTGCGCGCCACCGGCGTCGACAGGCCCTACCGGCAGGAGCTCCTGTCTAAAATGGTGAGACGAGATTCGGCGGCACCATGCTTGCCTCGACTTTAACTGACAGTTTGAATTGCCTGGAATTATGGCTTGTTAGTTTCAACTAGTAAGGTGGTTGACAGACGGGGAAATAATTTTGGTGGCCAGCTTCAGGCTGCAATGCCGCTTTCATATCCTTTTCTGGTCTCGGACTGATGTCTGCATCTAGGGACATTTATTAGGTGGAAAATTCTCGTTGTTTCAATTAATACTGATAAATTTGTATGGAATATACTATCATGTACCAATCCTGTACGCCTCTTTTTGGCAACACCAGAGCATTTTTGTTTTCTTTCAGAAAATGCTGTTTACGAATTGTGTTCCTTGTGTCTAATTGAGTGAGTCACCTGCGGGCATTTCTGGTGCAGGACCCTGATGGAAATAAGGTTGTCAAAGAGGTGATTTTTGGCCCAGGGAACAAAAGGTATCGTTACTGCAAGGTATGATTTCAGAAACCTACGGCACAGCTTTGTGAAATGATAAGTTTTATTTTTAATATATATGACAACGCCCTTTCTTTTCTTTGAATAGCACATCTCAAAGCAACGTCTCCCAAACCTGTCAGGCGCCCTCATGAAGAAGGGAAAGCATTTCATATTGATACGTAACCCTCTAAATATACTGGTATCTGTCATCTCAAGCCTCACACATGCAGTTTACTTTTTTTTTTTTTTTTTGGTTCTGTTTCACAAGTATTATCTTATGACTTCTGCGTTTGCCTTTTCTTTTTCAAAAAGAAAATATTGATGCTTCGCAGGATCTTTTTCTTTAGCAGATCTTTCTATTCTGTGCTGTACATGTGACCTAATGTGTACCACTAATAATATTCAATTCCATTATCCCAGCCATCTTTTGATAAAGTTGTTCCACCATCCTTCATGGAGCTTGGCATAGGAGAACTTGTCTCAATATACAGTGAATTATGTGGACTTGGGAGCCCACCCCCTGTGATAGATGCAGATGATCTGCAACAGGATCCTGAGGTAAATCTGTGACTGGTTACTGCAGTGGTTTCATTAGAGTGACCACTGTCCATCTTATGGTTCTGATCTAAGAGTAATAGATGTCATCTTCCACGATGATATAGTAAGCTGCTTTATAGGGCATGCCACTTTAGTCCTCAGCTTATATGCTACACCAAGTACTTTTGGTACATTAGTTCACAATTCACATCAGTTTTGATTGTCATAAATCATGAACCCTGCAATGGTAATGGTTTTATAATATTTAAATATGTGATGCAAATGTTTGCTGCTTTCAATCCTTGTGTTAGATTCCCATAATTTTGCCATTTGCGGTCCAGTGTATTCAGTTGGTTTGCACCTCACATGCAGGCTGTCCTCAGTGGACTCTGTGAGGATCTTGGCATCCCTTTCCAGCCACAAATGTTGAAGTATGTATGTTGTAGACAATACTGACACTAGTTACTAGTATTACACTTTTATTGTGATATACATATGTAGCCTCATCATGTACCTCCTGTTACTCAGTTAGTTCAGTTGGAATTGTTTCGTCTTTTTAGATGGGAAGCTGGCCTCAAGGATTTTGATGGTATATGGGCCCCCTGGTGGTATGAGAGTGTGCACAAGTCTTCTGGTTTCTCTAAGCCCCGCCAATATCCTTTGGTAAGCTTACACGAAAACCTCTGTGATCTCCATTCTCCAGTATTTATGAGTATTTTTATCCTGGACAAAATTTGCATAGGAAGTGTTTCATAAAAAATGCATAGCAAGTCAGTTCTACCTTAATTTGAAAGGTAAATGGTAATAAGCATGCTGATCGGTGAAAAAAAACTACCTAGACAAACTGAAATATGTTAATTTGGAAAAAGTGACTAATATATCATAGTTTAATAGTGTAATTGTTCAATGAATCGTGAGTGTTTAACTCTATGTTTAGTATGAAGATTAGTACTCTATTTAGGGAAATTAGTAGTCTGTTTAGGGTAATTCTGAAATACACTTAAATGGTGTTGATTGACTAGCAACCAAATTTCTCAATGCTCTCAATGAAAATCCATTGCTAATACCTACGTCATGACCATTATTTTGTGGACATTTATGCATCCTATTGAACCACGTGATGCTTCAGGGTGATGATTAAGCTTTGATGGACTGTAAACAAACTGAAGCACCAATATAAGAAAATGACTTGTTGGTAAATAAATGATTTGCAAACTATTAATGTTTTAGCATACTTCCATTTTAGTTTATTGAAATCCAGTTCACTTAATCTTGTTTTCTATCATCTGGTGCAGTTCTTATTTACCATTGAGTTTCTTGTTCTGCAGACTTTCCCATTCACATTTTATGACCTGCTTGAGCAAAGCTTGCCTTTCTACAACATGCTGAAGCGCCAAATAAGGAAGACAAGAGGACCACGGCAATCACCATTACCTGACCCTCCTCTGCCTGTCCCTGCAAATAAAAACATTCTTGTTTGGGTTGGAGATGAACTTTTGCCCGTGACAGTGCTAAGGTATATGTCACCGGTACCTTGTGGCATGCTACCATTATCAGAACATAGTAAACTCTCTACGTTCTTTCTATAATAATCTTTCTTGTCTAGGTTTCAGTGTTTGATTCAGTTGTACAAGGAGGAGATGCTGTTTGGGAAGGTTTACGTATATATGATGGAAAAGTATTCAAACTAGATGAGCATTTGGACAGGTGCAGTAGCTAGTTATATCTTCTATCTGTATCCCATTTTCTGCTTATGGTGTATCTAATGGCTGATTTTCTCTCCTTTTTTTAACCTAGATTGTTTGATTCTGCAAAAGCTATGGCCTTCAGAAATGTGCCTACTCGTGATTGGGTAAGCTACCTTTAGCATACGAGTTTCATGATTATACTGTAGATTGTATTGCAACACATGTGCTTGTGCTTGTGCTTGTGCTTGTGCTTGTGCTTTTCTTGGATTGAAGGCATGCTCCATCAGCTAATTACTGGTCTAGATTATTAGTATGTGGTGTCGTTGTCTAAAATCTGAGTTTTCATATAGAGTGGATCACTGGCAACCAATTTTGAACTTTTTCTTAACTTTCATTTTGTTCATGCTTTGGTGCAGATTAAGGATGCCATCTTTAAGACTCTGATTGCAAATGGAATGTTCGATAATGCTCATATAAGGCTCACGCTCACCCGTGGCAAAAAGGTAAAACATAGTCATCACAATGTCACTTCTCTATTATGTTATCTATCACCTTTATGGCGACCTGCTTGCTCATTCAATTCATTGGCTGTGATTTATCAAGTGAAGGTGACATCTGGAATGAGTCCAGCTTTCAATCTTTATGGCTGCGCCTTGATTGGTATTCATCTTTCCACCCACCTTTTTCTCTTTTTGCATCCATGTGCACCTTCTATTCGGCATCATGAGTGCACATTTGAACGCAAGGCATTTTCTTTCCAACATGAATTTTATTTGAGCACAAGGACACACAATAGGCCATGGAATGGAAGAGTTCAAGCACCAGTGGTGTTTTATACGTGTTCTAAACTCAATGTTATAACATCACACGTTCATAGACCTCAACCCATAATGCACAAGCTGGTAACACTTGTCTATGGTATAGCTATTGATTTACTGACAATACATCTTGAGGAAACTAATTCATGTCACTGTTACATCCAATTTAATTTGTACTAAGAGCTAAGAGGTGTGATGGATTCTGTTTTGTTAGTTTCTGATAAAATCTTTTTTTTTTTCAGTGCTTGCAGAGTGGAAACCACCAGTTTATGATAACTCTCATGGGATAAAATTGGTTACCGCCACCACACGTCGAAATTCTCCAAATGTAAGATATATTTATGGAATTCTTCATGATTTTGTTTATTTAACTTCAGATGATTTTGATTTTGCTTTAGGGTCATTTTAGAGGAGTAGTTTTTCTTAATAGGTAAATTTCTTTCTCACATAACTAGCATTTACTTGGAGAACTATCTAGTAACAATCACAATATGTAACCATTAGCCGTGAGTGCTAATTGGTGGCCTCAATATATTTGTTTCTTTATAATTGCTACCGAATAGACAATTGAAGTTCAAAACAATCAACTATATAGTTTAAGGTAATCTTTAAGAGGCTGATATCTCTCTCAGATAATTATCTTAAAAGGACAATACCAACTTCTTTGCATCATTCAGCTGAGTTGTTTCAATATGGAGGAGTGGTGACAAGCAAAATCTCACACATATTTACTATCTGTATGCAAGAATTTGGCTGTCCGGTTTCTTTATAGCCACTAGCGTGCCTCTAGGCTGATAGTAACCATTAGACCCCAAGAGTTCTCATGACCTAAATTTGCCGACTCAAAGAAACTTTCCACAGCAGTCATAGTATTGTGCAGTTGCTGGGCTCAGGGATGCTATGTTAACACGTAGATATATTTCTCACTGATAAACATTTGGCATTGATCGATCATAAGAGTAGACAAAAGTGAACTGGAATCTTTAAAGTTTGTTTTCTTTTCAAGGCAGTAAAATTTTGTATTCATCCACGAACTCTTCAATAGCTGGTGTATACTAAATATATTTGTCTATTACCCCCATCACTTACAGTTTCAATTGCTTTCAATGTCCTACAGTTTCACTATCTTCAGTGTTTCATATACCTCTGATTCAGCATCAATTCAAATACCCTGAAATACATCGTTCTACTTTCTGTTCTTTTAATTGACAAGTAAACTTGACCATTGTTATTCTTGGAACTTGTTTCAGAGTGTAGACTCCAAGATACATCACAACAATCTTATCAACAATATTCTGGCAAAGGTTCACTTTCCTTTTGATTTGAAGCTCTTAATTAGCTCTTCGATATACAGTCACTGTAAAAGAGTTTTTGTCTTTTGATATATCTGGACTCAATTTTTCATCCTCTTATGCAGATAGAGGGTAACCTTGCCCAGGCTGAGGATGCCATTATGCTAGACAAGGATGGCTTTGTATCAGAAACAAACGCAACAAACATTGTAAGCAGACATAACTTTGGCAAATTTGACTAATAGACATTTGTCACATGACTGCTCTAAAATTGCCATTGTGTTAACTGCAGTTTATGGTTAAGAAGGGAATCGTATTGACACCTCATGCTGACTATTGCCTTCCAGGCATTACACGAGCAACAGTGAGTATAATCAGGTTCCAGTTGGAACAACTGGGACCAATCTATACAAGTGCCTCCTTTCAATTCTTAAAAAGTATTTTTGAGATCTTTTCTGTTCTATTTGTGCATCAATGCTCTTTCTGAGAATGAAGTTGTTTCACAATATTTGAATTATGTTGCACATTTATATACTACTAAGATATCTAGTGAAAAAATATGTAGTTTTAAAGTAGAAGAAATGGTTGTCTGTTTCCATTTTGATAGAGGATGTTTGGTACATATTTGGAAGCAGGTTCGGTTCCTATTCATTATTTTTCTGTATGTGTATGTTTAAATTGTTGGATTAGGGTCATGTTCGAACTAGCTTCATCAGGACAAAGTATAAAATATTTGAACTACAGAAGCAGAAATTCTGCAGAATTCCAGTAGCCTTGCTATCTTTTCATCAGCGTCCTGCCCAGTTGAATAAGTTTCCCGGATTTCTAGAACTCTGTTATATTACTGTATGCTTAATGTAGTGTTTCTGGTTGTGTATGGATGTGTGCTGACTGTAAGTGCTCCATACATGCATGTGTGGAAACGTGTGGCATTGGTATTAATAATGAAAAATTGGGGTTTACTAAGTTTTCCTAACGTTTCTCGCTTTAAATGAAAATAACAGGTTATGGATCTTGTGGTGAAAGAAAACTTTGTGTTACATGAACGACGCATTAGTCTGTCAGAATTTCATGCTGCAGATGAGGTATAGTACTTTACTTTTAGAGATATCAGATATATGCTCTCTTTAACTGGGTAATCCTTCACTGAATGACTCTTAAAGTTAACTTCCTGTTGATGAACTAATATGACAAGATGGAGCGCACTTGATCAAAATTTTCCTTTCAAAAGGCGTCCATGTAGGATGCCATGCACATTAAACTTGATGTTTAGAATTATGCATGAATTGTTATTGATACTAACTGCCCACGCCCACCATAACATGAATGTTGTATTCTTACAGCTCTGATTTTCACGTGCAGGTATGGACAACTGGAACAATGGGTGAAATTACACCGGTGAGTTTGACTTTCTTATGGTCATGTTTTTGTTTTTCCTGGTCAGTTATTCACTGTCAAATGGTTCTCATAAACTTGAGAACTGAAGTTGGATTTGTTGCATTATAGTGAAGAAATATCTGCATATGTTCTCTAAAATCAAGGAACACTATTTGCACATTCCTTTTATTGTTTGTCAAGGAGGTGTGCCTAGATTGATCGCTTTTCTTTTGCATGCTGACAAGTGACATCGAGTCTACATATGACTTCGTTGTGGAGTGCTCCAGTTTTCCATCAATTCACCTTTTCCTGTTTTCTGATCCGAGTTTTCCAGAAAATAGTTGTCCCTGTAAGAATGACTTCGTTGTAGAGAGCTCCAGTTTTCCATCAATTCACCAGTACAGAGAAGCATCAGTTGCCACTGTTGGCGCATCCAATAGTCTTTTATTGCTGATACATTCTGCTTTACAACAGGTTGTAATGATTGATGGACGTGAAATCGGCGATGGGGAAAAAATTGGTCCAGTCACTAGACAAATCCAGAACGCATACAAAGTCCTGACAGCAGGGCAAGGAGTACCGATACCAAGGATTGCTGAGGTGTAATGGCATCCCTTATCTAGTTAGGATCAGTCCCCCAAAGAGTCCGATGATTTCAATCTAGAGCAACAATAAATTAATAATCTCCATTTATCACTATCACTATTGTTTAAAGGCACCATGTAATGTTATTCCAAACAGGATACCGTGTATACTGCTGGAGATTATAAAAGCAATAAAGTCATCCCGTGCTTATTGATGATCCAATTTGCCATCATGTTCCCTGCCCATGCATACGATTCCAATGCTTTTTGTCGAATCTGAATCTGCTTTTTTTTCTGTGAAGGAGAATCTGTAAAAGGAAATTGCTCGCCTCTTAATTTCCTTGCATGCAATATATATCTTTACATGAGAGCACCGGCATTTTCATTGTTGCGTGTGTAGGAACCAAATCTCCATGGAGCTCAGTGCAGCATGGTAATAAGGCCTAAGTCACTATAATAAGGCAGAGTTATGTGTGGCTTTGCATGGAACCATACGCCCATAACCAACTTGAGTTAGCTTAGTTTCAAACAGATAAGTCCTCGCCAAAAGAAATGAAGTCGGTAATCCTGTTATGACTTCATTGCTCCACCTGTGACAGAAACGAATTATCCAGGTAGCCTATAGAACGATGTAAAGAAGAGGTTTCAGCATGAAACATGAATCCATCTGGTCCCGGTCCCCCTACTACATAAACATTCAGGCTGACAAAAATATTCGACACCAGAATCTCCAAAACCATATAATTCTGTATTTCTGTTCATGCATCAGGCAATGCATTTAGACGAACAAGCCAAGACATACAGAAAAAAATATGCATATGTTGGGCAGATAAAGTAACAGCTCATGAAACCAGCACCTCCATAACAAAACAAAAGTTCTTTAGTTGCCTTGTCCCAGCAATGTAGCCTCAAAGAGATGCAATGACAGCGTCATTGGTAATACTTTCAAATATGTCACGCTCGAGGAACAGCAATAAGCAGTCACTGATCCACTGGTTGCAAGGTTATTCCTGCATCGTGCTATCTATGAACTTAATCGCAGAGGATGCTGTCTTGGCGGTGGCCGGTGTCCCAGGAAGGATGAGAGCAAGCTTTAGAAGTAGATATACCAGAGGATACGCTGTGTCCTTGCCTGTCTCCACCATCTTCACAGAAAGTTCGCTGAGAGCACTCATTTCACGAAACCTGACATCAGAGCGCAAGTCTGCTACGAAGGCTTCGAGTTGTGGATCAAGTGTTGCTATGTCAGAATCAGAGAAGTCGGACGGGTAGAGCCAAGCATACTCGAGAAGCTTCTCCTTATCAAAAGCTTGGAAAGAATTATGTGGATTTAAGCATGACGAAAGAAGAAACAACACCGAGCTTTGCTTGCTGAAACGCTTGTCAAACTCATTGAGGTGAATATTGATAACCTTTTCGAAGAAATCAATATGGTAGTGCTCCAGGTTCGTCATCGTTGGAGCATTGCCCCTCAATCTCGGCCGGCGTTCAAATTTGGCTCCCATATTGGGCATGGGGAATTCAAATTCACTGCAAAACAAGCCGACTTTGTTGAGGAAGGATGTCCATCCTTTATCCCTCATTACCTGCAGCTGCTTCTTGGCCTCCTGGAGGAGAGCCATACAGTTCTCTGCGTCCACATATTTCCTGTCCAAGGCCAGTGAAAGCTCATTTGTAACACTCAGTACATCTTGCATCAAAAGCAAACCAAAGGCAAAGTCATAGGACATTCCATCAAGTACTTTGTATGCCAGATATGTGTGATCATGGTCTTTCACTTCTTCTTTCACAAAGTAAAGTGCATCACAGATTGGATCAAAATAAGCAGCAAATTTCACGAGTGCCTCATAATATGAACCCCAGCTTGTTTCACCAGGTTTCTTAAGATCACTGGCCAGGGTCAACCCGCTCTCTTGTATCAGCGAACAAACCTTTTCTGTGAACTGGGGACAGTCTTTGATTAGATTTGACAGTGCATCGACAGTTTTGAAGAGCTCATAAACTTTAAACTGGCCATGGGAAGACGACACAAGAGAAGAATGCAGCTGGCAGAGATAAGGATGAACGTAGTACTCCAATCCATTCTCGTTAGTGATTAACGTCTTTAGATTGGTGAAAATTTCATCGTTGTAACCAAACAAGCCATGGCCTTGAGCACGCAGCTTCGACAAACTCAATCCAGCTTCAGAAAGCATCGAATCCACCATCACTTTGAGAGATGAACCACCAAAATCAGGGTCTGGCACAACACCGAGAAGCCTCTCCACCACATCACCCTTGCCATTGAGATAGCGCACAAACAGGACCATAGAGGACATCATCGCGCTAGGTATGTAAACCGTATCAACAAATATCCCATAGAAATCTCCCTGGACCACACTGCCGATACCTTTTCTTGTTTCCTTAGCAAATGCATGGCCAATATCCTTGTCAAGGGTAGGTGTCATCGTCCACATCCGACCAGGAGCATTCTGCTGGGAAATAACAGGACCCTGAAACATCATGTCTACCAAGAAGCCTGACATGTCCACAATCATCCTCTCTGCAAAAGATCTGCCAGACCCATTGTCTAGGAAAGGTATCCCTTCTCTGAAGACAAACCTCATGAGGTCAATTGCCTGATGAATGTCAACCTTCTTAGGAGATGGACCTTCCTGAGGCTCCTCCATAACAACATCACCGGCGTGCGCGACTGATGATGACTCGATCTTCCTCTTGCGAGGTGGACTTGGCGGAAGCTCATCCATGAGAACATCAGCTGCATGTGCGTCTGAAGATTCATCCGAGTGAACAGAAGCACCACTAGTTTGGTTACGAGATTCGCAATCTGACGGCTCCATATCCTAACCACAAGTCAAACCACAATAAGTCCCAAGTAAATTCCGATGAGCATAAAAATTACCGGAGCAAGAAGCCTGAAATTTTATAATTATACACCTTTTTTTGCGAGGATATTTATACACCTTATATATGTGGGAAGGAATCAAACAAAAAAAAATGAACCACATTCATCAGATTATATACATTGGCGCATATCTAGGCATGAATCACAGTTATCTTGTACCTGCTATTAGGGCTGGGAATCACGACTACAACTGAGGAACGAGATTCAACGATGCAGTTTTTGCAAAGCCAAAACCCTACCAAGGAGCACTCCCTAACTGAAATTTTCACGGCAGAAAACTTAGAATTGAGCTGGGCGCATTCGACACATTCAATCTATGCAGGGTTTAGAGGTAATCATGGTCGTGCCGGGACATGGATTTGGCGATCAAGAAATGGTACCTCGAAGTCGAACTCGGAGGGAGGAGGCGGCGGGGGCAAGAAGGCCAAGCGACGCGTCCGGCGTCTCCTCCGCGCAAAACACTCTCCGCACCCCCGGTCGCCTCTTTCCACTCTGCGAACCTAGCTTCAGTTGTGCCACACTGCGGGTTCCCTAAAAACCCTTTCTCCCAACCAGGGCAACATTAGCGAAGGGTTTCATTAGGCTGTTTTAACATTGTCATGTTATCTAAAATAAAATAAAATTTAAAACACTTATTTTTAATATAAAATTTCGTTTCATAATTTTATAGACATTTAATTATATGACTCTTAGAAAATTGATATCTATAGTTTCATAAGTTATCTACTTTTTTATTTGCTTAAGTGGGCCATGAAGTTCTTCAGAGATAAAATGTCTTTACATTCATTTGCATTGCACTTTAGAGCATTCACCAGAAAACAATCATCTTGCGCATGGTAGATAATAAGATATAACTTATTAATTTGCTATTTAGTTTGTCAAATATACATAAAGAATATATGCTAACAATGTTGCTCGTCATCCTGTATCTTCTCGCTATGTTTAACATGGAGTTCCACAAAGATTGCACAGAGCTTGAACATAAACTTATATCATACTAAAGACGAGCCAAGTGCCGAAAGTCAAAGTATCTCAAGTTTTGACCAAACATATATGATAATATAATAATATTAATGATGTTAACTAAGTATTATTAGATTCTTTGTCAAATATATTTTTATAGTATACTTATTTAATGTTATAAATCTTTTTAATTTTGCATAATTATTGGTTAAACTTCAGATGTTTTGATTCTCTAAAATTCTTAAAATGTCTCGTAATTTGGAATGGAGGGAGCACCTTGGTAATTTTTTTTTGGTCTCAGATAGTATATAAAATACTAATATTCAAGATATATAAGAATACTGTTAGATTAATATTAAAAACTATTTTTATAATAAATGTTGATGCTACCATTTTTCTATAATTTTAATTATAAAAAACGAAATGTGCTTTTAAAAAAAAAACTGATGAGGGAGTACTCTACTACTCTCCTCCTGCCGAGACGATCCGTGCGCCGAGTCCAAGTGTCCAACGGAGCAAGTCCCGGACAACGAGGAGTCAAAGCAGCCAGAGCAGAAGGCCAGAAGCCGCAGCGCTGCCCCAGTCCCAGCACCGGGCGCCAGCACGGCGCATCGGGGGCAAAAGCGCGCACGTCGTGGCCCCGCTGTCCAGTGGGCCCCAACCGCGGCGTTGCCCCCGGTAGCCGAGCCGAACCGAGCGATGGAACGGAACCCCCGTACCAGTACCACAGCAAGCCCAGCTGGCACGAGCCTGGACGCCGACTGGCCGAGGCCGCTGAAAGCCTGGGCCCCGTGGAGGTCCAGCTTCTGCAGCTAGCGGTTTCCACTTGCGCGCCGGCGGGTGGCCCAAATCATGCCGCGCACGTGCCCCCCACACCACCTACAAATCTGCAATGGCTACAGCCAGTTGAGTATAGTACGGAGTAGGCGACCGGCGTAGCTTATAGTACGGCCCTTCGGAAGGCCCACCTGCTATCCTCTTCCGGCCTCGTGAGTCGTGAGGTCGGCCAACTTTTCAAATGAGCCCTTGCCGCTTTGGTATATTGTTATTACTGCAACCCTGCCGTACGTGATGGAGTCACTACCATCGATAAAAACATCGTTTATCATTGAAAGCTCAACACCCTTAAATCATATAATAAATAATAAATCTGAAAAATGTGAACACTGTATCAAGTCTATGTAGGACTTAAATTATATAGACAGGTTCCACTACAAGAAACCTAATCAGCTGAGCTAGACTCAGTTCACATACGAAGTATGTGGCCAAACAATAGGGTTCAAGATTCTCACAATTTTCTTTTCTTTTTTGACAAAACAGTTTTCTTTTCTTGAGTAGAGAAAAACATAATGCATTAATTTTAAAAGAGATTTTTTATAATACTTGAGGAAATATTCGACGGCTCACGTCGACCGATCCGACGGCTATAAAGGCTGGAGGAAATGTGAGAAAATTCTAGAGAGGAAACGCGAGGAAATTATGATGTGTATGACCAGTGGGTCATATGCGCCAAATTTCCTCCCATATCGGCAAATTTCTTCTCATTTCCTTAAAAACTCAGATAATTAGGACTCCAAATAAAGGGGTGGTAATTCCGTTTCTATATTTGTTTTTTCTAATCAAGGGTAATACGGTAATTTGATATTTGTGAAAATAATGATTGGAGTAATATAGTTGGAGATAAATAATACAATCATTATAGTTACATATTAAATTCTTGTAAGATTAAAAAAACATCTTCTAGGGTTCGTCGTGCTGCAGTCGTCGGAGGGTGAGGACGACGGAGGCGGCGCGTGGCATGATAGGGCGACCCGGTGGAAGTGCCGAACCTGGCTGGCCCCGGCCCCCTCGCTGCTGTCCTTCTCCTCCTGTTCCGTACGTCGTCGTCCCTGTCCCCGTCCCCGCACCGAAGCTCAAGCCCCCACGAACTGCCTGCGCGCCGCCGCCCACACATCGCCGTCGTCCTGCCCCGGGGGCAGGTCGAAGGAAGATGGAGGAGGGGGAAGGGCTCAAGGGCGGCAAGGTAGGTCCCTTGCGCCAGGATTGGCCGGAGGATCCTGATGACGCTGTCGGCGAGCAGCAGCTGCAGCCTGGTCAGCGAGCTGTAGGACTGATCCGTCGTGTCGCACGAGATGATCACCGAGGACGAGGTGCCGTCGTCGCCGTTGCAGCAGCTCGTGGTGAAGCCGTGTAGGTCCTCGTCGTTGCGCACGTGGAGGGAGTTGTACTGGAAGGGGACGCCGAGCGACGCGGCGAACTCCGAGAGCCGCCGTGCGGTGCGCGCCGACGTTGGCATCGGCTGTGATGACAGACGCTTCCGTGAGGCGGAACAGCTCGCGGCTGCTGCTGCGGGCGAGGTTCGACATGAGGGACGCCCACTGGACACCCTCGCCGATGTTGACGTCCACCATGAGGCCGCTGTTGCAAGGCATGCCGGGGTGTCGTTGTATGTACTACAATATGTATCTACTACTCTCTATCTCTATAAGAATTTTTGTGTTTCGTGATGAAAAGTATGTTAAGCGTATTACTCTACAAGAAATCACTACATCTCTTAATATAAGATCAATTTCTTACTGAACAATGATTGATCATCCATATGTGTATGAGTATATATAGGCAACCATTTGGTGTTAAAGCAAAACGAAACAGTTAAATTCCACAGTGGAAAATTAACTTTTAACACGAATCGATCCTGATGAAGGTTTCTAAAATCCTATGAAACTCCACATGGTCTAGTCTGAAATCCAAAAAGTTCTGACAAACACCATGTAGACATGCGTATGCAAAGCAGCATTTACAGAGCTACCGTGCAGATAATTTAACCATGATTAAGAGTGCCGTAATTGGATTATATGGCTGGATTATATAGATTCTATTCTGTACGAGCGTGCATGCATCAATAAACTTACGGTTACATAATTTTGTGATATCATAGAGGAGTTCTGCATCGAAAAGATTGACTTCGAGGACAAGCTTAACAAGGTGATTGTACGTGGGAAGTTCGATGGCGAGAAGCTCAAAACGACCATATTATGCAAGGCCGGCAAGATCGTTAAGGAGATAGCCATCGTCGATGAGGCGGTGGCGGCCGATCCGGGGAGCGGACGGGGCTGTGCGGGCCGATCGGCCGGACGGCGGAGGCGCGGCGCGGAGCAGTGGAGGAGGCACTGGCCGCCGGGCAGCAGGGGATCTGGTGCGACGAGACGGGAACGGGGGAGCAGATGGGGCCGGTGTGCGGGTGGACGGGGCGGTGTGCGACGGGGGTTCACAATGCGAAAAGACCAAAATACCCTTTACAAATATAATTAAAAAAGATTTAGAATATTGTGGAGGAAATTTCAAACATAGTAAAAAGACTCATTTTAAAATGACGCCCAATAATCAAGATCTACACAACCACGTGCTATGGGCATGTTTGAAAGAGTTCCACTACAACTCTAGATCCACCTAAGCCAAATACTTTCGATTCACGGTCGCACAATGTCTCTTCGGTTGTGATACAACCATGACAGTGGTAGATGAACTACCGAATACTGATACTGGTATAGCTGTTGCAGATCATACCTCTGAGACACTGGCGTCAGACCTCACCTCACTACACTCCTGCTCCCTCCGCAATCACCACTGGGATTGTCACACACTACCCTATCTCGTCATGGAGGAATTATCCTGTGGCATTTGCTTGCGGGAGTACTCGGTTGTGGTGTTTTAAAGGATCCTCAAGGCACCATGCTGCTTCGATGCGCTCAACGCGTGCCTCATCGAGTTCATGGGATTCCTGATCGGGTTCATGGACGGATGGGTGTGCTTCCGCACTACAAGATATTTGGTCTTCTATGACTATTTTCAGGATTACTACACATCTTCTATGACAATAAAATATAGTCATAAAGGAATAAAGTGACAAGAAAAGTTCTATAAGGCCAGTCTCAATGATATGTTTTACCGCGCGCTTACCTAGTTGTATAAAACTTAACATGAAATGAGTCTCTCTCTCAATGTATAGTTTCATGTGGTTACCGATGTCTCTTTCTTTCTTTTCTCTCTCATCTTCACCATACATTTGCTTTGAATGCATCCCATAAAACTAAAAAAGACTCTCAATGGGGGTTTCATACGGTTTCCAACGTTTTGAAAACAACGTTGTATAGTTTCATCACCATGAAACTTTTCCACTCTCTCTCCTCATTGTTTCATAAAAAAGTGCAAATCTGCTGATGTGACACCCTATTTAATGTACATGAAACCCCACTGAGACTGGTCTAATTGTCTTAACAATCAGTTTATCTCAAATGGTCAGGCCTTTGCTTAGCTAGGAACAACCCACGATGCGTGACGTGCGTGCTCGTGCCCTGCCTGAGGAAAAAGAAGCACGTGACTTTTTTTATTTTTACATTTTACGTGGCCTTGAATATGAGAATATCCATTTACTCTATATGACACACCGTCGTTGCTGCGGAAATTTATAGTGCTATACATATCTAATTAAATGTTTGATGAAACATAATGCATTTTACTTTAGACATATAAAAAGGACTATACCGCTAGAGAACTTAATAAAACTACAAAAATGTTGTTATAAAAAACTGCAAAATCTTTGAATCCTAGGAAGGAAGTAGGAGACTTGTAAATTGTAATTGTAAATTAAATAATAGAACAGGTAAAGTAGCCATTCAAAATACTACATGATAGATTCAGTGAGGTGTAGAAACATGCATAAATATCACATACATTCTTGTCTTTACCTATAAAATATAAAATAATGAGTTTTTTACTAATGTGTTGCATCACGGTTCACCTTTCTGTCCTCTGTATAGAGGAACTCCAAAAGTCTGCCATAGAGAAGCTAAGGCTATGCGTAGCATGCTACTGCAATCGGTCCTTACGCAACGCTATACTCTATGGGTCACTGTAGGCACAACAGCACGCTACTCCCCGTGGAGAGAGCAAGGGATCCAGGACGCACGGAGCAAGCATGCAGCCGTGGGCCCACGTCCTCGTTCTGCGCGCTCTGCTATTCCAACCGCCTAAAAAATGTTATAACACACAAATTAAAAATCCAAATTAAATTCTGTTTTCGTCATTAAATTTATTTCAATAAATACTTTAAAACAAGATCTCAGATGAATATATTTCGATAAAGTTATAAATAAGCTCTAATATTAATAATTGATATAGAGTATGAGATATAGAGGATAATGAGTGCAGAAGAAAGACGTATAGATGAGAGAAATCTTGATGATTAGGACAAATAGATGATGAATTTAGAGGAATAGCAGTGCAAACAACTGAACGCAGCGGCATGCTGTATGGTGTACTCCAGAAAACATTTGGAGTAAAAAACCATGCACCGGATACTCTATCCATGGACGCTATCCATCAGCAAGCTGTCAAGTTCGGTAACTGTGGCGTGCTAGCGGACGAACGGAATCAACCGGGCAGCGCTCATGCGCGTGTGCAGGTGGGGACCCACTACCTCGTTTTGCGTACCTAGCTAATTCAATCTATATCTTTTAATAAAAAGTAAAATTTTAGGTGTTTTTTTAGATGTTTTTTTCGTCCAGCCCATTCATCCTATATTAACTGTCTACCGCTCACCGGCTCTCAGCCCAATTCCGGCCCAATTTACCGAACCGGACCATACATCGCATCCCGACGCTTCTCTTCTCTCGTGCGCCGCCTCCTCCATCAGTTTGACGCCGCCGATAGATAGGCAGTAGGAGGGGGCGATGCCTTCACAATCGTGTCCCCGGCCTCACCCACCTCGCCGTCCCCGCTTGCTCCGCCGTCGCGTCATCGTCTCCTAACATCTGCGGCTCCACGCTTCGTCGGTCCTGGTGGCGCTGTTCGGGTTTAGCGTCGACCACGGGAAGTCGAGCGACGCGGGACTGGAAGACGACAGCGCAAGCGAGGCCGGCGTAGAAGAGGCTGACGCGGAGGTGCGGGGACCGTCGAGGCGCTGAGACAAGGCAGCAGCGTCAGGCGGGGAGAGGCGACGATTCCAGCAGGGAATTGCGTCCTCGAGACCGATGTCCCATGACAGTCCAGTAAGCTCGCCCCCGAGGCCGGTGTCTCCGCGGCACGCGCGCTCAGACCGACGCTGGCGTCCTCGACTCTGTGGCTGACGGCGTCCCCGCGCTGGCAGGCTCGCAGCAGCGCGGCCCCTGCCCCAACTCCGACGGGTACGGCCCTGCGCCTGCGCGCGCATTATGCCGAAGAGAAAGGTTCGCAGGGGGCCGTCGTGGCTGCAGAGCAGGGTGAAAGTGTCACTGAGTGGGGGGGCGCTAGGGAGAAGGAAGGGGACACCAGCTCCCGGCGGAGAACGGCCTTTCCTATGGCCATGGGGAGAGAGAAAAAGGATGAGACGAGAAAGAAAGAGAAGACGGACTTGCGTGGCTCTCGGCGGATGGATGAGAGAGAAAAAAAAAATAGTAACGAAAGAGGAGAGGCCGAGAGGGATAAGAAACCATTTTTTTCTTCTAAACTATAAACTTTCTGTCATATTTACTTTTTTCAATGTATTAGAGTTGTATACGACAGATATGAGAAATTTTTTATCCCACTATTCAGTAAATAGAAAAAATATTATCTGACTATTTAGTTACTAGATTAATTTTGTTATATCTTTTTAAACAGGTATTTTTCATATTATATCTAAAGCATAAAAATATGCTGAAAATTATGTGCATGTATTATTATTAGTATTATTATTAGACTATTTCTTATACTATACTTCACATCAAATAAAACAATTTACAATTATTTAAAAATATATAAGACTTCACAGCAAATAAAACGACTTAAAATTATTTAAAAATATATATATTAGACTGATCATATCTATAGAAAAGAGTGTAAATAATGTGACCCCAACTGAACATTACTGGTTGAGGATGGGAAGAAAATCATGTACTATAGATTTGAGTTGGGAGAGAGAATACATTGATTAAATAGTGTTCTATAATATGAAACAAACTGAAACAAGGTGAAAGTAGTTCAAACGAATATGACCCATGGTGAAATGTGAGTTCAAGCGAACATGGCCAATAGTAGAATGCGAGGTACGGAAGAAGGAAGAAGGTGACTTAACCATTTTAGATGTTCTTTCTCCCGTTGCAACGCACGGGCATCTTTGCTAGTCGAATAAAAAATGCTATAATTTACAAACCAATAATGCAAATTAAATTTCGTTTACACCATTAAATTTGTTTTAATAAATCCTACAAAACAAGATGTCACATGAATATATTTAGATAAAGTGATAAGTGGGCCTTACAGTTGATAATAGGTATAGAGTACGTGACATAGAGAATGATGAGTACGGAAGAAAGATGGATAGATGAAAGAATCTAGATGACTAGGATAGATAGATGATGGATTTAGAGGATTAACAGTGCGGACAGTCTGACATCAGTCACAATCCAACACGAAACCAGCCACCTGCTGCGCCTTCGTGATCTCCATGAAGAAAAATCCACTACGACATGTAACTGTGATGTCCGCGTTAGCAGGACACACCAACATTATATTCGACTGGTACATAAGAGCAGTCCCAATGCTAGACTCTATCACAGAGTTTAAGACTATTTATTATTACTTATTTATGATATTTTGCTGACGTAACAATATATTTATTGAAGAGTGAGGATGAAAAAATAAGACTTCAAGTCTTATTTAGACTCTAAGTCTTATTTAGACTCCAAGTCCACAATATTTAAGGTAATAAATGGGTTTAGACTCTATAATAGAGTCTGCATTGAGACTGCCCTAAACCGACTGATTTTGACTGATTGTATAATGTTTTGTGAGAGAAAATAAACTGAAATAAATTATAAGTAGTTAAAGGGAGTACTACAAATCCACAAGAAATCAGTTCAATTTCCCCAACATGAAACTTCCTGTTTCCAAAAAGATGCACTGTTGAGTAGAGTACTCCGGCCAACTAGCCATAAATGAGAGGCAGGCCGTGCTTAGATCCAAAAGAATTTGGAATTTTGATATTGTAGCATTTTTGTTTGTATGCGATAATTATTGTCTAATTATGGAGTAACTAGATTCAATAGATTTGTCTCACAAATTACAGATGATTTGTGTAATTAGTTATAGTTTTTATCTATATTTAATACTACATGTATGTGTTCAAGATTCAATAAAGATTGTGATAGAAAATTTCAAATTTTGACGGAAACTAAACAGGTCCCCAATATCCTGCCGTAGGGCCGTGCCGTGCCGCACGTGCGGTCCAAAACAGCAAAACCATCATACCCATTTAGGCCAGTTACTAAAAAATTTTGCATAGTAACTGTCACATCGAATCTTACGACACATATATGGAGTACTAAATGTAGACGAAAAAAAACTAATTACACAGTTGGTTGAGAAATCGCGAGACGAAACTTTTGAACCTAATTAGTCCATAATTAGACACTAATTACCAAATACAAACGAAATGCTACAGTAAGCCAAAATCCAAATTTTTTTATCTAAACGCACCCTCAATATCCATTCAATTCATGAGCGCCATATATTAAATGAAAACACTAAAATCTGCCTATCCTTTTTTTGTCTGGGTCAAATGTACTTTTGAGCGTTCGCAGAATCTTGCAAAGTTATGTCAAGGGGTTCACGGCGCAATGGCAAAAGCTATTGGTTGGGGAGCTCACACCCAGGGTTCAAATTCTGAGTGCGACACCATATTCTGTATTATTCTAGTATTTTCCGACGCTATGCATTAAGTGGTAGGCGACGTTCCCGTCGACAGCGAGATGCCTGTGGTGACTTCGTGAACTTCAAGTTTTGCCGGGTTGAGCGTCTGCGTTGTACTGTTCGGTTCGCATAAGTCACCTGACTTATAAGTCCAAAAGTGAAAAAGTCACTTATTTTGCCAAACACCTTAACTTATAAGTCACCCTAACTTATAAGTCCATAAGTTGCTCCATCCCAACTTATAGACTTATAAGTCACCTCTTTTTTACATAGGACCATATATTTTTTTTGCTTTGGGACCACACTCCAACCCATTTCTTATATAGGACCATATCTTTTTTGTTTTAGGACCACACTCCAACCCATTTCCTACATAACTTATAAGTCATTGGAAACCAAACAAACATGACTTATAAATCACTGATTTTAAATCACCTAACTTATGAAAACCAAACAGGACCTCACAACGAAATTTGAAACTACTTGTGAAAACAGAAGAATCGAGGATCCCAGACGCGAAAACCGCCATTCGTTTCCTTCCCGAGAGAGACTCGTTCCCAGGCCCTAGCCCTGCGCTGTCGCCGTCTGCCGAGGCCGCCGAGCCCGGAAAAGGGGAAGGCAGCTACGCAAACGCTTGGCACCCCACCCCGTTCACCGCAACCGAAGCAATTAAAAAGCCGGAAGCCCGGACTCTAGGGAGGCGCAGGCGGCTAGAAGGTGGGTTGGGGAATCGGAAGGGTGCGATCAGAGAAAGCAAAAGCTTGCTTGCTTCGTCTACCGAATCCCCCGCGTCTCGCGCTCTCGCCGCGGAGATTCGGCCCGCGCCGATGGACCAGCTCGTCAATTTCATCATCCGCCCGCCCAGGTGAGAGCTCCCACCTCCCCGTGCCCCGCCGCCGTGATTCGGGCGCTGTGGGTTTGGATCTGGGCCGCTGAGGTTTTCTGGTGGGGTGGATGGGCGGGTGCCGCTGCCTCGCTCTGGCCCTCCTGGGGTCGGTTCGCGCGCGGTCGGATTCTCGGGTGGCAGGCAGTCCGTGGGTGGCTAGTGTTTGTGCCCCACGGACCACGACGCGCAGTTTAGGCGGATCCTTGTTTGGTAAGGTCACGTAGGATGGTGATAGACTGATAGTGTTTGTGTATGCGGGGCTTTCGATTCGGTTCATCCGGCTGGCTGGTTTTGCTTTTGCTCCTTTTGCGGGTCACTGAGTTTGTATGCTCTGGCTGCTCCTTCTGTGGGTTACTGAATTTGTATGCTCTGGCAATAGGGAGTGTTGTTGTTTTGCTTCAGCTCAGTAGCCGTTAGCTCGTAGTTTTCCTGTGTCTTCTATGCTTTATATAAGTGCAAGTACAAATATAGTTTCGTATCTTTAAGAATGAGAGAGAATGCATGAGGGATGTTATAAATGGACATCTATTGAGATAGTGAGTCAATTTCAACAGGATTTCTGTTAATGTATGTATGTATTTCGTCTTGTGAGGCTGGCATACTTGCCAGTAAACTGAGCTCACAAGATACCTATTACCCATGATCAAATCTTATGTTAAAAAATGGTATTGAATGCATTACTTTTGTGGCCTTATTGGCATGGCATCTGCAGTTCTGCACTCTTATCCTCTCCTGTTGATTTCTTCATTAATACTTCCATTTCAACAACATAAATTGTCTTTCTCAAATTCAAGGGTTGCTGGAGTTCTTTCTACCATCAATAGACAAGTTGCTATTTCTGTAACTATTCAATTGATGGCAATGCGCTGTTATGGCTCTTTGAGCAACTCATTGTTATTGATGATAGTCTGCCATTTCATTGCATGACAGAGCTGACTACAGTCCAAATGATGATCTATTAGAGCAGGAGTTTATGCTGAAGGGAAGATGGTTCCTGAGGAAGGATTTGGAGGTCAGATGTTCTATATATGCTGCATCATGATGATAACAGACTAAAACCAGTCCATGAACCTCTTGTTGCATTATTATTTGGAACAATGGTCTCATGTCTTGTGAATGAGCAAACCTGCTAGACAAACACCAAAAATGTTGCAATGCCAGAGTACCTTAGGATCTTGTACATTATGTTTATGTTTCTGGATATGCAGAAATAATCAGTATTTGTTTGAGGGGATGATATAATATGTGGACCCATAGTTCCATACATTAAAATGTTCCATGGATGATGGATGTGTGGCAATGTAGATATTGGTGTCTAAATGAAAGTTTTCTGTCTGTTTATTCAATATAAATGGGTTGACTGTTTTTACTTGGTTATGTGTTTTGATTCATGGAAAGTGATTTCTAGTTTGTTTGACTGTAGAATGTTGATATGCAGCAATTGATTTTTTGGACATATGCTACCATGGTTGGAGGATGCGATATTTACATATAGTTACATTCTTTATTTTATTAGCTATTTAAATGCCTCATAACATCTGTCCTTAGTTGCTGTTTTGTTGTGGTACTGTAAACTTAACTTAAAATGACCTGCACCCTTTTGTTATTTTGTTAGATGGTTTATATATTATACAAAATAATGAACCAAAAGATTAATACCAACCTGGATAAACTTGGGTTCTTCGTTTGGATTCTATGACTAAATGTTCTCTGTGTTTTTTTCCAGGTAAAAAATGGCCAGGGCAAAAAGTTGCAGTGTAGTCACTACATGCCTGTTGTGATTCCTGAAGGAAAAGCTCTTCCATGTGTCATCTATTGTCATGGAAACAGGTAAGGCTATGTGCACGTCAACATTATAGTATTTGTTAATGTGTGCTAGTGAAAATGCTATTCCATCTATAAGAATGTCCAAGCCCAGTCCTTGTACATTTGTTATGACATTTATCTCTTCTGTTGGCCTTGCGTTAATTGATCTACATTATTTATTTTTTTCCAGTGGGTGCAGAGCTGATGCTAGTGAAGCCGCTATTATTCTTCTACCATCAAACATTACAGTCTTTACACTGGACTTTTCAGGGTCTGGACTCTCTGAAGGAGAGCATGTCACCTTAGGCTGGAATGAAGTGAGTTCTTGTGCTTATAAAGGATAGAAACTAAACTTGTCCTTATTATGAAGATTCAGTTTGCTTATGTAGTTTTTGCATTTAGTCTTTGTAGAAATATGGCCAGGAAACTTGAGAAACGAATTGTATGAAATATTTTGGCATTTGTTGATTTTTATTCAGAAGTATATGAAGAAACATCATAAATCTTTGCGCAGAAGACTAATCAATGCTATATTATGGAGTGATTTGTGTTCTCCACCTGATTATATGTTCCCACCCCTCGCCCCCTTTGTTTCTCACTCTTGTGCTCTGAAGTAACATGTCTCTGTCACAATATATTTTTACCAAGTAAATATCTTAGTGACAGCATATTTTGGTACATGGTTTTGTTGTTACCAAAGAGCACCTGCTGATGAACTCTCTTTTGTTTAACAGAGAGAAGATCTGAAAGCTGTGGTTAACTATTTGCGAACAGATGGGAATGTATCTTGCATTGGTTTGTGGGGTCGCTCGATGGGTGCGGTAACAAGGTAATTCCTTGTGTTTAAATGAATCTGGGTCTTGAAGTATTTTATGATAGCATTTAGTTCATCTTAGTACATCCATACTATGATTTAGGGCTAGACCGCTGTTAGTTGTAGATCTGATTGGTGTTTTTGGCCTGAAGCATTCTGTTGGCCAGGAATTAAAATATGACAGGTCCGACATTCTAAGAGAAGGAGCCTTTTCTCTTTTATCATCATAATTTAATTACAAAATAAGGGGAAACTAGTAGGATTTTGTTTCCACAGCTCAGTTTTGTTGCCACTGCCAAAGAGCACATATGGGATACTAGGGGACATATCATGCTATCTTAGCTGGTGGTGTGAAAAAAATCACTTGCTAATTTTTAACTTTGTACCTGACATTTATCTTCTTTGTAAAACAATATTGTGTTTCCATGCTTTGAACCCTGCTCTACATCTTTGATACCTTTAAGACAGATTCACCCTTTGACTCCTTATCTTTATTATTTTCAGTCTAATGTATGGAGCGGAGGATCCATCAATTGCAGGAATGGTTCTTGATAGCCCATTCTCCAACTTGGTTGACTTAATGATGGAGCTAGTGGACACCTACAAATATCCACTGCCAAAATTCACTGTAAGTACAATTTGACGACAATGACTTGCCATTGTTACTTTTAGTTGATGTGTCGATGGGCTTGTTGGCCTAGGCAGCCATGATAGTTAACTGTGTGCTTTTGCCTTACAATGCTGTTATTACCATCATGTCTTACTGTTACATATACGCCTTATTGCACCACTTCAATGCATGAGTGTAATAATGCAGTGGTTAGAATGTGCACCAATGTATTAAAACACATGAACAAGACAGGTACAGCTAGATGAAATTGTAACTCACAATTTCCTATTCATCAGTACTAGTGAGTGATTTTCATTGTCAACTAATTCTAAAAAATGAGGGCCTCACATGTATAGGCTGGGCTGCACAGGTTCAACTAGAAAGTACCTAGAAAGGCTAGATAAAAGCAAACAACTTAATACTGGGACTATTAGTCTTTTTAGCCAAACAATTACTAGGAATAGGACTGTTTAGTTTGCAAACCTCCTGTTGGACTCGTGCATGACCTCTGCAATCTCAGAGATAGGACTATTTGGTTTGCAAACCTCCTGTTGTACTCGTGCATGACCTCTGCAATCTCAGAGACTCGGACACTAATTTCTGTGCCCTGTATCTACTAGTGTATCAATTCTGATGCTGCATATCTCTGTTACTTTCTACCCTTCTGTTTACCACCAGGATTCATTGTTTTAACCTCTAGTTTTTTGAAACTATAACTGTATATCACTTTCAGTTGACTTCTATATTGACTTTACTTACTTTATATACTCCCTCCATACCTCAAAAGCAAGTCGTTTAGGACAGTGACACGGTCTCCAAAGCATAACTTTGACTGTTTATTTTTAAAAAAATATTTAATGAAATATAATATATGTATATTTTTATGAAAGTATTTTTCAAAACAAATCTATTGATATGGTTTTCATATTTCCAAACTCAACAATTTAAAAGTTATTCATGATTTATATTCCCAATATTTGACTCAAACCTTGTCCTAAACGACTTGCTTTTGAGGTATGGAGGGAGTATTTATACATCTCTGCAGCTTTTCTTGCATTTAATTTTGTGGTGCTCCTGCTTGTTGCTTAGGTCAAACTTGCAATACAGCATATGCGAAAGATTGTCAAGAGGAAAGCTAGTTTTGACATCATGGATCTTGATACCATTCAGGTTATTATCTTCTATATATAAAGCTATTTGCTTGCATTAAATATTGATATCGTGTCTGCCATTAGGGTTTTGGGAATATTTTCTGATATTACACTGTCAATTTTCATGTTGTTACCAAGACTTGACTTTCAGTATGTTGCATTTATTTTGTTCTTTGGTGGATGTTTGTTGATTCACAGCTCTTTCTCAAATATTATTAGTTGCTATTAGCTGCTAGGAGATTTATTTAAAGATATTTTATTGTCCTTTACATTGGATGACTACATGTACACTGTTAGGTTGGCTTATATACATCCTTTTTTCGTTTTTTTCCCTTGTTTTCTTCTGACCTCGTGACCTTAGTAAACAAGGGGACTATTTAGGTTGTTTCTCTTATAACTGCCCACTAAACTATTGAAGCTTATTCAATAATGCTGCAATAGATCATCGGAACATTTATAGGTTGTTTGGTGTTGAGTAGGATGGTGATGGATAATAATCTTAGCTCTGAATAGCACCTCTTTAGTGTTAGGAGCTGAAGAGTTTGATTCATCACCACCTTGTCCCTTCCAAGCATAGGCCTTTGTATAATATTGAAATTCATTGGATGGTCCCAAGATGGACGATCTGAAATGCCCTATTTTTTTCGTTCTGTTGTGAAGGCAAGGCACACTAATGTGTATTTTTGACTGGAAATGTAACCTTGCAGGTAGCAAAACGATGTTTTGTTCCTGCTTTGTTTGGACATGCAACTGAGGATGATTTTATACTTCCCCATCATTCAGACAAGATATATGAATCATATATTGTAAGTTCCCATCTTTCCCTTCAACGTTAACCACACTTCCTTTTGTCTCTGTCTAGTTAGTAATATGTTGTTGTTTCAAATTCTGCAGGGTGACAAAAACATTATAAAATTTGATGGTGACCACAATTCACCACGTCCTCAATTTTACTTTGACTCAATCACTATATTTTTCCATAATGTGCTAAACCCTCCTGAAGTGGCAGAGGATAATTATTTCCTGACACCACATAGCCTTGGTCAGGTAGTATAACAATGTTCTTCACATCTGATTGAACTATGTTGGCTTTACTTACCTTAGGTTCTTCTGATAGGGTCATTGGGATACAGAACAGGACATAGAGTATAGGTTCTCTCAATCACCTACAGGTACAATTTGCAAACTTTGACTTCACTTGGTACGATAGATAGCAAGAAGCCAAGAACCTATATGATTTGTTTCAGGGACAGCCCATGCGACTACGACAGAAGATGCCATTGCACAGTTGCGTTCTAGAAGGCTCATGAGTAGAATGGAGGTGCGTGTTTCATTTGGTTGATACTCTTAAATGTTTTCTTAAATAAACACTATGCTTCCAAATACTATCAGCTAATTTACTCCGTCCACTTTTTAGTACTTTGGCTAAATGTATTTTACCGGGCACTCATTCCTTGTATAAAACTTGGTCAAACAAAACATCCCTAACTTATATCTCAAGCACAAATAATGGGCGGACAATGGAGGGGAAGGAAGAGATAAGAGGGTTATTTTGGCACAATATCCTCAGTAACTAGATGTTTCTCCTTATGCATTGTTCTCTGTTTTTATGAGATAGCAAGCATAGCTTCAGGGCCTTATGATTGTTTTTGCAGGTCCCATCTGGGGCCACCACTGAAGACAGGGCTGATCGAACTGAGGTACTTTCCCCTTTAGGATTATACATGTTCTTTCTTTTGTAACACCATGACTTTTTACAGTTTGAAAGCAAATCACCCTTACTAATCCTAGAACCATTGCAGTTTGGAAGATATAACATGCTTGATCGCCATCAATTACTGGCATACTGGGTCTGACAAGGTGTCATAGAAAATTCATAATCCAGAGCATATGGCATGAGTAATAAAAACTTGTATTAAATTTGAAGTATTTAGGAAAGACATGATAGGTTGATGCGTTCAAGTATGATAACATGCCCATATGCAGGGACACAGGGTGCACTGCACCATATTTGTGTTGACTGTTCCTTATTTATCACACATCTTAACCATTTTAAAGTCCAGCTTCCTTCGTAGTTTCTACCTTTTCCTGTTCTGTTTATTCCTTCCTGATTGGCCTGAACTTATTGGGTTCCAAAAACCATGCACTTGAACAGTTACTATATGAAATGCAAATTATATAATCAGTATTAAGTGTGTGGTGCGCTACATATGAAATTTGAAATGACATTTATCTGAGTTGCAATAATAATTAGAATGGGTGTTAGACCTCATTTGTTGTGGTAGTGTTATACCAAGTTCATCTGCTTCAAGAACTTGTGTGGGCTGCCTTCCTTTTTCATATATTTTGCTGATAAATTTCACTGGAAATGATTTGTTCTGTCAAATGCTAATCTTTGCTAAGTTAGTGTACACCTATTGAGGATGACCGTACAGATTCTTGCTCTGTTGCTGTCTGAACAGGGTTTGGATAGTGATCTTGGTCCCTCCTCATCAAGTGTATCAACAGCAACTCCTCCCAATGGTCGCAACGGAAGGCTGCTGACTCCAACAACCTCTGATGATGGCGAGTATGTGGAGTACTCATTTGATAGCTTGTCAGATATGCCTTACACCGTGGAAGATGAAGATAGAGTAAGTCATACCTCAAATTCCTTACCCTTCGGAGTCATAGTTGTGCCGTTATGTAGTGCCTTAGGACTTATATATAGTTCAACAGAGGGTAAATATAAAATCTGGCGCTCGGTGCCTGGACCACTGATTAAACGTAAGGTCATGCCGTGATAACATCTTACTAATCTTTGGTTGAGGTGATGACAGTACACTACTTAGAGCATCTCCAACAGATGTACTATCCAGCTTCCAATACCAATATTTGGAAATCCCAGGCCAAATACGTGCTTCAGCAGCTTCTCCTTCAGGTCCTCCAAAAGTTTGGACACCCAAAAACACTTCTCGCTCTTTCCACCTGTGGAGAAGCTTCTCCTGCTTCCCAAGCCTCTTTACTGTACGCCGTCTTCTTCCTCTCCTTGCTGCGGTCCTTGCTGATCTTGGTGTCATTGCGTTGAGCATCTGTGCGACTGCCTCCTAAGTGTTGCTCGTGCCCACCCCGTCTGGTCCTCATGAGTGCTCCCTGCCAAGTCTGGCACCATTTATGTGCCAGGCTGGAGTGAAACTGTCGGCTGCGGGCTACCTCGCTTGTCAACGTCCAGTCAGGTCAGGCCCATCTGTGTATCCTTGGCAACTGCATGGATATGATCTCTGCCTGTGCTGGAGTGATGCTTGTGCTTGGGGTCCTATCTTGCTGCCCCAGCACCTTTGTGCTGGTGCCTCTCCTGTCTTTTTTTTCTCTTCAAAATTTGAAGCTGTGAGTGTCAAGTCCAACAGTTGAAGGTCACAAATTCGTTGCTAGTGGAGTTGTGCCTTCATGTGCCTTCTCCACGTGAGGGAGATTGATTGTGAGAGTTCGAGTGATGAAGCTCTGGTACTTTTCATGGCCTGTGAGAAAAGTTAAAGGGAGGTTGAAGATGTCATCTATTCATGAGAGAGAAAGAGGGGGGGGGGGGGTGGATTGAATTTAGAGAACAGTATTAGAAAGTCTGTTGGTGACATAAGAGATATTTGGGATATACAGAGGTAAACTTATTGGGAGGCCCGCCAAATGATGACATATAGGCTGTTTGGTTCAACTCCAAGCAAACTTACCTGGAGCACCGTGTGTTCCTAGTCGTTCGATTTTGGTCGCCTGGGGTCTGGATCGTTGCCTGACTGTGAGTCTGCCTGGGAGGGTTCTATGCAAACCACCCTAGAGAGTTAGTAATGGAGAAACTGACTATTGGTGCAAAGAAGCACTCCGATTTGAAATGGGGACCTTAGCACCATGAATTTGACTTAGAGCTGTTGGTGTTGTGTATGTAGAGAACTTTGTTGGTAGCACATTCAGTGTGGTACCATGTATCTCATTCATGTGCAAATCAATTTCCTAAGGACTAAAAGGATGAATGCTAATTATGCTGAATGTGCTATTTTTAAAATTCATCCTTTTTTTGTGTGTGTTTCTAAGCCTATCAGTATTGAATCTTGCATGCTGTGCTGACATGCAGATGCTGATGCGAGCAATTCTTGAATCACTGAAAGACTATGAACAGTCAAATACAAAAAATGTGCAATCCACTGCATCTGATGCTGCACCTAAGGAGATCGATACTTTAAAAGACTGCAATGGTGTGGCTGCTGCAGCATTGGAGCAAGACGCATCCTCTGTGTCATCTGATGCTCCTGGCAAACATACGAATGGTTGCAACAGTGGAGAAAAAGTCAGTGAAGGGCAAACTACAGATTGTGACGCTGTAAAGAGCAGTGCTTCGGTCTCTGCTTCAGGTTCTTCAGAGCCACTGGCATCAACACAGATGACCAATGGAAAACCTGCTTCGGAAGAATCCCAGAAAGTGACTCAGAATGCCAATGGAGAGGATGGCACAAGAGCAACTTTGGTAGTTCAGAAGAGCCGGACAGGCGGCCTGATAGATGGTTTGACACAAAAATGGGGTTCTTTCTTCAAGAGCAACGACTAAGACGAGGAAAGATACATGATGATTCCCTTGACAATACGTGTTCCGTTGTGTTAATAGTCATAGAGTTGCCGTTGGCTGATGTCCAGCTTGATTGGTTTTACATGTAAAATGGAAAGGAAACAGGTGATTTCAGGACGTTCGTGTGTATATAGAAGTAGGAACTCTAGCGCACCCAATTGATCTGTATCATCTCTCAACGTCCACTGTGAATTGGCAAGACCTTTCTTCTTGCTAATGTGTTGTAACATAATTTGAAAGCCGATTACTTTGTAGGTATTTTATTTTTTTAAAAAAAATAGTAAAGGGTAATGTGTCTTATTGCCGATTCGAATTTTCTTACACCAGTAATAGGGTCAAAGCTTTATAATGTATCTAAGTCTGCGATGCCCAACAAATCATTGTAATTTGTTTGGCATAAATTTATGTATGGTGCTTCGTCTTGGACTTGAGGCAGCAAGCTGAAAGCAAAACGACGGTGACCTACTGCCGCCCGCCCGCCCGCCATCAAGAGTACGTGGGCGGAGTCTAGCTTCTCGCCGATTGAAGCCCTGTTGGAACCCGGTAAATTTGTCTGTTGTCGCGTTTTTCCTATGAAACCTGTTTGAAACCTGGGAAAATTTGTCTGTTCTCGCGCCTGCGTTCCAAATATGCCGTCAGCAGGGTGTGCGACGGTTGACCTCGAAGCAAGCTGGTGGCTGTATGGGTGTGCCACGATCTGGTAGCAGGCCGCGTAGCCGCAGTAGGCTGCCGCACTCGCAGCGTTCATGCATCCAGTCAGTGACATGTCACGCGAGGACGGTAGGAGCGGGCACACTCGCCGTTGTGCGCGTGCGCGTACTGGGTTTGGACCCAACCAACTGAAGAATCCCACGGGGCGCCTTTGCCAACTGCCCAATTGCCCCTGCGATTCGAGTGGGACGAACACGGACCGGCCCATGCCCACCCAGGCCAGGCCAGGCCAGCCTAGTTGAGACAATTTTGTATGATCTTTAGAACGAATCTGAGCGTACCTCAGCAGCAAAATTAACTTTACGTGAGTCGCACCCGTCCATCGCCTCCTCGCCGCATAAAAAACCCGACTCGCTCAGTCGCTCGACTCAGCCCCGCTCGCCTCTGCTCGATCACCAGCGAGTCAGCGACGGTGGACCTGGACGCCGAGGAGGCTCTCCGCCGCCGACTGCGTCTTCCTGCACGCGCGGGTCGCCTGCCGCGGTCTCCTTCCGAGTCCCGACTCCCGAGCGCCTGCCGCCGAACTTCTGACGAGTGTCGATGACGGTGACCTCAGGTTCGGCCTTCGACGGAGAACTGAGGGAGGTCGGTGCCAACGCAATGAGCGCCTCCGCGACCCCGACCCCGACCCCCGCAGCGGTATGGCTCCGCTGCCCGCTTCTCGTTCTCCCCCAGGACCTCCACCTCGTCCCGCCGCGCCGACCCATCGTCCCTTGATCTGCCTGCCCGTGCTTCTACCGCCTTCTCATTGACGCCCCCCCCCATTCCGCCTTCACTGACGATTCCACGGGGCCTCGCTACGGAGGATCACGTGTCCCGGAGCACCGGTTCGGCAGGACTGGGTCGCTTATACCAGCTATCGCGTCTATGCATGTCTGATCGATCTCGCTGATGCAGGGCGGGCGATTCTTCACGGGCTTCACCAAACTGTGCAAGGGCCTCGCCGTCATCCTCTTCCTCGCCCACATTTTGGTCCACCTCTTCCCTTCAGCCGCCACCTATCTCACGCTGATACCAGCCAGGTACCCGCTGTGATTCCTGATCCCGGATCCCTGCTCCTGAACCTCTTCCCTATTTGGCTGAACCGCGATCAGTCATGTAATCTGTAGTTCTGTACTGTACCCCCATTCAGTTTGTTTAATCGGAAACTTATTTTACTATTCACGTTTCCCTTCAGTTGCTGCTCGGTTGTGTTTAACTGAAATCAGATGAATAATTTTCTGAAAAAATGTAATCTGCACACCAGTTCAGTATTTGCTAATGCTCTTCTCTATATGGGGAAGTGTAAGTTCATGTAATTCACGCACCGACTCGATTACTTGTTTGTTGTATTTAATTGGAATTTTACAAATGTGCAGTTCTTCTCGGTTACTGCTCAGTTGCTTTAAACTGTTTTGAAATTAGAAAAGAAAAAGGTTTATAAACGGCAGTAGTTATTGCTTAATTCAAATTTGATGTAAGCTTCAATGTCCATTTCCACTTCCACCTATATATGCTATACTGTTGAAAACAACCATATATAATTAGAGATCCTTATTGTACCATTTCGTCGTAGTAGATTACATGAATAGCTCTTTCACGGAGATTAACTAACTAGAGGTGTTCTCTGTACAGGACAATCCCTTTTGCTTGGAACCTGGTTACAGCTGGTTATATTGAGCAAACAATTCCAGGGGTATGTTTGCTCGACACATGTCCAATATACTATTCACCATTATGTGATTATGTTTGCACTTTTTCTGACCAAGCATCCAAACAAGAGATGGACCCTAAGCACGGAAAAAAGTGTGACTAATGCTATGATATTTCATATTCATATGTTTTCTGTTTCCCATTATATTGTTTCCTATGCCTGTGGAATATCTGCGATATGGTGCTTGATGTGTACTTTAATTTTAAATCATGTTATTTTGTTGTCAGTTGGTCTTCAGTTTTCTAGGAAACCTCCTTATCCCTTTGTTCATTATTCTCTCTTACCTAGGATACTGCATCACACGACAATGTCATCAAGGCTCATTATCTATTACATTAGGCAATGGCACCCTTATCTTACAAGGTTTTCTGTGTTTCCAGGTGATAGTGAGCATAGTTGGCCTTCTTCTATTTGGGAAGGTGTTGGAGCCTTTATGGGGAGCTAAGGAGTTGCTCAAGTTTATTTTTATTGTTAATCTCTCAACTTCAGCTTGTGTCTTCGTAACTACCATTGTGCTGTACTACATATCACAGGAGGAGAGCTACCTGTAAGTGTCACATTTCATTACTAGCTTAGCTTGCTAGTCAGATATTCTTTTATACGATTTACATGGACACTTTAGTATGTAATTTTTTTTAAGTATACTTGCAAAAGTATTTCCAGATAGACAACCTGCAGATTGAATGTCTCCATGTCTAGTATTGTAAAGAAATGATGTGCTCAGTTCCCTTATTTCAAAATTGAAATGATGTTTTTGTCTCCCAATTTTGATCATAGGATATCTAACTGATAAGAAAGGACTAGGTTTAGATGGTTTGCTGGGAGATGCAGGAGCATAATGTTTTCTGATTCTTTTCAATAGTGGACATTCATGATATTTCAGTTCAGAATGATTAGTTTCTCAACCTAGTTATACTTTGCCATGAAAATTGACATTACATGTATTTGATTCTGCAGCTACACACCTGTTTCTGGGTTTTATGGAGTTCTTTCAGGACTACTGGTGGGCATCAAGCAAATTTTACCCGATCAGGAGCTTGACCTTTTTGTGCTCAAGATTAGTGCAAAGGTGTTTGATCACTTCTATAATGAGATTTGTCTAATTTAGCAATCAATTTTGATTATCTTCCAAAGTTTCCTAACATTTTTTCCTGTTTATTCAGTGGATTCCATCTATCGTTGCATTTATCTCGGTTGCTGTAAGCTTCTTCATGAGGGAATCGATGTCATACCTTCCCATCATATTATTTGGCATCTACATGAGCTGGATTTACTTGCGTTACTTCCAAAGGAGATTAGAAGTAGGCCTTAAAGGGGACCCAAGTGACGAATTCTCATTTTCAAGCTTCTTCCCTGGATTTTTAAGGTACTGATTTTCACAAGTGATCTTGCTGTAAAGCAGTGGGAAATGCAAATGCAATGCAATAATTCTGCAAAGCGAAGAACATTTTAGAGTACCCCTTACTCAGAAATGTGTGAATCCCTAGTTTAAAATGCTAGAAGAAAGTTTTGGGTTACCATTGCAATTAAACATAATATCTCTACCTTCAAAAGCATATATGGGGGTGTTTAGTTCCTCATGGAATCCAAACTATTTTGGGTTTTGGCTCTTCATTTTGCAAAATGGAACTAAACACCACCCAAAATATTTAGCAAAAAGTGGTCCATTCCCCATTTTACATTTTGGACTCAAGAGGCCAAAATAAGAGAATCTTTGCATTGGTTTGTGTATCATCCTCACAATCCCCATCATTGGAATCCAAAATAAGCTAAATTTTGGTTGGAACTAAACACCCCACCAAAATATTTTGCATTATGGATTTTGAAATCCAAAATAGTTGGGATTTTGAATTTTGGGTTTTGGTTGGAACTAAACAGGGCCATGAAGAGAAAGAGTTAGGAAAACGGCTGTAGAGATATAGGTGCTCCTGGCCCCAAGTAATAATGCAGAACTCTAGAATTAACCCTCCAAGCTCCAACTATATCATTTTATGAATTCCAGCTCTACAGTTCTGCAAAGAATTGTCCTTGGATTTTTTTTTTCTTCTGAAAGTTATGATTGCTAAGCACTTTCCAAACAATATATGACTCGACAAATCTAGAAATAAATAGACCTAAACTTTGTTTTTTATTTGACAAACTTATTAAAATGTCGCAGGCCAATTTTGGACCCTATTGCTTCTATATTCCACAAACTTTTTTGTGGGCGATCTGCAAGACCTGAAGGCACAGACCAGACATTGGATGGGTCACAGTTCTCTGGTTCAGGTTCCATTGAGGCAAACAGGAGGAGGTGTGAATTACCCGTTGAGCACCATCACGAAATGATTCCTACCCGTTGATTAGTTTTGATGTTGTTATGTGATTCGATTATTGTCCGTTCCCTGCAGAGAAAGGGGTCAGAGGGCACTGGAGCAGAGACTGGCAGAGAAGCTGGCCGCTGTGAGGAACGCGGAGGGCACGCCTCCGTCGAAGCAGCAGCAGCAGCAGCGTGAGGACGTGGAGGATGATGCTTCTGATAAAGTCTGAACCCTCTTTGTTCTCAGCTGGTGGAATTGGGAGGAGATCCTTCTGTCAAAATTTTCCTTGTATTTTTGCGCGTGTCGTTGCGTGCCGTCGCGTGAGCAAGACCCGCGGAGTGTAGTGGAGTAGCAGCTCATGGCATGGCGATTGTGACAAAAGAGTGCATCCGTGCAAGAAGGCAAATGCGACACGCATGCTCCAACCAATTCTTGCAGGACAGCGAGTAGTTTTTTTTTATGGGTGTTTCGTGTCGTGCTCAGTAGTCAAACCCTTGCCACCAATATTTTACGTTGTTTCATGTGCGATCTGACCGAAATGCTACGCGGCTACGCGCCAAACCTGCCGTTATCCAAGTTTTTCAGCTGTGTCTGTGCTAGCTATGGCATCCGGCCTAAAAATGTCTATTAGGAGCATCTGAAGACCTGACCGGAAGCGTTAAAAAGGTCTGATAGCGACCTGTGAGATCGTCTAGAGGAAGCGTGCAGATGTGATATGGATATTGCGCAAGACATGCCAATCCAATACCACCAGCCTCAATGAGACCACATATAGCCAGTCCGTCAGTCCATCAAGCGTAATTAGGAACGGAAATGAGCATAAGCACAAACCTTAAATAAACTACAATGCTTCACCAATGTTACATAGTTGCATCGATATACCAGGACTTCACTCTTCAGACCAAAAGGGCAAAAACGGGACGGAGAAGATGATGGCTAGTTAATACAGTATACAACCAATACATACATCAACGCAAACACGAGCGCAATGAGCATAAGGCGAAAAAGAGGGCAATTATACAGATTTGATACTCCATCCGTTCCAAATTATATGTCGTTTTGACTTTTTTTTTGGTACATTTATCTAGATATATAGTAATATTGTATCAAAACAAAAGTCAAAGCAACTTATAATTTGGAATGTAGGGAGTGTTACTATGACGGAATACTTCTGCGAGTGCTGCCTATTTCTGCAAGTGGGTGACGGGTGAGACGAGACAAGAGGACATGAGATCTTTATTCCTCAAGGGCCTTCTGGATGTCCTTCTGCAAATTCGAAGAAACACCAATCCATCATCAAAAAGTATAAGCAGACGTCTAGAAAGGGAGGGAGAAAGAGAGAGGAAAGGAGGGAGGGACCTCAATTGACATTGGAGCTGTCGATGTTCCATATCTCTCAATGACCTTGCCATTTTTGCCCACGAGAAACTTGGTAAAATTCCATTTGATTCTTGCTGATCCAAACAAACCAGGCTTGCTAGCTTTCAGAAACTTGTAAACCGGCGCGGCGTCCGGACCATTTACACGCACCTGCAACAACCCAAGTTCAGAATGAAATCAGCTTTCTTATAGCAATATAAGAACACGACTTGCATATTGATGTCAGCATGTCAGGTCTATCCAAAATACCAATATGCAAGCCAACAAATTCTCACCATGACTGATTACTTGTAATTTTAAATGGTGAGATGCAGATGCAGATTGCGTCTGTAAATAAGCTTGTGCAAATCGACTAAAACTTGTCTGATCATGCCAAACTAAAAACAATATAACAATGTATCGTCAAGTTCTGAGTTTATTTCTACCACATGACGTTAGTTTCCAAATTGATGTACTCTGCCATGTGATCTTTAGCATCATCGAGAAATTAGCATAAATAATATCCAATATTATTCTAACTGCCAGGTACATGAGACTAGTATTCAGATTAACTTATATTTAAAGAAGGGCCAAAAGTTTCTTAGCAAGCTAGCATGTCTGATAAACATTTCTCACCTTCTGAAAAACTGGGTATTCAGCTTTAAATCTGGTGCAAGCAAAGTCTTTTATCTGCTGATCAGTACCTGGCTCTTGTCGCAAGAACTGATTGCAGGGGAATGCCAATATCTCAAAGTCTGACAAGTTTGGAGGTCAAAATCAGTTTCTGTTAGATCTATCTAGAGAGTCAAATCAGTTCAATGGAATGTGGATACTGAATCAAAGTACACAGGCATAGTCACAAGAGACAATGGGCTTGCTTGATAGCCATATACCGAACTCACAACAAAGCAAAAATTTGCTGCAAGTGCAAGTGGGTACAATACTTGTTGCCTAAGTAACAACAAATCGTTATCATTCTAGCGTCATTTGAACTAGATGCAGTTTGATTAAATTTCACTGAACAGTGCCCATATTGGTTGTCAGTCAGGAAAATGTTAGGTGGAAGCTAATTTTAGTTGTTCAAGAAATTTGGGGAGACAATCCACATGGAAACAAACAGGGTTCTCACTGCCTCCTTCGCTGACCCTCAAAAGTTGTCTGCAAGTTAGAACCACTATCCAAGCACTCCAGAAAATGGGAAGTCACTCCGGTTTGGTTTGATAGGAGAATGCAATGAATTTGAGCTGACTATCTAATCTAATCTGCATAAAACACATACATGTTGAAAAACAGTTGCAGAAATGAGCTACAGGTAAACAAAGATTTTGGTATGAGTGCTGTGTGGTAAACAATGTAAAATCTCCCTTGGGCAAGACTAATCACACACTGTTTTCAGGTAAAAATTTATGTGATTTTTTGCCATTTCAATTCAAAGTTCAAACAGAAGACAGGAACCACTATTCTGATAAGCATCAACGTGCAGTACTCCAATTCTAACTAGAACACTTGTTGAACCCACTTGTACAAGCCAACCCCAGAGATTCACATTTCAGACCATTACAAGCACAACAACAAATCAAGAACAGCAGAAAGCAAAGAACTGACCTTTGTCCCTGTACTTCTGATAAAGCTCCGTCAGCTGCACGTAGTTAGTCTCCGTGAACCCACTGACGGCACCGAGAACATCAAAACCGTCTCAGCATCTCACGAACCACGAGAATACCAAGAACAAATTCTTTCAACTGTCAGGGAAAGATAGCGTACCATTTGGAGGCGACGTTAACAACAAGGAGGACCTTCCCCTTGTAGGTCTCCAGGTTCACTTCCTTGCCGTTGCAATCCTGCTCCGCGAAGAAACCCCAAATTTATCTTTTGCGACAAAAAAAAAACAGTAAAAGAAACTAAGAGAATACAAACAGGACCACGCAGAAGGAGCGTGATCTCGGGATGGGGATCGCCGCACCTTGACGGTGAATTCGTGTATGGAGGTCTCCGGCACGGACTCGGCCGCCCCATCTCGCCTCCGCTCCGCTTCGCCTCTCCTTGCCTTCCCTACCCGAGCGGGGCTCTCTCTCTGGAATCCCCGTCTCTTGTGTTGGATTTGATTTTCTCGTGTTCTTTTTTGCTTCCTGTAATAATGGGGAGAGGAGGGAAGCGCGTGGTCGTTTATTTATAGCGGGATCAGATCATCACAGCGCCGGGCGTGGAGCCCGTTGAGCAGTGGCACAGGCTGTCAGGTCTGCGTCTGGCTGCGGCTCAGCTCCGGTAGGAAGACCAATTTTTGCGGTCCTGGACACACCACAGCATTCATGTGACGGCACAAAGCCACAAACCAACCCGTCTCTGACTCCCCCTCTTCGTGTCGTGTATACCTGGATATTGCACGAGGAGCATTGATGTTGCCGTGAAGCCGTTGAATTAGAGCAATGTTTGGAAAAACTACGTCACAATGAAAAAAAAGTAAATCTAGATATGAGATTTATTTAGATCCACCATTAAGTAGCTTCACCACGGATCTAACATTCATTAAAATGTTTGGTGCAACGCCACGTTTTTTTTCTGTCTCATTGTCACTTGGGTCCAACGCATCAGTTGTGTATCTCTTTCTTATTTCTACCTTGCAGCACATCGGGACAAAGGAGCCCGCGGACGTGGCCTCGCCGACGAACGCGATAGAGCGAGCGAACACGCTGGAGCTCGTAGCCACGCGTGGTAGGCACGGTGAAACTCGTGACACATGGAGCTTGTGGCAGGGCTCTAGTGGATGTAGCTCCCGGATCGCCGCCCGCCATGAAGACGGACGAGACATGACCTGCCGCAGTGGGGAGAATGTGGATTAGCGATGGAAGAAAAAAAGAACAAACGAGTGGTATAGTGGGTAACTTTTCCTGACTCAACCAAACTTAGATTTGATGGAGCATAACTTGAGCTGCGCCAGTAAACTAGGGACAGATCCATCGTTCTGGTGAATTGAATCCACGATGGAGCTGGTGAATCAAAAAAGTGTTTGGCTAGACAGTGTTGTTATATCTAAATCTGTTTTAGGTGGATGTGGAGCAAGTGAAGCTCTGACAACAGACTCTTAGCTGTGATTTATCAGTATTGATTTTTAAAGTTATTTTAAAAACTTTTATGTTAGCTTTTATATTAATGAAAGGATCTTGATGTCACTTACAAGGGGTAAATATGCTTGTTTAAAACAAAACTCAAACTTTATTGTTAGTAACCCACGTGGCACTACTGCTTTGCGAGACACTGCCGATCTACCTGACAAGTTTGAGATCACAGTTCAAAATCTACCTAAGAGTAAATATACTGAGTAATTTACTAAACTTCCTTGAATATAGTAGAGCATATTCCGCCACCTTAACATTGAGGGAAGTGTACGGGCAAGTAAATTGAGTCTAAACCCTAAAAATCACCAGCAAACGAGTAGAGAACAATACAAAGCAAGAACACGCGGGAGACAATGTGTTTATCCCGTGTGTTGGATGATTTAGCTCCAACAATGCCTAGCAACTAGTCGCGTAAGATGACTAGGACTCTTGCCGACCAGGAGCAAAGTTCCAAGAGTAAAAAAAACACAATCCACCGACTTGAACGTGAACCAATTGCTCTAGGAGATGAAGAACATATTGTTGAGCTCTCTAATGCAGTTTGAAGGCTCAAACTCTCATGGAATTAGAAGGTACTCCCTCTGTCCCAGAAAGGTGGATGTTGGAGCTTGTGAGCAGGTGCATCAGTGATTGCGTGAATGTAGACAGAGAAGCATCCAGATGCATCCCGACATGGCGACATCATTTATTGTGGGACAGTGGGAGTAACCAAAGGGGGGGGTTTGAGCAGCTCCAATTGAGAGAGAGAGAGAGAGAGAGAGAGAGAGAGCTGTTATAGTTGTACTTAGAAAGGGAATGTACTTAGAACGAGAATGGTCGAACTGATAGTTGGGAGAGAAGAGAGCAACAGTCATATTAAGTCACGATAATGCTGCTGAGGCCTAGCAGCCACAATGTAAATGAGTGAAAGTTTGCTGACACGGTTGAGGGTTTGAGAATATTTAGTGGGTATTGTGCACTTAGTTGCACATTAAAGTTTATGTATAGTACTTTTTTTTGTAGTATGTTTTTTCTTAAACTCAAATTGAAAGTATCAAAAAATTTAAATGTCTTCGAATTTTTCACCGTATGCTTTTATATTTGGGGCTTCACCATCGAATGCATTATCCTCATTCTCACCATACCTTGTGCATGTTACTTATCATTTTTAATACATGTGAGTTCAATCAAAGCTTCGAGTTTTTTACTAATGATTTGTTCCTCGACATACTATGAGTCCTCGTCATTATATTTACTCTATTCTTCATCTTAGCCATGGTACCTTGATCTTCAAGTTGATGCTTGTCCTTCACCTTCACTTGATCCCTTAAAGTCCTTCCCTGCTATCTTCACCCTATCGAACCATCCTCAAATCACATTATATCAAGCATCCATTGAAAACTCATTTCTTTAATATTGTGATTCTTAATTAAATATCTTTCTTGATATGAATGTTGAGATCAATCAAGCTTCACTATAGTTCATATATAGACATATATTCCCCTGTCCCATTAAAAGTGTCGTTTTTGACTTTTAGATTTTTCATTTGACCATTCATCTATGGAAATAATAAAATAAATAAAACATTATGAAAGTATATCTAATGAGAAAGTAAGTTACAATAAAAATAAAAAAGAATTATATATTTTTTTTGAATAAGACGAACGATAAAAAAGTCTTCAAATTCTAAAACGACACTTTCAATGTCTATCCTTTTCATCAGTAAGTTATAATAAATCAACATTAATATAGTCAAGTCAATTCACAATTTTATATATCCTTTTCATTTTAATTCGACACTCCTAATATTCATCTCAATGTCTATCTTCATGATATAAGCTCAATCCAAAACAGTGAGACCATAAATATGCATAAGACTAGGTTTCTTTATTCTTTTGCACCCGCTAACATTGAGATATTGTTGTAAAAAAAATTAAAGATAGGCACGCGGCAGCAAAGCCAATTCCGTCCACGCAGCGCGGCCGCCTTGCCCTGCTGACGCACACCCAGCAGGCCACCGCTTCTTCACCCCTCCCACGCCCTCTGCTCTACTACGTCCTGCCTCCATTTCCCTTCTCCCCGCCCCGCCCCGCTCCCACAAGGCCACAACTGCACAGCTCGACGGCTCGAGTAAATAATAAACTACTACTAAAAAACGCGCACAAAATAATATCGAGAGGAGAACCAAAAAAAAGAAAAAAAAAATCCCCAAAGCTACCTCTCCTGCTCCCCCTCCCCCTCCCATGCCTCCGCTCCCCGCCGCCGCTGAGAGAACTACTAGGAGCACGGGCTTCCTGCGGACCCGCCGCCGCTCCACGGGCGCAGGCGCTAGCCGTCGCGGGGTCGCCCTGTAAGCACTGATCGGTAGTGGGCGGGGGTCGGCGGCGGGCTGGTAGACGGGCGGCGGCGGTGGCGGTGGCGGTGGCGGGCGATGGCGCCGGCGAAGAGGAAGCGCGCAGCGGCTGCGGCGGCCGCGGCGGCGGCTGCCGCGGCCAAGTGGAAGGTGGGCGACCTCGTGCTCGCCAAGATGAAGGGCTTCCCGGCCTGGCCGGCTATGGTGAGTGCATCGTCTCAATAGCTCCTTCTTCTCTGCTCGCTGATCTGTGGTCTCCTTGTGGTCTGGGCAGCCTGGGTTCCGGGGATTCTGGGTCTGGGCGGGGTTTCTCGCTTAGGGTTTGGTGGGGGATGAGGAAGGCAGGTGCCTGGGGCCTGCCCAGCGGTCGGTTTGGTTAAATCTTAGGTTTTCACATGGTCTCCTACCCCGATTTGGCCATTTTAGCTATTAATCTGCGCTAATTTTGTCCTCCTGTCGCTGCATAGAGGATGGAATTTGTGCGAGCAGGGTTTTGGTTACCATATGCTCAATAAAGATAGGATCTTTAGCAAAAGAAATCCCTTTTTATTACTTTCTGCTGAGCTTTAGGGAGTAGGAGCTGATTTCTACTGCATTTTTTTTGGCCTAGTTTGGTTCGTTTCTTGGTGATTTGTTTGTTTAGATGTTGGGTTCTTGTAGATATCTGGTGCTACTTGTGATTTATGGCACTGCGGTTGAGTAGGATTTGGGTGATTACTGATTAAGGGCCTTCTTCCTCGTGTTTGGATGTGCAGTAAGATTTCGACCCAATTTGACCTATGGATTTCATAGCTTAGTAGTGGTTAACTGGTTATGGATATGGACTTCGTTCTTGGGGATCTGGCTCTTTCTACTACCTGTTTACAACTACAGATGCCAGGATATCTGATGTTTCCTAGGTTCCACAAGGCGGCACTTTGTCATTTCATATTTTATCACTTCTAAAGTGGCATAAGATTTTCTCCTCAAATTTCATCAAACTTTTGTAATTTAATTGCTTTTCAGACTTTCAGTAATGAAATTCGGATTCATCCGTAGTGGAAAAAACAGCATAAGATCTGTTGTTTTTGTCTATGGTGTTCATATTATGCAGAATATTATGATTATTATATGTATGCATCGGTTTTTGAAGAAAAGCTTGTCCAACATCGGTTGAGATGGTTTGGCCATGTCCAGAGGAGACCGCCAGATGCACCAGTGCGCTGTGGAGTCCCAAGCCAAGCTAATAATATAAGGAGAGGCAGAGGAAGGCCGAAGTTGACATGGGCGGAGGCGGTGAATAGGGATTTAAAAGCTTGGGATATATCTAGAGATTTATGTGTGGATAGGATTGCCTGGAAAGCAGCTATTGAAGTGCCGGAACCATGACTTGGGTATCTTGTTGGGTTTCAACTCTAGCCTACCCCAACTTGCTTGGGACTACAGGCTTTGTTGATGTTGATGTTGATATGTATGCATGCTTCTATACTACAGAATGGTCTACAACTAAGTGCGCGCTAAATGTTCTCTCTTGTTTTGTTTTAAATTCGGATCTAGGGTTAAATAAGCTAAAAGATGTCCTCTATTTGTATTGGTATTGGTAGTCACACCACAGGTGTCCTATGTGTAGCAACTTCATGTAGATTCTTATGAGTTTATAGACCTCATCAGACTCTGTATGTGCCTCTTTGGTGAGACAAAAGATATAATTCAATTTTCTAGCCCTCCATATAGGTTGCTCTAGTTTTTTCTGCAATTCATTTTCTTTAATTTCTCCACTTAAAAATGCTTCTCATTCTCATCACATTTGTTAAACCACTTTGCAAGTATTATCAATCCTTCTAATCGTAGCACCCCAATTGAACATTTGAATACATAATTGGGATTTATTTCAGTAAGTCTTCTGTTTTGTTGCTGGGATGGAATGTTTTGGTAATGTGCCATTCCTGTATTGTGTCCCATTGCATGAAAATAAATATGTTAAATATATTTCATTACAGAGATTAATTTTGAAGTTAATTTAAACAAAAAAAATAGCTAGTCATTTGTTTTGTTTAAATTAACGGTGTTTGCTGCACATGTCAAAATGTTGCACATCAGAAAAGACTACAAAAGCTTGTCCTCCATGTATTATTCTTTGCTATGCTCATAGAGTAAGCTAAAATGTAGGGCCCATTATGCTGTGACTACAAAAGGTTTGTTTAAATTAGTGGGTGTTTGCTTCACATGTCAAAATTAGCTGTGTTTGGTTAGAGATGTTTGGGCAGAGAGATCGGAAGGTCTGAACTTGAGAGCACATTGGTAGTTCTCAGTCTCCGTACATGATGTTGTTGGTGAAAGGACTGCTTTGATGCCTAGGAGAGGGGGGCGGGGGGTGAATAGGCTCTACAGACTTTTTAAACAAAAGTTAGCACTTAAAAACCACACAGGAATGTCAGGGAATGTATTTAATCCTCTGTTTTCTGAAATGGACAATATTTTGGATGGAACAAAGTGGAACATCTTCTGTTCTGTGCCGTGATGTCAAATGCAGCCTCCCAGAATTTCTTACCTGAACAAATAGAGTGGACTGAAGAAGCTTGGTTGAAATTGATCATCACTACTTGCTATATGTTGGCTTTGCAAGTCTTGTTGGGAATCACGCTATGGGTGATTTTGGGCAATAAACACTTACAAATAAAATGTTCATTATTGACTTGACAGTTTGATTAGATTAAACAATGGTTTCTGTTTCAATAGCTTGTTATTATTTTGTTTGCCTTGTACCTCTTAACTATTAGCTAAAATGCTTAAGTGCTTCCATTCAAAACTCATGTTACATCGATATCCTTGCAAAATTTCTCTCATCTTGTATTCACTGAAAAGGACTACCCTTAACTTTCTGTCTGCTCTGTAGCTGCTGTAGACACCTTCCTAAGAGTGATTATGGTTCCCAGTATATCCATTTTCTTGGGCTTTATTTTGAAGTTCAACTGGTATACTTACTCTCGTCATGAATATAAGCCTATTTGGATATCGACGTGTTCTCCAACATGGCATTTCAACTAGTAACATCTATAAAATATATAACCTTAATTTTGAAGACTTATATACCATGAACACGTTTTCATAATTAATCTGGTAATGCCAATTTTGTGTTGTCAGTCTATAAAACTATAGATATTGATGGCCGATGTTAAAAGAAGTTTGAGTTAGGAGTTAGGACTTAGGACAAGCCTACATGTCTTTGTATTTTTTTTAATCAGAGGGCACTCATGAGATGCGATAGGCTGTCTCTTGCTATTTCTCGTACTTTAAGTCTGGCTACCCTAGTAGGGGTCCGTTATTCATGTGAGCATATTCTTGTCTGAAATTCAACGCTACACTTTCAGAAGTACCTTGTTCATGAGAGAATATGGAGAAATTAGTTCATTTTGTGAATATTTGTACTTTTGCAGATTAGTGAACCAGAGCAGTGGAAGATGCCTTCTACTAAAAAGAAACCGCTGGTCTATTTCTATGGTACTAAACAGATGTAAGTGCTATTTTCAGCTTAAACATTTTCAGTTTATTTGAGCTTGCGAGTTTCTTTTGTATCCGTTAAGGTATAATAGTCAATGGTATTAGTGTAATCTCCTAGTTTAGGTTTCCCTTCTTGTGTCCCTCATGTACTCTATATAGTCCCTATTGGGCCTCAATACCATTATCCAATTCAGCTTCTATTATTCGTGACAGTATCTTCTTAACACCAAATTTTAGAAACATCTGAGTGTTGTTATTTTTTATTAGCTTATATCAAAGTTCCAAAAAGCGTTATTAAGCGCCCGCTTCCGCGTGCATAAGGGGGGGGGGGGGGGGCACCGCTTCTCTTAGGAGCATAAGCGGTGCCGGCACTTGGGCGGGCGCGGATGCCTGTGCAAGCAGCACCGCGGTCCGCGGGTGGGCACTAGGTGCCGCCGTGGTGGAGCAGCTAGTGGCCGCCGCCGTGGTGGAGCAGCTAGTGGCTGCCGGCTCGCGCTGCTCAGGTGGAGGAGCGGTGGCGCACAGGCGGGGGAGCAGAGGAGCGGCGTGCAGGTAGAGAAGGAGAGGGGCGGCGGCGCGCAGGGGAGTGAGGGTTGCCGATGCCTCTTTTAGGGCATCGGTGGGGCCGTGGGGGTACTGGGGTGTTTCCTCTCTTGATGGGCTGAGTGGGTTGTTATAATACTGCTCTTCCTTTTCTATTTTAACTCTCACATTTGTGCAACTAAATGTCTATTAACTCTCATATTTATGCAACAAAATCTCCTGATTTGTAGTTATTGTGTAAACACTTAAGCAACGCTTAGAATGCTTAAGCCCGCTTAAGCGCTAAGCGGCAGGTCACCGCTCACTTAGCGCTTTTTTGAACTTTGGCTTATATTAGTACTTTTTGTTAGGTAGTTCTAAAAAAACAAACCATGTTTTAGAACCATTTCAACCTGTAATTTATCTGTGACTCTTAGTTCCTTCTATATTGCAGTGCTTTCTGCAATTATGCTGATCTCGAGGCATTCACCGAAGATAAAAAAAGATCTCTACTTGCTAAGCGACATGGTAAAGGGGCTGATTTTTTGAGAGCAGTTGATGAGATAATTGAAGTTTATGATTCACTAAAGGAGAAAGGTAATAACAAGGTTGACTTGGTTGCTGAAGAAGTAAAGTCAGGTGTAGAAAAGTTTAGTGAAAATAATAGCTGCATGGGTACTGAAAATCTGGTCAGTAGCTCCTATATGCACAATGATAAAAAGATAGAAGATCATTATGTCACTACCAAGAGTCATGACATGGTCAATTCTGACAGGCCTTCAGTCACTATAATGGGTGACGAGCGCTGTGTTATAAATTCTGCTCCTGATGAGCCTACTGAAAATGTATCTGTCCTTGATGAAATGAGGGATATTTCTTTACGTGCTAATTCATTTTCAAATAAGCAAAGGGATGCACAGCCACAAAACTGCTACACACGTAGTAGGGTTCCATCTCTGCGGAAGTCAAGAAGTTCAACAAGTGTTGAATCAAGAAAAGCTCAAGGTTCGGGTAATTTTTTTGATCATACCAATTTGTCTTCTATTGAGTTGGTTCATGGTGAACATAAGGAACATTCCAGTCATCATAGGCATGCGGATGACAAAGCTAACTCAGGTTCTGTTTCTACATCAGATAATGTCTGGTTGCATTCTGGTGGAGGCACTTCCAACCAACATGTAATTTTGGGGACTAGTAACGGCAACAGAATGTTGAATCCTCCTAAGGTGGATAGTACTTGTAACAGTGAAGCATCTGACAATGGAACTTCAGAGACAGAATTGAAATCAAATGGCACATCAAATCTACCCATGAACACAGCAGTAATTTTCAAGAGAAAAAGAAAATCAGATAGAAAACCTGATCCTCATTATAAAGATTGTACAACGCCAAATAAAGATGAACGAATACGTGCTGAGTACAGTGAAATCCTTCCAGATTCTCCAAATTCAAAGAATGAAGTAAGCAAGTCAGACGGAGATGAGCACTTGCCATTGGTCAAAAGGGCAAGGGTCCGAATGGGAAGGTCTCAGTTGGAGGATTCACCAGTTGATGAAATTGATGTTTCTAATAAGAAGCCAGAGCTTGCAACAACCTCGGACCAGTGTGACAGGAATGGTAAACCTGCAAGTCCTGCCAATGATTACTCAGCTGATCAGGTGTCCGCAGTTGTAAGTTCTGCTTCTAATCCATCCTGCAAATTTGACATGCCTATCCTGTCAAAGGAAGGTCATCTTCCTTGGAAGAATAAAGAATACCATCCAAAAATTTTAGCATTAGATGTGGAAGCTGCTTTGCCTCCTTCAAAACGCCTTCATCGTGCCTTAGAAGCGATGTCTGCTAATGTTGCTGAGAATATCAAGAATATACCTGAAGTGACAGGACCAAATGAAATGGCTCTAAATGGCTCTTTGTTGACAGCAGACAGCCATTCTAATAAATCTGCCGATGCAGTAGTCACAGTACCCAATAAACCTGTAATAGTTCAATGCTCCGAACCTTCTTTAGACACACAGTTTGTGCATAACCCATCAGGCAAATGTACCTCAGAATCAATTTTACCAAATGACACCATTCCTGATTCTGCTTCAGTTCCTTCAAAAGAAAATGATCATATCATGTTAAAAGGCGATATTTGTGAAGAAACCCTCATGGATACTAAAACTGCCAATGGTTCTTGGGTTTGTAGTGAACTAGATAATGATTCCTGTGGGAAAACTTTGGCCCTTTGTATGAAATTGAATCGGACTGCACTTGATGTTGCACAAGCCACATCTGTACCTGACCGGTTATCTTCATCTTTGGAGAAAGCCAGTGAAAATGTGGCAGCAAGTGGTGTCGAAGGGACAAAACCTTTTGGCCCAGCTGTTCGTGATGTCGACAAAAGTGCAGAACCAGTTGACCTTTCAAACAACACTGTGATAAGCAACACTATACGACATAGTGAGACTGTTGTAGTGGATTCAGTGAACAATGTGGGTGATACGGCAAGCAACTCTTCGTTGGCTACTAAATCATCCAGTATACAATCCGATGCAGACACCCGGACATCTGAAGTGTAAGATCTAAGATCTTATTTTATACTGATTTTATCATTAATGTTTTGTTTTAACATGAGTACATGATGTATTTTGTACCTACATATCTATGTTTGCTCTTCTGCAATTTTACTATTACTACATGTGCAATTTCTATTTTTGTCATGCATGTTTTCCCTAGTCGTGTTATGATGGGCCTTCACATTTTTCGAGATGATGTGAGATGATTATTTCACCAAAGATGTCTACTTTTGAAACTGCGTATGCAAAACTAGGTCTATGTGATGGCTCTATCCATACACTGTTTAATTGATAGGTTTCTTGAGCTGGCTGAGATTAATTTTGCAGAACACTATTTTTTGTTATTATTGGGACATCCTTGATGCATGAAAATATCCATTGTTTAGGCTCCCTCTGGAACAAAGGATTTACAAAACACATGAATAGGAAAATGACTCAAATGCCCTAACACTACAAATCCTACAAGATTTCAGAACAAAGGAAAGTTTAGAAAGATGCCTTTGGAAACAATGTTGGAAAAACATAGGAAACAAAGCAATGAGATTGGAGCTCATGTTTGTTTCCTTCGAAATTTCCCTATGGCTCAATCCATAGGAATTTGAAAGGAATTGTCGGGAAGTATTCCTTTGTTCCAAAGGGCTTCATAGGAATTTTCCCTATAGGAACCGAATCCTTCAAAATTCCTATGTTTTTGGAGCTCTTGTGCTGTGCTGTTATTAAGCATGATGCTTATTCTGCGAGAATGGGAAGTACTGTATTAACTTTGGTATTCACTTATGGTTTCTTAAGATTGTGGTTCTTCTGTCATACATATTATATCACCATTCATTTACTTAAATCTAAATTTTATTATCCGAATGGTGTAGTTCCGTATTTTTTATCTGAACCCAACATATGCACAAACCAAGGAAACACTAAATGTAAGGGAAAAAAAATAATAGAAGATGACTACACGTTCTCCTATTAGATATGACTGGCCTTATCAACCTTCATGTTTTATTCTTCGCAGAACTAAAGTATGGGTGGGGAGTGGAGTTATTGCAGTCATCACACTTAATTACTTATTTAAAAATACATTAACATTTTTGTGATGGACAAACATTTTGAGTTTGTTGTTCATTTCAACCAAACTGAACTTGTGAATCATAAGCTGAAGTAATTCTCCTATGTAAATCTGAATGCAAGATCTACAGTTCTATGGAGTACTTATTGCTTCCCTTTGTTTTGCTATTTTTGCACATGGTTTTGGGAGAAAATGTTCTGTAATGTTTGTCTGTGGAGGATGATGCAATATTTCCACTCCCTTTCCCTAACTAATGATTTGATAGAAGAGAAATGATTGTATCATAACATTTGATATGGGTACAGATAGTCATTTCACATTTTTTTTATCTTGGATCTGTTACTTATTTATGGATAAATATAGTGAAACAGAGGTAGGAATATTTTGTAGATTAGGTTCCTGAATATGCTGCTGTCTTGCTGTTGGGATCTTCTGTTGTACCTTCCAACTTGTTGCTTAATTTTACAAAAAGCAGCCTTCTGAGAAGGCGTGACTGTACTTATTTGTCTTGCAGGCATACATTCTCATCTATGGCACTGAAAGAACTGAACCATAGAAAAATTAAGGACAGGAGCACTTCTCCAGATTCAATGCCGATGAAAGAACTTATAGCTGTGGCACAAGCTAGAAGGTTTTCTCGATCAACTTCCTTTCCAGAGAACTTCCTAAATGCCAAGTATATGCCTGAAACCTCCACAAATACACCTCCCAAGGAAGGCTCACACAGGCAGTTGTCACCCTCAAATAGGATAATCAGGTCCACTTCTGGAATTGATAATGTTCATTCTAGGAGTCCTTTTGATAATATTCAACAGAAGAAATTAGCAGGGCATGATGAAGCCAATGCAGCACGAAGGTCTTTCAAGATTTCCTCAGTACATTGACGAGAACCAAAGAAAGTATATCACGAGCGACACGTCTTGCTATTGAGTGTGCTAAATTTGGCATTGCTGGTGAGGTTAGACTCTGCATACCCCTCCTTTTGTTTTATTTGTTCACATAAAAAACAGTTTTCCATAAGACTCCTAGTTATTTGTTCATACTCTGTGACTAGGTGTTTCTTTAGGATTGTCTTGATTTGTTTGCTTCTGGATTTAATGTAGCTGGTTTGTTCGATATACTGGATTGTTGGTGGATTGATTAGCATAGATTTCATTTCATATTTTTTTACTGTGGTGATAATGTATTTTATATCCCTTACACTAACTTGAGGAGCAAGCATTCCATTTTGATGTATGTAGCTTGTTACCTAAGAGAGCCATCTCCGATATTTTTCTACTTACTTAGACATAGTACGAGGAACCATATCATAAACTTGAGGACATGGAAATAACAGATCATAATCCTGTTAGACATGCCACTTAAAAATTCTAGTTTACTTTGTGAAATTTACATAAATGTGCATGCTGCCTGCATCCATCTTATGAAGAGAATCACATGGCCCTTATTTTGTCCACCAAAGTGCTATCTATCAAAATTTTCTCATACCTTTTTTTTTTGTTTGATTGATTAGGCAATTGACATTATCGTTGAATACCTGGAAAAGGAATCAAATTTATATAAGAGGGTGGATCTCTTCTTTCTTGTAGATTCAATAACACAATGCTCTCGCAATCAGAAAGGTAAGTGTACAGCCTTCCCATTTTTGGTTCATTCTTTTTGTATGATGGTATTTATCATTGCGTTTAAAATTATGCAGGTGGAGCTGGAGATGTATATCCCTCTCTCATTCAGGCAGTTCTGCCTCGAATACTCTATGCTGCTGCACCTCCTGGAAACTCAGCATGGGAGAATCGAAGGCAATGCCTCAAGGTAAGTACATTTGATGGTCTTGATGGAGTAGACATCAAATGCTGCACTGCCTTTTCTTTTGCTTCTTACAAGTTTGTCATTTGATGATTAGGTTTTGAAACTTTGGCTTGAAAGGAAAACGCTTTCAGAATATATCATCCGTCACCATATTAGAGAAATTGAGACTATCAACGAGGCATCATTTGGAAGTTCTCGCCGTCCTTCAAGAACAGAGAGAGCTCTAAATGACCCCTTGCGTGACAATGAAGGAATGCTTGTTGATGAGTATGGGAGGTATGCTGCTATCCCTTTATTTTGTTCCTGTAATGAAAATGGTTAAAGCTATATCCAGTTTTCCAGTACTCACTAAAAATTCCCTTATTAAAATTAATACCTTTTAAATTGCTTGAGTTTTAATGAAATTTAATACCCATGTAAACCACCTCCCAAATAGATAGTCCCCTTGCCAAAATGGAGCATGTTAGGGTCTTCATGATACTGCAAGGACTGCTCTGTGGAATCTGTCAACCTTCCATTTGACCTTATTTTCCAAAAAGTTTGCCAAAAAACTAACCCTTCTATTTCCAAAAATTTTCCCCCCTATCCCTTTTTCCTTAAGGGTTTTTGTTCCCTTTTTAAGATTTTTTCAGCTCCCCAATTAATTCCCAAAGTCTTAGGAACCCTTCTAAGAAGGCTTAAATTTAATTTAACCTTACATACCCCTTTTTGTAATGGTCCAAATCCCAGAGAAATCCATTTTTGGGGAGGAACTTAGAATAATTTCCAATTTGAAGAACAAACCAAGCCAACCAGAAGCAAATTACCAACCCGGGGAACCCCTCACACCCCCACAAGGGCCCATCCCCTCTGAGCCCCCTCCAACACTTACCGTTCCTTTAATCCACCCCGTCCCCCCTCCAACCGCCCCTGTTCCAGGTCCGATCGCCATTACCAAAAGGCAGTATTCCCCCCCGAAAATCCAAAGCTTTCATAATATTATTTTTGCTTCAAGAAAAATTATCCACAAATTCTTACCCAATAGGTTTTTTCTTTTTTTACACTGTTCAATAAAAACGTTCATTGAAGAAGGAACACCATTTTCATTTTACCATGCCGCCCCCCTTTAATAATTGGATTGAGGGCAAAATTTTTTTTTCCACATTTCCCCAAATGGGACCAGTTAAAGGCCCCGGCAGGTTTCTCTGCCCACCCCTTTTCCCGGGAAAAATAACTGCCACAAAATTTTCCTAATAAAATCCCGCAAACCCTTACCTAAATCCAAATTTCCCCTTTCCACAGAACACCAGCAAGCAATCCTGGAATAACCGTTGGATCCACATATCTACAACTGAAAGAAACAGTCATCACCATGATAGAAGCATCATGGTAAGACAAACCATTATATGTAGTCCCTTCGAAAAAGAGGTTTTATGATTCCTTTCCTTTTGACCAAACTCATTGCATGAGAAAATTCAAGAATTAAAGCCAATGGCCATTGGGTTTTAAGTTTTTTTTTAGGTAATTTTCCATGTTATACCAATCCAACTTCATAATCTGAAGGGCCCTAAAAAAATAAATATGAATAGGCTTTTAAATATTATTTTGGGAAAAATAATCCACCAATTAAAATTTTTTTTTTTTGTTATTATTGCAGGTCCTACATACCTAATTTTGAACTCACAACGGAGGGGAGGTTTGGGCAGGATGTCTACCCCAAAAAATTTAATAAATATTCCTCAAAAATGTGATCCCGTTTAATCAGCTGAAATGAACAGTTCTGTTGGATTTGCTTTTATAAGGCTTTCCCTTTCCTTAATATTTTTGAAATCTATCTTTAGAATGCATGAAAAAAACTTTTCACATTTCCTTGCTGGTGATATAAATGTGGTTTGTTCCTTTTTTAACGCAACGTTTAGGGAAACCCCCAAAAAATTTGCAAATTTTGGAGGAATTGAATTTCTGGTGTTGAGGTTAAGGGGTTTCCCCCCATTTCCAATCCCCTTGCATTTATGCTTTCATCTGTCCGGGAAATCTTGTCCTGAAAATTGAAGCCCCGGAAATAGGAAATGGGGGCTGTACCTTCCCCCTTTGAAAATTATCCAAGAGCTAGGCAAATGGGCCCCTGAAGTCTGTTGATCCTAGGGTAGACGCCCCACAAACCCCCGGGTTGGGATATTTCCCCTTGATCCTTAATTTTGTTTCCCGAGTCACGATTTCAGCATCCTTCCAGCCCCCCTCCCAAAACACATTAGGTTTTTTGACTTCCAAAAGTTAGACAGTACAATATGCCAAAAAGGTAAACTCTTTTTTCCCTTTAATCAAAACCTTCCATTGCAGCCATGCTTGACAATTTCCTTTGTTCATTGGCCCCCCCCTAATTTCGTGGTTTTAAGGGCAAAAATAGGTAAAAACCCCCCCGAATGATCATTTTGTTCCCAGAAAATTTTTTCTTCAAATCATGGGAAAACTTATATCACAAATAACCATTTTAAATTTTTGAGGTTTTATCGAACCAATTTTTTTCCTTTCCAAATTAACCCACTGGCCACATGAAAAACTTTAAACAATTATGTAAAAGTACATTTTGAATTGGGAAATGTGTACGGGGGCACCAGAATTTTAAAAAGGTCTGGTAAAGCCCAAACCTTAAGTTTATTAACCAAACTCTGAAAATATATATGTTACCATTTAAATTTAATTTTAGAATCAATTGGAAGAACAAAAGTATTTCACGCAGGTTTAAAAGAATGAAATAGGCGTGAACAGGGGAAATAATTTTCCTAGGAAAAAACTTACTAAATACACTGCTGTTACCAATTAAATTGCTGTCTTTTTAAGGAATGATACTTTTGTTTATGTAATAATAAAAATTTTATTTTTTTAGTTTGACTGATTTTCAATACGCCGTCGCAGTCCCCAAGCCCGGGGTTTATGCTGGGGTTTACGCCTGAACTTATCAACATTCCCCAAATGTATCTTTCACAACAAAAATTAACTGTTTTAATGATTAGAGAAATTGGGGCCCCCAAAGTTCCCTATAAAAAATTTTCCTAAATCCAAAAATTTAAAGAAATTGAATTTGTGAAAAACAAGGCCACTACCTCCCGGCCGGTAAAAGTTTTGGATTAAATCCCGGATGCCAAAAGTGAGGGACATAACCTTTGCCCTAGAGGGAGGGTCTTGACCGGGATGGTAATTTTAGCACCTCCTTTTTCTACCCCGCAGGCTTCGTGCCCTAATCCTCCCCGGGGGGGGTGTTTAAAAAAGTCTTTTCTTAATTAGAAGCCCACGCCCCAGGAAAGGGGAGCTGGACACGCCTCCTGACCCCTATTACTAAAGCAGCTAGGCCCGTCGTGCGGCCCGCCGGACGTGGTCGGCCGCTCCCCCCTCCCGCCTTTGGGTGATGTCTTTCCAACCGATAGGCCCAAGGGGTTTGTTAGCCAGTTCGCATTTCAAGGGGTGGTTTCCTCTCCGATCCCCGGGCGAGCACCACCCCAAACGCCCAAACGTGAGACACGACCACAAGGCCAAAGAAGACGGAACAACATGCCCACCGCGCTGGGCCCCACGGGGGAGTTTGCTCGGCAATTCGGCTTTTATGGCAGTTTCCCCCCAGGGGGGGTCCTTGGGAAGAAACCGCCGTTTTTCAAACCCAAAACAACCAACCCCTACGCCCCCTGGCCTGGCGCGAGCCTTAATTTTCCCCGGGCGCGCCAAAACACTAGGCCCAAACCCGAGGCGATCCTGAAGGATGTTTGAAAGGGGGAAATGCCACGGCACAAACAAAAACCCAGAATTTAAAAGTGAAACAAGCCGATGATTTGAGAATCGAACAGAGAAGATTTTGGGGACCCATGCTCATGCTAAGAGGTCAAAGATGGTCCTGGAGGCTTCCTTAGCCCCCCCAAGCGCACAAAACTTTACGTGGTAGGTGGGGACTGGTTACTACGGTGCGGGCGTTAGTAAATGTGGGCTGCGACGATACGTGGGAAAGGGGTTTTAAAGACTCCCGGGTCTTCATACACATGTTTCCCTCATTTGTACATATAAGATTCATTAGTAAAAACATGGTTGCGTTTATATAAGTGGGGCAACCGCCCCCGCGGTGGCCACGGGCGCGGGCGCGGTCGAGGCCGCGGGCGTGGCCGCCGTGGGCGTCTGCGCGACGACGACGACGAGCACCACGACGCCGACGATCCTGACCATGACGATGATCATGAAGACGACGACGACCATGAGGACGACGACGACGACCACCACACTGACGACCCGGACCACGACGATGACCACGACGACGACGACGAGGACGACGATGACGACGATGACGACCACCACGACGAGGAGCTCCGCGCGTACCGCGACTGCTGCAGATGGCTCAAGGAGGTGCAGAAGGACTGCGTCTGCGAGGCACTGCTGCGGCTGCCCCCGTTCCTCGTCAAGCCGCAGCACACTTACGTGGTCAGGGTCGGCAGGACGTGCAAGATCACCTACCGCTGCGGCGGCGTCTAGCTAGCCCCATGTCGCCGCGCCGGCCGGCCATCCACCGTCGTTAGGCGTTTCATTAACTGCCGCGCGCGTGCTTTCTTTTCGATTACATGCATGTTTCGTCATTTTGTTCACATAGGCAATACATAATATGTTATATTAGGTAGACATGGGGTGTACGTGTTTGATTTATATATGTAGTTGCAATTAATGTTGTTCTCCACGTTCAGTAGTTTTGACTTTTGAAGGATAATGTAGTCCCTGAAAATTTTTCTACATAATTTGAACTAGGATGGGCATTCAGTTCTCGATTCGGTTCCAGGATTAATTTTTGAAGAAATTGATTCTTAGAAAATAGGAGCTCATCGATTCTAAAAAATCTTGGAACCGACCATTTCAGTTCTCGGTTATTTCGGTTCGGTTCCAACTTTAACCAAACTTTTTTAAAATAGATTAAGACAACAATAAATATATATGTTCTAATGCAAATTTATGCAGCACTATATCCATTTTTAATACTAATAATTTATAAGGGAATAATAGCAACATAGTAACACAAATATACAATAGTTCAAAAATAAAACACCACACATAAACCAAACATAATAATCTTACAAAATAAAAGTAAGTGAAGTATAATTCATGTAATTCGGTTCTTTCGATTAATTCACCTAACCAGAAGTAGGAATAAAATTTTCTTCGGTTATTTCGGTTCCTCAATATCAGGAACCGAATAAGGAACATATTTTTTTATTCTGATTCTTTCGGATCTGTTTTTCGGTTTTAGTTAATTTTTCCCAGACCGAGTTATAACTCCCTATCTCTCACCCCCCCCTCCCCTCCCAATCGCCTGCCACTCCTCTTCCATCCCTCTATCCATCGATACTCACTCTCATCTTTCTTGCTTTGAGTTTGAAGCTACAAAACTTTCTTTGGTGCTGCCACACCGCTTATGTTATGGCAGGTCATCCGAGCCCGCTCGCGTCGCAACTTGCGTGCGGGGCATGCATGTGGCCTGCTTTTTATTAAAAAAAACAAAATGGGCGCATACAATAGCCAAACATCTAATATTTGAGTGTAAGTATAGCCCATGATATTAATCATTTATTATACCACTCTCTCCATTCTAAAATTATATTCTAAGATGTTTTTGAATTTTTCTAAATATATTGATATTACTATATATCTAGAGATAGTGTATATCTGACCACATAATTAAAACTATGTATATGTAGAAAATCCAAAATGAAGGGACTAGTATTTTTTAATCTGGATAATTTATTTGATTTAAGGTTACTATAAGCTCAATTAAATCTAATAAAAATATATAGTTTTAGCAACCTTAAATACTTTCAGTTATAACCCATTAAGATATTCGATACTATAGGCACCTTATCCGATAGTATTTGTGGGGAGAGAGCAGTGGCGGTCTGGCGGAGGGCAGAAAAAAATTAAGATATGACAAAATCAATAACATAGCTATTAAATATTTCTTAGAATATTGGTTTATACTATACACATATATATCATGATCTTCATCTACTACATATATAAGTAGAAACTATTTAGAACAAATTGAAAATACATGTACAGCCAATAGACTAACCAAGTGATGATGAACATCAATTGCGTCTATACGAAATAGGCAATTGCACTTGCCTATCTTTCTTTCTTTTCATAAAATGATTTCTTAATCCTCTCAAGACCACTTCCTTTGAATATCCATCGCTCAATGTACCACACCACTAAGTCATTAAGCTAAGCATACATGCCAACAGTGCCAATTAGTTTATAGCAAATTTTCCATCTACAAAATTAAGCACCTACCTCTTGTGTTTGGAGGCATCGTTACCTAATTTATGTTCACTATGATTCATAAAGTAATCAAACAAACTTAGTAATTAATTAATAATTAAGCATCATAAGTAATAAAAAATTGTACAAATAGGGAAGTCTGAAAACTCACCAACGCTAGACCGATGAGAAATTCAGATTTAGTCTGCCTTAAGCGAACGTAAAAGCATAGTAGCTCGTTGACGACGCCAACGCAAGACTCGTGGAGGGACGTTGACGGAGTTGCACGGGCAGATGGTGGACTCGTGCATCACAGTTGCACTTGCAACGATTGCCTGATCCTGGTCCAGCGACGATCGGCCCATTAGCCCGCAGGGACTCCAGACTCGAACCGTCGAGTGTTGTAGCGGACTGCAGACGAGCGGTATTAGTACAGGGTAAGTTGAATCGTCCATTGGTATAGGAGAAGGAAACTTTAGTGACTCGATAGGCTCCAGCAGCCAGCAGGCCAAGGATAAGGCCAGACAATAGGCCCATATATACACGTGATATACTTCTGAAAGGAAAAAGTTCATATTTCCTCCCTCATCTTTCGCAATAGTCAGCTTTTCCTCCCTGAAGTCGAAAACGAGATAGAGAACCTCCCTCATCTAACCAAACCGTGCACTTGATCTCCTTAGCTGGTTTGTGCTCTGTTTTTTTTTGTTGTGCTGGAGCCACGTCAGATCCGGGCCGACGCTGGGCTAGGCTTAATAGAAAAGAAGTCGGACCAAAAAAACCAGACCAAAAAAATCAGACCAATTCGTAATAGTTCGCAGGACACGCACGGCGGCGCACATCGCCGCACCGGTTGTGGAGGCGTCAAACGTTGAAGCTGAGGTGTACACGACGGCGTACGGTTGCGGCTTCTGACTCCAGGCACGGGCACCGTTGTTGATTTGGATTTCATCTAACACTGTGTTAGATATACTCCTCGCACTGACCACAGTAAGTGCTAAGCCGCACATGGATCTGTGTAGTTTTGAGTTGTTTTTGTTTCGGAACGCTTGATTCTCTTGGAGTTTGTATTATTTAACTAGTAATCAGGCTAGCAAGCAGCTTTATGTTGCACGGGTGCATCTGAACTTGACTATAGCTTATTCTATACAGTGTTCGTCAAAGCGCACGATATTATATCGTGCACGGGTACATCTGCAATGATTTTCCAGCATCAAATATCATGCATGCCCACGTTTTCAACCCTTATCTTGTAGTATTAGAGTCTAATTTTTTACTCCCATTGGTTCAAAAAGTCTCTTGCACATCTTAATCTGAATATCTGACCAATCCAAGCATGTTAGCTTTTTGAGAAATTAGCATGAGCTATGAAGGTATCACCGTTGCAACATATAAGCAGCTTTGCTGTTCAATTAAAATCCGAAGTCCGATTCTACCGCAGTACAAAATGACTAATGTCAAATTCAATTCAATCCAATCCAATTGTATTTAAATCCGAAGTCCAATTCTACCGCAATACAAAATGACCCTATCTGGATTAGTGTGTACTGGTGTTTCGATTGGTATGTCAGTTAGATTGTCATATTGCTTATCTGAATTGGCTTGTGCTAGAGATACTTTCCGTGAAATTTTACTATTTGGATCAGGCTGTCCTAGTGCCGAGTGTGAATCAAGTCAGAATTTATATAGTATGGGTTCGTTGCTTATTCTATAGATTGTTTGTCATATTTTAAGGCTAGCAGGCACCTTTATGATGCACTTGTAGTCATATTTTAAGCACTAGTATTCTTTATTAGACCTATTTTATTAGTACTAAACCTCATAGCGTGTATATTTTGCATGTAGGCTTCAGGTGATTAGAAATGGATGTTTGTGACTTCCTTCCTGTTCGGTTTCATTTTAATGGGAAGTTCATGAGGAATAGCAATGGATTGTTTTATGTTGGAGGTAATGAAGCTACGTCTTATATAGACCGAGACAAGTTGTCACTGCCTGAAGTTGTTGGTCATCTCCGTGACCATTGCAATGTCAAAGAAGGCACAATGTTGCATTGACTATTTCCAGGGAGAGGCATGAGTACAGGCCTAAGATCTTTGGTTGAGGATAGGGTGTGCCAGTACATGTCTGACTGCATTGTTGAAGGTGCTATTGCAGATGTGTATGTTAAAAATCATGAAAAGGTGGAAGCTAATGCAGGGTATGATGAGATAGAAGATGAAGATCTACGCAACCTTTGACTCCTTGGAAAGAACAAGCAAATGCAGGTCAACATGTACCAATACAAGTGGAGCAGGACCTTCGCAGCAAATGCCACATACATCATTGAACTCAGAGAGAGGAGGTAGCTCACAGCCAACAGGATCTCAGTCAGCCGCAGGAGGTAACCTGAATGGTATTCTTGTGCTGTCCAATACACAAAAGAGCACCAACAGCGGTACAAAAAGGAATTCAACTTCCGATGTATCTAGTACACAAAGCAGCAAAAAGGTATGTTTACCTACATTTCGAAGTTTTAATTTATGCAACTTGTACTTGAAATTGATTCTAGCTTTATCTGACTGATGTAGGCAAAGGCAACAAACTCACAAAACATCATCAAATCAAGTGCACGTGCAAGGGTTTCAACGATTCCTTCAGGGTCAGCTACAATAAACCTGCAAGCTAGAGTGCCTACTTCTAATGTTAATTGCCGTGTTCAGGTACAGTTAACTGGTGGGACTGCATCTGCTCATGTGTCAGCTCAAGAACCGGCAAAGTCAAAGCCTACTCCAAAGAGATCTAGAACTTCTCCACTCCTGATGCTTCCTCCATGGGAATCTGATAAGCTGTGATGTGGTTGTGTGCCTGGATGTATGTCAAACTTCAATAGCTATGCCATGTATGACATTTATGTAGGAAGACTACTTAAGTAGTGTTGTTATCTATTTGCACTTATTATGTCTGTTATGTAGGCAATCTGACTTCCAATGTATCTGACAGTAACATTTATGTTATGCCAAATATCTAGCCTTCTCTATTTGCACTTATGTGTATTGTTTTTGAATGAAATTGATAGGGAAAGTAACTGGACACATCAATACATAACAATAATAAGGTTCACTTGTTCTTTTTTATTAAGCCCAGCCCAACGTCGGCTCGGATCCAACGTGGCTCCAGCAAAAAAATAGAGCACAAACCAACTAAGGAGGTTAAGTGCACGGTTTAGATAGATGAGGGAGGTTCTCTGTCTGGTTTTTGACTTCAATGAGGAAAAACTGACTGTTGTGAAAGATGAGAGAGGAAATATGGACTTTTTTCCTTCCGAAAACAGCAAGAGGCCCAATAACCCAAGTGAACGTCTAGGTAATATAGTCGGGTCTCTCTACTGTTTTTCTTCCTCTAGCTACCGGCTCAAACATCTTTCTTAATACTCTCTTCATTCTAAATTATAAGACATATTATAACTCTGTAAGATTTTTGAAATATCTTATAATTTAAGATAGAGGAAGTACGTATATATATATATATATATATATATATATATATGAAGAGTAATTTGAGGATTTTTTTTTTGAATTTAATATATGCCTTTTAGCGCCATACCTTTTCCTACACAAGTGCTCCGACCCTGGGAGAGAGAACGTCTGGAGCATAGAACCTGATACGGATGCGTGAGTAATTGATGTGACCCTGCAGGCATGGCCATCCATTTCTACCACGTGCGTCTGAGTAATTGATGTGACTCGGCGAGCGCGCCCAAGCGAGTCCACGTTGCTATCCAAACAACCATGAAATAGAATTAAATCTATCGATATGTACAGTTGAAGAAGAGAGACGGGTAAATAAATCTGCACCATGCATGTATATATGAACAATATATATCTATCACTGTGAGCTAATAACAGTATGATTAGACATGTTAATAAAAACAATATGATTAGACATGGTCCCTTTGAAGAAGATTCTTCTTTAATACTGTACGCAATTGCGCAAGAGCAATCTCTCTCTTTATCACGCTTGACACGCGTTTGTCTTCGGGTCTGTTTGGTACAACTCTGTTTCACTAGTGAAGCTGTTTTTTTAGAAAATAGCTTCATGAGCAACTCTCTAGGTGAAGCTGAGCTATTTTGGAAAAAAATATTTGGCAAAACAGTTTCACCAACAATTTTATGCATAGATATGAGAGAGAAAGGGGGGAGAGAGCTATGATAAACTACTATTTTCAGCTTTATCCCACTTCATATCTTTGTGAAAAGAGAATAAAAACAACTTTATGGGTGAAACTGTTTTGAAAAGAGGTGTTTGGCAAAAAAAAAACAGCTCACAACAGCTTCATGAAACTGCTATAAGCTGTATCAAACAGGTCCTTCATATGTCAGCATATACCATCATATCAACATTTATATATCCAAATAGATTTAGTACGAAAATATGTAGCATGGTTGATGTCATGCTATTTTATTTGATATCAAGAATATCAATGCGTTTTTTCATATATCAGTACATTGTATTGAGATCATAACTTTTTCAATTGAACTAAGTTATCGTTCTTTATGGGTTCATGTGGATCCGGTCTTTCTATCGAAATCTGGTAGGACGTGGACATGTGAGCTCCGAGTGGAGTATGATTTGTGTCGACACGGATGAATTAGCAAGGATCAAGATTTGATATCATCGAGTATACTATGACGACTTTAGAGTCTTTTTAGATGTAGAGAAGAGAAGAGACTTAGTCAACTTTGAGGTTGGCTACCTACTTAATGTGTATTTATTTTAAGAGAGATAGGATATAACATTTGGCAGCCAATTGCAGCAGCTTGGGCAATGTCTTGGTGGCGAAATTGATGTCGAGGCCATCCAATCAGGGGTTGGGAAACGAAAATATATAGTGATATACTAACTACCAGTGTGACTAACAAACTAAAATATCTTGACTTGTTATAGCTTACAAGCTAAAATCTTGGTTTCATTTATCTCATAATCAAAACGAGCTAAGTCAATCTCGAGACAAACAAGCTAACGAGCTTTGAGTTTTTGTCCAATCTTACCTATAGTATGCTTGCTTAATTAATTTGATGGGTCGTCATGAACTCGGTATCACCACGTAAAGCCAACGTGTATACAAGTGGACCACAACAGATATTTCTTTTGGCTGATCGCCAATAATTTCCACGATACATTATCATTATTTATTTATTTATATACATGAGCGCACGGCCAGCGGGTCCTCAAAAGAATTCTAAACAAAAAAGGAGGAGCAGCAGCAGCGGGAGAAAGCAGAGCTCGTGTGGGTGTAGTAGGAAAGACCGTACCAAATTAAAATAACAATGGCGGACGCAGCAAGAGGCATGGGGTCTCTAGCGGTGGCTAACGTGCAGGCGCTTGCGGAGACCTGCAATAACCGAGTCGATGAGCCGGTGCCCGGGAGATATCTCAGCAAGGATCCTAGCGCGGAGGAGGTTGTCGCCGCCGACGACAGCACTTACGCGATTCCGGTCATCGATTTCCGTAGGCTGCTTGATCCGGAGTCCTCGTCGGAGGAGTGCGCCAGGCTGGGATCCGCATGCCGAGACTGGGGCTTCTTCCAGGTACCATTTGCATGCATGCATGACAGCATGAGGCACACACCGCGCGCTCACACACACAATATACCTCTATTTCTTTATAAAAAGAAATATGATTAAGAGTGGTTCGAATGTGTTGACACCGTATTTTGACGTTTGAACGAATTTCTTTTTTTCTATTTCTCACTAACCGATAGTGGGCATAAATCTCATAATAAGTCCAAAAGATTCATATTGAACTTTAATCGGAACTTCTCTTGACCCAACGATGAGTTGATCTAGTTTCCATCGGAGCCACAAGGGACTGCTTAAACCGATTTGTTTATGTCTATAAGCTCCCAATGCATGATAGGAACTAGAAAAATGGGGTTCTTTATCTTTCGTATGCTTATAATAATTGTTATTATTGTAGTTGACTTTTCTATTTGGGGAGTTTCCGCAACAATTATATCTATTTTGCATATATATAGGCTTGTCGTGTGGTACCTCCAACTAACTAAGAGTTGTTCATTTTTTAGATCGAATGATTATAATAACCTATTACCTCACATGAGATAATGTGTGAAATATATATTTATTTAATTTTTTATTTTGTAAAGAATCATAAACAAGGAAAGTTTAGGACATAAAAACATTTTTTCTAGATTTGATTGATGCATGCATGATCTGACAGATAATATAATGATAGCAGATAATATAATGATAGATTCTTTTTATTTGGCAACTTTTAGACTTGGATATATGATTACAATATAAATGTTTTCTACCACATGTTACGGTGTGCTTACATGTTACCACAAATGTTTATGTTCTTGAAATTGAACTTAGAAAATATCATTTATCCTTATTATAGTTCGACTTCGAATACAAATATGGACATATCATATATGTGAATACAAATTGGCTACTTTGAATTCAGATCATTCGGATATCAACTTGAAATTAGCATGTTAAGATTTAAAATATAAACCTGAAAGGTCTTCAAAGTTGAAACATATTATCAATGAATATTCCCTTAATTTGTTATCTTGACGTAAAAGGAAGGAGAGGAAAGCAGCCACTCTACGTGACGAGGTCACCGTGACTTTTGGATTTGGCACGATTTTTTTTTATATGTCAATTAATTAATTAGTCTAAATAATTTAAAAATTAAGGGCTAAGATTTGTTTAAGATATTATCTTCTAATAAGTAATATATATATGTGTGTGTATGTGTGTGTATGTGTGTGTGTGTTGTATGTTGTATATATATATATATATATATATATATATATATATATATATATATATATGTATACATAAAAAGAACCATGAGATATGAGGAATTGAGGTGCAGCTCATCAACCATGGAGTTCCGGATGAGGTGATTGCAAACCTAATGAAGGACGTAGTAGAGTTCTTCAAGCAGTCGCTGGAAGCCAAGAAGGAATGCGCACAGCAAGCTGATAGCCTTGAAGGCTACGGCCAGGCCTTCGTCGTCTCTGAGGACCAGAAGCTGGACTGGGCAGACATGCTCTACCTCATTGTGCAGCCGAGGGAGTCGAGGGACACGCGTTTCTGGCCTACACGCCCTGCATCCTTCACGGACTCCGTGGACTCGTATTCCTTGGAAGCTTCAAAGCTAGCGTACCACCTGCTGGAGTTCATGGCGAGGGGCGTCGGGGCCGCCGGCCCGGCGTCGGCGTCGCTGCGAGGCGTGTTCCAAGGCCAGGTGCGGGGCATGCGGGTGAACTACTACCCGCCGTGCCGGCAGGCGGCGAACTGGGTGCTGGGCCTCTCGCGCCACACCGACCCCAACGGCCTCACGCTGCTGCTGCAGATGAACGACCCCAACGTGCAGGGGCTGCAAGTCAGCAAGGACGCCAGGTGTGTCAGCAACCAGAAACCGAACCTGATCACCAAGCAAAGCAGCCGCACCAAACGCGCTAGCGTGTTGATCAGTGGACCGAGTGGGAGACGTAAACCGTAGGCTAGCGCAGCTGCGTCTGCGGGTTCACGCCTGGGCTATGCCCTGTATAAATTGGCAAGCACGAGAGAGTGGAGGGCATCAACATTTAAACCAACAACTAAGCATAATATTCCTCTGTCCTATTCTGCGTGCTCGGCTGTCGCCACCTACCCCTTCTCGTTTTTCTTGAGATTCCCTTCCGCTATTCCTCTCTATCGATCTCCGATGCTAACATCTGGTACTCAGAGCCAAATTTTTCCGGTTGCGATCTTCTTCGTCTCGATTCACAACTGATCTTGGTGGGCTCCTCTCGGTGATGAACAACTTCGCTGATTGACACCGACGACCGTAATTCCTTGATCCGTGCAACGATTCGCCAAATTTTGCAATCTGGATCCCCTACCACCACCACCACCACCCCTTCCACCCCAAACCACTGATCCACATCCAATACAGCCGTCGAACACGCACCCCTCCGACCATGAATCCGGACACCCAGCTCTTGTTACAAGAGATCCAAAAGTTGTCGAGCGAGCAAGCCACGATCCAGAAGCAACTCTCCGAGCAAAAGGATCTCCTCGAGCGCCGCTTCGTCGAGGCGGACGAGTCGCTGGATCAGCGCTTCCAGGACGCCGACGCGGTGGTGGAGTAGCGGATCATCGACTCCGAGCTCCGCCAGGACGCACGACTCCAAGCAATCGAGCGCGTCGCCATCGACATCACGGAATGGCGCCAGGAGCACGAGGGTCTCGTCGACGACCTTCGCCTTCGCATCGGCAAGTTGGACAAATACTGGAGCCGCTCCGTGTTCGAGTCTGCATCCGCCGCTCACATGGAGCCGGCCATCTTCCCCGAACCCCCGATTCACCTGGAGCAGTACGCCGCACCAACATCTGCGGGCTACATGGCTGCTCGGCCCAATGGGCACCGCGACGACTTCAACTACCGGGAGAAGGATCATGGTGTCGTTACCACCATGGTTCCTTCCCCGGTCGAGGGTACGACTAATCTCCCACCCGATCCACCCAAAATTCATGGCACTGCATTTGATTTGACGATGTCGCGCAATCGGCCGCCTGAATTTTCTCACAACCCAACCGGCAAACTTCCTAAACTGATTTTCCCACATTTGATGGCACGGATCTCAAACTCTGGATCACATGTGCGGAGGATTATTTTGACATGTACTCTGTTGATCCTTCCGTGTGGATCCAATGCTCCCGCATGCAGTTCCTTGGTCCCGCTAAATGCTGGATTCAATCAGTGACCGATGAGATCAAACTCATGACATGGTCCCAGTTTTGCCAAGCCTTGCATACCCGCTTTGATCGCGACCAGCATGAATACCTCCTGCGCAAAATGAATCGCATACGCCAAACTTCCTTGTTCAGGATTATGTAGATCGTTTTGCTGAGCTTGTTGATCAGCTTAAGGCTTATGCTTCTTCCACTCGCCCCTTGCCGCATATTACTAGCTTCCTAGATGGCTTGCATACAGATATTCGTGCTGTACTTTTAGTTCAGCGGCCTACTTCTCTGGATACTGCGTATACTTTGGCGTTGTTGCAGGAAGAAGCGTGGGAGCCGCTACGGCGGCGTGAGGGCCGTCCGTGGATTGCCAAGGGTGGCCATCACACACACCCCCGTCAGGAACGACCATTTCAGGAGGGGCCTGATACGCTGACGCCCCCTTCCAGACCGATGGACAAGAAGCTATCTGATCTCAAGGCTTATCGTCGAGCAAAGGGTCTCTATGATCGCTGCGGCGACAAGTGGTCTCGGGAGCATAAATGTGCCGCCCAGGTTGGTCTGCATGTCTTGGATGAGCTATATGCATTATTCTCCGCTGATGACCCTGTTGACAGTCCGACAACGGAGGTAGAACAGGATGCTATCACTGATGACGTTTGCAATTGTCTAGCTGCTGACACAGTACCCGCTTCGAGTGTCAAAACTCTGCAGTTTGAGGGCCAGTTTCACAGCTCACCAGTTATTATTATGTTGGATTCTGGGAGTTCCTTTTCTTTCATCAGTGCAGAGTTGGTGTCTCAGTTGAATCTGCCTACTACTCCTTGTGCTGCTATATCAGTGCGCGTAGCTAATGGTGACTTATCAGTTGTTCAGCCGTCATTCCGGATGCAGTCTGGTCGATTCAGCAGTATCAGTTCCAACACCAGTTGAAGGTGCTTCCCTTGCTCACTTATGACATCATACTGGGCATGGACTAGTTGCAATTGTTCAGTCCAATGAAAGTAGACTGGCAACAACGTCGGTTGGCCATCCCATACAAAGGCAGGACAGTCTTTCTTCATGATATGTCTTCTGTATCTGATGACCATTCAGATCATCTTCTGTTCCAATTGCTACCCGTCTCTGGTCTTGACATACAGTCGACTGTGACACAGATATTTCCACCAGCTATCAGTGCTCTCTTAGCTGAGTTTCCAGAGGTGCTATCTCCTCCAACTGAATTGCCTCCTAAACGTCACTGTGATCATGAGATTCCATTGATTGAGGGTGCCCGACCTATATCGGTTTGTCCCTATCGATATCCCCCAGCCTTGAAAGATGAAATTGAAGCACAAGTGGAAGCCATGCTGACACAAGGTTTGATTCAACCTAGCTCTTCCCCTTTCAACTCACCAGTCTTGATGGTTCGCAAGAAAGACGGTACATGGCGTTTCTGCATTGACTATCGATATCTCAATGCTCTGACAATCAAGAATGCTTTCCCCATTCCAGTTTTCGATCAGTTGATGGATGAATTGTCAGGGGCTTGCATCTTTTCTACTCTGGACCTGCTATCAGGATACCACCAGATCCGCCTTCGCGACGGCGAGGAATATAAAACTGCCTTCTCCACTCATGTGGGTCACTATGAGTTCATAGTTGTAGCCTTTGGCCTCACTGGCGTTCCTGGCACTTTTCAAGGTGCTATGAACACAACGCTGCAACCACTGTTACGCAAGTGTGTCATTGTTTCCTTCGATGACATACTGGTTTACAGCAAGACAATGGAAGAGCACATTCAGCATCTGCATTCAGTCTTCTCATTGTTGGCTAAGGATAAGTGGCATGTTAAGTTGTCCAAGTGCAAATTTAGTCAACACTCTATTGCTTATCTCGGGAATGTGATCAGCGAATTCGGTGTGGCCACTGATCCTACCAAAATCGAAGCTGTCACTTCATGGCCCACGCCAACAAATGTCAAGGAGTTGAGGAGTTTTCTGGGGTTCACTGGTTTTTACCGTCGATTTGTCAAACACTACGCAGTAGTGGCCAAACCTCTCACCAATCTACTCAAGAAACACTCTCTTTTTCAGTGGACGTCAGAACATGATACGGCCTTTACAACTCTAAAGAATGGTTTGTGTTCGGCACCGATTCTGAAATTGCCTGATTTTTCCAAACAGTTCTGTATAGAAACAGATGCTTCGCATACAGGCGTGGGAGCTGTGTTGTTACAGGCTGGTCAGCCGTTAGCTTTTCTCAGCAGAGCACTTGGCCCGAAAAATCAAGGCCTTTCAGCATACGAGAAAGAATATATGGCTATTCTGATTGCCGTCGAACAGTGGCGGTCATATCTACAGTTGGGCGAGTTTCTCATTTACACTGACCAGAAGAGTCTCATTCACTTGACTGATCAACGCTTGCACACAAGTTGGCAGCAAAAAGTATTCACTAAACTTCTCGGTTTGCAGTACCGCATTATTTACAAACCGGGTGCTGACAATCGCGTCGCCGATTCCCTCTCCCGCCGTGGCCATCACAGTGACCTGTTAGCATTATCAGCTCCGGTACCGAGTTGGTTGGAGGATGTCAAGTCCAGCTACTCAGACGACTGCAAGTGCAAGGAATTGCTGACCAAATTGGTTGTTTCCCCACATTCGGAGCTGTTTCGCCAAAAAGAAACATCTCCTCGCATAGGAAGGTAGGTCCAAATGCGTAGGTAAATAAATAAATATGCGGGCGTGCCAGTATACATAAGTATACAAAATAAGTAAAAGGAACAACAACAATTCAGGGAACTCTGAGCTTTATTAATTCATTTGAGAATTACAAAGTACACGTTCCCACTGAAATTACATTGAGTTGCGTCTAATACATCTGACTAAATAGGCGATCATCGATTGTAAAGTTCTTGGTTCCCAGGGTCTCGTAAAGCCGCCATTTAATTACATCCACGGTGTTGGACCGTGGAAAACCTCCGATTAAAACTGCACAAATGGTCGTCATCTTGTAATCTGCATAGATATTCTCCAAATATAAATGATGGCAAACATCACCATATAATATGACCAGAGCCTCGTCGATCTGAATGTTTCAGGCCTCGGTCGGTCACGGAATTCATAAATAAGTTGCAAGTGTATGTTCGGACTCGTCGGTCACGAACAAAAATGGTCTAGCCTCGTCGGTCTAGACTAGTTGTTTCCGGCCTCGTCGGTCACGGAAATAGTGATAATCTCCAAGCCTCGTCGGTCAAGGAGAGAAATGTGTCCAGCCTCGTCGGTCCGGACATATGTGATCCCGGCCTCGTCGGTCGCAGGATGATGCTGATTATTTAAGAGACCTTATGATGAGACTCCGGTCATTATATTTGAACCGAGGCACCACCAGCAGATTGCCTTTGCATTGTACCATAATTCTCTGAGGCCAAACAAATGGCATTGTTAACACATATCTTATAGCTGCAAGAGACGACGGGCCGTGTATAATAGACCGCGTTGTTTGTGCTGTTATTTGATAACTTATGGTATCCACAAGCAACTATTTTGCCAACATTCTGAGTAATTAGTCAAGGCCTTGTGTTGTGTTGCTCGATTGATATCACATCACTGATAAGGCTGTGCTTCTTTAACATCAGCTGATACATGGCGAAATAGGTAGGTATGCTTCTCAAATTAACATAGTACAATGACTGCCGGACTAGTTACCAACTATCACAAGAGGACAAAATCACGAACAACAATGTTACATCTCGAAACACTGGAAAAGCTTAACTCAATCAAATCATAGTATATATGGGCAACTCTATAGTGCCGCAGAAAATTAGTAACCATACATTCCTAATTTTGGTTACAGGACAGTTGTCAGGCTAGTCAAGTGATTGTGCTTATCTCTGCTTTATTTCTGAACATGCACACACGAACTGAGGCCTCAGCTAGCTCTGTGATTATACAACTTGCCACTCATGATCTGATTAACTAAACTAATCTTCAAACACAAGGGCACATGACAATCAGGCCCATGTTCAGGCCATAACATCTCACACCATTCATATTTCTTAACTCTGCAACTGGAATTGTTAATGCACCGGACATGTAAACTTGAGGGAACTCAACTCCTGACAAATAGACTTAGCAAAGTCTAGTTACACTTGGGAAACTCTAATTTGCCACCGAATTTACTAAGCATGTGCTGCTAATATTGACGGAGTGGACTCTCAAGGTGCAGATGTCATGACTGAATCACATGTTGTTGTTATCGGGTCTGAATATTGTACTGGTGGCTCTTTCATTGCCTCCTGAATGATGTGTCTGTCAGGCTGTTAGCTAGCTAGTGTTGTTGCCTTCGTGATCATGCATCATACGGCCTGCTGAACACTGGTCTCATGGGCTTGCTATTGCCTTTAAATCATACTACTTGCCACCATCCTGCTGCTGGCTGCACAGAGCTTCAGTATGTCTTCTTCTTTCCGTTCACAAATAAAGCCCGAACTGCATTACACACCTCTACAGGGCTGCATACTTGTCTACTACTGCTTTTCAAACTGCACTGTTTGTTGTTTGGCCTCAGAAACGGCATATCACTACTCACTGAACTCAGCTGTCCCGTGGCCAATTTGATGGTTAACGACAAGACCGGTCAGCTAGCATCGCAACCTCTTGTGTCAAGGGCTGCATCACCTCATGCTTCTCTTTGCACATTTCTTTTACTAACAAATTGCCATGCTCTTTACTAACTGCTGCTCTTCACCCTGAATATCTTCCAAGATCTTCATGGGCTCTCCTCCTGGGAACCCATCCGGTTGAATTTCACAAACCTCCACAACACATGATTGATTCATGTACTAGCAGGGCTTCTGTATACTACATGTTTCTGCACTGAAACTAGCTACCTTGCCCTCCTTCGGTTCATACTAAATCTTTTGACGCCAACACACGGGCCTTTTCTACAACTGATATTGTGCTGCCAATGCACAGGGCCTGCACTACAGCTGCCTTCTCTCATGCACTTGCAATCTCTCTACTTCTCCTCTGTTGATCTATAACTACAAATCTGCATTCACCTTGCTGTAACAGGGCTTATCAACTCAAAGCCTCTCAAGTCTCAACATTGATCTTGGGCTCGCCATCGCTTTCAACATGCTACTACTACTTCTTGATCTGCTGGTCTCATCCCTCATGTACACATGATCTACTGCTACATGCATACTTCCTCTCAAACTTGAACTGGCATGTCTGCATCTTAAACTTGTGTAGATCACTAAACTGCAGGTACTGGAAACTGAATCTGCACTACAACAACAACACTCTTCTTTGCATATCTGAATCTGCACTACAGCCATCTCAACTTTACATCTGCACCTCTATGCCCCCTGTCTCCTGCTAGTGCCCAAACACCATGATCTGACTTCATGTGGACTTCAACTCTCCCTCTATCTTCATGGCATCACTCTGCAAAGAGCTACTACATCTACTGCTTTGTATGGGCTTCTTTAATCAAAGCGTCTGAATCTTGCGCTAATCACCACTTGCATATTGCTGAACAAATCTAACTTCTGCCCTCACACGCCTATAACAGCAGCAACACTTCTCCAACTGAAATCTGAATCACTTGCATCTTCTGTTCTTCTTCTGTACTAGCACCAAACACCTTACTACTCCTCCATCTCTCACCTCCCCTCTTTCCCATCACCGAACCATCCCGCTTCACAGGCACCGGGGACCACGAGCTGCGCCTACAAGATACAAGAACACGGTGCCGTACAGGCTACCGTGGATACTCACCATATGGAGCTGCAGCCATGGCGGCGGCACGTAACTGACCAAGGAGCGGCAACACGGGACGGCGGACTCCAACGGCGCTCTCTCTGGTGGTGACAGCCTGACGGCGCTTTGTGCTGAGATGGGATCGGCTGATGGTGGCAGCCTGGCGGCGATGTTCTCCTCTACCTTCCCCTCTCTGCCGAAGAACTGCCCAGACTATATAGCCGAGGGCCCTGGGAACTACTGGCATCGTGGTCAAGGAATCCGAGGGGATGAACACTGCTGCTCCACTCGTCGTGGGGAGCGCTTCTCGCTCGCGTCGTGGGGAGAGGATTCGAGGACACGGGCTGACCGGGTGAACAAGGTTGTTGTGGCGATATTGGCCTTATCCATTCACCGTGTATTTCTCTCTCAACTTTCTTTCTTTTGTTTTAATATAAACTTGTAAATGAGAGATGGGTACATGTACGTCCTTACATCAGGCTGAATTGTAAATGGGTACATGTACGTCCATACATCAGTCTTTGATCGTGAACCTCTCTTACTAATGGGCCGATCTACGTGAATAAACAAATCACCGATTTTATCAACCGACTTGTACAAAATTATAAGCACGTACTCTTATGTAGGCTTAACTCAGACCCCTTGTCATGCCAAAGCTTTTAGTTCTGATGATCAACCCATGATACTAGTCTATTTACCAGCACACATCAATTATAGTGAATTCTCCACAAGATACTCTGATATTAATCATCATACTACCCAAGATTCGGACGAGCAAATAATTATAGCCGCACATAAAATGTGACAAAATGTTGTATTACACAAATTCAAGTGTAAGATGCACAAGCGGACAAATAATTATAGCCACGATTAAAATATTACAAAATCTCGTATTACAGGAGCAACATTTTACCCTCAAACAAGGCCTCCTTCGTTATAAAGGTCGTCTTTGGGTGGGTTCCGATCGGGCATTGCAGCACCAAATCCTCACAGCTTTCCATGCTTCTCCAATTGGGGGTCATTCCGGAATACCTGTAACATATCAGCGGCTCAAACGTTTGTTCGCCTGGACTGGAATGAAGGCTGCGGTGCAACAATTTGTGCACACCTGCCCTACCTGTCAACAAGCCAAACCTGATCGCGCCAAATACCCGGGGCTGCTCCAACCATTACAAGTGCCTTCCATGGCTTGGCAAAGCGTCTCTATGGATTTCATAGAAGGTCTGCCATCTTCGGGCAGCATGAACTGTATCTTGGTTATTGTCGATCGGTTTTCCAAGTACAGTCATTTCATTCCCCTTTCCCACCCGTTTACTACCCTTTCCATCGCCAAGTTGTTCATCAACACTGTATACCGTCTCCATGGTTTGCCAACTTCGATTGTGTCTGATCGGGATCGGATCTTCACTAGCAAGTTCTGGCAAGAGTTCTTTCGTTTGGCTGGAGTAACACTACAGATGTCATCCGCCTACCATCCCCAGTCTGACGGGCAAACAGAACGGGTAAATCAGTGTTTGGAGACGTTTCTTCGGTGCTTTGTCAGTGCTACTCCTTCTAAATGGGTCGATTGGATTTACCTGGCAGAGTACTGGTATAATACGGCGTGTCATTCCTCTTTGGGGCATTCTCTATTCTTCGTACTGTACGGCTATCATCCTAGACATTTTGGCATCACGGAATCAACAGTTGTGCAGTCGGTGTCTCTGGAGGATTGGGTGACTGAGAAGTCGCTGATGAACACTCTTATTCAACAACACCTTTCACGGGCTCAAAAGCGCATGAAGTCCCAAGCGGATAAGTCCAGATCAGAACGAGAATTCTCAGTGGGAGATTGGGTCTATCTGAAGCTGCAACCATACGTACAAGCTTCATTGGCTCCTCGCGCTAACCAGAAACTCGCTTTCAAATTCTTTGGTCCATTTCAGGTTTTGGCGCGCATTGGCAGTGTAGTCTACAAAATTGAGTTGCCGGTGACCTCGACTATACATCTCATATTCCATGTTTCTCAGCTGAAGACTGCAGTTCCGGCAGACCATTCGGTTTCGCCACTACCACAAGTTCTCGAAGGACTCCATTTTCCTGTCAAGGTGCTACAGCGCCGTGTTCGCACCTCTGATACTGTTATCGTTCCACAAGTCCTCGTCCAATGGTCCAATCTGCCGCGTGTGTTGGCTACCTGGGAAGATCTGGAAAGCATCAAGCAATGGTTCCCACGTTCTGCTTTGGGACAAGCAAGCTCTCTTCGGGAGGGGAATGTCAGCAACCAGGAACCGAACCTGATCACCAAGCAAAGCAGCCGCACCAAACGCGCTAGCGTGTTGATCAGTGGACCCGATTGGGAGACGTGAACCGTAGGCTAGCGCAACTGCGTCTGCGGGTTCACGCCTGGGCTATGCCCTGTATAAATTGGCAAGTACGAGAGAATGGAGGGCATCAAACATTTAAACCAACAACTAAGCATAATATTCCTCTGTCCTATTCTGCGTGCTCGGCTGTCGTCACCTACCCCTTCACGTTCTTCCTGAGATTCCCTTCCGCTATTCCTGTCTATCGATCTCTGATGCTAACAAGTTGGTTCCCCGTGCAGGTGCTCGAAGGCGCCTTCGTCGTCAACGTCGGCGACGCGCTCGAGGTACGACGACGTGTACTTGCTGGCCGCTCGCTCGATCGTCGTCCCGATCCGCTGCTGCCTCTCTTCATTTATTTTGCAGATCGTGAGCAACGGAGCGTTCAGAAGTGTTGAGCATAGGGCCGTGATACACCCCACCAAGGAGCGGATTTCGGTGGCGCTGTTCCACTTTCCCGACCAGGATCGGATGCTTGGTCCTCTGCAGGAGATGGTGAAGAAAGGCGACAGAGTGCGGTACGGAACTACCACTTACCAAGATTTCATGAAGCAATTCTTGACTGCAAAGCTCGATGGAAGGAAGCACATAGAGAGACTCAAGCTGCTAGAGTAGTAAAAACGACTCTACTACACATATCATTATCATTATATTGGATATTGCAGGGAGGCGACGACGACCTCTCTCAACTCGAACAATAAATAAATTATCTTGTAATGACTAGCTCAATATTCAGCCTAGCTTCAACTGGGTGTGTTATTTGGTTCTCGCAACATTTCCCACTGTCATGTCTTGTAATTAATGGGCCGTAGTTAGTCGCGTATATAGCTGGCGGAGGGCTCGGTGATTTAGGCCTCGACCTGTAACATTCTCCATAGTCATAAGAGCAAGCATTATAATGGATGAGGAGTCGCGAATTCGACGTGGGAGAGAGAAATCAAGAGAGAAGAATGCGGGCGGCTGGTGAGGCGCCGGCAAAAAACAGGCGAAATGTACTGTAGCTGTTGTTGTCCTAATCCCATTCTTCCAGGTAGCAACTAAACAATAAATATTGGTAAAATCTGCAACTAAACAATAAATATCGATGAAGTCTCCAACTACCACGATGACGGGAAGATTCTTGGAGCCGGCTAGCGAGCGCAACCATTATCCTTGCTCTAAACTGGAGCCGGTCTTCTGAGGCGTGTGTTAGTTGTTAGGAAGAACATAATTCATTTCCTAACTGAAAACGGCCTTTGTCGCCGGTCCTCGTCCACAGACTCCTGCCGTGTCTACCTTCCCGATTCTGCTCTTGCTAATCCTACCCAAATCCCAGCTATTCCCATCTCCAATTCCATCTAGTTATTAAGTTCCATAACAATTTGGTACCTCAAGCCTATTGATTCGGGATAACTTTTTTGGTCTTTTACATATATGTTATTAAAAAAAGTTGGTCATTACACACAAACTATTAAAAAAATGAGTTCTCACAATTGTCACTGGTCTAAACTTTTTTTTTTGTCCTACACGCCACTACCGTCAGATTTAGTCACTAGTATAGAAATGACTTCTAGTCCCGGTTGGAAAGGGCCTTTAGCCCCGGTTTTCCAACCGAGACTACCAATTCAGGACTAAATGTCCCTTCCTTTAGTCCCGGTTAGTGGAACCGAGGCTAAGATTTAGCCACTAGTACAGAAATGACTTCTAGTCCCGGTTCCTTTAGTCCCGGTTGGTGGAACCGAGGCTAAGATTTAGCCACTAGTACAGAAATGACTTCTAGTCCCGGTTGGAAAGGGCCCCGGTTTGGACTGAAGGGACAACCGAGGCTAAGATTTAGCCACTAGTACAGAAATGACTTCTAGTCCCGGTTGGAAAGGGCCCCGGTTTGGACTAAAGGTCCCTTCCTTTAGTCCCGGTTGGTGGAACTGGGGCTAAGATTTAGCCACTAGTACAGAAATGACTTCTAGTCCCGGTTGGAAAGGGTCCCGGTTTTTCAACCGGGACTACCAATTCGGGAGGTGGAACCGGGGCTAAAGGTCGTTAAAAAAATAAAACTCCCACCCAAATGCACCCCCTGAGAATCGAACCCAAGACTTCACGCACTGTCTCGCGCGTAGCAAACCACCCCACCTACACAACACACCTATCAATGAATGAGACATTTTCCTTTTGAACCCACCGTAGAGAGACCTTTAGCCCCGGTTGGTAACCCTTTAGCCCCGGTTAGTAACACCAACCGGGACTAAAGAGACCTTTAGTCCGGTTGGTATTACCAACCGAGGCTAAATGTTCTGGACCTTTAGTCTCGGTTGGTAATACCAACCGAGACTACCAACCGGGACTAAAGGTCTATTAGCCCCGAACAAAAAAATAACCGGGACTAAAGCTAATTTTAAAGCTCATTTTGGACATCGACGAAAGACCTTTTCTCTACTAGTGACCTCTAATGATATTAAATTGTAACCGTGAAAAGTAAAAAAATACCTTTACATCTAAATATGATATTATTTATTTATTATCATCTTAACAACTTCAAATGAAAAAACTTTGAACTAGATCTACAACTTTCATATAAAAATTATCTTCATTTAATTTTTTTATAGAAAAAATATGATTTGATATGATTAATATATCTTAGGAAAATCATAATTTTTGTATGAAATTGAATGAAAATAAATTTTATATGAAAATTGTATATCTCAGTGAAATCTATAACTTTTTAGTTCTGAGTTTTTTCATTTGAAGTCGTTGCATATTGAAATCTTCATTTGGAGCTCATGGCCCAGGGCGTTGGCGCCGAACCGTCGCTGCTGCGAGGCGTGTTCCAAGGGCAGGCCCAGGGCATGCGGGTGAACTACTACCCGCCGTCCAAGCAGGCTAACCGGGTGCTGGGCCTGTCGCCGGACTCCGACGCGTGTGGCCTCACGCTGCTGCTGCAGATGAACCACGACGACGTGCAGGGGCTGCAGGTCAAGAAGGACGCGCGGCGAGTGGTTCCCTGTGCACGCTCTCCGCGGCGCCTTCGTCGGCGACGTGCTGGAGGTAATTTATTAATTCATCGATTCGTCCCTACTAACTTCAAGAGATCCCTGCAGGTCCTGAGCAATGGGAAATTCAGAAGCGTTGAGCAAAGGGCCGCGTGATACACCCAACCAAAAAGAGCGGATTTCAGTGGCACTGTTCCACTACCCCTGCCAGGATCTGATGCTTGCTCCTCTGCCTGCCGGAGTTGGGGAAGGAAGGCGAGAAAGTGCGGTATGGGTCCATGGGTTTCCGGGATTTTTTGAAGCAAGTCTACTCGCGGCAAAGCTTGACGGAAGAAAGCACTTGGAAGGACTGAAGTTGGACTAGTAGCAGCTATGGCTGAGGCTCACGAATAAATCTTGTCCACGACAATGACTAGTATATAGTAGTACACGAAAATAGTTTTGCCTTTTTTTTTGCCTTTTTGCGCTGAAAAGAAAATATGCGAGCGCTGTTGCTAGGGCCGGATTATTGTTTCCATGAACCAGAACTCTAACTTGTTTTCATGCGAAATATAATATATGTGGCTAGGTTCTAATGAAGGGTCAAAAAAATTATGGAAACTAGATTCATATAAAGATCCTCTGCGAACCATTCCTGAAAGGGTGTTATGAGTTGGGACAATTATAACGTAATAAGGTGCTTATGAATAGATGCTTAACGAGAGAACACTAAGCACCAATGCAGTAGTATTTGCTTTTTTTAATGCAATAGGAAAACCAATTAGTACTCAAACATGACCAACTAACCTGATAGTATTGACTTAACTTTTTACCTCGAGGAAAACCATGCAAGTAAATTGTACAAGAGTAGCGAGGATATATAACCATTGAGAGAAAGAAACAAAATAATTAACCTTGAGGTTTGGTTGCTTGTCGGCAACCTACGCCGCCCCTGTTAAAGGTGAGTTCTTGGATCGCCGCTCCTTCGCAAACCTAGCAAACCCCCAGCTTGGTCTTGACATGGGCGCTCGCCTATGAGCTGGACCATCAACAAGACCCTCCAATAAGCCTCGAGAAATCCAAGAATTTGATTGCCGGGTCATGCTAATTCCATACAAATCATCATTCCTGCAATGGCACCGTCTAGTGGTTGCTCTTGCAATCTCCACAAGAATGAGTTACCGAGCCTCTCACAATCATTTGATACTTCTGCCTATGGATTCCTTTGGTATGAACTCACTTGTGACTATAGAGCATATTTATTCCTTTGATATGAACTCTATAATATCTTATGATGGATATTCCAGCATCAAAATAATATCAATTTAGAATGGTTTAAACTATAAAGTTGTAGATCTCATCTAGTACTACAACTTTTATATAAAGTTTGTTTTCATCGGAAATTATATAAGAAAGTTATAAAATTTTCCGCACAATCTATCTCTACCGGTTCAAGTCAAAAGCCGTCCATGAGGATTTAATATCACTGCTGGTTCAAGCAAAAAAGATAGCAATGACCCAAATATCACTGTTGGTTGGTCCTATTAAGTATTAACTATCGGTTCAAGCCATGAATCGACAATGATGGTCCGACAGCCACTGTCACTACCGGTTTGTAGAAAATCGGCACTGAAAATCAGTTTTGTAGTAGTGGTTTATGTCTTGAGCCCACAATAATATATCATTGTCGGTTCGTGGCTCAACCCAATACTCAAGGCTGGGGGCTTATTCTTCGCACATATCCTCTCGTCGCCTTCACTATGGAAACCAATTTTTTCACATTTTTCGTGGACGAGCGAAAATAATGATTCCTATCTTATCTTTTTCAACTTCCTTCATTCACGTTTGTCATGCGCTCGTTTTGATGTGTCACATGAATTCAGTATGACCACGCGAAGGCACAGTGGACAACATCTTTTTTGTCTGATCAATCCCCGGACAAACATTTATACATCAGCGTCGCGTCCTCAAAAGAAGCTGCACCGACCGTGGGGAAGGAAGGAGCAAACCAACCATACATCAATGGCGGAAACAGCAAGAGAGATCGGGTCTCTTCCGGTAGCTAACGTGCAGGCGCTAGCAGAGGCTCTCAATAACGGGGGCGATGTCCAGGTGCCCGAGAGATACCTCTCCAAGGATCCTGCTGCTGAGGAGGTCATCGCTGCGGACGATAGCGCTCACGCAATTCCGGTCATTGATCTCCAGAGGTTGCTGGACCTGGAGTCATCGGAGGAGGAGTGCGCCAAGCTGGGGTCTGCCTGCCATCACTGGGGCTTCTTCCAGGTACGTAACTAGACTATGTTCGGCTGGTACAAAAGCCGAGACTGATTTCGACTGATTGAATCGTCTTCTGTGAGAGAAAATAAACTGAAACAAGTTGAAAGTAGTTCAAGCGAACAGAGTCGTCCATGTGTTTATTTGTATATTTTGACGCAAATTAAATAATATTATGGAACTTATATACTCGCTTCATTCCAAATTGTAAGCAATTCCATGGTGAATCTTGGAGAGTCAAAACATTTTAAGTTTGACCAAAGATTATAGAGAGAAACATAAGATTTATGACATCAAATAGGTATAGTATAAAAATATAACTACTAAAGAATCTAATGGTACTTATATTAGTTGGTATCAAATATGTTATTATCATATTATATAAATTTGGTTAAACTTTATAAACTTGACTCTCCAAAATTCTTGAAATAACCTACAATTTAGAATGGTGGGAGTATATAATAAAATACATAACTTAGTACGTGCATATGCAGCTCATCAACCATGGAGTGCCAGACAAAGTGATTGGAAGGCTGAAGAATGACATAGTAGAGTTCTTGAAGCAGCCACTTGAAGCCAAGAAGGAATGCTCGCAGCATGCTGGCAGCATTGAAGGCTATGGGCAGGCGTTTGTTATGTCTGAGGATCAGAAGCTGGACTGGGCGGACAGCTCTACCTTCAGATTCATCCTAGTGAGTCCAGGGACCTGCGCTTCTGGCCTACTCGCCCTGCATCCTTCAGGTGATACCTTTGAATATATATACACACACTAGTCAATACCTTTGAATATATACACACACACTAGTCAATCACTCTTGCATGGGCTAAAATTTTAGGAAATATAAGTATTAAGTATTGTATAATAATATTTTTATTTAAATTTTAAGAGGTTTGTTGTGATACCTCCAAATAACTGTGAGCCGTTTATTTAATTAGATCGGACGACTAAAATCATCTATTACTTATTAGGAGGTAATAACATAAATATATAATAATTTAATTTTTAATTTTATAAAATATGATAAATAAGGAAAATTTAGATATAAAAATCTTTGTTTAGATCTAATTGATGCTTACATGATCTACTAAATGTGGTAAAATCTTTTTGTTTGTGCAACTTTAGATATAACAAAATTTAATTAACATAACTACCTAAGTATATATGTGCCACACGCCACACGTGTATATGTGCCGGATTAAGGTACGTACGTTAGTATTTGCCCAACGTACGTATATGCATATGAAATTTTATCTTTATACAATATTAATTCATATTATTTTTCAATTATTTTAATAGAACCATACTATGCACATAGAGATTTGGTTCAAAGAAATTAAAAAGATAACATAAATATTCATAAATATTTTAGTTGTTTATTAATATATCAAACAATAAAACTATACAAAAATATTTCAATGTATATAGTATTTATGTATTTGTAAAAATAAATTAAAATTCATAAAAGGAAAAGAAAGAGTACAAAATATAGTGCAATACAATGAGGAAAAAAAAGTAACGAGACACACGGAAACAGAAAAAAGGAAGTCTGTGCATGCAGGTGAGGAAGGCTGTGCATGCAGGGCCCGGCTAGTCTTGACAATGTTTCCTTCTTTATTTCTTAGATTAATTAAATGATTATTTTACAAAATTCTAGAAAAATTAATGGTTCAGATTCATTTGAGATATTACCTCCTAGAAAATAAAATATGTACCGTAGCATTGTCCAAATTTTAATTTTTCTAAATATATTATTTTTACTATGTATATATATATGTAGTAAAAGCTATGTACTTAAAAACTCGAAACGTCTTATAATTAAAATGGAGGGAGTAATCTGACTAACAAAGAATTGCTTATGTTAAATTATTTATTTTCTAACATTATAGACATAACATATATTATGTAGTCTATATTTAGTTATCTTGAACTTATTAAAAAAGTTTGACTGATACAGGTTCTCTAGGACTTGATTTATTCGGAGAAAATATTCTATAGCTACTTTAAGTTACAATAATTAACTACTGTACTAATTTAGCTGGTGATAAACCTGGATATATATTTTGTCTTAATCATTTAACTATTACCCAGTGACTCGGTAGACGCGTACTCATCGGAGATGAGAGCACTAGGGTACCGCTTGCTGGAGCTGATGGCCAAGGCCGTGGGCGCCGAGCCGGCGTTGCTGCTAGGCGTGTTCCAAGAGCAGCCGCAGGGCATGCGGGTGAACCACTACCCGCCGTGCCGGCAGGCAGCTGACCGGGTGCTGGGCCTGTCGCCGCACACCGACGCGTGTGGCCTCACGCTGCTGCTGCAGCTGGACAACAACGACGGCGCAGATGGCCTGCAGATCAACAAGGACGGCAAGTGGTTCACCGTGAACGTCGTGGATGGCGCCTTCGTCGTCAATGTTGGCGACGTACTTGAGGTACGAACGCACGTGGTGTCCCCGTCTACTAATCATGTTGAAAACGTGGCGTTTTCGATTCCTTCAGCCTTTTTCTGGAGAGTACATCTTGTAGTAAATACCCTTAGCTAAGCTTGGCTAATTTTGCAGATCATGAGTAATGGGAAATTCACTAGCGTTGAGCATAGGGCCGTAGTACACCCAAGCAAAGGGAGGGTTTCAGTGGCACTCTTCCTCTACCCTTGCCCGAATATGATGGTTAGTCCTTTGCCAGAGTTCATGAAGAAAGGCGATAAAGAGCGGTATAGGTCAACGAGCTATGCGGATTTCGTCAAGCAATACTTTGCAACAAAGCTTGACGGAAGGAAGCACATAGAGAGACTGATGCTGGAGCAGTAGCTACCCACCTCCTCTGCCATACTCCCTCCATCCCATAATAATTGTCGTTTTTTATGTTCGTGTAATAAGTTTGACTCGTGTGTATCACTAAATAAATTTGTTAAAAAATAGATTTAAATATCTTTTCAATGATACTAATTATATACCATAAATATTAATTATTTTTAATATACATTTTGTTAAAGTTGTTTCTCGGAAAACGAGAGCGACAAATATTTTGAGATGGAGGGTCTGTCGGTTCATACCTATCGCTAGAGGCACCAATAAATTATTATATGATAATGACCAGCACAAAATATTTTTTTTTCTTTTCTTTTGCGAATTGAGAACAAGAATAATTCTGTCTTCAACAGTATAGCTTATGTCTTTGTTCTCAAGCTTTATGTACGTGTGCATCCTGCAAATAATAAGCATGACTATTTGATGGAACAAATATGCATATGATTGCATTCTGTTGCTCAGGATCAGTCTTTCATCAATGCCCTAAAATAGTTATTTTTAGAATTGCACACTACATCGTGCGCGTCCACAACACTCATCCTACAATCACCTCCGAAGGAGTAAGCCAGAGCTTTCATTTTAGAACGAATTACATACTACAATGTAGACACCCACAACATTCATTCCTATAATCACCTTCGAAGGATTAAGCTAGCAAATCACATAATCTACCATTAAAATTATATTATAGCGTCGTTAAATCTTGGAGTAAATCCAGAAAACGCGAGAAAGAAACCTATTCAACTGATCGATCAGTTCGTATATACTCCCTCCATCCCCAATAAATCAATTATTAGAATTTGATCAAACTTTTTTAACTTTGACTAACTTTATATGAAAAATAACAATATCTATGATATAAAATAAATACCATGAGAAAATATATTATATGGTAAATCTAATGATACTAATTTGATACCATAAATCTTATTGTTTTTTCTATAAATCCAGTTAAAGATTAAAAATAACTTAAACAACTTTATAAATCTTTTTATTTAGGGATGGAGCAAGTACCACTTGAAAGATGCTAATTTTATGGTGGGCTTCTCTGTGTAGGCTCTATCTCAAGTAGGCCCAAATCTCTCCGTCCCTCTTTTTTCCCTGGGCCACTTCGGCCTGCACTGCCCCTCATTGTGTACGATGCATGGTCCATTCCCACCCACCATGGCACAATGAATTAAGATCAAATACTGTTTTAATTTCTTCATCTTCCTTTAATTTTCTTCAACATTGGCAAATATTGTGGTGAGGTTAGATCTCCGAATTAAGCGCTAGCTCCAGTTGATAGATGGCAACCTAAGTCTAGCGGCAGCGCTTGAGTGAAGGCTACGATGGCAAGCCGGTCTAGTAGCCTGGTAGTAGCGGAGCAGGGCGGTGCTAGTGTTATGACGTGGCAGGAGCATCACCGTTTAGGGCGTCCCCAACAAGAGCTCAAATCGCCAGCATATATATTAGTTTATGCCACCTGGACGAGAGAGAACACAGAGAATGCTCTAGCTAGCGAGTTGGGAAGCAGCTAGCTCGCATAGAAACCAAAAAACCCTCTGTCTCTGACGATGGGTGTCGGTGTTTTGACCCAGGGGGTCAAGACCACCAACTAGTAAATTTGTATATTGCGTGCTCCCTCTCCCAGACGTGATGCAAGAAGAACACAAGATTTATCCTGGTTCGGGCACAGAAGGCCCTACGTCTAGCGGGGGAGGATGTATTGTATTATCTTGCACCGAAGTGCTCGTACAGGGGGTACAAGCAGGTTTACACGGGGGTGCTCAGAGTGAGCTGAAGCCTAGGGCTAGCAGGGCTACCCTAGGTGGTCAGTTGGTGGATTGCTTGAGGTGTCGATCAAGCAATCGTGTGCGGTGTGTGCGACTTGGCTCTTGGTGCATGCGGGTCAGAGCTGATGTCTCGGCCCGTCGAGGGATCTCTGATGTCCGAATGTGTGAGCCGATACGAATGCGCATGCCGATACCAATGCGCCCCTTTTTTTCTTTCTTCTATCCCAGCGTCCCCTTTTATAGATCAAGGGGAGGTCTGAGAGTACAGAGATCCTAGACTCTAGAGGCATGAGAGAGGTGTCCGCGGCGCCATGCTTGTGATGGGACGTCGATCGCTTGTAGCGGCGTGGCCTTCCCGTCCTTCCGGTGTTCCATGGCATGGTGATGGTGGACTGGTCGTTTCCATACGTCATGGCGCAGCACGGTTGGCCTCCTGTAGATGGGTACGAGTCCCACAGTTGACGCGGGACGAACTGGACGGGAGCCATGCCGGAGTGGTTGGAGACGATGGTCGAGCCCCCTGGTCGAGGGGGGTCGAGGCCAGCGTGACCCTGTCGTATCCCTGAAGACACAGTCGAGGGTCGTCCTGTTCATGGATCGAGTGGGTGCCTCTGGATTCCGTACCTGCGTCGTGTCTACAGCGGCCGCACGGTCAACGGAGAGTCGGGGCATGGGCGGCAAACTGATGGATTTGATTGTGGTAGTGGACGCCCATCCCGTTAGGCGGGAGCAGGTAGACGCATTGGATCCCCTTTACCCCATACCGGGAGCAAGTGAACTGATCGAGCCTCCTGCTCGCGGGTCGTTCGTTCGACCCCATGTCCGTCATTCGAGGGGTCGAGGCGGAGGGGTCGTTCGTTCGACCCCTGTCCGTCAATCGGGGTCGAGGTGTTGAGGTCGATGGAGATTCGATCAACCCCTCTTCCGTCATTCGGGGGTTAAGGCGAGGTGGAGGGGTCGTTCGTTCGACCCCTGTCCGTCAGTTGAGGTCGAGGCGGAGGCAGAGGGGTCGTTCGTTCGACCCCTGTCCGTAAGTCGAGGTAGAGGCGGGGGGTCGTTCGTTCGACCCCTGTCCATCAGCTGAGGTCGAGGCGGAGGGGGATCCCTCCTAGTGTTTTTCCAGTAATGGGACGGCCCATGACTGGTCACTGTTGCCGGTGAGGGAGGCCTTTGCGTGATGGGCCTTTCTCCATTGGCTTGAACGGCTGATCGGATCCTGCCTTAAAAATGGTTGTCATGTTAAACATTAGATTATCACACGGTTAGGGTACCCCTTACCTTTGTACCCGACAATGAGTCTCTTCTCATCTAATCAGACCTGGGTACTCTTTTCTTCCATATTTTAACTTCTTCGGCTTCTTACAGCTAGCGATTTCATCAGGTTTGTTGGGGACGCCCTTAGGATGGTTATTTGTGGCCTATGGTCATAGGCTCACAGCCGGAGAAAGAACGTGAAAACTTCTTCACTACTTGTTCACGTGTTGTTCAATTTACCACAATTCAAGTGCTACTCTTTTTTAGCGGCCTCTCTCTTGGCCTTCTCATTCATCAAACGGACATTAAGATAGTTTTGTGCAAATGGTCAAGAAAACATAGTGTGCAAATTGTTAAAGTTTTAGTATGATCTGACATAAGCACCTAAGCAATAGCATGAGAGGTTCGATTGAACCTTAACTCAGACAGCAAGAGGTTGAAGGCAAGGGCAAAGAAGTTATTCTCTCCACCTTCTCTCTCTTGAAACAAGAGAAATGAATAAAATAATAGACACGGTGTGTTACCACAAATTTGTAACGTTACTCGACAAATTCTTGTCATTGCGGTTTGTGTCAGCCAAATACATGTTTTTGTGGTGTCCTCCTGCCAAATTTCTCTAAATATATGATAATGACCAGCACAAAATATTTCTTTTTTCGGTTGGTAGAAAAGTCAGTTGATTAATTCTGGCTGATTGAATAGTGTTCTGTGAGAGAGTTGAAAGCAGTTCAAACGAACAAAAATCGCATACATATTTGTTTCATCATAGGATCAGTCTTTCATCAGTGCCCTAACGTTGTGCTCATGGAATAGTTTCGTTTTTTTTTAACAAAATATTCATATTCCATTATATACCAATCATTAAGATGCTAATAGTTTGGGATCCTCTCTGTAGGCTCTATCTCGAGTAGGCCTAAATCTCTCCGTCCTCTTTTTCCCTGAGCCACTTCGGCCAGCACTGCCCATTGTGTACACTACATGGTCCATTTCTACCAACCAAGGCACAATAAATAAATAAATTAAGATCAAATATATTTGATAATATAGTTTGTAGAGACACACTCAAACTTTTAGTGCGGGTGACGTCAAAGAACGACTGATATCATAAACCGGAACCGAAAGTGTCCCTATAATTCTAGTTGGCTGGCTCGGGACTAAAGGGCGGTCCTTAAGTCCCAAGTGGGCTTTCTCAACCAGAACTACCTGCACCAATGGTTATCTACTTGTGTGAGAAGTCTTTCATCCGTTAGAGCTTGAAAAAATAAGAAAGGTGAGCGTTCTTTGTCATAAGTTTTTTGTCAAAATCATTTTTTATAGTCATCTTACTTTGTTTCTTCCTTTGCATCTCACGAACAGTTTTATTTACTATGACTACTTCTTCTAGGGTCCATGCACAAAAGTTGTTTGAGATGGACTGATGACTCTTTCAGCAGTAGAGTTCAACCTTATCATTGCCACTTTCATAAATATTTTAAAGCTCACATTTAGAAGGAAAATCGGTCCATATTGTTGGATGACATTGGCTTCATCTTGAATTTTAGGTATAAGAGTTATCACACCAAAGTCCAAGCTGAATATCGGCAAGTTTCCCATGATATCATATTGTTTTTTTTTTGGCTAAAATTTTGAGTAAATGTACCTAAATTGTAACTGGCATCTCTCTACATGAAGGCAACGTACATAAGAACATCTCTAAGAGATTGTTCGTATCTTTCATAAATGCTACGAATAGAGATTTTGGTGAAAACTATCCTCCCAGCTTATCTAAATGGTCATCTAAATATAATCATTTTCTATTTTGAATTTTTCGCTAGCCGAAAATAGAAGATGAGAATGACTCTCTTGACTACAAATGAGATATAGAAAAATTGTTGGAGAGAAAAATATATAAAGTAATGTTTATGCAAATGACTCTGTCCAAATAGTGATTTAGATAGTGAAATTTATACAAAAGACTCTCAGAGATGTTCTAAATAGGTTCTAAATGGAATACACGTTAGGCTGATCGTCAAAAGTTTGGACGATATATATTTATATTTAATAAAACCATATCGCCAATGGTGCATTTGCGAAAATCTTTTTTAAAAAAAAATCGTGCTGCAGCTCCCCTCTGGAAACCAGATAAACCAGTAGTAGGTTTTCTGATCAGCCCAGCAGCCCCCTCCATCTCCAAGGTCCAACTCGAAGCCCATCTAGCCATTACCAACGCTAACCGACAGGAACTTATATTAGGAAGCTAGAAGCCCAATGCTCGCCGCTTGTGAAGTTGCGACGCCTCGGCCTCTCCCCGTCCAGAGTCACCGGCAGCCTCGGCGCCACCCGCCCTCCCCAGTTCGCCATGGCGCCACCTGCCGCCTGCTCTCCTCCTGCAAGCCGCAGCAGCCCCTGCACCTCGCGTCCCCACCCTCGCAAGCTTCCTGCCCAGCTGCCCGGCCTTCCGTGGCGGCGTGGCCTGGCCCAGCGCCCAGGCCTCCAGCGACAGGCGCCAGGTCGAGCCGGTCCCCGGCCAGGTCGCCCCTGCTCCTGCCTCTTGCCATTTTTCCATACTACTAATATCTTGCTGCACATGTCAGATATCTCGGTGACACCGTGACAGTTCTATTTTCTATTTTGAATACTGTACTAGTATTGTTTTTTAGCGCTTTTGGATCGTTGTCATCATCTCTACCACACGTCTTTTTGTCATATCTCCACGTGAAGGCTGATTGTCAAAAAATTCGGCGATATAAATTTATATTTATTTATTTATTACAGCAGCGTCATCTCGATCTCCTGGTCCTCAAAAGAAGTCTCGACGAAGGAACAGCAGCAGCAGAAGCTAGGAGGAGAAGGAGTTTGAGTGGACGGACCAAACTAACAATGGCGGACGCAGCAAGAAGCACGGGGTCTATCCCGGTGGCTAACGTGCAGGCGCTAGCAGAGGCTCTCAATAACGGGGGCGATGTCCAGGTGCCCGAGAGATATCTCAGCAAGGATCCTGGTGCTGAGGAGGTTGTAGCCAGCGACGACGACAGCACTTGCGGGATTCCGGTCATCGATCTCCGTAAGCTGCTGGATCCCGAGTCATCGGAGGAGGAGTGCGCCAAGCTGGGATCTGCCTGCCATCACTGGGGCTTCTTCCAGGTACGCATCGACCATCGACCACCTTACTGCCTGTGTTTTGTATGTTGTATTCAGTGTAGGAGTACTATACTACTCCATCTATTTTAAATTGTAAGTCATTCCAAGAATCTTAGAGAGTCAAAACATTTTAAATTTGACCAAAAATTATAGAGAGAAATATAAAAATTTATGACATCAAATAGGTATAGGATGAAAATATGACTAATAAAGAATATAATGATACTTAGTTGATATCAAATATGTTATTATTATATTATATAAATTTGGTCAAACTTTATAAACTTTGACTCTTTAAAATTCTTAGAATGACTTATAATTTGAAATGGAGAGAGTAATATGTATAGTATGTTGTCAGTATATTGACTATATATATAAAAAGATGAACGAACGAACCATGAGGAATTGAGGTGCATGCAGCTCATCAACCATGAAGTTCCGGATGAGGTGATTGGAAATCTGATGAAGGACGTAGTTGGGTTCTTCAAGCAGCCGCTAGAAGCCAAGAAGGAGTGCACACAGCAAGCTGGTAGCATTGAAGGCTACGGCCAGTTGTTCGTCGTGTCTGAGGATCAGAAGCTGGACTGGGCAGACATGCTGTTCCTCGTTGTTCAGCCGAGGGAGTCCAGAGACATGAGCTTCTGGCCTACACGCCCAGCATCCTTCAGGTCATGGATTATCCGATCCATCCAAATCCAACGATAAATTTTACTGCAATACTTGTATATATATATATATATATATATATATATATATATATATATTGCTGATCTTCTCTATCTCCTTTTCTTTTCTTTCTTTTTTCACCCGAATCGATCGAACCCAGCAGGGATTCCGTGGACTCGTATTCCCTGGAAGCAGCAAAGCTAGCGTATCGCTTGCTGGAGCTCATAGCCAAGGCCGTGGGCGCTGAGCCGGCGGTGCTGCTCAGCGTGTTCCAAGGGCAGCCCAAGGGCATGCGGGTGAACTACTACCCGCCGTGCCGGCAGGCAGCTGACCGGGTGCTGGGCGTGTCGCCACACTCCGACGCGTCTGGCCTCACGCTGCTGCTGCAGATGAACAACGATGTGCAGGGCCTGCAGATCAAGAAGGATGGCAAGTGGTTCACCGTGGACGCCATGGACGGCGCCTTCATCGTCAACGTCGGTGACTTTCTAGAGGTGTGTTGTCCCAAAATAAAGTTTGGTTTACATTGAGGAGACAAATATTTTTAACTTTAATTAAATATATATAAAAGAATACTATTACGACGTAGGTCGTTAAATATATTTTTATAATAAACTTATTTAGAGATATGAATGGGTCGAGATATGAATACTATTTTTCTATTAAAGACACCTGTTTTGTGAGAGAGAAATATGGTGTCCCCGTCGAACATTGAAAACACTTTTCTTTTTGGGGAGGGGGGATTTTTTTGTGGACCATCCATGCATGTGCCTCTATCTGTACTGAGGGTGATGTATCTTGTGTCCGTTTTGCAGATTATGAGTAATGGAAAATTCACCAGTGTTGAGCATAGGGCCATAATACATCCAACCAAAGAGAGAATTACAGTGGCACTGTTCGTGTACCCTTGTCCGAATATGATGGTTGGCCCTTTGCCAGAGTTCATGAAAGGCGATAAGGAGCGGTATAGATCAATGGGTTATGAGGATTTTATGAAGCAATTCTTTGCAACAAAGCTTGATGGAAGGAAGCACCTAGAGAGATTGAAGTCGCCTTAGCAGTAGCTATCTCTCTACCGTTACCTATCGCTAGCTGGAGGGAACCATAACAATGACGAGCACAAAATAATTCTGTCTTCAACCGTATAGCTCGTTCTCAAGCTTTATGTACGTGTGCATCCTGCAAAATAAATCAGCATGACTATATATTTCATGAAATGAAACAAAAAATATGCATGCATGAGATTGTTGCTCAGGATCAGTCTTTCATCAGCGCCCTCAGCTCCTAATGATATGCTCATAGATGTTGTGATCGGAGTATTCATATTCCATTACAATTTAAAAAATAAAAGGACCGGGATAAAACGCGACACCGTACGTCATGGGGTTCACAGCGCAATGGCAAAGACCATTGGTTGGGGAGCTCCCACCCAGGGTTCAAATCCTAGGTGCGACACTTTATTCTAGATTTATTTCAAGATTTTTCGGCGCTTTGCATTAAGTGGTAGGCGACGTTCCCGTCGACTACCGAGGCGCCTGTGGTGACTTCGTGAACTTCAAGATTTGCCGGCTCAGTCCTTCAAAGGTGCTCATAAGGGTAGGGTTTGCGTACGTGTGTTCATAGGGGTGAGTATGCGTACGTGTTGAGCGTCTGCGTTGTACTGTGTAATCTTAACTGACGAAGACGACACACATGTCCACCTTACTGGTTGCTGCTTCCTAGCTAGTACTATTCTTGCTCACTTGCTGCTATACTGGCCAAACAATAATGCTGGACGGTTTGCTCTTTATATGGTCACATGAGCAGATCAGGAAGATATATAATATATACAATATAGAAGTCATCAGCAAGACAGCAACAGCAAGCATCGATATATGCGTGCCATACTTCCATGACTGAATGTCTGGCATAAGCAATGACCGCAGCATAGATCTGTGGGCCTTTTCAATTCCTTCTATTTTGTTTAGCAAGCTTCAGTTCATAGTTAAAAGAAAACAAGTTTCAGTTCAGTGGCTGACTCTGGTGGCAGCTTTGCAGTGGCGGAGCCAGAAGATTTTGAGAGCCCGGACGATTTTTATTGTACAAAAATATTTAGCTATAAAATTATAAGATTTTATTTAGATATTAAAAAAAATAGCTATAAAATTATAAAAATCTATTTAGTTATAAAAGAATTTTCTTTGCAACTTGCATGAGAGCCCACCCAACCGCCCGGGGTGGCCGGGCGGTGGCTCCGCCAGTGCAGCTTTGGATGCTTCTTTTTTTTAGGAAAACAAGAATTATATTAGATTATAGCCGGATATATTATCACACTACCAACACTTTAGAATATACTACATATATTTAGAAATTTATTTTCATCTAAGAGTTGAGGAATAGGTTGGAGAGCTTTTTTTTCTTAGTTTGGAGGCTCAATCTCTCAAGGAATCGGAGAGAAATAGTTAGAAACTTGAGGTGATCCAATGGAGTGTGTAACAGTGTGTTTTGTTTTGGGATGAAGTGGAATGGGTTGGCTCCATTCCAGATTTCTGGGATGGGTTGAACCCGGTTCTTGTTTGGTTAGAGGAGTGGGTTCATTCCAATTTTTTATTTGGTTCAAGGGATCAAAGGGGTCAAGTTAGATATGGTCACCTGCTGCAGTTTGTATGGTAAAGTCACCACCTGCTGTTTGCCAACTAAGATTAGTGCAAAGCCATAATTTATACAATATAGGCATAATTAAATTTCAACAAACATAAAGGAAAAGGTGGCATGTGCCATGTTACATGAACAACATGCACCCATTAAACAAAGATTAGTGCTAAGTATAATATATCAAGTTTAAAGTCTTACAATATAACAAGTCCAAGGCTTTACACAATACTAGTCCAAGCCTTACACACAACAAGTTCGAGGCTTTGAAGAAATACAAGTCCAAGGCTTACACACTGCACAGTCAAGCCTTACAACCTGACACTACTTAGACCACATTTGTTAGTTCAATGTTGTACCAGCAAAAGAGGTATTGAACTAGTCGACATCACATGTCCCTTACTGTCCTGGAAACTTGTCACTAATGAACGTAGCAACCCAATCCAACTTGTAGTCAAATGGCAGTCATGAAAGCTTTAGCCATATTTGGTTCGCCCACCAGATAACGAAAATACATAGATATATGGGCTGGCTGAAAATCTGGAAGCTCGGTCAAGGTCTGAAATAGACCTTCTGGAACCGCATTTGGGTTAGCAACTAGCTATATGGCATTGGCGAGATTTTCACCTACACTTTTGAAAGCACTAACCAGCCCCTCTTCTTCATTTTCAGCTATCTTGGCCTTCTTGGTCTTGCTTGCTGAAGATGTTGCCCCATTAGTATCTACTGTATTGCTCGGTGCTTCACTAAAACCATCCATGTGCAGTGACCTCTTCTGCTTCAGTGTCAGCATCTGCATTACCAAGAGGTGCACTAGAGTCCTTTGCAAAGTTTCTTGTTGCCATGGTATTTCCAAATATTGTTTGCATTTCAGCAAAGTGCTCAAGTGGCTTGTTCAAGAACTCAACATCAGATTTATGATCCTACAATGGAGCAACATTTAGTAGGTGAAATAAGACAGATAATACAATGTAAACATGCTATAAGTATACCTGAACATGATTATTGTAATGCTCAGGGTCAAGTGTAACAATTAAGTTATCTTCATCACATCCAGAAGCACTCAACTTCCTAAGCTTATTTATCTTTGCAAACCTTTTTTGCCAAGTCTTCAAATGATTCTTGATCTGCTCACCAGTGCGCATTGTGTTGAACCGCTCATTGACAGCCCTAGTGCAAGCATTGAAATGTACCTTCTTAAAATCCTTTGATGTTTTAGCACCACTAGCCACCACATTGGCAAGGTTAGCGAGCATCACAGCGGTCTAGGTTGTTGTCCATATAGCATGCCCAGCAGTTCCCCCATGACCCTCGGTTGGTTGATCCATTGCATGGCATAAAAAAAAACAGGGAGCAGTAAACAACAAAAAAATCAGCAACAAAATTAGCCCAAATTACAGCATGTTCACTTGCAAATTACAGTAAACCACACATGAAGTAAACCACACATGAAGTACTATAATAAATGTCAGCATGTTAACTTGTAGCAACAAAAAAATTTCAGCAAGCCAAACTACAGCATGTTCACTTGCAAATTATAGTAAACCACACATGAAGTACAAAAAAATCAATAAACCAAATTACATCATGTTCAGATGAAGTACAATAATAAATAATAGAAATAAAAAAAATTCAGCAAGCCACACATGAAGTACAATAATAAATATATCCTTCAAATTATAGCAACCAAAATATCCTTCAAAATACAGCAACCAAATGAGAGTTGTTGTCTGATCACTGGAAAAGAGAATGGTCAAGTTGACCGTTGGGAAAGGAAGGGAGATGATCTCCTGGCTCTCAACGGTTATTTCAAGTTGTGGCAGTGCCTCTCAAGCCAGACAACCACAAAAAAATGGAATGAGGAGCATGTTGTCTTGGCTAGGGCTTTGAGGATATTTGGTTGGTAAAGTGAGCACTTGATTGAACATTGAAGCTTGTAAATTGTATTCCTCTTTATAGTACGACTTCCTAAACTCAACTTAAAATGAAAATTAATTTAAACGCCTTTGAGTCAATGGTCGCGTCCTTTTGTAGTTGGATTGGACCATTGCATGTATTATTCTCCTTTTCGTTTCACCTTTTTGTCATCTCGATAAATATCATTAGTCTCTAATTGTATGATTATTATCACCAAAACCCACAATTAGGGCTTGATTGCACTAGTGTTCCATCATTAAGTTGGAGCTTTCCCAGCCTTAGAAACTAGTTCTTGAGACCCCATCAACCCCGCCCAGTAGGAGAGTCGCATTTTTCTCAACTTGTCATAAGATTTTGTTGTATCTCTTTTTTGTTACAAAGCTTAAATAACCATTTTCTCACGAGACACTTGTTATGTAAATCAAAATTTTGTATTCACAAACCCCATTTAGATCCCTTTGGCTATCACAAAATGTACCGGTTAACTAGCCTATATACATTTTATGGTGATCATTCTACCAAAAGAACCTCGATCTATAGTAGTAAATTTTATAGCAATTTCCCTGGTTTTAAAAAAAAATGAGAGAGAGGCAGCATGGAGTTAGGATAATTAAGCGATTTAGGTCAATTTCAATAGGCGGGTTTCGTGAGGGTTTTATGGATATTAAATATGTTGACATGGCATATATATTGATGAATAAGAGAGACATAAATAATTTATACGAGTAGAGAGAGTTTATGAGGATAAAACTGTTTTGCATTGTTTCTTAGATATAGTCATGTTAAAAACCATGTATTTTTTTATAAAAAAAACTGGGACATAAAAACCAAGACTTGCCTCATGTCTAACAGTGGGTTCCTACTAGCGTAGAAGGTAGTATCAAATCGGTGAGGTGCGGGAGGTTTGAGTGTAAGCGTCAGAATTAGGGGGATGTGAGGACCACATACATGTCGAGACTGATCGAGGCTACTGTTGACATTGTCTGGTCACTTTGACATAATGTTTTGTTTTTATTTTAGTGTTTTGTTTGGAAGTTCGGCTTTCTTTTTAATAACACTTGCAAGTTGCACAAGAAGCATATATAGATATAATCCAGAAGGCCCCTCATTTCCTGGCCCGCGTTATTAGATGGATGAGAATCTCATGCTATGAGTGCTCCGTGAAAGAAACATGCATCAAATGCCATTGAGGTTGACGTGCAGCTTACCAGCAACTGCCAGACCCTTGCTATTAATTGATTTTATGTTGCACCTTACCAATCCAATAACTACTCACGGATACGTCAGAGGATCGTCTTGTTCGCTTAAACTTATCAGTCTTATTTATTAAGTAATGGTATAATATTTTTCTCGCAATAAAACATCATCAATCAGTTTATCAGCCGTAAAAAAATCATCATAAATTAAATTATTCTGAGGCTATATTTACTATATATGTTTACTATAACTCGTGATGATATATTTACTATAATATTATATTATAGTAAATCACTCCAGAATAGTTAAGTCGAAGTAATCTCATGATTAGTGCATTCATTATGATAACCTAAAGTGACCAATAAAGAATAAGTTATTCTACGACTATAAACACTAGTAGAAATCTGCACATCAACAACGAGTTATACATATAACAGTGACAAATACAACCAAACGATACAAGTTATAGCCACTGTATAAGAAGTTCGACCCTTACAAGGGAATACTCCAGTAAAAACTAGGGTAGAGCGTTGCCTTTACTATACCTTGAAATTGTGTTAGAATTTGTGTTCTTACCTACTACCCATCACGGACGGGCTAACTAAGATTCAAGAGTATTCGGTTGAATACTTAGTCTTTTGCAGAAAAAATATACACATAGATATACACATATATTATATTTTTAAAAAGAAACAAACAAAGATAAAAAAAAAACAATATTATGTGAGAATTCGGACCATTCTTCTACTCCTTCCTAATCTCCCTCCCCGCTCTATGGCCCAATACGGCCCAAGAAGGCTTGCTCGTTTAGCATTCCGCAAAATAAATCATTACTTTGTTGTTATTAGAGTGGGTGCAATTGCTCAAATACTCTTGGACTAATTTATTTCAAAATTTAATTATTCTTTTATTATCACAAGAAATTATTCCAAATATTATTTCTTGCATCTAGGTTGAAATAAAAAAAACAACTTCTTATTGCAATAAGTCGTGCATTAATTATTTTTTATTGATCCCAACAGGAACAATTCATTATGGTTGCTACAGTATGCTATTGAGTTTGATGTAACTGAAATTCTAAATTTTAGTATACTCACCTTAAATAAATAAATAAATAAATAAATAAATAAGAAGAGTGATTTTATATTATGCAGTTACAACTATGTGGCATTATACATGCCAAATACTAAGGGTTGGTTGTCAAACAAAAAAAAATTAATACCTTTTTTACATTTTTAATATACCCACCCTCAAAATCTTGGGCCTTTCATTGCTATCTTGCATTCTACATTCACTTATATAATGCATTACTGTAATAACTTCTCACAGAATTATCATGTTAGATTTTGAATCTAGTAGGTTGAAAGGTTTTTGAAAACCCTTAGAAAAGATTATGACACATCTATATTGAATGAACTTAGATAAGCTTTTATTTGCATGTATATAGGAAAGGTCGAACAGATTTCACGCATATGAGATGTAACAACATCTGAATGAACTGGCTTACAAAATATTTTAGGCCCGTTTGGATCCCTGGAATTGAATTCATTTTAATAACCATAATTTAGAGATATATTAATTAAGCTAATATGATTGTATATGAATTATAATTGCATATTATTGTTCACTATATGAGAGACATACTTATTTGTTGTATTTCTATCGTACGAGAGGGAGTTTGAACAACATGTTATAAGTTGCAAATAGAAATATGGAATGATGATCTATAGAATCAATTTTCATCTCTCACCCTATGAATTTGAGATAGGCTTAAATGTGAACTTTGAAAAGTGGTGGAATATCAAATTCCAATCCAAATAGCTTAATTTATTAAAGTAGATTTCAACTCCTCCAAATAAAGAGATCCAAACAACCCCTTAGACAACATGCTACTGGCTGTACTTTGGCTGAGAGATGCAGCTTAATGAACAGAGGCGACTGGTTGTAGAAGCCATGTCATATGGTTGAGAAGTAGATGCATTGTATGTTTCGCAAAAAAAAAAATGCATTGTATATAATTATTGTTTATAATACCACCCTACATTCTTCTATATCCGTGAATTTCAGTTTCCTCAATATATGGCCAATGTTGTGTGTATGTGTGTATATGGCCCTTGCAGTAGGGCCGCATACTGGGTAGTTTGGCATGGCAGATTTCAATTTGCTCTGTTCGAAATTAGAAATAAAAAATAGAGTGGGTGGACGGTGTGGCCCGCACTTTAAATAACTAAACTTGCAACTGTAAAAGTTACTACTAAAGTCTAACCATTAGTCAGCCTCATTCCCAACTTTTACGGTTGTGGGATAAGAATAATAGTAATTTTTACGGTTGCGGGAATGAAACTTGGTGATGACTGACCTTTTATGGATGTGGGATAAGAATTGGTAGTAACTTTTATAGTTGTGGTGAGTGATGACTGAGCGGCGCTCTAAATAACTATTTAGAGCGATGGGTGCTAAATAACGGAGTACCTCTTAATTGTATGTACTCCTTCTATCATAAATTATAATGCATTTCAATAATTAGGAAAGTCAAAGCATCCCAATTTGACAAAAAATTATAAATATTTATGATATTAAATAGGTATACTATAAAAATATAACTAATGAAAAATCTAATGATACTTAGTTGACATATAAATGTTATTATATAAATTTGGTCAAACTTTAGATGCTTTAACTTTCCATGTTTTTAGAATGTCTTATAATTTGATATGGATGAGTATATATATATATATATATATATATATATATATATATATATATATATATATATATATATATATATATATGATTACATGAGGATAGGATGCAAGTAAGCTAGACTGCGAACCCACATATAAGCTTAAATTTTGCGGGTGACAATCCATAAAATTAATCCTATATACGGGCTCACGGGACAGCCGTCTTGCATCCCTACATGAGGGGAATGGTAGACAAGTTTGTAGCTGTCCCAACCTTGACATGACAAAAATAGACAGATGTGCACATGGAAATGGGATGCAAGCATGCTATGTAAAATTGAAGGCACATCCTGTAGCGATTTCACTCGTACAGTCTGTAACCAAGCAAGCAACCTAATAACTACCAAAATGAATGAATGAATGACAGATTTTATTTAGTCCTCTGTTCCCGGTAAAAAGTTGAGCTAAACCCCTGTTTCCCTTGCAAGTTCTGGGGTATCCATATAGGAACTAGCTAGCTAGCTACCGGAAATCTTATAATACCAGAACTTGGGATTATCTAGAGGGCTAGTAATTTTCTTGCATTGAGTGACAAAATAGAACCGCCAAGAAATATATAGTTTTCTTAGTTGTGCTAGTGGACCCCCAAGAAAAATATATTCCTTGAGGGGTTTATAAGATCCATCAAGAAAATTAAGAATTTTGAGTGTGAATGTAAACCTTCAAGAAAATTACTTGACTGCTATTCCTAACCGCCAAGAAAAAATAGGAAAGTATGTTTCAGGGTTTTGTATCGATTGCTTGAAACAGTTTTAATGGTCAAAGTCGATTTTATAGCTTAATTATATCCGGATTCAATGGTATGTCAATTTGGTTGGTTCTCATACATTTTTTTGTCAACACTTACAGGTCGAGGAATATTACTTAACCTACGCAGATTACAACTTTGAAGTCATTCTAAACCACACATCGGATCAACTGGGCTATGATTGACAATATACCGTTGAAAAGCCAACACTCACGACACTAGGATTTCAAGACAAGTTGCTTGTTTATTGTCGTTAGTAGAGACCTTGTGCTCGTACTTGTGAAACAAGGGAGAGTGCACTACTTAAAGTGTTGCTCTATATTGATGATATGTTATATCTTGTGACATCACTCAATACCCTACTCTTCGCCAGGTTCATAATACGACGAAGTCAAACTTGAACAATAAACTTATGGTTGCATTAACTTTGGTGTCTATTTGAACATCTAGCTAGTTTGTATATATATTGACTTGATTTAAATTGTTATAGTTTGTATTAACTTGATGAATGGAAATGATCTCATTGTAATATACAAGCTCTTGTTAATTAGTTTTATTCTTATTTATGGCCGTACAATAGTAGCATATTATACGTATATATTGAAGAGCTATTTGCAGTGGAAACAGCTTGAATGGAAAAGAAACCATAAAAGAAAAGAAAAGAAAAGAACAGGAAAAAACATTTAATACCGGGACTACCAATCAGGACTTAAAAATTTCTTATTTCTCACCTTCAATCCTGGATGTGCAATGCAACCCGATCGGGAAACCAGGACTGCAACCCGTATCTCCACTGGTAGGATATGATTTTGATAGAATGGAAGCCAGACTGCCAAGAGCTAGCATGCATCCAAAAGGGCCCCTGGTGTTATTATGATTGATGAAAAGCTATAGCAATTAAACATGCATGAATGAGTAATGACAAGGACTCGGACGACCTTATTGTTTGTTGATGGCGTGATTTTTTTATTTGGATTTGAAAGGGTGCATGGCGTGGTTTCTGGGGCGATCTAGCAAACACGCATACACATCAAATTTCGCTGATGATATTATTGGTGTGAAGCTTGCCAACTACCCTACCTGCTGATGCTTCCTTCTTGACCTGAACTAATCCAATGCATGCACTCGTAACGTTGCAGGCTGCTCTATATAAACAAGATCGCCGATCTCAGCTGCTCTCCACACACACACACAGTGAGTCAGTGACACACATACAAAGAGCTCGCTTTCGATCGGTGCAATAGCTAGCCGTACATGGCTCCGCGTCCGCCGCCGCTTTCGATAGAGACTTTGTGCGGAGCTGCGGCAAGCGGCGAGGCAGCGGACGAGCCTCTGAGCCCGACGGCACGCATGTTCCACGATTTCTACATCGTCTCCGTCCTCGGCCTTGGCAAGCCCATCGAGTTAGAACCTGCCCGCGCCGGCGTCGGGGCCACCCTCGCGCGCCACCCCCGCTTCTGCAGCATCCGAGTATTATACACACACACATTTCTCTTTTTTTTTCTTTTACAATAATATACAAGTTCGTGTTGCTTTAGAATTAGAATTAGAGCGAAATTTGTCGCGGGTCCTTCAACTTACCCAGTGATGGTGTCGTCTAGAGCTTGTTCGGCAAATGGTTTTTGTGGCTCATATGCCGACTTATGTTGTTTTTGACTGTTTTATTCTGACAAAAACATTTTACTATGACTAATAAGTTAGGCTGATAATTTAAACAAACATGCTAAGTCCTAAGCTTCTAAAGTAATATATGTAGGTCTTGATTTGGCATACGCCCTGAACTTTCAAGGTGACCACACCAATTCTCTAGACTTTGGTTAAACTGACGTAGCATGCTAATTAATTATTAATGATACATAAATATTAAATTGATTTTTTAGTTTTATATTTAAATTTAAACCTAATATATTTGGCATTGTAAATTATTTGAACACTTTAACTTACTTATTGTTGATATAAATTATTTTATATAATTTATATTCACGTACGTGTCATGTGAGCTACTTAGGGCATGTTTGGTTCGCGTACAAACTTTGTCTGGCTCGTATGGAAGGAGCCTGGATCTTAGCAGCCAGGCTCAATGTATGCAAGGGCGTAGTGTTAAGTTGGCTGTTTACACGAACCAAACTGTCCCGAGAACATGTTTGATTACTCGCACGAACACAGGCTACATGAGATTAAAAATATATAAATAATTCATCATAATTACATTTATTATGGACAACTATTATCGTATAGCTCTTAGATTATCTTATTACTCCTTAATATTAATTGAAATATGTTAATATCATTTAATCTATAATAATCATGCATTAATAATGTCATTAGTTTGCTAATTACCTGCACCATGCGAGCCTAGCCTGATAGAAACGGTCGATTTCTACGTTCCTCGAGAGCCTGGCTGGAGAGGAATCTTACATGAGCAGAGTCTGGCTGAGCAGATACGCAAACCAAACAAACGTCTGATCTCGCACTAGTAGAGCCTGTCTGATCTCGCACTAGTAGAGCCTGGCTCATGCAGGCAACCAAACGCACCCTTATAGATTGGGTTAGACCATATTTAGACCAGGATGACAACGCTAGCTAATTGTTCAGGGACGCGTGGTGATCACCCTCCACATACTCTACAAGCTGAGGGACTAACAGTGATTTTTACTGTTAAAATTAATACATGCACATGCACGATGGAGCAGGTGATGGACGGGGCAGAGCCGCGATGGGTCCGCACGACGGTGAACCTGGACGACCACATTATCATCCCGGACCTGGACCGCGCCGCCATCTCTGCCGACCCCGACAGGGCACTGGAGGACTACGTGGCGTCCCTGTCGACGCTCCCCATGAACCAGTCGCGGCCGCTGTGGGAGGTCCACGTCCTGGACTTCCCGACCTCCGAGCAGGTTTTACTAACCGTTTTGCCGATGGTAATCGGTGACCGGCGGTTACCGGTCCCAAACCGAACGGTTTGGATTTTGAATTCAAACGGCGCAGTTCAAACGGTTTGCGACCGGTAACCGGTCGGTTAGGGCTGGTTACCGTCCGGTTTGAGCGGTTACCGACGGTACCGCCTCAAACCAAATTTCAAATTTGAATTTAAAAAAATCGAAAATGCTGAAAAAAATTCTAAAAATAGTTCATGATTTATAGAGTCGAATGGTGTACAAAATTTTCAAATTGAAGTTCGTTTGCTATTTATTTTGACGTGTACAAGTTTGAATATTTTTTTCAAACTTGCACACGTCAAAATAAATAGCAAACGAACTCCAATTTAAAAAATTTGTACACCATTCGACTCTATAAATCATGAACTATTTTTATGATTTTTTTCAGCATTTTGATTTTTTTTAATTCAAATTTGAAATTTGAATTCAAACCGGTACCGAAACCGAACCGGTCGGGGGCGGTTTGGCCGGTAACCGACCGGTTTCGTGAACCCTGCCTCCGAGGCGGCGAGCGCCGTGGTGCTCCGCATCCACCACGCGCTGGGCGACGGCACGTCGCTGCTGGCGTGCACGCGGAGCGCCGCCGACCCAAAGGCCCTGCCGGCCATGCCGGCGGCCGCGCGGCCCAACAGCAAGCAGCAGGGCCGCCCCGTGTATGGAGTCCCGCCGCGGCCCGCGTGGTCGGCGGGCGCGCTGGCACTCGCCGCGTGGGTCCTGGCGTGCGCCGTGCTCGCCTGGAACACCGTGGTTGACGTGGCGCGCTTCGTCGCCATGGCGCTGCAGCTGGTGCGCGACGACCCGCCCACCGTGTTCGCCGGCGTCCAGGGCGTCGAGTTCAGGCGGAAGAGGTTCGTCATGCGCACCCTCGGCCTCCACGACGTCAAGCTCGTTAAGCAAGCTCTCGGCTGTGTGAGTCTTCTTCTTCGTCGTCGTCGTCGTAACAACACACAAATCATGCAATAAATGCATGCACATTATTGTCTGACATCTATCGATCTGGTTTCGATCCGTGCGTGCATGCCGACGCACAGACGGTAAATGACGTGCTAGTGGGGGTGACGTCTGCTGCTCTGTCACGCTATCACTTCAGAAAGCTAGGCGAGTGATGGGCAATAATGGAACTTATTTACTAGGTTCCAATTAATCTTGTTCGTTTTGCTAAAATTTAACTTATGTTAAATGTTTATATTGATTGTTGAATGTTTATATTGATTTGTTATAAAACAAAAAATATTATTCCCTTGCTAAAAAGTATTGCTGAACTAGTGCTAGCTAGTAATTTCAATCAGTTCCTCCTGACGACACTACCCGATCATCCATTAGGTGATGATGAGCATGGCACAAGCAGATCAAGCACATGCTTTAGATCGGTCCTTTTTGTCAATCTAAGGCCAACATCCGGAATTCAAGTAAGTAATTACTACGCCGACGACTGGCCTATATGTACTGTACGTATTATATTAGTCATTGCTGTTAATATTAAATTAGTTAAATTTCTTTCTGTATATATATATTGCACATGCATGCAGGAACTGGCTAAGATGATGGAGTCTGGTAAGCACAATGACCTGAAATGGGGAAACAGGCTTGGCTACATCGTGCTCCCGTTCGAGATTGTGAGGCACGATGACCCTCTTGACTATGTCCGCAACGCAAAGAAGACTGTGGATAGGAAGAAACATTCTTTCGAAGCAATCGCCACTCATGTCATTGCTGAAACTGTCACCAAGCTTTTCGGGGTCGAGGTAACCTTCACTTACCTGAATACAGAGAGTCGTCCCTATAAATAGTTCTCAAACGCGAGCAGCTGTTTACAGGGTTTGGTCATTCACCTCTATAAATAACCATGCATGCATGTAGATATTTTCTTAGCAGTATATATTCTAGCTATATTTGTACTATGGTAGACTTTAATTAATTACCAGTTGTTCAATATACTTTTCCTATGCAATTTTTATATTCGTTTGAGCATTCAATTGTAGGTATCAACTGATCTCTTCCACCGTATGATATCTAGTACCACAGTGCTGTTCTCCAACTTGATTGGTCCTCTGAACGAATTGAGTTCTACGGGAACCCAGTTACCTACATTGCACCAAGCAACTTTGGGCATCCATCGGTATGTAGGCCTTTCTGAATATATATGTCAATCTATAATTTAATTCTATATATATGACAATAAACTAGTTAGGCACAATTTACTAGAGATCAACAGATTTGAATATTATGTCTCTGGCCTCCCCTGCTACTACTGCAGAACCCTTCAGTGATAAATCAGAAGATTGCAGCCGTAATGCATAATAATACGAGCATTTTATACTGTGTGCAGGCGCTGACTATACATTGGCAAAGTCACATGGATACTATAAGGATTATACTTGCTGTCGATGACGCACAGTTCCCAGATTCTCACGACCTCCTGGATGATTTCGCCCAATCTCTGGAAAGAATAAGAGATGCAACATTAACAACGATCAAAGCACAAGTCAAAGGTTGATTCAAAATGCAGGGACAACATCTACTACACTAACCATTTCGAGTTATATATATACAAGATGTGTGTGCACAACACTTATACTGTAAAAATACTGTAAAAATGAAGTACTACCCAAGAACATAGGGTATGTTCGCACTGCTGACTGATTTCTTGTGAGAAAAAAAAACACTGTTCTGACTGAATTTAAGCCGACTGAAAAGCCAAACGAATAGACTGATATATATATATATATATATATATATATATATATATATATATATATATATATATATTACTTAATTCGATCTGTGTGAGTTATTAATGATGTGTAAGATGCCCATGTATGCATTCAATGAAAATGTACTCATAACTCAAAGCAGTTAATCAATAAAGTTTCAACATTATGAATGTCTTTGAGAGACCACTTTCTCCTTAGTTTTTGCATTTGAGAGACCAGTACGCGAAAAACGCACAAAAGTGGCAACCACAGAAACTAAAGGAAAAAATCTATATAACCACTTGCATTTGGGCCGCCTGGAGTCCTCCTAGCTAGCCCGCGCCAACGCTGCGCCGCCAGGATCGGCGAGATCTACGATCGATGCCCGCCGGCCTCTCCAGGCCGTTACACGTACGTGATGATGAGCGCGCGCCGGCGGGCCGTCGTCGTCGTCGTCGCCGCTCAAGGACCCCCGCGGCCCCGCCCCGCCGAGTTCACCTTCGAGCGAGCAGGAGCAGCTGGAGGCGGCCACCAGGGGCTTCGCGGCATGCACCGTGTACAGCCGGGGCAGGCTGGCTCCCCGACGACGAGCTAGCGCGAGGTGGACATCGTCGATCAAGCGCGACGAGTCGGGCGGGCGGACCCGTGCGCGCGCTGGTTCCAGTTACAGTAGAAGGAAAGCGCGTTCTCGTGCGGTCGGAGCTAGCTGGCGTTCCTGCATGTCCCGGCTCGACCACGCCTCGTCGGCCTGGTTGGTCCTATCCACTGCAACATGCGTACACGCCCGCGCAAAGCACGCTAGCTGCTCCATCATGCAGCCGCCGCCAGCCGTCCGTCAGCCACCCGCGCGAGTGGGCGAGCCACCTCCGCCGCCCCCGCTAGCCAGTAGTGTACGTCGCGCTGCGATAAGGCCGCCCGAGCGAGCTGAGGCCATGTATCCACCACGCACAGACCCCCCTATACCAGCTAGGATGTACTACTTTCGATCGTTTATCTGTTTTGGTGGCTGATGTTGTTTTTTTGCTGTTTTCTTAAGAGAAAAACAATGTTTTGGTGGCTGATAAACCAAACGAACAGAGCGGTAATCGGCAACTGCCATTCGGTATAGGGAGGTGCCAGAGGGCAAGAGGGCCTGAAACAAGCACTAAAAGCTACTTCCTGTCCCAGAAAAAAAAGTCGTTTTAGGTGTTTGTGTCATAAGTTTGACTTGATTTATACAAAAATACGTGTAATATTTATATCTTCAAATAAATTTGTTAAAAAACTAGACACAAAAAAAATCTTTCCTATAATACTAATTACTTAACTTAAAATATTTATATATTTAAATATATAATTGTCGTCAATTATTTCTCGGGAAGCGAGAACGATATTTTTTTTTGGACGGAAGGAATATAGTATTAAACTAGTATATCAAACTTTTTAAATTTTAACTAAATTTCTAAAAAAAATAAAAATTATGGTATCAAACTAGTATCATTAGATTTATCACAGAATATATTTTTACGTGGTACTTTTTTTAGTATGTTATTATATTTTTCTATAAAGTTAGTTAATATTAAAATTTTTTGATTAACACGAATTTTAGAAATTGATTTTTTTATGGTGACTCAGAATCTTGTAAAATTTTAAAATTTTCAATCAATCTAAAAAAAATTGCCACTCCCGGCGGGCGCGGCGCCGCTTCATTCAAAACCCCGCCCATCCACCATTTCCCCTCGCGGGTGTCAGGCTCGGCCTTCATTTTCCCTCCCGCCCACCTACTCGCTTTCTCCGCCAGTCCGCCGCGACGCTGGCCTTTCAAGTTTCGAGATGACGCGCCGCCGCCGCCGCCGCCGCGGTGGCGCTCGTGGGAGGGTGCCCCTGGAGCTCCACAAGGTCTACGGCGCACACGCGCGCACTCTCGGCCACGCCGTCCTTTCGCTCCTTCCGCCGCCGACGCCGCCGGGCACACCCTGCTCCGCCTGCCGCGGAGGCGCCGGCTGCCTCGCGTGCCGCCGCTGGGGTACCTCCTCCGCGATGGGGACCCGGTCGCGTACCGCAGCCTCATCACCCGCGCTGTCTGCGCCGTCGCGCCGGCCGGGTCCGCACCCCCGCCGCCGCGGTACACGCCGGGGAATTCCGGGCACTCACAGGCCAAGGTTCCGTACGATTGCGCTTCTCCACGTCTCGTCTGTTTTCTTGCCTTTCTTGTTTTGCGCCTACCGTGCATAGATCTCGTTTGTTCTGTATTTGAGATTGTCGGTTGTCTGCCTGCATGTTGCTCGACGTTTAGCTCGTCTGTGAGATGATCAAGTCGATGATGATGGATCGGGCGTCGACGACAACGAACGTCCTTTACACTTCCAGCGGTTGCCGTGCGGTACTAATGGCTTCTAAATCCTACAGAATGACTCTCGCAGTTCTATTAATATATATGTCTTCCATTGACTTCTCCATATGTTTTATCCATACACATACATCTGAGTAGCAATACTAGATAACTTTTCCTTTTTTCCCTACTAAAATAAGTAACCAGGCAACCAAACCTGTCTGCTTTACCGAATATATCTGACATAAAAGTTGTGAGCTACTCCGTAAAAGACAGCCCGTAAATCCTGACAAACCACTAAATACCACTAAATGCTACTCTAACTCACTGTTTGTGGGCAGCTCAGTGTTGTTAGGTGAGAACAAGATAAAAGTTGGATACCAGGCTTTTTATTTAAGCTTATCCAAGCTGGTCGTGAATATTTGAAGCGCAAACTTTATGTTTCATTAGTTTGTGTTCATTATACGATGCAGATGTCGAGAGACATTCTTCCATTGTCTAAAGCAATGCTTCATTAGATTGTTCATGTGCACATGATAATGTTTTAGATAAACATAAATCAGTTCTTTCTACTTCAGTTATCTGTTATCGCTTAACCTGACTCTTTGATCCCAGTTCCAATCGAATGAGTGCTCACTCCTTTTAAAACGAGCGAACACCTCCACCCGGCTGCGCGTCTGACCACCTGCTTTCCTAAGACACACCCATACGTTTTCCTGAGACATGTCTAAATCAGTTAGAATTGCTGATGTATGTATTATGGACTGCTGGTGTATGTACCTACTCCTATGTGCGTGGCTCGGCTTTTGTAGTCTGCAATATATTTAGTTTTTGTTTTATGTATTTTTTTAGTATTCTTTATATTTCTTATATATTTTATCCTTCTTTTATTTATTTATATTTATATTTTATTTATTTGTTTTCAAAAGTATTGGCTTGTCGGATCGTTAAAGTTATTGTAGAGCAACTCCAACAGCTTTTGTATAATGCTCCTTAATGCCCGGTTTAGCAATTGTTGGCAAAAAAAAACACGTCCAACAAGTTTTGTATCGTGTTTTCTTTTTTTTTTCTCTGAATGCTATCCCGGCTATCTCGCTCGTTATCTTTTGCGAGCTGTGCCTGATCACTGTCTGCTGCTTTCGTGCATGGATTTCTCTCTCCAGGCGCTTATCTCTCCTGTGATTGGCTGGCACACGTCATCCTATCCTATTTTAATCACCACGAATAAGTCAAGCAGGTGAAAATTGATGGTAGTTTTCTGACGTGGCCAACTTTTCCAATATAGATGATGAAAAATAGCTAGGCTGTTGTAGAACTTTTCTCTTTTGAGCACTTTTATATTTTACATAATAGCTAAACTGTGGAATTTAGCTATTAATTTTAGACGAACTCTTGGAGTTACTCTTAATTAATTATTCTGAACATTTCTGACCAATCTTTACCTTATGTGAACGCAGTTTGCACTCTTTTTTTTTATTTACTACTTTTTTCCTTTACCTTTTTGTTTTTATTTCTTTTTCCTTATTTTTTTATTTATGTTTGTTTTATGTGTTTTTTAGTATTATTTTTGTTTTTAATATGTTTTATATTTCTTATTTTTTGGCAGTGTTGGAAAGTTATATAAATTAACTTATAACATATAACTTCTAACTTATAATTTATGCACACAAGTTGTATTGAATAACTTATGTACACAAATTTGTATTGAATAACTTGTGTACACAAGTTGTGCTGGATAACTTTTGTACTTAAGTTGAGTTTCATAACTTTTATGGTTTCTAAGTTTTGATGTAAATTATAAGTTAATTTGTTTATTTGTATCTTATTAACAAGTTTTGTCATACATTATAAGTTAATTCGTTGGTTCGTGTTCAATAACTTTTTAAAATAAGTTGTATTTCATAACTCTTGAGTTTTCAAGTTTTTTGCATAAGTTATATTATATAAGTAATATGTATAAGTTAGTACACATAAAATTTTTATTAGAAAAAAATCTTCCAAACATATGTTGGGGTCTAGTTTTATTCGGCTCATCGCGTAGAACATATCAGTGCAGATGGAATTAAAAATAGGTACACCGTTCAAAAGCTAAAGCATTTTGAATGTGAGCGTGTGGGAATTTTTTTTGGCAAATATAGAAAGTTTTGCATGTTGGAATATTGATCGCCTGGATTAAATCTAGTGATCATTCGCTATTTAGTCTTGTCGCTCTTTGATATGTCTGTATTGCTATCTGTTGCTCCTTCTATTTACTTGAAATCCTTATTTGTATCAGGGTGGTCAAACTACGTGTGTTGAGCTTGTTTCTTCTTCATCTTGGGACATTCTCTTACATAGGGTCAGTAACTCATTATAAAGGAAGTTTTTATGACGAATGATGTCTGTGTTGCATTTTCTTGACATCAATTGTTGTTTTCAGATTGGGGATTTACTCATGTGCTATATTCTAAGGCATTCATCAATATTTTTGCCTATTAAGAAGGACGGGTTTTTTCAAGTAACTGGCCTCCCACTCAATGTTTTCCTGCAAAAGCCTATGTTTGCTAGTATGACAAAGAAACAACAACCCCAATCCACGAAAGGAAAATATTTGGTAAGAAATTATGTTCAGCTCTAAAGAACCTATTCAAATCTTTTGTGACATTTCCAAAATAAATTAATGAATTTATGCCTCGATAGCTCTGACTTTATTGTAGGAAATCCTATGTTTCTCTTGTATAGTCTTTGGAATGTTATTGTTGTTTTAGCTGATTCCTTGTCTTTGTGACCTCAGTGCTATCTGTGCCATAACCCAGAGATGTCACAAAAAATATCAGGAGGCCGTGTCAACAATTCAAAAGTTGCATTCTCTTCTCCAGATACCAGTACTTGGAAATTTGATAATCCAAAAAGCTCTGGAAGTTATGGATCTGCAAAATTTACAGAACCCAATTGCTTAACTGAAGGATGCAACCGCGCAGAACTTCCTTTGTCTAATGAATCAATAAAGTGTGCCAGTTTAGATACTCAGAAACCTAGGAAAAGAAAAAGGCTGTACAGTTGACAACGCCACAACAAACAAAAGCAGATTTGTTCTGAGGACAGGTTGTCAACTGGTTGGAGTAAAATAAACAACAGTCAATTTGGTGTCCATGATGCTTTATTGGAGGACTTGTGTGCTACAGTGAATGATAAAGTGCAGTTTTTGGAACCAACAGTAGATAATGATTCTTTAGCAATGAACAGTGATGTGACTCATTCACATACTAAAGAGCCATATGGTGTATTGTCCTATGAAAAGTCACCAAGTTCTGTGTTTGATATTAGACCTTCCCAGTGTAACAGTACATCAAGAATTCAATCTACATTCCTGCAAGTTGGACTTCCCAATTTCATGCATCTCAATGTCAGTAACTTCCCAATCTCGTCATGAATTATTATTTAATCAACAATTAGATCTTTGACTATTATTTATACAGCCTGGTTTGTTTCTGTACAAATGACTATGTTTTTAGTTAGAAGTATTAGCTTGACGCATACTTGACTATCATGTGGGAGTGAACAAGAGTATACAAGAAACAAGCCCATGCTTTGTGACTAGCATGTTTAAACCATGTCCCCAAAACATATCTTGTTTGAGTAAGTTTGATTTACTCATCCACAAATTGGGGTTACTTATGTTAATATTTCCTTTTTGGATGATTGAATCAGTTTATTTGTATCTTTTACTGTAACCTGACTACCTGAGGATATGGCAACATATTCGGAAGCAGTACACATTTGTTTCCTGGTTTTACTTCTACCTTTTCGTTTACCTCAGGATATGGCATCATATTCTAGGGAGCACTATGTATTTGTTTCCTGTTTTTCCTGTAGCCACCTTCCTCAGCACATGGTGGTTGCTATGTTTTCTTAGAATCCACAAATGAATCACTGTTAACGTTCATACATTAGATGTATATGTATCGTATTTTCCCTCTACTTGGAGGGGTTTTATGCATATGTGTATACACCTCTAGTCCTGTACATCTAGCCCTTTGGGCCTTGCAATTTGGTTGGCCACGTTCTAACACATACATGTTTTGGCTCTTCGGTAGTTAGCTTGCAGTTGCAGCGTACAAATCACCATTCAATCTTTTGGTGAATGTGTACAGTACTTCTGCAACTAATTTCTTTTTGCATATGTTGCTTGTCCATATCAGCTTTTTCAGTGTTGCATCTTTGCTTTGTATTCTTGAGAATTATGAGAACTGAGCAATTTAATGTCTTATTCATGATATCATGAATCAATAAAACAATTAATGTTTGTGTTATATCTTTGACTTACAGAATGGTCCCATCTGCTTCAATTGCTTAATGTTGAATTCTTCCAAATGTGTATCAGTAGATTTGCTTATATCAAGACATACTATCTTCTACAACAGAAGGACTTCCTATAATGTCTTCCATGGCAACCGTATCCTTTTCTACTTTATGCCTGCTGGCTTACACATGTAGCGTATGTTGATTGCTGGTAATCGTTTGAATAGCTTTAATGAAAAAAAAACAAGTTACTCATAAAAATGAATGGAATGTTGGAGCACGAGGGAAGGAGAATCTGTGATATGGTTCCACTACTTTCTAGGTTGAATTCTGTAATATCCCTGTTAGCAATTGGTGTTGTTGGTCCACGTGTCCCAGGTTGTATACTTGCATTGGTGTCTGGTGGTTTAGTTATAATCCTTGTAGCTCCAAACATAGTTACACATTCATTAGAGCTATTGCCTTGCTTTTTACATAGATGAGACATCCACAAACTAGATTTTTATGACCCACATAACTACAGCTTTGACCACATAGTTTTTTGAATTCTGACATTCAGAGTGAAAGACAACTCAATAAACAGTGTAGCTGCGAATTCCTTTTCTATTTAATATCTATAATGTCTTTCGTATTAAAAAGAAGTTAATCCAGGTAATGGATTGAAAGAGCATTTTTTTTTTTGTAATCACACATATGGTCAAACATCATATAGCCAATTTTTAACGGTATCACAGAACTACAAAAACTTGATGCATATCAGCAGAAGTCTTTTAATTATCATATTTTGCTTGAATGCAAGCTTAATAACCAGACCCCATATTTCTAGTTTGAGCAAGCACAAAACACTCCTTGTCCCCTTAAATTGCTAGATAAACAAGACAGTACATGTATCGAAAAAAATAAAGTGACACTGTAAGCACACAAGCAATCTTGCTGAAAATATATTTGGTCAAGAATAAAAAATACCTGGCTCATTTGCACATTACTTGCAGCCTTGCAGGCAGTACTAGTTTAGATAGGTTTTAGCAACACATAAGAGTTAAATACAAAGAGACACCAGTGATTCAATTTCAGAAAACAAGGTGTTAACTTATAACAGCTTGGGCAGAAATGTTAGGCAAACTCAAGAGCTATTGAACTAGGGTATGTGATCGCATCATAACGGTGAGAAGCTCCTGTATCTTACAATGGACCTGAATTCTTAGCTAACGTCCAAACTAAAGTAGGCTTCTAACAAATGTGTACTCTTGTTATGAGTTATGATAATGGAACATTTGTAACACTGTGATATGGGTTAAAAAAAGTACAGTTTTGTGATAATTTTGGTCCTGTAAGTGTAGTTTCCTTTGAATTTTCTCAATCTTAAAGTGTGTAAAGGTAGAACACGAGTGATGCAGTGGCTGGACACCCAGTTGTGGTATATGGGATCATGTCACAGGAAAACATTGGCTTTTCTGAGTAAATGCTTTCAGAATTATATGGGATCATGTCGTGGGCTTCTGGCATTCGACACCTTTCTTTACACTTAGTGGAAATGCTCTGGGGCATGTAACGGGTATAAGAAGTTTTGCTTGTGTTTTTTCGGTGTATGATTTTCTTCTCCCCAATGCGCTGATTCTTTCAAAGTAGATTTAGGATTTGCGCAATACCTCTAGGAGCATAGAAGTATTAATCATGTTACAATTTTCTTTTTTTGCTTCCACCAATTAACCTTTTGGCAATTGCTGCTTTTAAGATTTTTCACAGTATTGTATGTTAGTTTCCCTTAATGCTGTTAGACATATTAAACAAAAGGAAAAGGTCAGATGCATTATCTCTTATAATACATATATTTGGAATCAAGGGATGCTGCGCAAAGTTATTGAAATGCGACTGCCATGTGCCTACTACAACAAATTTTAATTGCTTGTGAGTCAAATAAGTAACTAAGTATATTGTCAGTAAGGTTTATTAAGTGAAGAAGCTTGCTAAAATTTAACATAAACAAGCTTTCGACTAAACGTGGATATTTCATCATTAAGCAAAAATCCATTCAATGAAACATTTCCATGTGATTGGCAAAGGTTGGTCCAGTATAATGGATTACACTCGTCACCATATGCCACTGTAGGTTGAGTACTGATACAGATCATGAAAACAGATGATGGCTGCAGGGTAACCTTTATTTCATCGTTTTGTTTGCTATAGTCTTTTTCTATCAAAAACAGATATTAGTTAAAAATATCCTTTCAAGACAGTATTTTTTTTTTTGCTGAACCTTCAGATACAAATGTACGCATGCGTAATTACTGCCACGTTATTAAAACATCACATTCTTGATGTTGATACAGCCATTGGTGGAAGGCATAAATCAATAGTTTTTTCCACATGTTTTCAGCTTCAACGTTTTCTAATAACGCATGTTCACATACCTACTAGAACTCTAGAAGCTACTGGTGTTTACAGGCTATATATCCATGTTTACTCATCCTTTTCTCTCCCAATTAAGGACCATATGTTTACAGGCTGCACATCCATGTTTACTCATCATTCTCTCTAATGTTTTTTCTTATTGATTTCATTAATGTAACTTTCTAAGGTTTTTGTTGTCAGGTGCCTTTCGCTGCCTAAATTAATGAATAAGCTCATCAGAAATTCTAAGCGCTGCCAGTATAAGAAACTACTTCTGAAGCATTGTTCTGTCAATTCCAAGGTACATATGAACAGATGAACATATTAAACTGTTTTCAATTATGTAAGAAACACTTGTTAGAAAGCAGGGTGTGGAGGCCCGTTGGGCTGCATGTCCCAGCCTTCCTTGGGCCCTGCGCACAGACATGATTATAGGCAAGGTCGCAAGAATTACCGTCGATTGGTTCTCTTTCCATAAGCCAAATCCTAGGTCTTCCTTGCCTATATATGTGTAATCCATCACCCTCAATAATCAATGTATTACTCCCTTCATTCCAAATTGTAAGTCATTCCAAGAATCTTGGAGAGTCAAAGCATTTTAAGTTTGACTAAAGATTATAGAGAGAAACATAAAGATTTATGATATCAAATAGGTATAGTATGAAAATATAACTAATAAATAATCTAATGATATTTAGTTGGTATCAAATATGTTATTATCATATTATATAAATTTGGTCAAACTTTATAAACTTTGACTCTCCAAGATTCTTGGAATGGAGGGAGTATTTTTTTTGAGAGAGAAAATACAGCAGGGGAGGCCCCCCATTGTTTGCTTTATTAATAATAAATTAATAATAATTAAAAAAGAGGGACAACACTGAACAAAAGCAGTTTCATAAAGAAGGAAGCCCGAGGTGGGATAAAGAGCTAATCTAGGGCAGCTATATAGAAAAGAAAGACAGTGCCCTTATCATCACTGAGTCTGTAAGCCTGTAGTGTAGCTTCTTCATAGGGAAGGTCCTGTGCCATACTTGTTTACAGCACCCAACAGAGAAGGTCGTTGTTACTATGTCTTTATAATTTGTTTTCGTTGCAGCACTTACCATCCTAAAGTTCTTTGCCTTATCAAAAATCTGTTATGTCATCTGAACTTTAGGATTTACGGATCGTGAAAGATAGAATATGTCAGACTAAATCGTGGGTTTTTTAAATTTCTGACTCTTAGAAAAATCATGGCTATCCAACACAAATATGAAAGGGCATGTTGGTTGTTGTAGCATCGGATATTGGTTCTCAAATGTTATGTTGCTTAACAAACCAAAGCAAATTGTTCAACCTAGTGTGCAGTGTTCTGCCTTGAGTTGCTATAGTATTCGACTTATGCATATATGTTGGTCAAAATGATACTAAACATGTATAATGACAAACTTAATGATGGAAGTAATATTCTTAACAGCGTGCAGCTGATGTTGCCAAGAATCATAATGGCAAGGCGCAATTTTTAACTGGAGGAAAATCTGCATACTATAATCAATCTTATGTTCAATTGGAGGCTTACAGTACACATCAACAAGTAGTTTCCTTCATCTGGGCAGTGTTGACACGAATTATACCTGAGTCGTTGCTAGGAAACTCTTGCAGCAAGAGATCTTTAAGGATAAACATTTGGAAGTTTGTAAAGTTGCGCAGGTTTGAAACATTTTGCTTGAGTGATTGTATTGGTACGCTTAAAGTATCAGATTTTTCTTGGATATCAAATATTGGACTATCTGATTGCTTTTGCTCTGCTCTAATGGAGAAAGAAATTTGGTTATCAAATGGATCTGAGGAGAAACTTCAGAATCTTCTACATTGTTGGATTAGCTGGATGTTTTCTGATATTGTGATACCATTAGTCAAGGCATACTTTTATGTTACAGAAAGGGAATCAGGGCGATATGATGTTTTCTATTATCCAAAGACAGTTTGGAGAGACTTAACTAGTACCGCTATTGCTTCCCTAAACAGACAAAACTACAAGATTTTGCGTGGTACATCCAGGAAAGAAGCAAGGCAGTCATGCTGTTCTTTAAGAGTGAGGTTCGTTCCAAAAGCAAAAGATATGAGACCATTAGTAAATCTCAGAGCTCAATCAAAAAATGTCCTCCTGAATAATTGTCACCTGATTATAAAAAAAGTAAGGGATGAGAATCCAGATAAGTTTGGTTCTTCTGTTTTTGATTACAATAGTGTGCATCAAAATCTCTGGAATTTTATTTCTTCAGTAAGAAGTCACCTGAAGAAAAAAATCAAGATATACATTGTTGTTGCCGATGTATCAAAGGCATTCGATTGCATTAGTCATGATATGTTACACAAAGTTGTGGATGATGTGTTGAAATGTGATGACTATGTTCTGAGGAAATGCAAGAAAGTAGTTTGCAACTGGTCTAAGAATGCCCTCTACCGTTCTGATTCAAATGTTTCTATCAGCAAAGGTGATAATATATGTGATTTCTCGATTCAGTTATCATCAAAGGGTGGCATTTTAGTTGACCAGGTACTATATCATAACCTATTTCAAATTTCTGTGCACGGTTTGAGAGTTAAGCCTAGTGCTTCTCCATGTATCTTACTATTTCCTGTCAAACTGTTGTCGGCTTCACTAAGCCTAGTATTAGGAATATGCTCAGCATCTAGTTTAGTGCTTATGAATATGCTTGAGCAGGTAAGGAGAGAGTAGCAGTCATATTCTATATAAAGTAGCAGTGGCATAGACCTTGTATCTCAACTCTCAAGTTTGCACTTTCAATTCCAACAAGCGGCCAAGGGCCAAGGGCCAAGCCGCCCTCTGGCCTTTACCCTAAATCTGAGTTCCATTTGTGTTACCTGGCCAACACGGTTTGACGATGGAACATACTGTGCTACATATAGCTATTAATAAATCTTTATGCAAACTTTTCTTGGAAACTATTGAAATGGAATTATAATATTCATGCCCTTGCTGTTTCTGTTCATTCTTACAGAAATGGAATTATAATATTCATGCAACTACTGAAATGGAATTATAATATTGATGCCCTTACTTTTTCTGTTCATTCTTATCTGAGTAGAATTGCAGAAAGAGTATAGAGGTCGCCATCACCCAAGAAGCGCAAAGTATTAGAAGTGAAGGGAAAACGGGATAATTTTTGGGCCCTAGGTTAGCTTAGTGAAGATTGGCTGGTTGCAAACAAGTTCCTAAAAATTACAGAAGGAAGGTCTTCATGTAAAACATGTTTGTTTGCATTAATTAACTTTGTCCATGTAAAACATGACTGGTTCGCTGCTGCCATATGCAATGCCTCTCCCTGTTAAGCTTTTACATCCTGATAATCTACAGAATAGAAGGTTTGCTAAGTAAATACGTGGCTCAGATGACATGGCTTGCAAACCAACATAGATTCCTAACTTGGATAAGCCATGCTATGTAAACTTGCAATCTATGTGCAAATTAGTAGACTTTTTCTTTTATTTCTAATTCTAAAATGGCTTTAACATTGCTAGGCTTGGGCACAACTACACAACTATTGTGCAAATCAGGATTCTAGTAGCGTGGAGCAGCTATGGCAAAAAGACTAAAAAAGGATTTTACAGTTTTACTTCCTTTTCGACTGACCTCCAATAATCCTAATATAATCAGTAACAATGTGCTAAGGTTTAGTAGTGGGTTTGTGTTTGTGTGTGAGTGTGAGTCTGGGTCTCTTGTATGACTCTCTTTTCTTCTATTAATACAATGATACGCAGCTCTCCTGCGTGTTCGAGAAAAAAAAACCAATGTGCTAAGGAAACTTTTCCTATGGTTCTCAGTAAAAAGGTGCTAGGATGACTCTACTTGTAAATTGACTATATAGTGATCCTGTGACACCTTTCATTCTATAGTTGTGTCTTTGCTTGGCAGTTTGTTCACTACCTATAGTTCGAGTTGTATAATCAACTGTCAATCAGCACAATATCAAATAATCTTTTCTCTATTGAAAATCAGGGAAGATTTTGCAAAATACGGAAGAAAGAGATTCAGTATTTCCTTTCCAAGCAAGTGAACTGCAATGTTTTGAAGATTGGGCAAAACTTCTACTCACAACAAGTTGGCATCATTCAAGGAAACAAGTTATCTTCCAAACTTTGTTCCCTGTACTTTGGTCACCTTGAAAATTCTGTGCTATTGAAATTTCTTCATGATAGCAAGATTGATTCAGAAAAGGACGTTTTAACACCTAAAAGTTTATTAATGAGGTTCACTGATGATTTCATATTCATATCTTTCTCGAAGGAGCATGCTCTAAATTTTTTCAATAGGATGAGAAGAGGGTTTCTCGACTACAATTGCTACATGAATGACAGAAAATATGGTTTCAACTTTGAGGTTGCAAATAGTGAGCATTGTTGTAATAGGATCTACAGGGCTGATGATGGATTCTCTTTCATACCATGGAGTGGTTTCCTTATAAATTGTGAAACTTTGGAAATTCAAGCTGATTATACAAGGTATACCTATCAGTATCAAGTTTTGTTTGTGAATTCAATACATTGATAATGAGATATGGAGATGAACTTTACTGGTCCATTTAATTTGTATGAAGATACTCACCGAGTAGTTGTTCTACTGGCTGTTTCCTCTAATCAATATCAAATTAAAACGTTTGGTTCTTACCATATTTTCTGTTGAAATCTCGGCATTCCTTGACTTGTGATTTTTTAGTAAAGTCAGATTTGCCTCCATGAATTAAAAAAAAAAAAGACATTGAATTCAAATACCAACATAAGCCCCTTAACTTTCGACACTGAACATATTACCCCCCTAAATATTTCATAGTGACTAGTTCATGGTTAAATCAGATTTGACTCTTCCTTTTTTCCAGTTTGTGAACAAAAACAGTCTAGCCATTGGACATCACAGCATCAAACAAGTATCTTTGACAACTAATTTTCGTAGTATTGTGTTGGTAAAAACAAATAAAGGTACAAAACTATTTTATTGCTGAACTTGCATATATTATATTTTGGAACTTGCACACAAGAAAAAAATCTTGAACACTATTTTAACATTTTAGTCTATCTAATAGCAGTCAATGTTCAGGAAATTAGGCTGCTCAAATCATAAAACATCATATATATCTGAATTGGGGTAGTGTTAACAGAAGATCTAGGCAGTTCATATAATGTGAACATGCTCCTGGTTAGACATGGCAACGGGGAATTCCCTGTCTGGTATTGCCTCCCCATCCCTGTCCCCGCGAGGCAAAAAAATTCCCCATCCCTGTTCCCGATAAGACTCACGGGGGATGTTTTCTTCCCATCCCTGTCCCCTTTGGTCAAGGAATCTTGTTTTTTTAAAAAAACTTTTGGCTTTGTAACAGAAACTTGTTTCTTTCCATTAAATCATAATTATATTTCTTACTACTTCCTAATTTTGTTCTTGGTCATTTCATTCTCGACCAAGTATCAGAACCTAATTTTGTCTACTGAACTTTGTTGAAGAAGTAATGGAGTGCATTTTAAAACAGGTATCTGGACATCCTTATTTCCTCCACCATCACTGTTAAGACACATTCTTCAGCAAAGCACCTTGAGAGCAAGCTATGTCATTACATGCGTCCGAAGTGTCATGCCATTTTCTTTGATTCCACGATCAACTCGCCGAGCACAATAAGACTGAATATATATCAAGCTTTCCTCTTATGCGCAATGAAGTTTCATTGTTATTTCCGGAGCATGTCTGATGTCAGCATTAGGAAACTGGAGCTACTGCATATAAAGAGAACTTTCAGGTACCAAATTATCTTCAATTTTTTTTATAGTAATATGTAAATGGTGCTAGATTTTATTATTTATTGACTATTAGTGAACAAAGATTCACTATCAAATGTATTGGAAGTTGCTAATGTCTTTCCTTGTGATTTCATTTTTTTGGTGAAGCAGGTATATGCATAGTCTCATCATCAGGCGGATCCATGACGTGGAGCTGCAATGCAATGTGCGCCCAGCTCTGAAGCTTAAGCGAAAAGAAACCCTGTGGCTCGGCCTATCAGCATACCTTCGAGTGCTTCAGAAGAAGCAATCACGTTACAAGGATTTGTTGGCGTTGCTGAGAGGGGAAATTCGGAGGTGTGGCCATCTAGACCATCACAATGATGGTTTGCGCTACGCTGTGGATGACTCACTCATCAATGTTCTGGAAATTTAAGTTTTAGAAGGAAACTGGTGCTTGAAGATTGCTGAAACTACTGTTTTATGTGAACAGGAACCTTTGGTGTCCAAGTGACAGACTAGTGGCCTGAAGCATGATTGTGACTTTCATTTGATATTACTCCCTCCATTTCGTAATGTACATTCATGGCCTTGGATTTATTCGTTTCACAATGCTAGTTTTTATTATTTCTATTTTTTCTTTTAATAGGGAGTATAAGATTTTGAATGCAAAATGGGAAAGGGAAAGACCAATATAGACAAATCACTGAGGTTGCGTTTGGTTGCATTTATATTAGTCTGTATACAGCCTTGTACAGTACAACTAATCTGTGTTCGTTGTCTGTATATGCTCTTATATAAGCGTGCATAGTGCTTAAGTAGGCCAAATGCTGTACTACACAGTGCACTAGAATTGACTGGATTAGGAATTGGAATTTTAGATGACTTGGCGTCGCTGATGAAGCGCCAAATAATTTTGGTGTTCTCTGAGATGTTTGTTGTCCCATTCATTCTAGAATTTTATGAAGGTGTGGTTGAAGAGGAAGCCCCCCAACCCGAAGAATCAGATGGACACATATCCTGCTTTTCCTTGGTTAGAATTAGAATATTCACCCACAAAAGATGCAGCCTTTTGTTTTTCTTGCTTTATACTTTCTAAGCCATCTGGAAAGGCAAGGTTAGATACATTTATAGTGAAAGGATTTAAAATTTGTTTTTTTTGGATTGAGGCCATTGCAATTCTTGGAGTTTGAAAAAAATACCATTACAATTCACTTAATCGGAGATCTACCATTATAATTTCATCTCTTATCTGTTAATACCATTTTCTACTGTTGCAACATACATAAGCCCACCATCAGATACGTACCCGTATAGAAAGGCACACGGACGTTAAGTCCCAGTGCCTCCGTCACACCGAGCCCGCCCGCGGCCGACGAGCACGCCCGCGGCGGACGAGCACGCCCACGGCGACCTGTGCGTGAGCGGAGAGACCAGCTCGATGACCCTCCCCGTGGTCCCCGAGCACATCAGCGAGAAAAACGCCGGCCGGCTCCGGAGCAACGTCAGCGTGGAGCAGCAGAACTGCTTGATCTCGATAATGGAGGTGGCTCACAGCTCGCCCGCACGCCACCAGCCAGCGACGACGGCCATGACTGCGCCATCATCTTCAGACTCAAGCGACGCGCGTGGCAGCGCATCGTCGTTCCACGGCGCAGTCGAGGTGCCCAAGGGCATGTACCCAATGTATGTCAGCAAGCCTGCGCTGACGAGGAGTCTGAAGGAGCTGTTGGTTTCATTCGATCAATTCAGTCTAGGTTCAGACGGTCAGTATCTTCAGTTAGCTAGATTGAACCCGGTAGGGGTGCATCATGTAAGCCTGACTCATGCTTATTTGTTTGTGGGATGGTGATCACGTAGAAGTCTTCTTCTCTGTTTCCGTTGAGTCGTAGCTGAAGTCAAGGGCATCACTTGTTCAACCGAGGGATACTGGGATGCGTGGTTCTGTAGGAAGAAGTGGCGCGCATGGCGACCAAGTCTGTGTGGCTACGAGTCACTGATCATTGTGTATAAATTCATTTAAAAGTCTGCGCTGTTGCGGCACCAAAACGACTTGCTTGTGTTTCAGGCTATTTTAGTTCCTCATGAAATCCAAAATATTTGAGTTTTGACTCTTCATTTTGCAAAATGAAACTAAACACCACCCAAAATATTTAGTAAAAAGTGGTTCATTCACCATTTTGGATTTTAGACTCAAGAGGCCAAAATAAGAAAATCTTTGCATTGATCTGTGTGTCATCCTCACAATCCATATCATTGGAATCCAAAATAAACCAAATTTTGGTTGGAACTAAACACCCCTCCAAAATATTTTGGATTCTAGATTTTGGAATCCAAAATAGTTTGGAATTTTGGATTTTGGATTTTGGTTGGAACTAAACAGGGCCTCATTTTATCTCGCGTTCCACCAAATTCCGGTCATCTTCCTCGTCTCCGGCGACGGGCGCCGGCGAGCAGGAAACTACAGCAGCGGCCGCGGAGGGGGAGCAGTCGAAGGAGACAAGCTGGATTTGGGCATGGCCAGCTGGATTTCGCCCGCTCTCTCCCCCGGCGGTGCCACCTCCCGCATCGTGAGCTCAACGACAAGAGACCGTCGCCACCATCCTACACGTAGCCGTAGCCGTGCCGGAGCACGGGTCCATGGTGGAGCGCGACGACATGGTGTATGCACGTGCTGGGGGAGCAAGTCTTTGAGGTGGCCGAGGTCTACAAGGTTACCCGGCTGCTGCTGCGTTACTCTGGCCAGGAGCACACCATCGCTCTCACGCCATGGCGTAGTAGTGCGCAGCGTCGAGCACGGTGAAGGGCGTGCGACATCCGCAACTACGGTAGTCGGAGCAGTGCTGCCGCTGCTGAGAGCGTAGGTCCGGGCGAGGTGAAGGGAGACGACGCAGAGCAGAGGTCCCAGGCGTGGCGAGGCGAGCGCGACAAGGCAAAGCGTCCGTGGGTGCGTGGGTGGGCTTGGTCTGACGGAGAAGGTGGGACTTACCGTCCATATGATTTCCTATACGGGTACAATGTATCCTTGTATGCGGAAAGGTAGAAAATGGCACAAATTAGGCAAACATAAAATTATAATGACATATTTCCGAATAGTTGAATTGTAATGGTGTTTCTCCAAACTCAGAGAATTGTAATGGCATCAATCCAAAAAACCCTTAAAATTTTGGAAAAAGTGAATGATGGTGCTAATTGTTTGTTCTTGGTTCACATGGAAAATGATAGTAAATCTACTCATAATTACAATATGAAGTGTTATGCATCAGGCCATATTGAGCATGTGGTGTACACACATCAAAGGAAGATATCAAGAAGAATATGTTGCATCTTGGGACATCTATTAATGCAGTTCGATGGTTAGCGTTCAACCTTGCCCTTTACGAGGACATGATGAATCAAGCTACCTCATAGAACCAAGGTCATTTTCATGAAATGGCGAAACTTGAAACACTACTACAAAATTGATTAACCGTGGCGGTTATTCCAACCGCCACGGATCAAAGGTCATGGTTAATAAATCCATTAACCGTGGCGGTTGGGCAAAAACCGCCACCGTTAATCAGAGAAAAAAAAAACAAAAAAGCAGATCCAGGCCCAGGCCCAGATCCGCCGCCGGACCGGGCTCCCTGGTCGCGCCGCCTCGTGCGGCCCTCGCGCGGCCGCGCCGCCTTGCGCGCCCCTCGCGCCGCCTCGCTCCCGCAGCCGCGGGGCCCTCACGCGGTCTTGCCGTCTCGTGCGGGGTCGCGCCGTCTCGCGCAGTCCTCACGCGGTCTTGCCGTCTCGCGCGGGGTCGCGCCGCCCTCGTGCCGCCGGATCTGGAAGGGGAAGGGGTCGCCGCCGCCTGATCTAGAAGCGGAGGTGCTGGGAGAGAGAGGGAGTGAGGGTGGAGGGTCGCCGCCTCGCCGGGAAGGGGAGGGCGCTGGGCTGTCTTTTTTTTTTGCGGTCAAGGCTGAGTCGGGTGGAGACGCTCGCGCGTGGGGAGGGAGAGAAGAGAGAGTGGCGGCTGGGGAGGGAGTGGGCGTGCAGGAGCAGGAGAAACCCTAAGATTCTATTATATATGAGCTCGAATGTTTGGGCTTTTTGGGCTAATAGTTGAGCTTTTATTTTTGGAGGCGGTTGTATTAAGAAGACCGCCTCCGTAAATTCATTTTCCGTGGTGGTTATTTATGATCGCCTCTGTTAATAAAAAATGACCGCCACGGTTAATCCTGACATTAATCTCAAGTGCTATGTAAAATAAATTCTGTAGTAGTGGAAGCTTCATATAACAAAGAGGTCAATGCAGTTGAGCTAGATAATGTTCCACTGAATACTAAATTTAGTGAGGGAAGGCTGCTGGTTATTAGATTGACGATGTCGTTTGACTTTCTATCTATTTTATTTACATCTGATGAAAGAGTTGATGGAATCACAAATGTTCTTTGCAGAGAGTTAGAGAAGAAATCTTAAGATATTGTAAATATTATGAATGATGTTACCGGCACAAAAAAGATTGATCCAGAATCTAATAGATCATGGTTTCTTGATGAAGTGACAACTTTTTGTAGTAAACAAGGCATTACTGTTTCAGAAATGAATGGGTACTATGCTGATTTTATTCAATCTCGTTTTAGTAGTGAGACAATAGTTGAGCATATGACTAGATATGGTGTTTTCATAGTTGCAATTGATTAGCTGCAAGAGATGAATTCTAGGTTCAATGAACAATCTAGTTTGGATCCTAAAGATACATTCAGATCATTCAAGATTGATGATGTGTATTCTTTAGCTTCAAAGTTTTATCTTGCTGACTTTTCAGAGCAAGTAATAATTAAATTGAGATGTCAATTACAACATTATGAACTTGATGCGCGTACCAATTCTGCTCAGAGCAAGAAAGAATTAAATTTGAAGTCAATTACAACATTATGAGCTTGATGTGCCTACCAATCCAAAGTTTCGAATTTAGCAAGTGCAGGACATTTTTGTTGTCAGCTCGATGGAAACAAAAAAACTATTTGTTTATTGCCTACTATTTAGACTTAGTTACTTATTAAAAAAAATTGTTTTTCTAGACAACAAAAAATTACTGCGTCTTTGTATCAAGGCATAGAAAAGTTAAATGCAACACGTCTTAACTGCGCTCTAAGGGTCATAAGAGTTATACATGAACGCTTAGATCCACCCTAGTGTACTTAAATTAATATTGTTACATTGGACATTAATCGTGTGTTGTTGCGCTGTCTAGGAGGCCTATGCACGGGCTGTTGGACGGTGGCAACGCCGCTTGCAGGGACCCACATCACCATCCGGCGCCAACAACTCATGTCGGAGTCACCGCTGAAGATTTCATCCTACACCTTCATGCCTGATGTCAACAAAGACGAAACCCATTGGCTAGTCCCAGTCACTTTAAGATAAGATGCCCACGTTGTTTGGACACCGGATACGTGATAGGCTCTGCGCTGCAGTCTGCCTGCTTTTGTTGGGGAGCACAAGCGGTGCACGTGCGTTGGTGGCCGAATCATCTTCGGGTAGCTCCAGAGTGGCGAATGCCTCTCCTTTGTGACTCTCTGGTGAAGAGCTTGAGGCATTTATCAGCGGAGTTCGTTTGAGGTGATGGAGTGTTGTTGACGGCGTCTATGACAACCAAGACCATCACTTCCCTCAACGTGGTAGCCATGACCAACGTTGGGTCAAGGCACACCTCAACATCCACGGCAATGGTATGTCCACCGTGTGATAGCATGACCTGTCGTGCCCCCTGCATATGCGATGATGGAGGCAAGTTTGTCATCCTCTGTTTGATTCAGAGAAATTTAGCTCATGCTAAAAGTTTATGTTGATTTGTTGTGAGAGAAAAACATTGTCCGTTCGCTGAAAAGTAGCGATAAAGTAGTGCTAATGAATTATGTAATCTTCGCCGAAGAACGGGTGTCCACGAGTTATGCGTCCACTTCCTGAGAGGCGTCAGCCGGAGCAATCAAGCACGCTCCTGCTAGGGGCTTGCTACGAGTGAGGCGATGAATTCCTCCACCATTGGTCAATCCACGCGATAGACCCCAAGCATGCACAAAACTCCAATGCTAGTGAATCCGGTTCGAAAGCAGGTAATTCGCGCAGCTCACGTGCAGCAGCGGCGACAACGATGTTGTTGTCGTAGTCCGCTAGGGTGCCCAAGCTGTCGTCTCTCGCCGACTTACTCTTGTGTCGCCATTGTCATTGTCTATTTCCGCTGTCGCCCCTTGTGAGGCGTGTGCTGGGCGTTGCCGCCAAGAACATGGTGTTGCGCTCGATCACCATCCTTCGCCACCGGTGATGTAGCATGCCTGGACCACTTGCCACTTGAGAGGTGGCGGAAGCTATTCAAGCGTAGGCAACACCGTGGCAACTGACAAGTCGCTACCCGGTGCGAGTAGAAGAGAGAGTTGAAGCAGTAGCCATGATGCTCCGCGGGACCTTCCGAGTCTGCCAAGCTTGCTTTGTGTTGTGGCAAGGCTCAGCCTAGGTGATCATAGGTCGAGCTTCTTGTCGTGGGAGGATCTCCTACCACGCATCGACACTACGGGTGGAGACCCGTTCACGACGGCCGAGGTGTTGGCGTACCAGGATGCTGCCATCCACTAGCAGAGCAGGGATGCCTCACACCAGCCATGGGGGCAGGTGCCTTTGTTTCTCCTGCCTTTGCCCAGGGCCCTATTGACCTGCCCCCTCGTTGACATAGCCCGGTGCCAGAGTCTGGGCGCGCGATGGGGACACTGTGACCGGCTTCAGCGCACAACAGGCGTCGTTGAGGTAGCTATTGAGGTGGTCATCGTCGGACTCTTCGCCGTCGACGTTCGCTCACCGGTGGTTCTTCGTGCGTCCTCCCACGGCGCCATCCGAGTAGAATTGAGTCGGGTCCGAGGAGAGAGTGGTAAAGTTGGTGGTGCTGGTGGCCTCCCGGCCCTGGCATGGAGACATTGGTGGTGGCGACAGAGGTCGTTCGTTGTGGTCCAACACAACATTCCACTCGAGGGATGGTGGATGAGGTCAAATTTGTAGTGTGGTGGCCTCCCCACCGATAATGAATACGGATCTGGCCGCCTAGGTCCTGTCCACATGAAATTCGGTTTCCTTCGTGGATGTGGTGACGTGTGCTCCCTTGCGCCTGCTCCCGGGAGCTAGGATGCGGTGGCACCAGACTTATTTGCGATAGGGGGGGGGAGTGCGTGGGGGCGAGGAAGGGGGGAGGGGCTGAAGTGGTTGTCGTGGCTGGGGAGACGACTTGTGGCGCCAGCACCGCCAACGAAGCTAGGGAGTCGCAAGCCTCAGCGGCTCACGAGGAGGGAGGATGGGGTGGGGGAGGGAGGGGGAGGCGGGGAGGGGTCCGACCGCCGTGGTTGGCATCGGCGATCAGGAGGAGGAGGGTGCGAGGAAGGTCGAGGTAGTGGGGGTGGGTGGGGACGGAGAGTGTGGCAGCAATGTCAGGGCTAGGGTTTCGAGGTCATTCCCAGATGGAGAGTAAACCCCCCGAAGATGAAAAGTTTAAAACTACTCCTTCTAACTTAAAAATTTATCATTTTGTTATTATAGTAATAACAAGATACATCCGCCTTTTCCTTTCATTTTCTAGGTCATTTTAACTTGTCCTTGCGCTTCAGGTTCCAATTGCAACATTTTTTCTCGATCACTCAAAAGGTTTGCGCGTCTTTGTATTAAGATAGAGGAAAGTTTAATACAACACACCATTGCGGCGCCCTAGTGAAATGTCCTAAACCAAGGCTAGAGGGGGGGGGTGAATAGCCTAATTTGAAAATCTAAACAAACTCAACAACAAGTTAGATACACAAGAGGCAAAGCTAATGAAGCACTAGCCTACTAGAGAAGCCAAGCCACCTAACAAGCAATTCTAGCCTAATAGCTCTAGAAACACCCAACTCCTACACAAGCTACTAAGGCAAGACACAACCTAATATCTCTACTAAGAAGAACAAGAGAGATAGAGATAGAGATAGAGATAAAGATAGAGATAGAGGAGGTGATCGATATACCTTCGAGGAGTGTAGGGGATGAACTAATCAAGTGAATACCAATGAGATCAATCAATACCAATGAGATCAATCAATCACAAGAGACAATGGTTGACACTTGATTTTCTCCCGAGGTTCACTAGTTTGCCAACTATCTACATCCCCGTTGTGGCAAGACACTCACTTGGAGGTTCACGCGCTAATTGGCATCACACGCCAAACCCGTCACCGGGTGCCGCACAACCAACACAAGATGAGGCTATTGAAATGCCACGAGCAATCCACTAGAGTTACCTTTGCGATCTCCTGTGGGGAAGGCACAAGAACCCCTCACAATCACCTTGTGGTCGACGAAGCACAATCACCAAGCTTCTCGGATCCGCCTCGCTGCTCCAAACCGTCTAGTTGATGGAAATCACCAAGAGTAACAATAAAACGGCAGCGATATCAACTCCCAAGTGCCACTAGATGAACTCACTTCATGCAATGCACTTGATTCACTCAAATCTCACAAATGGATGATCAAACAATGATGAGATGAGTGGGAGTGTGTGTCACAAGCTCACAATGAGTATGCAATGTCCAGGTGTGCAAGAGAGCTTGCTTGAACCGGCCACACCCCTTAAATAGCCCCCTCAAAGGAACTAGCCGTTATGCACTTGGGCTGCTGAAAAATAGACCGTCGGACCACTCTGCGCGACCTCCGGACCAATGCACATGGTCCGGAGCTTTGGTCCAACGCCTTCTCGGATCGCCACGTGTACTGCTAATTTGAATTTGACCGTTGGCACGCAGAAACTCAGCACCGTCGGACCACTTGCCATGGTCCGGAGGCCTGGTCCGGAGCTTTTCCCTTAGCTTCGACAAGCAACAACAGTAAGCACCCATGCTTCGGACCACTGGTCCGGTGGACACCGTCGGACCAATTTCTCTGGTCCGGAGCCTCTTCTGAACTTCGACCAAGTTATGCAGTAAGCACTAGGGCTTCGAACCACGCGTCTGGAGCCTACCACCGGACCATACCTTCTGGTCCGGAGCTTGTCTTCATCTTCTGCTGGCTGGGACCGATCCACCGGGCACTTGTCCAATAGTCCGGAGGTCCTTTCGAACACTGGTCCGGAGCCTCCCAGTGAGGCAGCCAGTGCTGAGAGCAGGCCGTCGGACCACCTCCTATGGTCCGGAGCTCCTAAGCAAACTGATCCGGAGGTCCAATTCAGCTTAGAATCCATCTCTGATTTCTTCCCTTGTTCTCATGTGCCTCCACCAAGTGTTTCACTGACTTGTGCTCGTGTGTTGGCATATTTTATCAAGTTTCACAAGGGATGTTCATTAGGATTAGATGTAATGCATGACTTGATCACCTAATGGCACTTGATAGTTGTAACCACATACTATTTTCCCCTCTTAATAGTACAGTTACCTATCCTAAATGTGATCACACCCACTAGGTGTCTTGATCACCAAAACAAAAGCCCTAGCCTTTTATACCTTTGCCTTGATTAGCTTAGGGACTCCTCCTTCTCTTCTTCTCCAAGTGTGAGCCTTTTGATTTGATTTCTCCTTAGCTTCCATCCTTGCTCCATCACTTGTCATCCTCACTTCATCTTAGTGTACTCAACCTACTCAAACACTTAGAGCTAGGTTAGTACTTAGGTTTCATCAATTGCCCAAAACACTAGAGATCTCTCACCTAGGGGGTTATAAGAATTATACATGGACGCTCAGACCCACCCTAGTGTACTAAAATTTGCGGTATTACATTAAAAAATTGATCAACCCGAAAAAGAGAACACCGGCTAGGAGGACTAAGCCCACATAGCCGAGCGGCGACGACGTTGCTTGCGCGCCCCCACGTCGTTGTCTTGCGGGAACAACTCACGAAGTGGTTCCATATGACCACGGTCACCGCCGTAGATTTGATCGTACGCCTCCAAGGCCGACGTGGACGGAGTCGACATTCCAGTGGTCAAACCCAGATGCTTTAAGACAAGGTGTTTGCCTCATTTGGCCACTGGGATGTGGGATATGCTTTGCGCCGCTATCGTCCTGCTCCGCTTGGGGAGCGCGGGCGGTGGACGCCTGATGAGGGTCGAATCATCAACGGACGTCTCAAGGAGCGGCGGTTGCCTCACCTTCATGATACACTCGATGAAGCGCGTGAGACGACTATTAGCAGAGTCCGCCTGAGAGGATGGAGTGTTGTTGACGAAGTCCGTGACAGCCGCTACCGTCATGCCTTCCGAGGTGGTAGCCTCGTCCAACGTCGGGTCAAGGAATGCCACGACCTCCATGACGGCGGGCTGCCCTCCTGGCGACAGCGCATCCTGTGGCTCCACGAGCGAGGCGACGAACTCCTCCAGCATTGGGTCGACCCATGCGGGAGACCCAAAGCACGCCGACAACTCCAAAGTCAGCGGATCTTGCTCGGAAGCGGGGAAGCAATGTGTAGTGGCCGCGGCGTAGTTGTCGCAGCCGGCCGGTGCACCCAAGCTGCGGCATCGCCACCGTCTTCGTCGGGCTCCGCTAGCGCCCCCAGTGAGACCTTCGCCCGAGCCGCCGCTGGGCACGTGTGAGGGAGCCGTCGGGTTGCTGCCACGAGCATGGTGCCGCGGTCGGCCACCAACCTTCGTCGCCGAAGCCGTCACATGCCTAGGTTGCTTGCAGTCCTGGCGAGGTGGCGAAATCCATGGCAGCTTAGACAACGCCGCGGCAACCGACAAGTCGCTACCCGATGTGAGTAGGAGAGGCAGTTGAAGCACCTGCCGTGAAGCTCGGCGGGTATCTTCCGAGCCTGCCGAGCTTGCTTTGCGCCTTAGCAAGGCTCAGGCGAGACGCTCGCAGGTCGGGCTTCTTGACGAAGGAGGATCTCGCGCCACCCATCAACATTGCGAGCGGAGACCCGTCCATGGCGTCTGAGACTCGCGCGTGCTGAGATACGACCCTCCACTGGCCGAGCAGGCATACCACAAATGAGCTGTGAGCGCGGCCGATTGTGTTCCATTCGCCTACGCCCATGACCCTGGCAGGTCGCCACTGCTTCACCATGACACGACATCAAGGTTGGGATGCGAGGCATCGGCGAGCGACGAGCGACATCGAGGTAGCTGGCAGGGTGGTCGTCGTCAGACTCCCTGGTGTTGCGCCCACCCGCGGGACAGCCTGGGTAGAACGGAGCCGCGCCCGGAGAGAGATTGGGCGAGCTGGGGGTGCCGACAGCAACCTGCCCGCAGCGTGGAGGCGTGGTTGGCAGCGACAACGGAGACGCCACAGCTGAAATCGGAGGTCGATGCAGTGGGGGTCTGCGTAGACAGTTGCCGGAGGCAGCGGTCACTGTGGCAGGGCCTTGCGCAGGGCCTTGCGTCGATGCTTGCACTGACAGGGCAGCCGCGGTGGCAAGGCCCGGCGCGGCCGCTGAGGCAAGGCCCAGCGCCGACTGCGTGGCAGGGCCCGACGTCGACGACAGCGCCGACGGGGCGGCCGCGGCGGCAGGGGTCGGCGCCGACAACGTCGGGGCCGTGGCAGCCATCATCGACGGGAGCGGGGACGTCAATGTGGACAGCCGCGGAGGCGCCTCGGTGCCAGATCCCGCTGCTGCGGCGCTGCTGGCGACAGCGTCCGCCATGGTGGCGGGGTCGGGCGCTGCCGGTGGCGTGGAGCTTGACAGCACGTCGGGGGTGGGCGGCGCCTGTGCAGCCGAGCCGCCATGGCCGCGCGCTGCTGCCCAAAGACGAGGGCAGGGGTTGGGAGATGGGGAACGGGAGGGAGAGGGAGAGGGAGAGGGAGAGGGGGAGGAGGAGGGGGACGTGGTGGGGGCCGCCGGCGTCGGAGCTGCAGCCGGCGGCGGCGGCGGCGGTGCCGTGGGGAGCACCACGGTGTGCAACCCTAACGGGCCGAGGGAAACAACTCTTGACTCACATTCTTAATCTCCGGCGGCGACGGCCGGCGGCGGCGGCGGTGCCGTGGGGAGCACCAGGGTGTGCAACCCTAACGGACCGACGGAAACAACTCTTGACTCATATCCTTAATCAGCTCCAAGCTTTTCAAGACAAGGCTTCGAAATAAAATAAAAGATGCATTTTTTGAGATTTTAATTATGTGTTAATCTATGTTGGAAAAGAACTTGCAGGATAATTCTCGACATATGCTTAAATGGGGAAGAAAGAGAGTAGTAGGTTTCTTTCGTCATCTCTCATAAAATAGCGCTTTTATGTGTTGTCACTACAAACATTTATATTTGTGATTACGAAGTATATTAGTATTCGTTTTCGCTGGTTCGGGCACTGGCTGGCTGGGACGCGAGATGCAATCGGGGCCGCACATGGTACCTACCCCTGCCGAGACCAAGAATCGACGGTCAGATGGAGAGTGAGCGGGACAGGATGCTATTATCACGCAACAAAGACGGCAAGCGCAAATCCTTTTGTGGGCACGAGAAAGAGACCAACCGCTCACCTCAGCGGAGACCGTGGAAGCAGAGCAGAGCTGGCGATGGATGGATACACAGCAGCCGAAGCATGCACGGGAGCATGTCAGGCTAAAAAAATTGCTATGTCAGGATAAAAAATTGCCCGTGGCTTCTGGGCCCGTTCCGTGTCCATCCCCGCAGTTTAGATAACAAAAACTTTTAGAATAATAATATCGTAGTACTCTTATTTATATTAAATTATTATTATCTAATTATGAAGTTGATCGAAAAAAAATCTAATTATGAAGTAACTAGGTTTAGAAAATCTATCATCTAAATTATAGACAAATTATATAATTAGTTATTTTTTATCTATATTTAATGTTTTATGCTTGCGTCTAAAAAATGATATGATAAGGAATCTGGGCTCTATTTAGTTCACTTCAAAATTATAAAACTTTACCAGATTACCTGTCACATCGAATTTTTAGATGCATGCATGGAACGTTAAATATAGATAAAAAATACAACTAATTGTATAGTTTATCCGTAATTTTTAAGACGAATCTTTCGAACTTAGTTATTTCATAATTGAACAATAATTATCAAATATAAACGAAACGCTACAGTATTTTATATCTAAAACATTTTGGATCTAAATAAGACCTTGATAAAGTTTTAAAATTTTGTAGTGATCTTAAAAAAAAAGAAAATATCTTCCGTGGATCTGGGACAGGAGTACCAAGCCAAGTACGAGAAAGTACCCACTCCCCTCCGGGAGGGGGGGCTTAATAAATTCACATTATTTATGTCCTAGGAAGCAGCCGAACGAGCCCCATTTTAAGCACAAGGGTCTGTTTGGAACTGCTCCACAAACTTCATTGTAGAGCAGCTCCAAGAACTCCAGGTTTTTGTGGAGCACCTCTTTAGGTGCTCTCACAACTCTACCTTTTTTTCTGGGGTTATGTGCGTGGAGCTAAAACTGTTTGGCTAAAAAACGTGAAACAAAGCTAAAAAACATAGAACGAGCCGTTCCAAACCGACCCTATATATCCAAAACGCTCGCGTTGGACACTCGTAGAGCCACAGATTCAGGCAGGCACATGATCCGTCCACGTCCACACCACTGGACCATTTCGACAGTTACAGTACTGTAATTGATGTGTTGGCCTGTTGGGTAGGGATGGATGGTGCCACGGAACATGCATGCAAGGGGCTGGAAACATGCAGAGGAAGACAGGTACGGAGTAGGTGCCACGGCTGGCCCGTGTTCGTCCTCGTCGTCGCTGCTGTGGCTTTATTATTATATACACACACGGTATCGTTATTGTTTGTCGTCTAGTGTCGGTACGAAGGTAAGGGGCACCCTAAACCCTTCGATAAATTAACGCTAAAACACAGCAACCATTTTTAAGACAGGGACCAGCTCACTGTTCGAGTCAGTAAAGTAAGGCCCGTCACTCGAAGGCCCACTACACCGGCTATGGCAACAAGTCGCGGGCCGGCCCACCTTGATGAAAAGAGACGGCCGAAGGGTCGAACGAACGACCCCTCCGTCTCCACCTCGACGCGAGTACGGACTCCAGCAGCACCCCTCGGAACGTGAACAGTGCAGCCCTCGACAACGACTTCGGGGGTACGACAGAGCCACGCAGGGCTCGACCCCTCTCTCTAACAACTTTAGTATGGGGCCTGTCCCATCCGCCCCGTCTCGCTTCAACTGTGGGATTCGCGCCCGTCTGCGGAAGCTGTGCCGCGACATGCTGCGACGACTTCCACAACCACCACGGCCCGGAGCGCCAAAAGGACGGAAGGCCATGCCAGCACAGTGTGCGACGTCCCTCCGCCAACACTGTGCCACAGACGAGCTGCCCATACTACGACAGTTAGGATCATGTACCCTCGGACCTCCCCTTGGTCTATAAAAGGGGACGCCGAGGTAGAAGAAGCGGATGGATCTGATCTCTGGTTCTGATGACGGATCTCTCTGGATCTTTTTGAAACTCCACACTCAGACATCAGCTCTGATGCTCATACCACACACACACACCGCTGCTCGATCGACCCCTCGAGCAGCCAACCCCCCGCCTAGGGCAACCCCCCTAGCCTTAGGCCACAGCTCACTATGAGCAAACCCGTGTAATTCAGCTTGTACCCCCCCTGTACGAGCACTTTGGGTGCGAGATAATACAAGTCATCCTCCCCCGCTGGACGTAGGGCCTTCTTTGCCCGAACCAGGATAAACATTGTGTCCATCTTGCATCACGTCTAAGAGAGGGAGCACGCGATATACAAATTTACTAGTTGGTGGTCTTGACCCCCGGGTCATAACACCGACAGTTGGCGCGCCAGGTAGGGGGAATTGCGTGTCGATCAACTCCGAACTACTCTCTCAGATGGATTCCACCATTCCACCGTTTCCATTCACCGCCGTCATCTGGTTCGGCAGTCTAGGGTTCGTGTCCACGGGCCAGGGCCACTTCATAGTTTTTCCCTTCGCTCGTGGCCTGGACAGCAGCAGCTCCGGTACGCCGGGGCCAGCGAGGATCAGGCGACGATCCCTCTGCTTGCGCCTCTGGCCTGCGATCAGGAGGAGGCGCGAGCAACTCCGACGCGCTCGTCGTCGTGCGGACTCCGAGATGCCGGATGCCGTTTCCCCGGCGAGCCCCTCCCCGCAGGGGCCTGTTTGACCCATGCATTTGGGCCGAGGGCGGGCGCCCCTCTGAGCAGGACTTTGGCTTTGCCATATCGTCGTCCCCGGAGGCTCCCATGGCCTCTCCGACACACTCAACCCCGCCACCACCATGTGACCCGTTCTCGTACAGTCTCCACAACAGCGTGAGACTTTGTTCTGCCCTCGTAGGTTTGCAGACACAGACACGTCGCGGGTCTCCAGGGACCTCGCCACGTGCGACGATCAACCCTGTCACCACCTCTTCACCGGGCGAGCCAAGACTACCCAGGACATGGGGCACGTTACGGCGACGCCTGGCGGAGGAGCGCAGGGGGTCCTTCCCCCACTTCTACCACGCCGACTCCGACCCGGACTCTCCCGATGAGGGTTACGACCCCACACGAGAGTGCTTCCGCCTCGACGAGCAAGCCGACCCACAGGACGACGTCGACGACACCACGGCCACGGAAGAAGGAGGAGGGGGCAACGTTACCCCAGCACGAGATGCCAACCCCCGAGTCCTGACAGAGCCGATCCACCCCCAGACGTCCAGATCACGCAAGTCCGAGAGCTTCTCAGCAAGCTCGAGGAGGAGCACCTGCGACTTCAGCAACTCGAGCACGCCCTCGAGCGGGATCGAGGGCGCCCACAGGTTGGAGGAGCTCGCGAGCGGGCTCGGGAAGTCCACCGGCAAATCGTCGAGGAGGGGGCGAACGAACCCCGAATCTTCAATCGCGCCAGCCAGAATGTCATAGCGGCCGCAATGCTCCTCCGCGACATGCCGGCACCATCGACGCCCCAAGCGCGGCGCATCAGGGACGAAATCCAGGGGCTTCTCCAAACTGCGGTCGTGCAGCAGGCGGAGAGCTCGGCCTCGAGGCGTCGAGGGGCTGCCTCCGAGCGACAAGAAGTGCCCCCTCGACAAAATCGAGAGGTATCCGTCCACCAGGACAAAGCGCCCCAGGGCCAAGTCGACCGACGACCAGTTCGGGAACGCCTCGTCGACGATCGACTCCCTCGGGTGAACAATCGATGCCGGTACGGCGACGCCAAGGCTCCAGGCTACAGCGCTCACCGAGGTGGGTGCTACGACAGCGACGAAGACCGATGTCGGTCTCCAGAACCACCTGGGCCTCGAGTCTTCGGCAGAACCATCCGGCGGACCCCCCTGCCCGTCCGTTTCCGTCCTCCCACCATCCTGGCCAAGTACAACGGCGAAACCAAGCCAGAGCTCTGGCTTGCTGACTTCAGACTGGCATGTCAGCTGGGAGGAGCCGACAATGATCACGTCATCATTCAGAAACTCCCACTGTTCCTCTCCGACACCGCTCGCAGATGGCTCGAGGAGCTGCCTCCGGACTTGATCCAAGACTGGCCCGACCTGGTCAGGATCTTCGAGGGCAACTTCAAAGGCACCTACGAGCGGCCAGGCAACCCCTGGGACCTCCGCAGCTGCAAGCAGAAGCCAGGGGAGACCCTCCGCGCCTTCACCCGCCGATTTTCGAGGCAGCGTACCGTGCTAACCCACATCTCCGACCACGAGGTCATTACGGCGTTCATCGCCGGAACGACCTGCAAGGAATTGGTGTGGGAGCTAGGGCGAAACACCCCCAAGACCGCCAACGAGCTCATGGACATCATCGCCAACTACGCAGCTGGCGAAGAGGCCGTCGGCGCATTCTTCGAGATACCTCCGGAGAAGGGGAAAGGCAAGGCGGATGAGCCCGGGGGCTCAGACAACGAGCCCAAGAAGAACAATGGGCCCAGAAGGAACAACAACAACAACGGCAACGACGGCAGGAAGAAGAAGAAGAAGAACCAACCGAGCCGGCGCCGCGTTGAGCCCGACGACGAGCCCGACGACCTTGTCGCTGCGGCAGACAAGAAGAAGCCTCGAGGGGCCCCTCCCGACGGGGGAATCTTCGACAAGATGCTGAAGGAGCCCTGTCCCTATCATATGGGACCGGCCAACCACCGCCTCGAGGACTGTCGAATGCTTCGAAAGCACTTCATCCCTCCCGGCTTCAGGAGAGACGACGACAAAGAAGACCCGCCCTGTGACATCCACGTCAAGGGCGATGCCAAAAAAGGAGGCTTCCCCGAAATCCACGACTCCTACATGATCTACGGGGGACCCTCGACTCGACTCACCACGCGCCAGCGTAAGAGGGAGCATCGAGAGGTTTTCTCCGTTCGAGCCCAGGCTCCTCGGTACCTCGATTGGTCACACACGCCGATCACCTTCGACCAGGACGACCACCCCGAGCACATCCCCAACGCAGGGGTCTACCCGCTCGTCGTCGATCCGATCATCCTCAACACCCGCCTCACAAAGGTGCTCATGGATGGGGGGAGCAACCTCAACATCATCTACGCCGAGACCCTTGACCTCCTGGGAATCCCGAGGACCATGCTCCTACCCAGCGCGGGGGGATTCCACGGGATCGTCCCAGGGAAGAAGGCACTCCCGATCGGCCGCATCAAGCTACCTGTCTGCTTCGGCGTCCCCTCGAACTTCTGAAAGGAAGAGCTGATCTTTGAAGTGGTTGCATTCCGAGGCACCTACCACGCCATCATCGGTAGACCGGGGTACGCCAAGTTCATGGCAGTCCCGAACTACACCTATCTCAAGCACAAGATGCCGGGGCCCTCGGGGTGCATCACCGTCGACACCTCCTACGAGCACGCATACGACTGCGACGTTGAGTGCGTGGAAAAAGCCGAAGCTATCGAGGATTCAGCCATCCTCGCGGCCCTCGACGACTTGTCCGGAGAGATCCCCGACCCCAAGCGACACGCTGGCAACTTCAAGCCGGCGGAAGACACCAAGACCGTCCCGCTCGACCCCGACCTCGCGGATGGGAAGGTGCTGACGATCAGCGCCACCCTCGAGCCCAAATAGGAAGCAGTGCTCGCCGACTTTCTCCGTGCGAATGCCGACATGTTTGCATGGGGTCCCTCGGATATGTCGGGCATTCCGAGGGAGGTCGCCGAGCACTCCTTGGACATCCGAGCCGGGTCCAAACCGGTGAAGCAGCGTCTGCGCCGCTTCGACAAGGAGAAGCGCAGGATCATCGGGGAGGAGGTCGATAAGCTTTTGAAGGCCGGATTCATCAAGGAGGTACATCATCCTGAGTGGTTAGCAAATCATGTACTTGTCAAGAAAAAGAATGGGAAGGATAGGATGTGCGTAGATTACACCAGTTTAAATAAAGCATGTCCCAAGGTTCCTTTTCCGTTGCCACATATTGATCAAATAGTAGATTCCACTGCGGGATGCGAAACTCTCTGCTTCCTTGACGCGTATTCTGGCTACCACCAAATAAAGATGAAGGAATCCGATCAGCTCGCGACTTCCTTCATCACTCCCTTCGGCATGTTTTGCTACCTCACCATGCCCTTCGGTTTGCGAAACGCCGGGCCACCTACCAGCGATGCATGCTCCACGTCTTCGGGAAACATATAGGGCCGACCGTCGAGGCCTACGTCGACGACATCGTGGTTAAGTCCAAGACAGTCGGAAACCTAGTCGGAGACCTCGAGATCGCGTTTGGGTGCCTCCGGGCGAATCGCATAAAACTAAACCCTGAGAAGTGTGTCTTCAGGGTCCCTCGAGGCATGCTCTTGGGGTACATAGTTTCCCAACGCGGAATCGAGGCCAATCCCGAGAAGGTAACCGCCATCACGAGGATGGGCCCGATCAACGACCTCAAGAGCGTGCAAAGGGTCACGGGGTGCCTCGCCGCCCTCAGCCGGTTCATCTCGAGGCTCGGAGAGAAGGCCCTACCCCTTTATCGCCTCCTGAAGAAGACGGAACACTTCGCGTGGACCGCCGAAGCCGAGGAATCACTCTCGAAGCTCAAGGCCTTGCTCACCTCGCCCCCGATCTTGGTACCCCCGAGTTCGGCCGATCCCCTCTTGCTCTACGTCGCAGCAACTACCCAGGTAGTCAACGCGGTCGTAGTAGTCGAGAGGGAGGAGGAAGGACACACCCTGCCGGTTCAGAGGCCTGTCTACTTCGTGAGCGAGGTGCTTTCCGAGACCAAGACGAGGTACCCCCACGTCCAGAAGCTGTTGTACGCGATCTTCCTCACTCGGCGGAAGCTCCAACACTATTTCCTGGGCCACCCAGTCACTGTGGTCTCATCTTTCCCCCTCGGAGAGATAATCCAGAACCGGGAGGCGTCTGGAAGGATCGCCAAGTGGTCGGCCGAGCTCATGGGGGAGACTCTCTCCTACGCCCCTCGGAAGGCCATCAAGTCTCAGGTACTGGCAGATTTCGTTGCAGAATGGACCGACACCCAACTACCCCCAGCGTAGGTTCAGAACGAGCTCTGGACCATGTACTTCGACGGATCGTTGATGAAGACGGGAGCAGGCGCTGGATTGCTGTTCATATCACCCTCAGGGGTCCATATGCGCTATGTCATCCACCTCCACTTCCCCGCCTCCAACAACGTCGCCGAGTACGAGGCCCTCGTCAGCGGCCTGCGCATCTCCATCGAGCTCGGGGTTCGACGCCTCGACTGAAGGAATACGAGGTTGCTACGCTAGCCGGAAAACAAAACTTTTCGACCTCATAAACCAAGATCTACTGCTAGTTACAGGTTACGGGATTACCACTAGACGCGCAGGTGCAGCGGAAGACGACTTGATGTAGTCGTGCGCGTCGCAGCATGCAGTGCAGTTGCGTGGTCGTCCGTCTCAACGTCCCCTTCGCGTGGTTCGTCCTTGTGCTCCAGATGCAGCACCTCCGAGGAATCCCACACGTGCAGGGAGGAAGCGTTGCGCCTCCGGACTGCTAGGTCCGCGAGGAGCAAAAAGGCGCGAGCGTGGGGAGGCGACGGCGGCTGCCAAAAGGTGTGGATCAATTCGTCCCGCGCCCACCCCTTGCTTATATAGGCGTCCTAACGAGCTCCCACGGTGGAGGCCCATTAGAAACCCTAAACCTAGTCTAATTTGGGTCCAACCCGAATTAGGCTTCCAACCCCTTAAGCGTGCGACCCTATGGGCTCACGCATACATAGACATGGCCCAAGTACTCTTACTCGACCAATAGTTGATAGCGGCCTCTAGCAAGACGTGTCAACTCCTATGTATACGCTATGATCATATCAGACGAACCACTATGACCATGTACAAGTTATTCCCTTCGCCACTCGATATATGGTTCAACTCGTGGGTTAACACTTAACCCAAGCATGGCCATGCATTTGTTGATCCAATCACATGAGTGATCCAGTGATATCTCTCTCACGAAGAGAGGGGCAAATTCCATCTTGATTGTCTATGTCTCATAGCATGTTTCCCAACCACCCAAGGACCACCTTTATAACTACCCAATAACGAAGTAGCGTTTGATAGTCTCTAAGTAGATCGTTTCACATCTTGAGTACATACCACAATCTCAGGTCTAAGGACATAACGTACATGACATGAATAGAGACTTTCTCTTGTTGGGTCAGTCCAGCCTACATGTCTCACATGTGCCCACATTATTAGTTTGACATCTCTATGTCTATGACTTGTGAAACATAGCCATCAACTAATACATGTGCTGGTCTAATATTCAAGTGTGCTCTTACAAGAATGCCGACCAGGGACTACTATTAGAATAACCATTCAGGTAATTGAGTTCCACAAACAATTCACATAATTGTCAATCAATACTAGTTGTCTATAATGGATATTCAAAGAACACTTTATTAATCATGGATACAATCGGAATATAATCATCTACATGATTAGCTCTAGGGCATATTCCCAACATCGACGTACGGGGAACTCACAGTTGGTGATCGACCAAGTAATGAAAGATTCGAGCTGCCATGACCCCAAGATGGAAGCTTACTGCAAGGAGGTCCGAAAGCTCAAGGACAAGTTCTACGGCCTCGAGCTCAACCACGTCGCCCGTCGGTACAACGAAGCTGCCGACGAGCTGGCCAAAATCGCGTCTACTCGAGGTACGGTCCCTCCCGACATCTTCTCGAGGGATCTTCACAAACCGTCCGTCGACCTAGACTCGGGGGCTCCCGCCCTCGAGCAAGGGATCGATCCACCCCCCTCGACTGATCCCCCCTCAAGCGGGGAAGAGGTCATGGAGATCGACGGGGCTGCCGCAGCGCCAACCCTTCCGACGGATTGGCGCGCACCCTACCTCAAATACCTGACACGGGGCGAACTCCCAGAGGACCGCACGGAGGCCTGTCGTGTAGCCTGACGTGCCAAAGCCTACATCCTGTACAGGGACGGCCGCGAGCTATATCGACGTAGCCCTTCTGGGGTACTTCAACGCTGCCTCACCCTCGAGGAGGGGAGGGCGTTGCTGAAGGATCTACACTCAGGGGCTTGTGGCCATCACGCGGCGCCTAGAACGCTGGTAGGAAGTGCCTTTCAACAAGGCTTCTACTGGCTGACGGTCGTCACCGACGCCACCAAACTCGTCCAATCTTGCAAGGGATGTCAATTCTACGCTAGGCAGACCCACCTACCCGCCCAAGCTCTTCAGATGATACCCATAACCTAGCTGTTTGCAGTATGGGGGCTCGACATGGTCGGCCCCCTGAAAAGAACCAAGGGTGGCCACACCCACCTCCTCGTGGCTATCGACAAGTTCTCGAAGTGGATCGTGGCTCGACCCATCGCAAACATCCAGTCTCGACAAGTCGTGCTATTCTTCACCGACATCATCCACCGCTTTGGGGTCCCCAACGTCATCATCACCGACAACGACACGCAATTCACCGGCCAAAAGTTCCTGGACTTCTGTGACCATCACCACATCAGGGTGAATTGGTCCGCAGTCGCCCACCCTCGAACTAACGGTCAGGTCGAGCGTGCCAATGGTATGGTTCTGCAGGGCCTCAAGCCAAGGATCTTCGATCGGCTGAACAGACATGGCAGGAGATGGGTCGACGAGTTGCCCGCTGTGCTATGGAGTCTCCAAACGACACCGAGTCGAGCCATGGGGTTCTCTCCGTTCTTCTTGGTCTATGGGTCCGAGGCCGTCCTCCCCACTGACCTCGAGTACGGGTCCCCTCGACTGAAAGCCTACAGCGAGCAAGCCAACACAGTAGCCCGAGAGGACTCCCTCGACCAGCTCGAGGAAGCCCGAGACGTGGCCCTCTTCAAGTCGGCAAAGTACTAGCAGACGTTGTGGCGCTACCACGACAAAAACATGCGCAAAAGGGACCTCGACGTCGGCGACCTCGTTCTGCGCCGTCGACAAAGCAACAAGGGTCGTCACAAGCTAACGCCACCTTGGGAGGGACCCTTCATCGTGGCAGAGGTGCTAAAACCCGGCACTTACAAGCTGAAGAACGAGAAGGGCGAGATCTTCACCAACGCTTGGAACATCGAACATCTACGACGTTTCTATCCCTAAGGCCTCAGGGCCTCGTACATTTTCGCATTTATGTACAAATCCTTGAATGAACAAAAAATCCGCGATCCTAGCTCTTTCATTTTCATTCGTAACTCGGGGTAGATTCTCTACCCCTCGACGCCTCTCTTTCTTCTGCCCCTCGAAGCACGCTTAGCGCAGGGTAGGACACATGCTCGAATTCCCTAAGGGTCGTGGGTGTCGTCGAGCTAAGAGCTCTCCTACGCCCCCGGGCTAAGGTACTCCCGCTCGCTCCCCCCCTCGAGGGTCTCGGGCGCGCGTCCAACAACTGCGCCAAAAAGTGGAGTGCCAAGAACGGTGGAAGAAAGGGTGGCTCGAGAGATTACCACTCGTGGTCAAAAAGGTAGACTCGACCCTGCTCCTGCAGAGTCGAGCCTCCCTCGGGGGCTAACAGGGGGAGGACCCCCCTCCTGAGTCCCCGAAAAACTCGAACGTTTTTTTGGAAACTCAGCTTTCCCTCTCGATCCTTCCCTCGAGCACGCTTCGCGACTAAGTAAAGGCGCCTCGAACTCCCTAAGGGTCGAGGGTGTCATCGAGCCAGGGACTCACCTACGCCCCAGGGCTACGGTATCCCCGCTCGCTCCCCCCTTCCAGAGATACGAGCGTGCGTCGAACACTTAAGTCCACAAGCGTCGACTCAGGCAAAGAAAAGCAGGGAGAGCTCGAGAAACGAAAATAACAATGTGCATCTCGATCAAAATGCATTAGATATAAGAAGCCCTCGGGGGCTCGGAATTGTATCATTACAAAAGCCTAACTATTACACGGACCTTCCTGTCCAGATATGGCTCACAGGCTTGGGACTACTCATCGAGGGGGTCACCGTCCTCAAGAAGCAATGCAGGAAGTTGGGCATCACGCGTTGGCCACATCGGAAGGTGAAGAGTCTGCAGAAGCTCATCGACAGCATCCGAGGGCTACTCGGCGCCACCTCCGTCCGCCGAGGGGATCACCTCGGGCTCGAAGAGCTTCGCCAGCTCGCCTCCGGGCACCTCCGCAAGATCCATCAACTTCTGGCACCTCGCGTCGTTCTCTTCGTCGGTCAGCCTTGGGTCGGTGGCAAACCCATTGGCGACGATGTTGAGGTCATAATTGTAGGCCGAGTTGACGACCGCGAGGGCCTGCTTCACGCCCACATGCAGGGCAGCACAGACGTGCTCCGTCACCTCCTGCGTCATGGAGTAGAAGCGGCGCAGCAAGGAATCCCCTCGAGCGTCGCCCTCGACCTCCGGCTCCGGCTCGACCGAGAGGTCATCGCAGAAGGTGTTGATGACGCCCGCGAGCCTCACGTTAAGGTTCGCCTCAGTCCCGAGGAGGCCCTGAAGACTGTTCAGGTCCTCATGGGCTCGGGCCTTGTCCGTTGCAAGATCTGCCAAAACAAGCACGCAACCCGGTCAAAACCCAAAAGAGCAGGAAGAGGGTCGAGGCAGGGCAGATTCAGCGACACTCTCGAGACACTTACCTTGGGCATGCGCCTCTAGAGTGGCGTAGCTCCGCTCGGTCTCCTTGAGCTGGCGGCGGACGTCGATAAGCTCGGAGGCCTGACCACTGACCTTAGCCTCGAGGCCCTCGATGGTCTTGCCTGCGTCATCGAGGGCTCTCTTCTGGTTCATCGCCACCACGCCCAGGGAAACCGCGTAGGTCCGAGCCTTCTCCTCCGCCACGGCCAGCGTGTCGCGCTCGCGGAAGACGGCGTCGAGGTCGCCCCGGAACCCCCGGATGCCCTCCTTCACCTGGGCCAGCTCCTCATTCAGCCGGGCGGCCTCTTCCTCGGCCTTGCTCTTGGCCTCGAGGGTAGCGTCCCGCTCATGTCCGACCCTGATGGTCGACTGAAGGGCGTCGTCGAGCCTCGACTGCGCCGTCTCCTGGGCGGCCCGGGCTGCCTTCTGCATGGCCTCCACCCCGGCCCTCGCGTGGGCGACCTTTGACTCGGCATCCTCCCGAGCGGCTGCCGCCTCGGCTCTCGCCTGAGCGGCCTCGGCCTCCGCCTTCTCCAGCGAGGCGTGAAGGACCGCGAGTTGCTCATGCGATCGGAGGATGAACTGGGACTTCTTGTACGACCTCGCCCTCAGCTCCTGACGAGGGTAAAAAGGAAGATCGTCAGAAAGGAACAGTCAGGCAACCCAAGCAAAATCAAAGGGAAGACGAAACCCACCTCTATATCCCGATGTATGTCCATGGCGGCAACCTCCGCGGCAAGGCGCACCGAGTGCTCGAACCACGCCCGATACTCCTCCAGGTGCTCCCACATGTGGAGCTCGGCCTGGTCGTCGAGCTCGAGGAGGGTTTGCCCGGGGTCTCGAGGGTCGGCCAGCTTCATGACCTCCTGCCCCCAGAACGCGCTGTGGAGGGCGATCCTCTCTTGGACCCCCCGCATGACGCCCTGGCGAGCTTCAGCGGCACCTCCGCGGCGTCCCACCTCCTCCTGCCAGGCGAAGAAGGGAGAAGATCCCTCTAGCTGACCTCTCCCGGCCTCGGGGCCACCCCGCAAAGAGGTCGACAGCCCCGCCAAGCCATCTCCACCGGGCAGAGGAAGTCCCGGCCAGGGGAACGGCCCTGCACGGTGAAAGACACGAAGTAATCAGTACCTGGCACCACAGATCTACTACGGCTCGAACAAGTCAAAACACGCCTCACCTCGAGACGACGCCCCCCCCCGGCCTCGAGGGGAGGCCGAGCCACCTCCGGTTCGGCCCGAGGGGCTGCGACGGCGGTCGTCTCCGCCGAGCCCACCAGCTCGGCCACCATCTCGGCCACCTCTTCGGCGGTGGGCTCCATCAGCATCCCGCCCTTCTTCGGCGCGGGTGTCGCCTCGGGCCGCTCGACCCGACCCTCCTCCTCGACCTCCGGCGCCGGCGAAGGGCCCTCAGACGCGGCAGCGGCCGTGCCCCCGTGCTCGAGCCTTAGTCGCGCCTCCTGCGAAGCTAGACCCTTGGGCCACCGCCCCGGCGTTGGGTGAGCCGGGACCTCCCCCTCGTTCGCAGCAACTTGGGGCCCGACCACCTCCATCTCGGCGGCGGCTTGAGGCTCGCTCCCCTCGGTCGCGACCGCCGTCGACGCAGGATGCACGGGCACGGCTTCAGCGGCCCCCGGTAGGGCGGACAGGCCCATCTCCTTTGCCGCCTGGGCAGGTGCCGAGGCACCCTGCGCTGCCCCTCGCTCCATCGCCTCCCGGGCCCTGGCTGCCCACGCCGCCTCGAGGGTGAGCGTTGAAGGGGGCGGAGCAGTGGGACCGGCCTCGACGGCTGCCTCGACCGCAGCTCCCACCCTTAGCTTCTTGGCAGGGGCGAGAGACGCATCCTCCTGCGGGCGCTTTGACCTAAGAAAGAAACCCGTGCACGACGATAAGCACCGGTCGATAGCAACAAAAGGAGAAATACGAACAACACCCTCGGTCAACCAAAAGGCAACTTACCCCTTCGGGGCCAGGTGTTTCTGGCCGACGGCCTTCGGGCTGATCGAGGACTTGAACACAGCCCGTCGCGGGGCGGGGGTCGAGCCCGTCTTCGGCACCGTCACCTGGGCAGGGGCCGACGACGCTCCTGTCGCCCCCCTGCTGACTTCCTCCTGTGCCGGCAGGCCTGACCCAGCAGCCGCCGAGGGCGTGTCCGCTCGACCCCCCGACGGGGATCTCGACGACCGCCCCCGCGTCTGCCGCGGCACTTCGACTTGAGAAGCCACGGGGCGCTCCCCCCGTGGCTCGGCTTCAACGGTAGGGGCCGACCTCGACGTCGACCCCTCTCCCCCTCCGGTTCCGATAGCAACCCTCTGTTCGGGCACCGCCTGTTCTTCCTCCTCGCTCCAGTCCACCTCGACATCGCTGTCGCTGTCCTCCTCCTCGTCCTCCTCTTCCGAGGGTGATTCCTCCTCGGGAAGACCCTCCCGCCTCTGTCGGGCCCGGCGCTGATCCCTCGCCTCTTTCTCCTGGGCCCTCTTAGCCTTGGCCTTCTTGGCCTTGTCCTTGGCCTCCTTGTCCTTCTCGGCCTGGAGGCGCCTTGCCTGTGAATCATCCCGGTCCTCCTTCACCGGCGGGAGGGACTTCCGGAAGGGAACGTTCCCCTAGGGAACGCAAGGCAGTCAGAACGCAAGCAAAAAAGATGGACAAGGCAAACGCAAGAGCTCTAACAAAGGGAGAGGAATTTACCAGCTCGAGGTACCCCTCGTCCGGCCTCATGGGGATCCTAGCGACGTTCTTGGCGTCGAACGAGCCCGCAAAGAAGCAACGGACGCGGTGGACCACCCTCTCAGGGGGTAGTTCGTCTCCTAGGAGGCGACACCTCGAGAGGTCGACCCCTGGACGCATCTCGTCGAGGCGGAGGGGTCGAGCCATCAGCGGCACGACCCGCCGGTGATGGAACGCCGACGCGACGATCGCCGCCGTGAGTCCCTCCTTCTTCAGACACCCGACCGCGTCCAACAGGTTGTCAAGGCGGTGCTGCTTCTGCTGCGCGACGTCGTACCTCCAGCAGTCGGGCTGCGCGTCGATCATCCTCCCAGTGTAGGCGGGGAGCAGGTTGTCGTCGTTCTTCAAGTAAAACCACCCGGAGTGCCATCCGGAGTGGCTCGACGTAAGCTTCGCCGGGATCCAGAAATCCAACCGCTTGAGGGCGATACAGCAGCACCCGGCCCTGACCATCTTGCGGGTACCCTTGCCGGCCGACGCATGGAAGATGTTCGCCTCGAAGAGATGGAGCCATAACTCCCAGTGGGGCTCGATCCCGAGGTAGCCGTCGCATACAGCAGCGAAGACCGCCGCCTGGCAGACGCCGTTGGGGGTGAGGTGTTGAAGCTCCACGCCGTAGTGATGGAGAATCACGCGTAGAAAACGGCTGGGTGGGGCGCCTAGTCCCGCCCGATGGAAAACCTTGAAGCTCACCACGTATCCCTCCGGCGGATTGGGCTCGGCATGGTCCGGCGACGGCAACAACCACTCCAATTGGTCGGTCGAGGTAACGGGCCAGAGGAGGCCGCTCTCCACCAGACCCCCCAGGCGTGAGGCGGTCATCGAAGATGCGAGCCAGTCATCGGGACCGACGAGGCTGTACTTGGCCATGGGATCGGGAAGGTTGGTGCGCTCGGGCTTAGGGGCGGAAGGTACGTTCCCTATCTCCCTTCTCTTTCTCTCTCGCGTGCGCAGAGTTCCGGCTCGTGGGGCGCCTAAGGCAATGGCGGGGAGAAGGAGGCAGGGAAGGCGATGGCAAGGAGGCAGGAAGAGCAAGTGCGCGGAAAAAGCACCCGACTCCTCACCTTCGCTATTTATAAGCGGGAGGGCAACCGACGGATCCGACAAAACAGGCAAGAGAATCTCTGCATTTAATGCGCCTGTACTCCCCTTCCTCGTATCCCTGCAGGATAAGGCGTTTTGTCCCATCGTCGGGCTCCGCACCGCACTCGGCCCTGGAACTGCCACTGTTGCGCCGAACGGACATCGTCTAAAAAGGCGCGCGACCGGAAGCGTTATCTTCAAAGGTAAGGAATCTTGAGGCAGCAAGAGCTGGCCCTCGAAAGAGGGTTCGACAGCTACCCTCGAGTACCCAAGGCCAGAAATGACCTCGGGTCGGGACTTCGGTCCACCCCCAAAATCTCGAGGGACAAAGGCCGGCTTACGAACGGGCTCGATAGCCCCCCTCGAGTACCCGAGGTCTGAGGAGACCTCAGGTCATCGACTACAGTCCACTCCCCAGCCTTGAAGGGATAAAGGCTGGCCCCTTCGTGGGGTTCGACAGCCTCCCTCGAGAGCTCCAGCCCAATGGGCAAAGGCACAGGTATGTCCCCAAGTTCAATATAATTACCCATTCTTCCCCCTCGGCGTTCCACAAGGTAGAACTCCTCCTCCGGAGGATGGCGTCGGATGACGAACCATTCGTCAAATCTTGAGGGAGCGAAGGCTGGCCCTTACATAGGGTTCGACAACCGCTCTCGAGTACCTGAGGTCAGGAAGGACCCATGGTTAACGGACTCCGATCCACCCCCCAAATCTTGAGGGAGCGAAGGCTGGCTCCACGAACGGAGTTCGACAGCCGCCCTCAAGTACGCGAGTTAGGGATGTCCCGGGGGAGCCAGGCGCGTGCCCCTAGCTCGAGAACGAACTCTCGAGGTCCCCTGGGACATATCCGAGGCATAACCAAGGAATACCTAAGGATCCCTACGCTGGGAGGCATCGAGCCACCAACTCCTATCGAATGGGGTTTGCACCTTGGTAATCCATATGGTCGTGCTTAGTAAGCCATACAGTCTTACTTAAATGAGAACGCCTCCGGGCCACTAGTTGACCCCTATCGAATGGGGCACGAGTTCTCACTCGGATTTTTACCCGTACTGGGCACCATTTCTAATGGACTCATGCCCGAGAACAGCTCACCGAGGACTTCGGGCTCGTCCTAACGAGGATAACACGATGCTTTTCACCCCACAATCTGAACGCAAGGATCCGTGGGAAGGATGCTATGAGGTAGTGAAGGCCTAGCCATTCGAGGGCTCGAGGGCCCGACTACGCACGACACCCCTCGACGAAAGAGGGTCGAAAATACTCGTGACCTGGCAGACAGAGTCGACCTCACGGGTGGGGCGCTCTGACTCCAGTTATGCTCGAGGGAGCGAAGGCTGGCCCTCGGTAGGGTTCGACAGCCGCCCTCGAACACTTCTCTTTTCAGGGAAAGGAACGGAATCGACCCCTCGATAGGGCGCCACGTCTCCAGGTATCCTTAAAAAACCCCTCGTTACAACGTACCATAGCCCCCAGAGGAGTTCTTAATCACTCCTCTGGGGCCTCGGGGGCTACCCTCGCGGGGTGCGCTCGCGCGCACCCCACGGAGAATCGAACCTCTCACTAACCGTGCAGGTCAAGGACAAAACCTCCGGGTAATCCTTACTCCCTCCGAGAAAACATATATCATAGCCCCCAGAGGAGTTCTCAATCACTCCTCTAGGGCCTCGGGGGCTACTGTCGGGTACGAAGGTAAGGGGCACCCTAAACCCTTCGATAAATTAATGCTAAAACACAGCAACCATTTTTAAGACAGGGACCAGCCCACTGTTCGAGTCAGTAAAGTAAGGCCCGTCACTCGAAGGCCCCCTACACCGGCTATGGCAACAAGTCGCGGGCCGGCCCACCTCGACGAAAAGAGACGGCCGAGGGGTCGAACGAACGACCCCTCCATCTCCACCTCGACGCCGAATGACGGACGAGGGGCCGAACGAACGACCCCTCGGCCTCCACCTCGACGATAAATGACGGGCCGAGGGTCGGACGAACGACCCCTCGGCTCCCACCTCGATACCGGGTGACGGACGAAGAGTCGGGCGAACGACCCCTCGGCCCCCACATCGATCCCTCCGACTCCGCCTTTGCTCCGACCCTACCTCGACAACGAGCGACGGACCAAGGGTCGAACGAACGACCCCCAGACGGGAGACTCGATCAGCCCAACTGCTCCCGGCATGGGTTAAAGGAAATCCACCTAATGCCATGGGCGCCCGTGTCCACAGTCAAATCCAACAACTCTCCGTCATGTCCCCGATTCCTGTCAACTGTGTTGCTACTGCCGCCACGATGCGAGTACGGACTCCAGCAGCACCCCTCGGAACGTGAACAGTGCAGCCCTCGACGACGACTTCGGGGGTACGGCAGAGCCACGCAGGGCTCGACCCCCCCCCCCCCCCCCGCTCGACCGAGGGGCTCGACCCCTCTCTCCAACAACTTCAGTATGGGGCCCGTCCCATCCGCCCCGTCTCGCTTCAACTGTGGGATTCGCGCCCGTCTGCGGAAGCTGTGCCGCGACATGCTGCGACGACTTCCACCACCACCACGGCCCGGAGTGCCAAAAGGACGGAAGGTCATGCCAGCACAGTGTGCGACGTCCCTCCGCCAACACTGTGCCACGGACACGCTCCCATACTACGACAGTTAGGATCCTGTACCCTCGGACCTCCCCTTGGTCTATAAAAGGGGACGCCGAGGTAGAAGAAGTGGAGGGATATGATCTCTGGTTCTGATGACGGATCTCTCTGGATCTTTTTGAAACTCCACACTCAGACATCAGCTCTGACGCTCATACCACACACACACACCGCTGCTCGATCGACCCCTCGAGCAGCCAACCCCCCGCCTAGGGCAGCCCCCCTAGCCTTAGGCCACAGCTCACTCTGAGCAAACCCGTGTAATTCAGCTTGTACCCCCCCTGTATGAGCACTTTGGGTGCGAGATAATACAAGTCATCGTCCCCCGCTGGACGTAGGGCCTTCTTTGCCCGAACCAGGATAAACCTTGTGTCCATCTTGCATCACGTCTGAGAGAGGGAGCACGCGATATACAAATTTACTAGTTGGTGGTCTTGACCCCCGGGTCATAACACCGACAGTTGGCGCGCCAGGTAGGGGGAATTGCGTGTCGATCAACTCCGAACTACTCTCTCAGATGGATTCCACCATTCCACCGTTTCCATTCACCGCCGTCGTCTGGTTCGGCAGTCTAGGGTTCGTGTCCACGGGCCAGGGCCACTTCATAGTTTTTCCCTTCGCTCGTGGCCTGGATAGCAGCAGCTCTGGTACGCCGGGGCCAGCGAGGATCAGGCGACGATCCCTCTGCTTGCGCCTCTGGCCTGCGATCAGGAGGAGGCGCGAGCAACTCCGACGCGCTCGTCGTCGTGCGGACTCCGAGATGCCGGATGCCGTTTCCCTGGCCCCGGCAGGCAACACAGCCCCTCCCCGCAGGGGCCTGTTTGACCCATGCTTGTGGGCCGAGGGCGGGCGCCCCTCTGAGCGGGACTTTGGCTTTGCCATATCGTCGTCCCCGGAGGCTCCCGTGGCCTCTCCGACACACTCAACCCCGCCACCACCGTGTGACCCGTTCCCGTACGGTCTCCACCTGGCGCCTGGCGGAGGAGCGCAGGGGGTCCTTCCCCCACTTCTACCACGCCGACTCTGACCCGGACTCTCCCGATGAGGGTTACAACCCCACACGGGAGTGCTTCTGCCTCGACGAGCAAGCCGACCCGCAGGACGACGTCGACGACACCGCGGCCACAGAAGAAGGAGGAGGGGGCAACGTTACCCCAGCACGAGATACCAACCCCCCGAGTCCTGACAGAGCCGATCCACCCCCAGACGTCCAGATCACGCAAGTCCGAGAGCTTCTCAGCAAGCTCGAGGAGGAGCGCCTGCGACTTCAGCAACTCGAGAGAGGCAGATGGAGAGCTTGGTGTGTCAGGTGGCCTCGGGGCAGGGGCGGATCTAAAAGGGAGGCTGGGTGGGCTCCAGCCCCCTTACCGTTGATGTATCAAAGAAAATATAGAGGGGTTGAGAGGAAAAAAAAAGGAGAAAAATAGAGATATTGAAGAAAGAAGAAGAGATCGGACCCTCCTTCAATCTTGTTACGAGGGGTTGAGAGAGGAGAAAAGGAGAGAAAAGGAGAAAAATTAAGAGATTAGAGGAAGAAGAAGATCGATCAACCCCTCCTTCAATCTTATCCTGGATCCGCCACTGCCTCGGGGCACACAAACCGTCTAGCGAGGAATTGGTCGCGTTGAGATTTTTTAGCATTCCCTTTCTTCCAAGTCAGCAGGATTCCAACGTCAGCTTGCTCGGAGCTAGATTGTTGGGGACGTCCTCAGGGGCGGATCTATATTGATGGCAAGGGGTGCAGCCGCACCTACGAAAATTCAGAAAAATAATGATTATGTTCAGTTTTTTACCTATACACCCATACGATAAAAAACTATGCACCGACAATATTAGTGCACCCCTTGATTTTGCTCTAACTCGCCACGCTCTTTAAACGTGAAAAGTTCCTAGCTCATCTAGTTAGTGCGGCGGGTGTAATTTTTTTTTGCCGTGGCGCGTGCGCGTTGGCTTCACTACTAGAATCCACAAGTTTCCCTACCGTTTTTTTCTTTCCCTAGGAAAAATTTGATGTCGTAGGGAACTCTTGTTTCCCTAGAGTTGTATTTCAAAATCCTAGGGAAATCTAACTTTCCCTACGAATTAGTTGGTTTCCTAGGGACAAATTGCTGAAAGGGGTTTGTTCATGCTTCTGGATGGGGTATATCCCTAGGAAATTTTAGCACGCCGTAGGGAAAGCGAATGACGTGAATTGTGAAGGACAAGGGCTGAAAATTTTGGTTGGCCGCCAAAACTTTACCGCCCAATCGAGTTAGAAATTTTCGTCTCTCCTTTAAATCAAACTCCCTCTCTACCTTGGACCTTGGCTTCTCTCTGGCACAAATCCGTATCTTTCTCTGCTAGAACCACGCCGTCGCATTTAAAGTCGACTTGTAGCAGCAACATCTTCCAAGAGCTGCGGCGGCGACACTGCACGGGCCGAGGAATGGAGGCGTCCTGCGACAGTAGCGTCGTGCAGGCCAAGCGACATCGGCTCAGTGGCGGAGACGGCAGTGTGGCGCTAGTCGAGCGGCTGCTGCGACGCACGCACCGAGCTCCAAGGCACCGTCGGGCAAGCGAAACGTCAGACGCGGTGGAGAGCTTCGTGCACCGTCGGGCAGCCGGAGCAGCGGACGCCATGCGCGTGCGAGGAGTAGGTGAGTAGCAGAGGCCTTGAGCAGGACCGCATGCCGTCAGGCTAGCTGCCCCGTTTTTCCTTTTTTTTCTTTTAGTAGAAACTGCTCTCCTTTTTTTTATTTTTTGACTGATCAATACTGGTGTATAACATGTAAATTATGATTTATGATATCAATTCTAAAAAGTTATTAATATATTATTTAGGATATGGTTGTTTATTCCTCCACAAAAAAATATGAAACGTTTTATCTCTAAACTAAATGAATATAAACAAAATATAAATGAGGTATAAAATTAAAACTTTGGTATATTTCATTCCCTAGGATGCAATGACATAGGGAAAGACGCTTTCAACGTTGGTCCTAGTGCCAGTCAATCATTTTTCCCTAGGAACCAAAGTTTCTAAGGAAAGTTTCATTCCCTAGGGTTTTCATCCAAAACCGTAGGGCACAATGTCTTTCTCCTCGAATTGCTCCCTACGACATTTTTCCTACCAAAATTTCTAGGGAAAATGTTTTCCTACCGTTTTCTTGGTATTTGCCTATGGTTTCAACTCCAGGAAACCGGTTGATTTGCTTGCATGGCGGTGCGGGTGAGTCTCCGTTTGCATGGCTAGCGTGCCAGAGTATTAATGACTCACAATAAACGAAGCGACGAGCGACGGCAAAACAGTACAGATTCACACTTCTGCCGCCCAGCGACTACCTAAGTATAAAAGTGAAAAAAGTGATTTATTTTATCAAACACTCATATCTTATAAGTCACCTTAAATAAGTTGCTCCACCTAAACTTAAAACTTATAAGTCATCCCTTTTTATATGAAATCACACATTTTTTACTTGGTGACCACACTCCACTCCTATCATACATGACTTATAAAACATTGGAAACCAAACAGACATGACTTATAAGTTACTGGTTTTAAATCACCTGACTTATAAGTCACTTGATTTATGGGAACTAAACAGAGCCTTAGAAGAATTCAGTACCGTACATCTACAGACGCTTTACATCTTATACCGTAAAATTTTTGGATCTAAACGACTTTAGAAGAAAAAGGAGGAAAATCTTCCGCGGATCTGGGGACAGGAGTACCAGACGCTTAATAAATTCACGGGGTTTTACTGACGCAAGCAGCGTAGCAGCCAAAGGAGCCCGGAAACGAACAGGGATTCCATTTTAAGCAGTGGTCTGTCCGAAACGCTCGTTGGACACTCGTAGAGCCACAGATTCAGGCACATGATCCGTACACGTCCACAGCACTGCCATTGTTTAGATTCCTTTTAAATTTCAAAATTTTATAAGATTTTTTATCACATCAAATTATTAAAGGTATGTATAAAGTATTAAATATGCTCCTTTCCTATATAATAACTCTCCTCCTTTCTCATGCCACGTGCGTGTACATAAGCTACGAGTTCCCTAAAATCTAACTAATTACATAATTTAATAAATAAAAATAAAAATGCTACAGTGTTACTAGTATTTGATGACTGGTACGGTGTGTTGGCCTTTTGAGGATAGTGCCACGGAACATGCATGCAAGGGGCACAGTATGCACGGGAGCTGGAAACATGCAGAGGGAGACAGGTAGGTGCCACGTCTGGCCCGCGTTCGTCCTCGTCGCTCCTGTACACGATGTCGCTATTCTAAGGCCAGTAGGTAAAACTGACTAGCTATCAGTGAGCAGTATGCAGCTACTACTGAATTACATACTAATTTTTTTCTAGCTTGACATAGTATAATTATTCTACCCCTGGTATGTAGTATGCAGAATATTACTTACATATAATATCTATAATACACAATTAATATTATTAGATAACTCGTTGAATATATTTTTATAATAAACATATTTAAAGATATAAATGTCATTTTTTATTAATATAGTTAAAGTTTAAGAAAATTTGATTAGCATATACTGATAACAACTTCTATTTTATAACGGATAGGATGGAGTAGTATCTAGTGCTCCCTCATTTTAAATTACAGATCTTTTTGATTTTTTGGATATACTTCCTTCACCCCAAATTATAAGACATGACAATAATCTTAAAGAGTTAAAGTATTTCAAGTTTGATCAAACTTATATAATAATATAATAATATTTATAATATTAAATAAGTATTATTAGCTTCTTTATCAATTATATTTTCATAGTAGATCTATTTAATATCATAAATATTTATATTTTTCTTTATATTCTTTGTCAAACTTGAAATGTTTTAACTCTCATGGAGGGAGTCTTTATTTTACTATACATTTATACATTTATAGATATAATAATAATGGATGAACTAAAAAAAAGCCAAAGTATCATATCTATAGTAAGCACTTACTGAAGTCGGGTGGTCCGAGGCTCCTAGCACTAGCAGGCAAGGACACTGCACACCTTGAAGTTGAACAGCCTATTTCTAGGTGTGCTTGTGCCTTTAGGGCATCCGCAATAGTAATAGATAGTACTAGCTATTTGATGAGTTGATGTGGAGGTGAGAGATAATAAAAGAGACTAATATATACTAGTAGACTCATATGCTCTTTTTACATGGTCTTGAGCTACGTGAAATAGATAGACTATTTGTTTGTGACTAATGATTACTCTCTCCTACTTTTTGCTTGTCATGTCACATCTAGCTAGACGCTCTTAGACTATCCACAGTGTTGCTTTTTACCGGTGCCAAAACAGGAGAGAGAAGGTCGAAGCACCGAGTAGACACACTGTGAAAGCCGATGCTGAAAAAAAAACATTTGATCCGGGTCATGTTCCTTCCCCGATGCTTACAAGATAAAAAAAAATATTTTCCACAGGCGTTGTTCTGTGTCTGTAGTATGATGCCTGACAAGTGCCGACCATACACCTGCTGTACCAACCCACAAGATGCACACACTGTGGTCCTATATAATTTCTAGCATCGGTGTGTTAGCAGATAGAATTTCAGCATCGGTAATACTGTGGCCAGTCTTACGGAGTAGTATTACTATTTCTAGGTGTGCTTGGAGACGAGTGCAGAGCAGAGCACTCGAGATAGCAATGGAAGCTGCTGCAGCTGCTGCTGCCAGCGGCGGCGGCGGCGGCCTGGGCCTGCTGCCCTTCGCCCTGCTCCTCCTGGCGCTCTCGACCTTCGTCATCTCCAGGTGGAGCAACCGCAACAGCAGCAGCAGCAGCAGCAGCAGGCTGCCCCCGAGCCCGATGGCCCTCCCGCTCATCGGCCACCTGCACCTCATCCGGCCGCCGCCGCACAGGGCCTTCGACCGCATCCTGGCGCGGCACGGGCCCCTGGTCTACCTCCGCCTGGGGCCCTCCACGCACTGCGTCGTGGCGGGCACGGCGGACGCCGCCCGGGAACTCCTCAAGAACGAGGTCAGCTTCCCGGAGCGGCCGCTGACGGCCGTGACGCGGCACCTGGCCTACGACGACGCCGGCTTCGCCTTCGCGCCCTACGGCCCGCACTGGCGCTTCATGAAGCGCCTCTGCATGTCGGAGCTGCTGGGCCCGCGCACCGTCGACCAGCTCCGGCCCGTGCGGGAGGCCGAGCTGGCGGCCGTGCTGGCGGCGGCGGCCCAGGCGGCAGATACCAGGGAGCCCATCGACGTGAGCCGCCACCTCATCAGCATGTCCAACAACGCCATCATGCGTATGGTGGCCAGCGCGCTGCCTGGCCACATGACGGAGGCGGCCAGGGACTGCGCCAAGCGCGTCGCCGAGCTCGTCGGCGCCTTCAACCTCGAGGACTACGTGGGGCTCTGCCAGGGCTGGGACCTCCAGGGGCTCACCCGGAGGACGCGCGAGGTGCGGGACAAGTTCGACGCGCTGCTGGAGATCATGATCACGGCCAAGGAAAAGGACCGTGCTCGTCGTCGTCAGGAGCAGGCCACCGACAGCAACACCACCACCAAGGACCTTCTGGACATCCTGATGGACGCGGCGGAGGACGTGAACGCGGAGGTGAAGATCACGAGGGATAACATAAAGGCGTTCGTGCTGGACATCTTCACGGCCGGCTCCGACACCACCGCCACCAGCGTGGAGTGGATGCTGGCGCTGCTGATCAACCACCCGGAGTGCATGGACAAGCTGCGCGCGGAGCTGGACGCGGTGGTGGGGACGTCGCGGCTGGTCGGGGAGCAGGACGTGCCGCGCCTGCCCTACCTGCAGGCCGTCTTCAAGGAGACGCTGCGGCTGCAGCCGCCGGCCGTGTTCGTGCAGCGGGAGACCATCGAGCCCGTGCACGTCCGCGGCTACGTCATCCCGCGCAAGACCTCCGTCTTCTTCAACGTCTTCTCCATCGGCCGCGACCCGGGGTCGTGGGAGGAGCCCCTCCAGTTCCGGCCCGAGCGGTTCATGCCCGGCGGCGCCGGCGCCGGCGTCGACCCCAAGGGGCAGCACATGCAGCTCATGCCGTTCGGGAGCGGCCGCCGCGCCTGCCCTGGTATGGGCCTCGCCATGCAGGCCGTGCCGGCCTTCCTCGCCGCGCTCGTGCAGTGCTTCCACTGGGAGGTGCCCGTCCCGCCGGGCCAATCCAAGCAGCTGGCGCCGCCCTTGGACATGGAGGAGGAAGCCGGGCTCGTCACCGCCCGCAAGAACCATCTCGTCCTCATCCCCACATCGCGCTTCAATCCGCTGCCGACAAGAGCTACTAGCACCTCCTAGGGCTACGTACATCACGAGATACCTGTGGGTCCACTCCATCCAATCCAATTCAGCAAAGCAATCCCAGATCTGTCAATAATGCATTGCAGTTAATTTACCACGCTGTCTGTAGTCTTCTCTATAGCACTTTCAGGGAAAGTTATTATCTTTGTGCGTGTTGATGTTTATACATGCATCCAGATTTGTGCTCTAAGGCCGGTCTCAATGGAGGTATCATTTGAGTTTCATTCGCATTAAATATATTGCCACGTAGACACTTTTGATGATATGACATTGTATTTAAGAAGAGAAGGAAGAAATGAGTATCATGGGGATGACACTCTCTTGACACGAATATTAACTCTCTATGAGTCATGAAATTAAATGCCTATAAAACTATAGAATGAAACTCTCCACTGAGAGTGGGTGTTTCATCCGAGTTTCATTTCATTTTGCATGACATGGCAATCTTGGAAACGACGTCATAAAACTCTCCATTGAGACTGACATAATAAGTTTATGAAAAAAATATACAACTACACATTATGTGCTGGTGCCAGTTAAAATGGTTAAACTTTAACCAAATTTCTCACAAATAATATTCACATTTATAGTTCTAAATTAATTTACTTGAGCTACTAATAGTATGCGCTCAATCTAATAGTATTTATTTGATATCATAAATAGTACCTTTTTATTTATTTATATAGGTGACCAAACTTGAGGTACTATAACATTTTTGGGTGTTCCGATCCAGACAGCAAGACTTTTTTCCTGCTGCAGCTAGCATGCACAAGCATTAATTAATTACTGAAATAAAGTTTTGCACAACCACAACCTCAACTAGAACCAGCAGAAATTGAAGTTCCTTGCCGTACCTAGACAGTACTAACAGTACAAGTACAGTACTCAGTCTATCCGCGACAGGCTCCAGCAAATCCTGGGTCCGGACCGACAGCAGCGCGCTAGCGACTACGGACTATCTTGCTCCTAAAATGTTTCAGGAGAATTGCATAATGGATCTTGTTTTGAGCTTCAATTATACGTTCCTTCCTATTTTTTAAAACTTTGTATGTTTACCCCTGTTTTTAAAATTTAAAGTTTCCGTTTACCGTTATTTATTAACAATGTGAGCTGTTGGTAAATAATAGATTAAAAAAATATTTCAAAAAAAGAAAACACGTACTACCCCTTATCCAAAATACACCATCTCCCCATTCTCCTCTGTTCGTCCTCAAGCACCCGCGTGCTGGGTGTCGGGCGGATCCAGGGGAGGGGCCGGCGGGAGGCACGGGGAGTGGGCAGCCGGCGCGGGCATACACGGGCTGGGTGGCGCGAGCGCGAGCGGCGCCGGAGGGCCAGCCGCGGGGCGCGGCGTGAGCGGACGGCTTGCGGGCGAACGTGTGCGGGCGGGCGGGCTGCACGGCTTGAGGGCGGGCGGCTAGCTGCGACTAAGTATGGGCGTTCGGGTTACCCGTTTTTTTTCGGGTCGGGTAATTCGTGTAATTCAAAATTCGGGTAATGAAAATTGTTACCCAATATTAGCTCCAAAAAAATACTACCCGAAATTTTGGGTACCGATAATTCGGATTCTGGTATTACCCGATATACCCGAATTTACAAAAATCAGCAAACTAAATAAAATTTTGGTAGCATTATACATAATTTCAGCAGCAATTGTACAGAATTTTAACAACAATTTGTAGAGAATTATTTATTATAGTTATTTGTTCAAAAAATAGAGAATTTATTTTAATAAAGTGATATGTTCAAGCGTTCAACTAACAACACATCATAAATACAAAAACACATGCAAAACTTTGGGTAGTTCGGATAGTTTGGGTACCGAGGGATATTACCCGAATTACCTAAACTAATTTTGGGTAATCAAAATCACTATCCGAATTTAGGATCGGGTACCTCGGGTTCGGGTAATTCAGGTCCGGGTTCGGGTATCAGGTTATTTTGCCTAGGCTTAGCCGCGAAGCGTGGGCCGAGGGCAAGCGGACGACATGTATGTTGAGGGCATTTCTGTCTTTTCAGCATGTACTTAACACCGTTAACTCTCCTTCACGGAATAAGGGAACTGGAAGTTTCAGATTCAAAAAACAGGGACAACCATATAAAGTTTTAAAAAATAGAAGCCAACGTGTAGTTGGAGCTCAAAATAAGGGCAGTTATGCAATTGTCCCAATGTTCTATTATGAAGTGAGTATTTTGAACCAAGTGAGTATGTTCTTCGATAAAATCTCTCTCACATAGCATACATTTTTCACGTTTGTTTTTCATTGTTTCGACAGTTGATGGCGTTGGTGATTTCTTTGTCATCACTGAGGATCTTCATGAACAACGACCAATAACCTTCTGGCCTTGTCCACGTGACCATGTATGAAACCAATCCCTTCCCTTCTCAATGGCTTCTTTTCTGTAGGGACGGGGAAGAATTTCCGTGTTCTAAATAGGACCTCAAGGGTGGCGGAGGACAAATCAAAACCAAAGCGCGGCGTAGAGTTAACATAATAAATTGCATTGATCAGTGGTATAGATATTAACAAAAAAAAGACACATGATGGAACCGGGTTAAAGAAGAGTAAAACTAATTTGAGATAGGGCAACTGTCACACATAGTCCTACCGAGAGCTCCGTCACTAGGCACCTTCATTCTCAGTGTAGTCCTACTCCTATCTCTTAGCTATTCTACGATCTCCTGTCTTTATTGTAGAAACTAACTACCTTTAATATAGATATTGACTATGTTCGGTTGGTACAAAAGCCGACTGATTCTAGCTAATTAAATAGTGTTATGTAATAGAGAATAAATTGAAATAAGATGGAAGTAGTTCAAGCAAACAGATATAATAGACGTAATGATAATTTGAAAAAAAAAACAATATAAGGGCGTCGCAGAAGACATGCAAGAAATGAAAAAAAAAGAAGAAAACAGTTAGACAAGAAATGGGGGAAAAAAATAGGGTCACTATGCACTGTACAAGAGCACCAGATTTCTTCGGTGCGACAGACACCGGAGTTGGCCAACACCGGATTAATAAACGAAAACAGATTTTTACTTTAGCGAAAAGTTAAGGAAAACTGCTTCAAAGTCTGATACACATACGTGGGAGCAGAACAACTGGCACGTCCGCACGTGCCAATGTAGTACAATATTTTTCCACTATAACACAACGATTACAGGACGCGTGTCTTGAAAAGTGAATGATCGATAGCCATGCAATTCCAGGCGTCCAGCGAGATTATGCTAGACCTTGTCATAGCTGTAGTGGATTCGTTCGGTGGAGGAGCTCCTAACAATTACAGTTTCTTTCACATATTTATTTATTGTTAATATATACACTGTTTAATAAATTGTTTTTATATCTTTTCTCTTTTATATTACAGAGATAAGTGATAAAAATGATTCACAAAATGGATGTGTCTCGACATCAAAATTCACTGGGCCGAGCTCGACGCCAATGACCATGACCAGCGCTGAGGTCCCTGCCACGTAGCCGGCCACGTCTTTGGTCATGCGAAATATAAAGGCGCTAGTACGGGTGGCGCCAAGTTAATGATTTTGAGAGAATCTTTCGGAAAAAAAAAGTGGAAAAAAAACGGTCCCCGCGTCTACGCCATCGGCTCTGGTGGGGTGGTCCGACGCTCCGCCCACTGCACTGCTTTCATCGATCCTGCCTGTGCTAGTGTCGCCCGGCCCCCGCGCAGACGCGCCGTCACTGACGGTCGTGTATGCACCAACCCACGCTAATAAGAGGCAAAATTGATAGCGCGTGCACACGAGTGAAGATTCGTGAGCCCAAAATTAAGTGCTCCAATCACTCGTGATAGGCTCCTCAACCAAACTACTTTTCTCACCTTAATTTTTGAAGATTCGTGATTGGAGCACTATGGTTCAAATGTGCTTGGTTGAGGGAGCTAAAAAATAGCTCGGGGAGCTACACCAAACGGCTCCTATCAAATAAGATTAGAAACATTGTGTCAATTTTTTTTTTGCTGGTCCACGAAATAGGCGAACTCACTTTATTTGGATTTTTCCTTTAGTTACATCTTTTTTTCTCTTCTGTTGCAAGCATAATTTATCAGGTTAACATGGTAGGCTCGATGCTTATCCAGCTCTGTTTATATCATGAGATTTGTTTCTGCCAACAAGACACGCAACTTGTTTGCATGTAAAGATGGTCTCGTACTCATAGCTTATTGTTGCATCTGGAAATCGAAAGGATGTTTGACATAGCTCCACTTAGCTTTAGATTTGAAAAACAACTATACTTCTAATATTTTGAGCTAAACGTCACAGCTATGTAAACTCCAGATTTGTCAAAAACGTAGGCTTAACTCTCGGATCCACTAAATTTATAGAACACCCCAATGAATGCTATAGAAACTCTAGTCCTGCACCACCATGGCCACGCGCATTGCAGGAGGAAGGATATGTGTTTCTTTATTTTAGCCCCTATTTATGTTCCAAAAATTATATAGTAATCAGTTTTAAAGTTGGAAATCATATAACAATTAAAACACGTATTTGAGATATTAAATGAGTTTAAATAAAAAAATAACTACAAAGTTGTATATCGTATCGATAACTATAAATTTTATATAGACCATGTCAACATACGTGAATGTTGGATTTAAATTTTAAATTTCAAAATTGGTATAGTTATAACAGTATTTTGGGACCTTAAACAGTTTCAATTTAAAAACTTTTCAACTACAAAGTTATAGATCGTATCGAGGGCTACAATTTTGATGTAAAGTTTGTCTCCATTCGAGCTTGTTTGGATCCATTTAGACTCAGATGACACCTGAAGCCAAGTTTATGGACCTAGAATTGACATTTTGAAAGTAGAGAAACCTAGATGACATATCTTACCAACTTCGAGGACCAGCCATACATTTTGCTCTAGTAATTTTATATGAGATGTCTATATTTCCATATTTCTTATATAGTATTGCATACTTCGTTCTTTCTTTACCCTTTTTAGAGTGTCTAACCTTTGAGGTGAATTACTATGAGGTTCCAGGAATTCACTGAATTATGTGGTGTTATCGTGTCTCACATACAGTCATACCTATTTAATCTTGATTGTTTGGTTCGACAACATCTCTGCTTCTGAAGAAAGTGTTGACAACACTGACAAAGCAGCTGATGATAAACATGAGATTAAGGTATGAAATTACCAATAGTTGTGCGTAGTTACATTCTATAAGTTGGTACTGAACATTTACAATACCCATTTCAAGACGGCTTCAACAGATTTCCGTTTACCAACAACAAATCAAATAGGGCACTGCTTCGCGACGTTATATTGAATATTATAGGTGTGCCTAAATTCTTCAAGAAAATAGTTGAGGTTCCTTCAGCTATTGGTTGTAACTGATTCCAATTTTATAGTAGTTGTGTGCCTGCTAAAAGAGAACGACGCTCCTCACTCTAAAAAGCTTGCTACTCTATGCCCAGGTCAATGAGTATCTAGTTCTCATCCAATTATTATAACCTATTACTGTTGCACTTAAAAAAAATACCAATTACTGTCTTATATACAAGATATATCTTCGGTTTTGTTGATAGTCCAGTCTGTAATATTGTGCTGCCCTTTTGAAACAGTGCTTTTATCAATATTTTGCTTTTACCATGAATTTAGACTTGGAATCATCCTGATTGCCATTATTCAGATCTGAGATAAATTGCTTTTAGCATGTAAAGGTTACTAATTAGAACACTAGGTTCATAATCATGATTGTTTGATATTCTAATTACATTGTCTGAGACCATACTAATGGATAGCAGTGGATGAAGGGTTTTGAATGTATAGGCGCCACAAAGATGAACTCATGTACACAAAGAAAGATTGTTAGCTACAATCTTCTTTGAGATACTTTAGTTTGTTCGATTCTTTTGGAATTTCTTACTCATTTATCTTCTCTCTAGACTACAAATTTGTGATAGTGCAGCTAGAGTGTTGCTATTTGCCACCAATTTTAGACTTAATTTTTCTTTTTTCAGGAAAATACGCACCTTACATAGCCTAAGAAAAACTAAACTTTCAGTTTTAACAGAAAAGGAATGCATGTGCTCTACCATTTGTGTTATAAAGCTTGAAAACCTTTTTTTTTTTGCTTGCCTTCACCGTTCTGCAGCTCCTAATGACTGCATCACGATTTAATCATCTGTGATGATCATATCCAGCCCGCAGGAACATATAGTCATGAAAAACTTCACTAGCCACTATAGTTGTCCAACTCTGTCAAATACTAGAATCTTTTTATGCTATATCTGTAGAGTCACAATGTCCACTTTCAACATCACGTCATATCTATTTTTTAATCTTCTACATCCATATATAAAATTATATAATATGCTATATTTCGAGCTTTTTATTATATATGTACGCACGGGTACCGGCTAGTATATATTTAGAATGTACATCTAGATACATACTTATACCTCGATTGTAGAATGTAACCGAGGGAGCAACCTAAGAGCACCTCTAGCATTCAACCTAAGAGCACCTCTAGCATTCGAACCATGGCATGGGTTTACACTTTGACGAATTTGATGCGACTGCAATGTGTACAGGTTAACAACGATTAAAGAAATATATTTCTCTTCTCTTTTCTTAGCTTTCTCCGTAGTGCAAGGCTAACAATCCGTACTACATGCAAAGGTACCTTTAGGACGTGTTTGATTCCCTATATTGAATTGGATGGGATCAATGGTGTTTGGTTGGATGGATTAATGGGACCAGCAAATCCATGGACAGGGAATATACTCTCAGATGTTGGATTTCATGATTCGCAAAAATCTCGCGAACCAAGTGATCCATGTCTTCTGATATTTATCATTAGTAAATAAATTAAGGATTATTAGTATATTATATTATTATTTAGTAATTATGATGGTAAGATTAGTTTTTATAATTGCTAATACGTTAATTTATGTATGTTTCATGTGCTAATTAGGTTATTAGTTATGCTAATTAACATATTTATTTGATATAATTAGTTAACTATTTTAATCTCATTCACTTTCATCCATCTAATCAGACAGAAAAATAACTCATTTTATCCACTCAACCAAACATATCATGGGTATCCTTATCTCAATATCCATTCATCACTATACAATCTTGATCCTCAAACCAATCTCAAGTTACTGTTTATCTTTATGCGCTCGCGTCGAACGAATCCGATTTGTAGCCTGACCAGGATGGTCCATCGTTCGGTTTTGCTTCCCCTGGTTCGATTTTCATTCAGACTGGGGAGGTGCTCAAGAGCTCAACGGAGAGCCGAGAGCATCGGCCAACTCACCCCAAAGAAGAAAAAAAAAAAAGGTGTGCGCTGGCAGATCGGCACAGGCTCTCCTCGCTCTCTAGACCAGGTCGTCCTGCACCGCGGAGGCTGCATCAACGCCGCGCAGCCGGCCGGCCGGCCGGCCGGCCGTCGCGTGGCTCGTTGGTACGCCCGCGGCCCCGCGTATACACCATGGTCTGTGGATGGGGTCCGGCCTACGCTTATCCGGCGACGTTACTCACGATGCGGAGGCCGGAGCTGGGGACAGCTGGGGCCCCCAGCCTGTCCTTATTTAAACCCTGACGCCACCTTGTGCTGCTGCTCAAGGCTAAAGGAGTGAATACCGAATAGGAGTAGTCAGTCAGTCGTCTCTACCTCATCCAACCTGACGAATCTTGATTCTTGAGGTGAGCCTGCCTAGTCTCTCTTCTCCCTCTCCCCCCTCCGGAGGAATTTCCCTTATTCGATGCTTCCTGCTCCTCCTGCAGCTGCAAAACCATAGATCTGTGGGGTTTTTTGGGGGGCGAGGGGGTTCTGATTCAGATTTAGTTTCTGCCCATGATTTCTTCTCTCACCAGAAAGTGCCTGTTCGTTGCCGCCTCCTAGTGCCTGACCAAAGACTGGTTAGTTTCCCAACTTATGTTTTAATATCTATTAGAGAAATTATTAGATGTTATTTAAGCACGTGCTCAGTTCTTTTGTTGGGCATCAATGGAGTAACCACAGCATTGCTTCTCTGGCCAATTGAAAATGTTTGTTCCGTTTATTGTCATAGTGTAATAGAAGCGGAGAAAGAGTATCTGTGAATCTGCGATATACTCCATAACAACTGTAGGCTTCAGGACAGTTCTATTGATTTTTTTGCTACCGAACAGGCTTGGAACTGGATGCCTTAGTTTTCCAGATCTGGGAGTTTGGTCGTTTTGGCCTGCTATGCACCGCTATTTTCCTTCCACTGCCTTGGGACTCCAAGAAATTTAGCTGATGGCCCAGAATTTCAGCAACACACCACATATTTTGCCTTTGAAGATTTGTTGATATAGTATGTCAATTGGTACACTGAGAAGAAACTAACCAAAGTCCTGTTTTGTTATGCTCCAATTTGATTAGGTGTCATCTCTCTTTTAGCTGCAACTGCAGCAGGCTGTGATCATGGCATCGCTGAGCGCCGACCTTTTCTATGACATACTCAAGCGTCTCGATGCTGCGGCTCTGGCAAGAGCAGGCTGTGCCTGCGCTGATTTTCGTGCCATATCGAATGAAGAGGATCTGTGGGAAAACGCTTGTACATCTTTGTGGCCATCAACGAGACGAGATGATGTCAGGAGCTTAATTGTTTCTGTTGGTGGATTCAGGAAGTTCTATGCAGATTGTTTCACCCTTATATTGAACAAGGATGTCCCTGTGGTTCAGACTAATGAAACTAATTTCTTTGCCGAAGAATGGGCCGAGTCTGACTACTACTATGATGACTTGGATGAGCTTGAAAACTCATTGCCTTCGGACTTCGTATCTCTGATTGATGTATGGTACAAAGACCGTGCACTCTACTCAAAGGTCATATGGGGAATCCCCAACTCAGACAGTGCCAATGGATGGTTCTATAACTACCCGTTCCGGATAGACTTGTTTCAACACTCAGCTGAAAACAATGAGAATAATAATGGAGAGGTATTCTTATCCACCATCAATGACTTACCATCGGTGCCCTCGATGGAGCAAGAAAGGAAAGATGGGAAACTATGGAGGGAACTGAATGATGGCATAAAGTTGAGCTGGATTATTGTCAACCGAAAGATGACGAGGGCAGTGAACCTAACGAGTTGGCACCCGCTGAGTGGGCAGAGGCACTGGCCAACTGATACTGATTTCGTTCTACGGTTTGGGTCTGTCCTTCCGGCAAAGGAGGTCCTGCCCTGCCAGGTAGCAGAATGCATTCTGTTGATGAAATTCCGTGTGACAAGCATGGGCAGCGAGGAGGCTGGGGAACCCTCAACACTTGCGCTGACGGAACTGAGTATGCAGATCGAAGACATGGGCGGTGTTCATCTCAACGGGCGTTGCAGCCTCCTCCTTCTCAAGGAGGCGCTGAGCTGCCACCGGAGCAGGAATTATCATGAGGTGCTGGAGTCTTGCAATTTGTATCTGAAGGCACAGAGTGAGCTGAAAGAAGAGAAGATACGCAGTGAGTGCCGGTTCGACACACTCTGTATTTTCAGTGGCATTACAATATTTGCTGCTATCTGCACCATGTGCTATAGAAAGTTTTAGAACTTTTGACTTTCTAGATAAGGCTAGCCGCAGATTTAATAAATGTTGCAGTGATGCACATGCTTGAGAGCTTGTAAACACAGCCTGCTTATTATTGCTGGTTTTTAGCTCTTAGATGTTTCATGGGGAAAATGACCTAATGTCCTCGTATATGAAAGTGAAAAATAAATTAAAAAAAAAACTGCTAGCAAAATTCAGTTACTTCTACTAGCAAGTCTACTCGCAATTGATTCATAAATTACAAATAGATCATAGTAACTATAACTTATCGATCATCTTCCTAGTTGATAATCCACACCACTAAGATGACTAGGGTGTCAAATCCCTACTCCTTAGCGACCCAACTGACCTATCTTGTCAACCATCTTCCTATTTGATAATCCTGTCATATAGTCCCATGACACTGCTGCACTTCTCAGCGGTAAACCGGTAGAGATGATTAAATCAGCAGAACACCGCCGGAACAATAGAAGCTGAAATCTTGTAACAAAAAATATGTTCCATACACCTTGGTGCCCATGCATCATTACTTACAAAACCTCACTAGTAATGACATTTGCACCATTTTAATTTTTTAATAACATAATAAAAAAGAAACACGTGGAAGGTCAACATCAAGGTCGACCTCAGAACAATGGAGGGGCTAGGGAATATAATATGGCCCATGGACCTATACAACGCGCCCAAACCATGTGCAGATAAAGAGTGCCTATACAACTCACGGATTAAGTTGCTGGTGATCCTCTTCTGTGGAACGAACATAATGAGAATGCTGGACAGCATGGACTCTCCCTCCTGTGGAGAGGAAAATAGGAACGCGTGACTCTGTGCAATGGATGGGCTTTATTCATAGCCAACCGTGTTTCAGAAAAGATCGGCTTTCTTTTTCTGCAACTCTTGCTTCCACCTTGGTTGCTCGTAGAATTCCTCTTTGGTCATACCAAATACGGTCTCAAATTCACTGTCCACCAAATATGTCTGCAGAAGCAAAATGAACTTAGCCTTTGGAATCCATAAACATGAGGTGAAGAAGAGGCTGCCATCAATAAATTGTATTAAAACGACTAAAAAACATCGATCTTGGTGACCATTAAGCCTACAAATTAGTACTAAGAGTATCATTATGTTTTTGAAGAAAAGAGCATCTATCTTGGTGAGCATTGTTAAATCATAAATATGTATGAAGTTGAAAGCATAGAAGTACTCATTTTCTGGAGTTCTAAAAGATGAATTTGGCCGTGACTCTGATCAGATCTTGACCATTTCATTTGTTCTCTTTTTCTATGTCAGTTTCTTTATTACCCAAATAACCTTTTACAGTTTACACCTCATGTTCTTCATGACTAACAGTAATTGCAGCAAAACGCCTACAATCCTGACTGGTGTTTTTCCAAATTGCAAGTCTGAGATATTAGTAACCAGAAGTTACCTCCGAAATTGGACCTTGAAGCAAAGTTATAATAAATTTCCAAAACTTACCTATTTACTCTTTATGGCGAATAAGCTTGCCTACAAATGTTTAGAAGCAAAAAAGTTCTATCTAGCATGTCTTATGGGGATAGGAAAATCAATCCAGTAAATAGAAATTTTCAAGTAAATGCTAAGCGCCTGAGCCTTAGCTGAGGCGAACTTAGGTGCCTATTTTCTTCTTAATATAAATAAATCCACCAGTCCTCCTAAATTGGTCTAGATTTAAATAAAATGCACAAAAAGTTTCATGTATAATTACAACAAATACTCAGCCCTTTCACAAGGAAATGAGGTAATAGAAGAGGGAGAACTTTTTCAAGGATGCAGTAGGAGTCACAAACCTCTCTGCGCTTGTTGTCTATCCCACTAACAGGGTCAGTGGACTTTGATATCAAGCGTTCATAGCTAAAGGTCGTCTGGCCTCCATTTTCATTAGCAGTTTGTTCCTGTGAGACATCAGGCTCTGTTCGGACATCTTCTGCAGCCCCTGTTTCTAATTGATGAGGAGAAGCAGGAGCTAATTCAGTCTTCTCAGCATCTGCATCAAGTGAAGGTAACATCAACCTTGCCATCAAGCTAAGGGGTAAAAAATAATCACAGAATTCTCCTGGGCTCATCTTCATCTACTTTCTTGCAGTTACTAAGTGATTCCTACTCATTATTGATAAGTAAAACTCAAGTAAACACCAAACCTAAACACATCCCAGATCCATTTTACTCTTCCAGAGCAAAACCAAAAAGGACACGATTTGACTATTTCCACAAAAACAAAGCGATGCAACATGCCGGTGCTAAAAATATCCAATATTATTTACCAGAATTACTACTATAACAGGAACAATATCAGTGCGAGCTTGAGACACGCTTCTAGTTTTGTTATCTTCCTAAAGAAAAGGTGAAACTTCAAATCGAATTTAGGCTGGCAAGTCTAACCTGCTGTTGGAGACAACCTACTGTGGCGGGGGCTGTGAGATCCCTCTGCAGTCAAAACATTGGACAGTGCTGCAACAGCAGCGGCTCTTTGAGACCCTTGGCCTGAATGCGATTGTGCATGTGTGCTACTGGGTTTTGACGATGTATTAAGGGCAGAGGACAAGGCAGCCATTGCTGAAGCACGTTGGGTATGCTCGCTGTCACCTGATGAGCTTGTGGGCCTCTCATCTGACTGAAAACCCACGGTATTTGGTGGTTAGCAGATCAGAAAAACCGGGAAGGAAATTATTACTATTTCTGAAACGGGGGAAAGGAAATTATTAGCAGTACCTGTTTTCCTTGCGACGATGGATTCAGCGCAGATGAAAGAGCTGCCAAGGCTGATGCCCTTTGAGTTGGCCCACCATCACCTGATGAGCTCTTATTGCCACCATGGAAGCAGTTTAAAAGGCATGAAGCAGAAAAAGAAGGAAAGATAACATGTATCACTCTTTGTAAATTGAATAGCAAAAGTGAACTTACCTCTGAACGCATTCCAAAAAGAACTGAAAGTTTCTTCTCGAAAGAGTTTCCATGAATCTGTTTCAAGAATGACACGTATCAGCTAACTGCAAGCAAGAAAAAAAGGTATGCCCAAAAATAGTAGAATATTGAACATATGAGAAAAGTCCATTAAGTGAAAAAAAGGTCAACCTTCAAAATATCAGCTATCCCATACAAATAGATAATAAATGGAACATAGTTAGAACGAAAAGCTGAACTTGTGAAATACAGAAGTAAATATCTAAGAGCATACCACGGATCGTGTGTTATCCCAGGAGAAGTATGTCCTGAAGAAGCAAGGTTCATTCCCTTCATTGACTTTATAGAGGGGCACATCAGGAGAAATACCTTCAAAGGCCACGGCATGTTGTACGTATTTCTGGGAGGGAAGCAATCGTTGCCAGGAGTTGGACTATAGTGATCCAACAAAAAACAGAAGGTTAACACTTAACACTTGGTACCTACCTGGCCAATGTCAAATGCTTTCTGTTTTTCTTTTGTCTCCACACACTGACCCATCCAAACAAAAACCTCACAGTGTGTATCAAGTATCATCGTGTCTTCGGTCAACAAATCATCTTGTGAAAAATTGTAAACTTCAGTAACCTGTGTACAAGTAAGATTTCAGACTTTTTTAAAAAAAAAAAACAAGATTATTGGAACATGACCAATTTGGCTCAAATCAATACAGCAACAAACCTCCAGCTTTCCTGATAAATGGTGACGATGTTATCGCGATTGAAGCCAAATAAAATAAAATAAAAAACATTAGGGTCACTTCATAAAAAACAGTGTAGTAAGATTGAGAAACATTGTGAATAGAAGGTTTGACTACTACTAACCATTCCTCAGAGAGAATGTATACAAATGAGGCTCTCTAATAACAACATCAGGTGCAGAATTTCTACTTGTATAACTCTGCTTTCCACCAATAGAAGACCAGAAAATAGAGCTCTCAGTGCCCTCCTTGCAATGTTTGAGAGCAACACCGGTCTGTAGGATTGAGGGTACAGATAATTTAAGTGAGTAATAGTGACCACAATAAGAAATGTCAGTTACTTCCAATTTTATCAGAATCAAGTGCTGCTGAGGCAGGAGAGTTCAGCAACCAGCAACCAACATAAAAGTTCTGCTAAACACCACTATTTGTCTTAGCAAAAAAAAAAAAGCTTTAGCAGTTAGCACCACTAATCCTGACCGAGGTAGAAATTCATAACTTAGTTTAAAAAACTATAATATGTGCCTCTCAATATGGTTCCTTACATAATACTAATACTGATTTAATAAACCACTGAACAATTATTAAACTATGATCATTGAATACTGAATGAATATGATGTTAATCACAGCAGTGAGTATGTTGATTGATATGGTCAATGTTAAGTAATAGATGTGGAGGCATGCTCTCCTAGAGCCTGTACATGTATTTAATTATTTATGTTCATAGAATTTTTCTTTGCTTAATGTTTCCATGCATAATTAATTAAGAATCTTATGTTCTCCATAAAACCCCTAAGTGAATAGCTTTCGGTATATCCTGCTATAGCTTTCAAAGGAGCCCACCGTTAAATATCTTAGCCCATGATTTAAACCACTACATTCAATCAATATAAATATGGTTAATTACATTTACATTCAAAATAGTTCATTAGGAGATAACCAGGCAAAGTTAGATTGAAGCGAGATTAGAGTATTATGGGGGACCTGGGATTGATTTTTCTTCATTGCTTTCTTTCCTTGATACATCTCCCTTTATATAGAGAGGATTACTGGGCCCCTAATAAGGGCCAATCAAATCCTAACAAATGACTCAAATCTAATCCTATCTCTAATTGATCCAATCCCTCTAACTAATATTATGCCCCCCTAGCTAACGCCCCATAACAAGGTTACCATGCATGAAAAGGAAATATAAAAATTGACTTCATTATTCCATACCTTCAGAAATTCAGCAACTTTAGCAGCCCACTGTTGTTGTTCAAAAGAACTTGAATTTCCATTCCATAAAAACATCGAGTTTTTAGTTTGCAAAACAAAACAATCTGTGGAACTCAATGATGTTGGGACCTATAGAAAGTCAAATAACAATTAGTTCAAGGGATCAAAAGGTTGGACTCTTTTAAGTTATTTACAGTGCGGTTTTGTATTAGTTATACAAATAAGGATAAAGCTTTTTTTCATATATGTACACTTTAATTAAGTCCGCTGGCCAAGAAAACTTTTTTTTTAAAAAAAAAGAGGATGCTGGTATGCAGGCGGCAGGCCATAATGAGAACATAGGGATTTCATCCAGCGTTAGTTCCATACTTCATTTCCCCATAGCGTAGGATTTTGAGCAAACTGATAGATGCATAAGACTTGATATGCTATAAGGGCAAAAGTTCTTGAGCTCAACCTAGAAAATTTCTATGGCCCATTTTAATATATAATGGATGATAGGCACGCATGACGGATATTGGCTACTTTTTCTCATTAACTTAAAATGTTCAGGATGCTTATGTGAATCGAAGTCAATATATTTATAAGAACAGGTAGAGGTAAGAAATACCGCATCAACTTGAAGTGTTTTATTGTTATGAACTGCTGTTCCAGAAATTCGAATGAGAGCGACGCCATCAGCACAATATGTTTCATCTTTCAGACCCTTCTCTTCTACAAATTTCTTATAAGCAGAGCTAGTACCACCCTGCATGATTTGACAAATATGTTCCGTTAATTTCTGGAGTAATGTTACAAAATATTTTTCATTTCTATAGAATGCCTCCAATATGAGTTCTTTGCAGACCAGCACACATGTATCATTAATTCACTATACATGACATAATCACAGTGAGCATCATACCTTAAGAATAACCATTGGTTGGAAAAGAGCAACAAATTGTGGTGGCTCTTTTCCTTGATAAATACGACCCTACAATAACACAAGATACGAAACTCATCCAGAGGAAATATTTTATGCATAATAAAAAAATCAAAATATGAATACAGTACCAGGACAGGTCTTCCTTTCAAAGAATTCCAAGTTGTATTAGCTATTTGAAAAGCCGCCTTTTGATCTTCCTATGTTAAATAAACAAAGAGCAACTTCATATATCACAGCACAGTTGTATGGGCACTGGGTCCACCATGAACATAGATTGATTATATGTTAAGTACATCAAGGCTCATATATTGATTATAGGACACACAAATGTGTAAGGAACATCATTATTTTAAACAAACATGTGCAATAATATCTTCTATTTGGATGTGAGGAGAATTCATGACAAACAACTTTACAATAAAGATTAATAAGGTTGCCTCTATGTAACCAGTAAATAGTTTTGTAAATGATGATGCTGTAAACCCTGAAACTGATGGGCTCACTGAGCCTAGATCAATGAAATAAAAACCAAGCAGGTGGGGAGCCTCTCCCCCGCATTGACAGTCAAAAAAATGTGACTATGGCAAGCAAAATATTAAAAATGCATTCCAATAATGGGGGTCTCCTGAAGATGCAAAGCAAGAAAGTTCAGTGCATCTTAAGCATGTATATTTTAAATTAAAATTACCTGCACACTATTTTTCCCAATCCAATAAGTTAGATAGAACTCTTCTTTTTTGTCAGCAGAATGATAAGTGTAGAGAACAACATAACAGTCTCCACTGTAGAATTTTCCAAGTTCTTCCTTTGGAAGAGAAGTCTTCACACTGCCATTAATACACCAAACCTGAAATATGCACAGTTTTCTTGTAATTTCATTTATACATTGCATTCACAATTGTACTTGGTAGGAAAAAGTGACTAAGTTCAGCAAAACCTCAAGCTTTCCACCGCCATCTAGCAAAGGAGGAACTTCATCATTTACTGGCACACTAGTTTTTGTGATTCCTTTGACATCGACACCTTTCTGCTTCAAGAGTGCTGATGAAACATCGATGTTAACAATGAATGACAAAAGGTCAATTGTTTAAATACCAATAAATAAATATTGTACCTGTAACTTTCCCTCGGCCTTCCTCTGTGCTGGCACTCCCTGCCGTGTTACTTACTGGCCATGACTCAAACTTAGACTTGAATGTATGATTCTCATAACCTTGTATCACTTGAGTTATCCTTGTTGTCTTTGGTCTATTTTCTTTAATAATGAATTTCTACAGGAGGTAAATTTTAGATAGGATATATTTTGAACAAGGCAACAAAACAATAAAGTTGGGCCGTAGGTTTACCTCAACTGCCGCACTGGCAGCTTTCCTGTCCTCTACCTGTGTTACCCGACCAACCCACACAAATAGCTCAGCCCCACAGTCAAGTAAAAAGCATTTGGTGTTCTCCAGAATTGATTTTGTAAGAACAGTGTCTTCTAACTTCAGTTGACCGTTAGTGATACTGCAAACATAACAATTAACAGTATACAATAAAACTACTCGATTATTAAAAATAAAGAAGAGAAGTTGAAGAATAGTGAGGTGAACATATATAGCACACATACACAGGACAGTCACACCTGAAGATAAGTAATAGGCTTTGTGAACCAAGCAGAGTCTTGAAGTACGCTGCGCAACGGTAAAGTTCTACGACCTATAAGCACTAGCAAACCAACTAACTAATCTGTACTGGATTGCCGAAAAGAATTCATTTGTAATCAGGAAAGGAAGTTCTGTAGAAGTGAGCTGTGAATTCAGCAGAAAATATTGAATTAATAATTTTGATTCTAGCATTAAAAAAGATGTGTTTATCAGAAAGTTGCAAGCGGTGACTATCACCCATGCATAACTTAAAAAAATCAGAAGAGTACAAGTGTGTGAATGCTAGAGTAGGTATGGTGAGCCAACGTAAAAACCAGGCCACTCTTAGGGGTTAAGAACAAATGTCGATAATTAAAATCAGAAGATCAATTATATAACTAAATGTACACTCATAAAAAACACATACCTGAAAAGCTTTGGTGATGTAGTTTCAAGAACAACATCATCATCACTTATTGTTTTTTTCCCAATTGGCGCAAAACCTCCAAAAAGGACCCAGAATTCTCCTGAATCTGATTCTGCTTGCAATTTCCCATCATCTATTATCAAGGCAAAAAAAAGGTATAAGTGTGTGTGAACTTGCTGACGTACGTTTTACATGTATGAAATGAAATTTGTATCATTCTCATCTCACCAACAATTGCAACAGCACACACCCCGTCATGGTATTTCTCCTTTAAATGTTGGATCACTTCCAACGCCTTGGCTCTTTCTTGAATGTTGGAGTTTGCGCCATTGAATTGAAATATTTTATTTTCAGTATCCAAGATAAAGACATCATCATGGTTCAATGATGAACGAGCAAAGGGAACCTGAGCAAAGAAGTCATCATTAGGATATTGACTTAAATAGCTGAGGGAACATATAGGAAGGAAGCAAGGAGGTGGAACACGAAATGCACCTCTTTAACTCTGATAGCTCTCTTCCCTTTGCAAATATATAGCCGTACTTGAAACTGGTCCACTTCTGGCTTTTTAAACCCAGAAGCAAATCCACCCTCCATGGGTATGATGCACGGTTTGAAATAAGAAAGGAATTTATCAGACTCGTAGCATTGCGGTTCCCTGTGCTGTACCGCACGACCCCCGAGCATGCTGTCAAGTTCAACTGTCTTGATCGCGGCAGTTCCAGCTTCATCCTGCGTAGCAACAACAGCGCGCAATTTCGAGAAGTGGGCATATGAAATGTCATTTGTAGCAACCATAGAGAAATCCGAGGTGGTGGTATGTACAGAAAATCTACCTGGCTAGAATCTTTCCCGATCCAGAAATGGATGTCAAAAATATAAGCACCTCCTTTACAGGTCGTCTAAAAAAAGGACAGATCGATGCATTACTAAAAAAAATACAATTTGTGTAGAGAAACAGAAATATGCCTGTAGAAAAGGGAAGGGTTAAAATTATTACCTGCAGAACTATGTATGAATCTCCGCAGTAGAACTTGCCATAATCTGATTTTGGCAAAGCAACTGGCTTGAAATCCTCGATCCTCCATATTTCCGTTCCTCTGTGTTTTAAGTTAAGGGGGCATATACGTACACAAAATGAAGAGAATAGAGAAGCCTTTTGCGTGGAGTGGAATAAAAAAACAGCTAAAACAAGGTGGTCAAAAAACAGCTAAAATAAGGTGGTACATAGCCTGATTGAAGTCATCTACGAGTAGTCGTAGTAAGGATACGGTTTATGGCCAGCTCCTTGAAATGCAGGATCCAGCACCACTTTTGCATTCGACATTGCACACACAGAAATGTTACTTGGACACTCACTGCAACTACACAGAGAGAGAGGCTCCGCGCACCACCCGACGAGAGTCAACAGAACACTAGCTAGAAACTCATGTACTGCAAGCAAATAAGAGCGCACAGAAGAAGAAAATGTAAATAAACCAGCATCATCGATCATGAGGCACAAGAGAAACCAAAACTCTCTGATGGCATCGCAATTCGCAATCACGCATCCACGCCAAGGGCAGGTCGATCGATTCAACCCTGCCGCGGGGCCGGGATCGTGAGATCCTACAGAACTAATTCATCGATTAAGCGCGGGATCGGATCGAAACAAGGGCAGGGGAAAAGGAAGGAAATGCAGAGCCGCGGGATGCGTATCAGGAGGCCGTCGATCGAGCGGTACGTACCTGCTAGCGGCTTAGATAGATGTGTAACGCCGATCGGCGATGGATCGATGGAAGCGGAGCGGGGCCGGGGACGACGATGGCCTCGATCGGTCGAGCCAGCGAGGGGAAGGAAGGTGGCGCGCGCGCGAGAGAGAGAGAGAGAGAGAGGCGACGGGACGAGGACGACCTCCCTGTACTGTCTCGGAACCCACGTAGGAATGGAACGGATTGGATGGATGCGGGTGCGGATGCCACTGCGCGACGCCGCGGCTTTTGCGCTTGCCTGGTTTTAGAATGCCTCCCCTATTTATACGCGGCGCGGCGCGGCGATCTGCCGCTAGCTACGTGCTAATGTGCTATAGTTACGGCAGCGATGGATGGATGGTCGGTCGGTACTCGGTAGGAAAGGGACGATCGAGCTCGAGTACAACAGGGGTGACGACGGACGTGGCTACCGCGGACCTAGACCTACGACGCTGCCGGGCAGCACTAGTGGCCATAGCGCGGGGGCCGTCAGCTGTTGGGTCCAGTGGTCCGCGTGGTGCGGCCGATAATTGCGAGCTTTCGGTCGAGACGCATGGGGATGCACATGCACGTATCATTTCATCAGCTATCAACTACAGTAACAACGTACGGGTTCCACGCACGGGCGCCCGCCACCTGACGCTTTCTCCCACCATTGCCCGTCTGGTTCATCCAACTAGACTCTGAACATGGGGCAACAGTGCACCAGGGAGGCTTTGCTTAGGCTCTACTGCTCAACACACACAGACACGCACACAGGGAGGCTTCTTCGGCTCTACGAGCACTAGTAGTAGTTTGCAATTAAAAAACGAAAAGAAAAACCGAAGTGTGGTACACACCTGGGAGGCTGACCCGGGAATGAAAGAATATACAGTGCACACGCACGCAAGTTCATATAAATATAAATACAACCATACGTCCTCCGGTCCGATCAAGAAAAGATGCCGCATACGTATATGGTTTTCTTTAAAGAAGAAACAAATTACAAAGGCGGCCTTCGATCGAGACACCGAGCCTGACATGGTAGTATATAATTAAGTAATAAGATTAATCAAGTCATCTTACGCGTTTTGTTGTCCATGGACACGTCGAAAATTAACTTACACATAAATATGGTAAGTAACTATGCTGACTTGTAGAGTCAAAGCCAAGTGAGAAACCATTGCTTTGCCCCCATGCTCTCCGTTTTAAAAACAGCAGAAAATCAAGTAGTTTTACGTCTTCTCTAGATGTAGTTGGATTCCTATCAATCCACATGTGTTGACGTGGAACTTGAACTAAATTTTATCATAATCCACTCTAACATATGTAGATTGAGGTAGATCCGACAACATCCAACACAAGATCAAGGTCTTAGGATATGTAAAAAGAAATATAGAGGTTGACCGGTAAAATACAAATGTACCTATATCTCAAACTGAGTTCTCCATGTCACGAATAATGAAATTACATCAATAAGTTGAAGTAAACTACAAATGGAGTAGCAAAAGGAATCATTATTGAGCCCACCCAGAGAAACCTAAAGATAGCACATGACTAGGCCCAACGCGACACATGAGTGGCATCACGACGTGCATTGTGTACCCAGGGCAATGGGCGTGACAACTTTAGAAGGTAGGCCCTAATTAATAACCGACCAAACGGACAAGAATACACTAGCACAAGAGATGTAAGATCCTCCACAGTGTGAGTAGTGCTTGAAACTATAGAAGCTGGCCACGTTGTTGTGATGTCTAGTTTAATTTCAACTTGCAGTGGGTAGACACCGTCAGTGATGCCTAAAAGTACAGTTACATGCTACTTTTACAGCAAAAAGCTGTTGCATGCACTCCTCGCTATAGCTGCTCTCTCTCTCTACTTCTCTCTCCAATTCAGAAAAGCACCAGTGCAACTGCATTCACCGCTCTTCTTCTTTCTGGCATCACCCAAAGTTGGAATCACTACTCACAATGGTAAGAGTGGTGCTCCAATCTTCTCTCTTCTTTTTTTGGCACCAATCAGAGAACACACTGTAGAGAGCCTAAGACCTAAGGGGGCTGACAACTTAAACCGATATATATTTGATTGGATTGTTTATCCATGGGTTCATCTTATTTACAGAGATGGGTTTATTAAGACATTAAGTGGTATTTTGTATTTGTTCTTATGATATACTCCTTTTAGCGCCGCACAATTGATTTTTCGTAAATTAAATTAGGACTTAACATGGAAAACTACGTTTCAGCTTTTCAAGTGCTCCAAGCCTCCAATCCAAATCATAAAAGGAAAAACAGTTCCAAGTAGGAAACAGACAGAAAATTCCAAAATCGACTGTTAACTGAGTTTAACTGAACTCCTTGGCCGGCCTCATCCAAATCGTCCCCCGATAATACAACATCAACTGCATTCGGCAGGCGGTCCAAATCGCCGCCGCTCCGCTCCATCGTCCACGCTCGCATTATCTATCCCGTTCTGATTAATTAATCTCCGTGCCGCGATCGTCACGGATTCCGTCTTCCTCGTTCCTGCTGAGCGGCAGACTGATGACTGAGTGATCCGCTACTTCTACGCGCGCGCGAGCATCACCGAGCAGGAAGCAACCGCGGTGGACTGAGCGCGGTCCCCATTACGGTCCGCCATGAGGCCCTCGCCGCCGCGGCGCCTCCCCCTGGCTCCCTTCCTCCTGCTGCTCACACTCATCTCGCCGCCTCGAGCGGCGGCGGCGGCGGGCGGCCCATCGGCGTGGGTGGCGCTCCGCGGGGCGGCGGGCAGCCGAGAGGCGGCTCCGGCGGAGCAGGAAGCAGCGGCCGCGGGGCTGCTCCGCCGGATGCTCCCTTCCCACGCGCGCAGCTTCAGCTTCCAGATCGACTCCAAGGTTTGCGCATCCTGATTCCTAGTGCTACGGTGCTACCACTACCCTACACCTATCTGGTTGCTCGCTCCGGCTCCGCCCCGCTTATTCGGGGCAGCATTGGTTGACTCTCTTGTGCCCGTTTTGCTGTGCTCGCTCCAGGGCGCCGTCTGCGGTCAATCAAGCTGCTTCAGGATAAGCAACGTCGTTGACGGCTCGGGCAAAGGTGGAGCGGAGATTCTGTATGTTCCTTTTTTTTCACTCGTTTTAGCCATGATGCCGTAAACTTTGGCTGCGTATTCTTGAAATGATACATCTGTGGGCTGAGGCTGTGCTTTGTCGCTTGCTTCACCGCTGTATGGTGCGTTGATGAGGTTTTGATTTACATATAGATAGTCAAACATGATGATGAAGTCGCTCATTCTAGTTCTAGATTTTGCTCTCGTATTATCCTAGATTTTGCTCTCGTACTATCGGTCCTCATTAAGTTGGTGCATTGGTTTGCTTATACAATCCAAAAAAAACAGTCCTGCGCTTGGGGTTCCTTAATTGATCATTGAGAATTCATGTAATGCAAGAACTGCTGAAATTGTACATTGCTGTGGCTCCATGGTGAAGTTGAATGCAATCGCCTCTTCTTGTTTATGCTATACAGGATCCAGGGAACCACAGGCGTTGAGCTTGCGTCTGGCCTACATTGGTATTTGAAATACTGGTGTGGCACACATATCTCCTGGGACAAGACTGGGGGTGCCCAGCTGGCATCGATTCCTTCTCCTGGATCTCTGCCACAGGTGCAGGGCAAGGGAGTAAAGATTGAACGTCCTGTTCCATGGAATTACTATCAGAATGTCGTCACTTCTAGCTGTAAGTCCTTTCTTGCCTTAAACATTTGTTTTCATAATCTTTGTTTGATTCAAATCTACTCATTTCTTGATTTATTCAGCGTCAACCTCCTTGTCTCTCGTAATAGTCAGTACTTTACTTTCTAGGTGTGTGGCAGATATAAGGGCATGATGTGGTCTTGGAAATATGATTCTTGCCATATTTTCTATTGATGCAGTACCAATCTACTAGTACTTCTATTGCAAATGAAGAACTAGTGTTTCAGCATCTGTTCTCCTACACCCTATTTTTATGGATTTCACCCTATGATTTTGACTCTGTTGACCTATCCCTTCCATACTTCTAACATTTGTCCAACTGGATTTATTTATAACTTCTAATTTGGAAAGAAGTGACTCTGAAGCCTCCCACTATTTAAGTGGATTCCAACACTTTTTTTCTCTGACAAAATTCATGTAGCGTTCTATAGACTCTTATGTGTGGTGGGACTGGAAAAGATGGGAGAAAGAAATTGACTGGATGGCACTTCAAGGAATTAACTTGCCTTTAGCATTTACTGGACAGGAATCTATCTGGCAGAAGGTTTTTAAGGTAGTGTGACAGACACATCTACAACTCTGAAATGTTCTATCAAAGTTGCACCTTATATTTATTAAATTTAAAAAACATATTTCCATTAGTTTTTACAGTTTAGAGCACTATAATCCTTCAAGTTATTGAGAATAATTTGATTGATGGTGGGCCATATGTTTAGGCTGAGCAGAATCTTGGCCAGTGTAACAACTACTTTCTATTCAGGCTGCACAGCCTTGCCCAGTCATGGCCACAGCAAGTTGACATAGAGTGTTTTCCCTTATTAACAGTAATCGGTCATATTAGTACAATATATTTACGTTTTATTCTAAAAACCTAGAATCAATACGATGAAATAGTAGTATATCACACAACCAGACAAGTATTTAACCCAATTTATTAGTTCTTTATGTGTCAAACTTTTGAGACTATGGATTATAAGTTTATAACCTTGCAACTACATAATTTCACATGTTCGAGAAAAAAACTACATAATTATACATTAACTATTATCTCAACACTCAAAACAATTCAAAAACTTACATGGTTTGAAGATTTGCAGTTATTAGAAAATTACATCGCTGATACATGTTTAGATGTGTAGTATAGTGTGTATTTTCCCTCTCCTAGAGGGGAGTTTCTGCTTGGATTACATGTGTATCTATCCTGATTGGGCATGGGAGTATATCTGAGTTCCGTATTCCTGTTTTTTTTTTTGTTTTGTTACTGCCTTTTCTTGTCCTGACATCATTTTGAACTGATCCTGTGTTTGGAGTTTCTTTTCAACCTCCTGTTGCCATGGGAGCCTTGTTAATTATTGCATTTTATTTATTTCAGAGTTTTAATGTTACAAACAAAGATTTAGATGATTTTTTCGGTGGACCAGCTTTCTTGGCTTGGGCTAGAATGGGGAACTTGCATGGGTAAGTAAACAGTTCTCCTGCATGTTCGAAAAAAATATAAAATATACGAAGCTACATTCTCTGATATAGGTGTTTGTTTATTAGTTCAGATAGCATGATTAATTACCTTATGCTTAAACAATAAGGAGCCCATATTCTTATTTAAAAGTGCCGAAGATGTATCTTTGGAAGGTGTTCACTGTTTGTGAATTGTGATTTTGGTTCAATGGAACTCTGCATTTTTGCTGCATTGAATACAGATTGTTAAAAGTTTTTTCTTCCTGCTTGTTTCTCTCTGCATATCACTGTTCCCATTTCATGTGACCAAAGATTCATTCTAACTTAATTATAGCATCGACCGCAACATTGCAGTTTTTCTATACTTAACTAGTTAACTTTGTATGATATTAAAACTTTTTGGAGTTGATCATTTGTACATATCTGACATGAAACTAATGAATTTATATTTCTTCAATTTCCTTAGCTGGGGTGGACCACTGTCACAAAACTGGTTTGATCAACAATTGGCATTGCAGAAGAAAATACTCTCCCGGATGATTGAGCTTGGGATGGTCCCTGGTACGTTTTTGTTTTATTATTCAAAATTAATATTCTTCAACCTTTGACATATGCCATTGCATTTATGCCACCTTTCCATCCTTTTTTGGCAATGTGTTTTTTATACGAAGTCAAAATATCAATGGACTTTTTACTAGCAATATTCTATTATATACTGTTTCAAGTTATACTTATGATGCATTACTACTTTACAGTTCTTCCATCGTTCTCAGGAAATGTTCCAGCTGTTTTCGCAAAATTATTTCCATCAGCCAACATTACCCAGCTTGGTGATTGGTAACTACTTTGTTATATCGTTTGTACCAATATCTTCTGAAAATTTGTGCTAGTTTAGGTAGTAGTTATGGTGACCAAGTCCAAACTTACTGGTGATCATATTCATAATGCATTTTGAAAAGTAACTTCCGTAGAGTACTAGGAGTGTAGGACATCTGGAAGAGCGTAATGGACAAGAATGTTTCAGACTCACTCTTCTTAACATGTAATAGTTACAAACATTTTATAGTTGGGTTAACACTATATAGGGCTACTGACACGGTTGCCAACCAACAATTTATTCGTAAGGGGCAATATATGCTTACATGACCTGATAGCTTTACACAATATGTTTTCACATCATCATTTTTCGAGGAAAAAAATGCAGTTTTGGCTCAACTTCTTCGCACTAGACTAAGAAGTCTTAAGACAAAATTTGCTACAGAACACGTAAACTGATGTCGAGCTGTCTGCGGACACAAAAAAAGTGCTAAATGCTGGCAGTCACTCTGTCAATGTGAGAATTTGCTAGAAGGCACCACGTCCATTAAAATAGTCATTTCAACCCTAGAAGAGAAGCTGTCTTCCAGCAAATTATCACATTGCCAAAGTGACTGACAGCATTTAGCACTTTTTTATATGTCTGCAGGCTGCTCGACATCAGTTTATGTGTCCTGTAGCATTTTTTTCCAAGTCTAAAACATATCAAGTCTGTGTACTGTGAGTGCTTATGTGCCCAACATGAAAGTATCAGTTGATTAGAATTTCATGTTTTCAATTATAAAACTTCTTACTGAAAATATCTTATGTTGTTTTGATTTCTATGTGATATTTTGTACTTCAGGAATACAGTTGATGCTAATCCTAAGTGGTGCTGCACTTATCTTCTTGATCCTTCTGATTCACTGTTTATAGATGTGGGGCAGGCTTTTATCCGGCAACAGATAAAAGGTATATACCTGCCATTTTGTTGTGCAAGATATGATCATAGGAAACTTGAATTTGTTCTGAAGTTTCTGGATCAAATAATCAATTAATAAGAATGCACTTTTGATGTATGTTTTTGTGATCTTTATATAAGGTTTCATATTCTTTCTTTTTTCAACTTTTCTGGATGTTTGCAGAGTACGGCGATGTAACCAACATCTATAACTGGTAAGGCCTACTAATCTGCTTCTTTGAAATGTCACCTGAATGCATTCTGTGATTGCTCTGTGTATCCTTTGCATGTTGGGCCACAACGCTTGGCTGTCATATGCTTAGTGGAAATGGTTTATCTTTCCTTGTCAGTTGTGGAGATGATCCATTGATTGTCAACAAAGAATACGTTCAAGAACATTTTGACCCTTGGTTGCTGGAAACTTTAAGAACAGTTCAACATTAAAAGATATTTCATACCAGTTTAGACGTTTAGTTTTGTAGAAAGGGATACACCTTAAAAAAAATCCTGAAACACGCAGGAGACCTGCGTATCATTATATTAAGAAGAAAAAACCCTTACAAAACACATACACTAACACCTTAATACTCACAGATACACCTTATATAAGGGAAAATTTCAACAATCCACCTGCAGGGTTGTTCCTAAGTTGTAAACAATGAAGCAATGCTTTAGCTTTGGAAGACGTCTCAGGAGAATGCCCAATATATCCTGATGGGTCCAGATATTTCTATGTTTTTTTTCTCATGAGCCATGACGAACTGGATATGGAATGAATGCTTTGATGAACAAATTAAGAATATAGGGACACAATGATATATGAAAATAGAAACGGATCGGAGACATCCATTTAGTATTCATATTAGAACAATGCATATATCCATATTATATGTAACGAACACGGGTTCAGATAATTCGGGTTTTTAAACATCCATTTCCACCCCCAAGTGATTGGGATGATTGATTTTGAGTCATTATAGGCAAGGATCACAATTGATTGGTTCTGTTTCTATAAGCCATACACTAGGTCATCCTTGCCTGTATATGTGTAACCTTTCACCCTCCATAATTAATCTATCATTCCGTGCCATATTCTTGCTTACAGATGCATATCGTCCTGTTTAAGGTATTGATAGTGGACAGTCCAAAATTCTTGATTTATTGGTCATGCATTATGTCATTCTGCTCATGTCATTGGCTAGTGGCTTAACATGTTTTTGGGCATCCTGTGTATATTCTTGTCCTCACTTGCTGTGTCTACTTTCTCCATGATGTACACATTGCACATTTTACAGTTATGGTTGTTACTTTCAGTGACACATTCAATGAGAATACCCCACCAACAGATGAACCAGCATATATTTCATCACTTGGTTCTGCCATCTATGAAGCAATGTCCCGAGGTAACAAGAATGCAGTGTGGTTGATGCAGGTGTGCTCACTCTTCTTTTACCTTTGAAATGTAAAAACATTCTTCATTTTATCATTTTCTGTTGTGATAGCAACCATATATCCTCTAGATGGTTGTAAGTCCAGTTAACAAGATGGAGGGCAGAGTACAATATAAAGAAATACATCATACGATCAAACATTGTCCATAGGAAGTACAATATATGAGCTACTATTATTTATAGTGGCTCATTCCATGTTTTTTTTAAAGAAGTTATGTATTAAGTCTTACACGCTGTCTATGAATAGTGAAAAATCTTGCATTTTTCTTTGTCAGACATCATTAGATGAACACATAATTGGAAATCTTTGAACTTTGCAGGGTTGGTTATTCTACTCAGATGCTGCATTCTGGAAGGAGCCACAAATGAAAGTAAGCTCAAGTCTTGTCTCGAATGAGTTTCACTTTGAATGGTCAAATAAATGTGATAACTCATAGAATGAAGGTTAATGCATATGTTCTGTGTCCTTTTAACACCTATTTACAAATAGGTTAACCTGCCCCTTTTAACTTTCAGGCACTACTTCACTCTGTTCCAATTGGTAAGATGATAGTTCTCGATTTATTTGCTGATGTCAAGCCCATTTGGAAAATGTCCTCTCAGTTCTACGGCGTACCTTACATCTGGTATGTCATCTTTTAACAACCCCTCCCTCCCACCTTGTAATTCCAGACCATTATTTTGATATTCTCGTTGTCAAATTAAAATATGAATATAATTCCTGATTTTCAACCATATTTACTGATTGATTTGCTCAATCTAGGTGCATGTTACACAACTTTGGTGGGAACATTGAAATGTATGGCATACTTGATTCAATTTCATCTGGCCCCATTGATGCCCGTACAAGTTACAATTCAACAATGGTGAGTGCAAATTTTTTCCTATGGAGCAAACATTTCATTTTCATGTGTGAGTTGAAAATCTTTGTCATCTGCTGTTTCGTTGTTGAAGTAAATCAATCCCTCCCTCTCTTGCTGGAGTTCTGGCAGAGCTAAAGCCAGGCTAAAGGGGGCCATGACCCCTCTTCATCATTCTTTCAATTTCTTAAGAAATCACCTCATCCTAGGTAACAAAAGAGCATGGTTTACATAGCTTGGCCTCCTGTACATCTACCATCATGCTCCACCGCTGTTGTGCTTGTTGTTCTTTTTTATTGATCGTTCATCTTTCATGATATGCATGTGTTTCAGAACTGATGTATTTTCATTGTTGTATCTAATCTGACTACTTATGCAATGTTTGACTCTTGCTCTTCCTAGATTGGTGTTGGCATGTGCATGGAGGGAATAGAGCACAATCCAGTTGTTTATGAACTTATGTCTGAAATGGCATTTCATGATAAGAAGGTTGAAGTTGAGGTAAATACTAAATATTACAATGTAAAGCCTTTACGAATTATGATTTAATTATATTCTTATTTCTTCATCTTGAAACTATTACAGCTGTATAGAATCTACAGAGTATCAGGTGCCATTGTAGACATAGTTTGCACTTTATATATACATAATTACAGGGTACATTCTGTTTATGCACCACCACATAAATTTTAAATTCTTAGGATAACCAACCTAGTCAAAAGATAACTGCTGATGAAAGTTCTTCTTTTCCTTCATGTGATTTCCGTGATATCAGGATTAATGGAAGTTTTATATCTTGAGTTAAATGTTGACCCGTGCGTCAAAGAAGGATTGCCAAAAATACCAAGCTTTGTAATTTGTGTAGTTTCTTGGTAGATATGCTTTGTGCGACCTTGTTTACATGAGATGAAAGAAGTACAAATTGTGCTACAGATAGTATTTGTCTCTTTCCTTCCGCAGCAGATTTGCTATGGCTATTGTTTTATAATTGCTAACATCTTGACTACAGGTTTTGCTTTGATAGGTTGATTACCATCTAACATTTGTCTATAACCTTCCAGGGTTGGTTAAAAACATACTCCTATAGGAGATATGGTCAAGCAAATACTGAAATAGAGAAAGCTTGGAGATATTTGTATCATACAATATACAATTGCACTGATGGAATTGCGGTGTGATTTCAAACGAGCTCCTCTATTGCAACTATCCAGAGCCTGTCCCTAGAGTCATATATCCTTTCATTTTTTGGTTGCAGGATCACAATAAAGACTATATAGTTGAATTTCCAGACATAAGCCCAAGCTCATTTAGTTCTCAGCTTTCTAAACAAAGGGGTATGTCCATTTTGAGAAACCATAGGAGGGTTTTCTTAAGTGAGGTGTTTGGAACCCTACCTCATCCACATCTATGGTACTCTACGAAGGAGGCCATCAAGGCCCTTGAGCTATTTCTTGATGCAGGAAGCGTATTTTCAAATAGTCTCACGTATAGGTACAATATGCATCTTTATTTTAAGTCTTGAGATTAGTTTTGTTCTTTTTTTCAGCTGTTTCCAACTCTATTCTTGCAGTTACAGTTGTCAATTGGTTTAAGTGACCATACCCAAATCAGGGTAGCAAATGAATACTTTTTTTTTCTTTGTTTTCTGGTTTAATGAATAAAACTAATTATGCCACTTAGGCATGATTTTGCTTTAACTGATCATCACTTTTACCTCAGGTATGACCTTGTTGACCTAACTAGGCAGTGCCTATCCAAACTAGCAAATGAAGTGTACCTTGATGCAATGAGTTCATACCAAAAGAAAGATTCAAATGGCCTGAATGCTCACACGAGGAAATTTCTTGAAATCATCGTGGATATTGATACACTACTAGCTGCTGATGATAACTTTCTGCTGGGCCCCTGGCTGGAAAGTGCAAAAAGCCTTGCTATGACTGAAAAGGAACGCCAGCAGGTATGTTACACATGCACTCTTCATCTAATATCTGGATCCTAGACCAATCCCCCTTTTTTCGTTATTGAGGACTGAATTGAACTTTTTTTTTTACCAGTACGAGTGGAATGCCAGAACACAGGTGACGATGTGGTATGACAACACGGAGACCGAGCAGAGTAAATTACATGACTACGGTAATGCCTAGTACATAAAATGGAATAATTTGTTAGTTGTTTAGCTACTAGCTGTATCGTTCAGTTTTGCATTACTAATGGTTCTTCTCCGTAAACACCCAAAAATCACCAGCCAACAAGTTTTGGAGCGGGCTGCTGAAGAGCTATTACCTTCCAAGGGCGTCAAAATACTTCGCCTCCTTAACAAGGAGCCTGCAAGAGAACCGGAGTTTCCAGCTGGAGGAATGGAGGAAGGATTGGATCTCATATTCCAACGAGTGGCAGTCCGGGAAGGAGGTGTACGCCGTGAAGGCCACGGGTGATGCTTTGGCGATTGCCAGGTCACTGTACAGAAAATACTTCGAGGCCCTGAGCTAGTCGTCGCTGCCGGGGGGTAATAATGCATGGATGTGACAAATGGACATGAATTGATTGTTTGTGTAATTCTGTTCTTCAGCGAGTTGCCTGTTAAAACATATAGATGCACTCGTGTCGTGCCCTTCGCAAATTGTAACGGATGCTACGAAAGGCATATGCAAATGTTAGCATCAGGGGTCTGGAAACTGGTAAGTCAGAGGGCCTACTCAATCCATGCCGGCGCTATACACGCTCGCGCGGACGGATTGGTGAAGTACGAGCACGGGCTACTAGGCCATGCGTACAAATGCAACTTGGTGACATAAAGGCTTTTAGTTTAGAAAACTACTGTAACACAATTTAAGCAAATCTGGTCGTCGTTGTAGTAATTAAATATATATTAGTAAATGTGTCCGTGCGTTACAACGGAAGAAAAAATTGAATGTTAACTAAAAACTAAAAACGCAGGTAGTATTGAATATTTATTCATATTTCAACTTGTTTTTTGGAATCGCGTTGAACGTGTGCTTTATTAAGAGAAGTAGGAAGTTACAGGAACTCGATGACCGAAGGCGAGATGCCTTGAGTCACGGAGCGCGACACGACATCAATCACCGGCTAAACGGTGGTGCAGCTATGGATTTACTTAGGTACCTCCTAATTGTGCGACAAAGCCGGGTGGGAGGGGGAGCCCTATACCACGAACAGAGGCGCGAGTGCACTGAAGCCCGCCCTAACCCACTCGATCTGTTCCCTCCTGATTCACGGCCAACAGCACCCTAGCAGGCGAATTCGGCACACGGCCAAATGTCCGATGATTTCTCTCCTTCTAGATTAGAAGGGTTGTAAATGTCCGATGATTTCTCTCCTTCTAGATCATCCCTATATATAAAAATAGGAGGGTTGTGGTAGATATAAATAGAGACATCTGCATTTACAGAGTTAGTTTGGGGAAGACGGACCCAAAAATAGAAAGAAATTTTGCCTTTTTATTATTATATGTAGGTATATAGATATACATTCATAAGTTAGAGTGAATCAAGCAGTATACGTCTTTAGAAAGATGGTACGGGTGATATGTGAAATATTTGTCTTCCATGATCCCGCGATGTATAGCGAAGGAACAGTCTAGGTAGCAACCGATCACGCCCTTCACTGTTCTTGTTTCTCCTCGTCCCCTTTCACTAATCTTCTTTCTCCTCACCATGTCGCCCATCGTACGACTGCGCTTGAAGTACTAAATGGTTAATGGTAGCCGATGTTTAAGGCCGGGCGTGAAGAAATTTCTGGATTTGGGTGGTCAGAGAGTCGCTAACTAAATAGATCCACAGAAATTAATTTTGTAGGGAATTTTTGACCAGATGTTTCATATATTGTCTTGTGTCCAAGATGCTGTTTAGTTTTTCATTTGAATGGAAAAGAAAAGACTACTTTTGAACCTTTTTGTACAGCCAATATAATGGTAATACATGCATGCACCGAATAATAAAATAAAATGTCTTAATGAAAGAGATTCGATTGCAAAATAATCAAGTCATTCTCCGTGGTAGAAAGAAATCAAGAAGACAGCCTTTTGTTTTTGTAGACGCTCAGAGGCTCCGTTGTCTGGATGTAGGCGAAGGTCCGGACGTAGTAGGCGCGGTTGCAGTGGGCCGCAACCGTTCCCTGGTCCCTGATCCGCAAGGACCTCACCTCGCATCTCTGCAACCTCGGCGCCGCCGCGTCGCGCATCCTGTGCGCGTACAGGTGCTCCTTGGGGTTGTACTTGCCCTCCCTCACGGTGAGCACGTACTCGCCGTGCGCGAAGTGCGGGCCCGCGAGCCGCTGCTCCACCCCCGCCTGCAGCTGCACGCAGTACTGCCGGCTCCAGCCCTGCCCCTGCCGCCCGAGAAGAACCCAGACCTCGGTCTTGGCCGGCGCCCATCTGTCGGCGCAGACGGCGAGCCCCAGCCTCCCGCGGACCTCCGTCAGGCGGAGCACGTAGCCAGGCCCGCCATCCACCGGCAGCGGCGCGGCGAACGCGACGCGCTCGTCCTCGTGGTTGAACGACACGACCCTCTCGCCGCCCTTGGTGACCCAGTACGTGGCGCCGTCGACGGTGACGACGCCGCACGTCGCGGTCGCGCCGCCGGGGAAGGAGACGGGGACGTCGCGCCACGCCCGTGAGGGGTGGCCCAGCGTGAACACCTGCAGCGACGTGAACCCGCCGGTCACGTCGGCGCGGCACGGGAGGTGCAGCACCCTGTACCGCCCCGTCACCGGGTGGAACCCGAAGCTGTACGCGTCCCCCGCGCTGCCGTAGCCACGGTGGCCGTGGGAGGCGGCGGGCAGTGGCGGGAGACGCAGCGTCTCGCGGGTGGCCGGGTTGAGCAGCGAGATGGCGCCGCCGGGCCTGGTGGCGTCGTCGCACAGGCACAGGCACAGCAGCCCGTTGCAGGTGCCGACCATGGTCACGTCGATGCGCCTCCTGTGTATCGATGGGGCCATTGGGGTCGATGCTGACACCCCACACCTGCCTGCACCGGCCGCCGCCGCTGGCGAGGTCGTCGTCGTCGATGACGTACGCCGAGGCGGAGGTGTGGGTGGTGAAGCACGCCAGCACCGCGGGCTTGCTCTGCGGCGGCACCCGCTCATCGATGACGGCACGCCAGTGCCGGCACACGAGGCGGACCAAGCGCTGGTAGCTCGGAGGCAGGCGCAGCAGGATCTCCACCAAGGCGTCCGTGGGAAGGCTCCGCCATGTGGTGCCCTCGTCGTCTACTGTGGCTGTAGATTCGCGGTCACTAGGGGTAGGGGATGACGATACCACCGTCGTCGACGCCATTGGGACGCCACCCGGTCTCGCCGGCCTTGTGATCTCAGGTCTCGCCCGTTTCAGTTTGACTGTTTGAGGAAGACGAGAGAGATAGATATATGTAGGCCGATCGAGCTGTATCTGATCTGCATGCCGAGGGAAACTTGAGGGCCAATTAAGGAGACGGAGCACAAAGAATTTGGATGGATAGGATATGCTGAAAGACTCCCTAGATGCATGGAGAACACATGCTTAGCATCTCCAACAACTTGGAAAAATTGACTTACTAAATCTTATAGTTTGACAAGTTGCTAAATTATTTGGCAAGTGAAAAACCCCACTCTCTCTAACAATTTACTATTTCAACTTGTCAAACTTTTGAAAAAAAAAAAGAAAAGGAAAGGCGGGAGACTGATAACAAGTTGGAAAAATAGCAAGTTGATTTGAGGAGTTGTTGGAGAGGAAATTTTGTGATTTTACCAAATTTATTAGGATAACAAGTTGGATAGCAACTTGTTAAGAGCATCTCCAACAACTTGGAAAAATTTACTTGCTAAATCTTATGGTTTGGCAAGTTGCTAAATTATTTGGCAAGTGAAAAAAATCACTCTCTCCAACAATTTGCTATTCCAACTTGCCAAACTTTTGAAAAAAAAAACAAAAGGAAAGGCGGGAGACTGATAACAAGTTGGAAAAATAGCAAGTTGGTTTGAGGAGTTGTTGGAGAGGAAATTTTGTGATTTTACCAAATTTATTAGGATAACAAGTTGGATAACAACTTGTTAAATATAGGCGCGCGGAGGCCGTGAATAGCAACTTAGGAAAAATAGCAAGTTGCTTTGAGGAGTTGTTGGAGAGGAAATTTTATGATTTTGCCAAATTTAAAAGGATAACAAGTTGTTTTAAGGAGTTGTTGGAGAAGCTCCGCGCGCGGAGGCCGTGAATAGCAACTTGGGAAAAATAGCAAGTTGTTTTTGAGGAGTTGTTGGAGAGGGAATTTTGTGATTTTGCCAAATTTATAAGTACTAGCAAATATGCCCATGCGTTGCAACGGGAGAGGAAAAAAACTATCATTACTAATGAAAAAGAGTACATGAATGTTACATATTTTTTTATTTTTTTACCCTTCTATGAAATTAAAAGCTACGTTTTATTTTATAAGTGACCTTAACATTCATTATAAATACAATATTATGTTTTTTTAAATTGTTAAACATTCTCTAATATATTGCTTAATAAATAGTTCTCACCACTAAATTATTAGTGGCCGTGTGGTTTGTTGAATGAATCATAACATGGGCCAGCGCCCAAGCACAGACCAGATCAAATAGATAATACTTCAAGTTTACTTAGTTATAGGAAGTCTAAAAAAACTCGTCTCCAATCTCCGTCTAACATATGTAATATCATATTTTTATAGTTTTATTTATTATTTTATTTGTTCTAATATATGCGATCCCACATTTTTTTTATATATTTATTTATTTTTCTTGTTAATCCTGAGAGTGTTAGCATATGAAATTTATTTGTTCCAATATATACAATCTTACATTTTTGTATATTTATTTATTTATCTTGCCAACCTTAAGTGTTAACATATGAAAACTTTGGAGGTGTTAGAACCTCTAAATAAAAAAAGTTCACTTCTTGATATATCAGGATGTAAGTTGTAGTGGTGAGCCCTTCTCAATTTACAGATGTAGACCCTTGTTTGAGTCCTACATAAAGCACTTTTTGGGCCAATTTGGTGGCCGGAGTGGGAGAGTGAGTGAATCTGACGGTTAGGCCAATTTGGTGGGCCAGAGTGGGGAGAGTGAGTGAATCTGACGGTTATGCCACATATGAATGCGCTGGACGAAAAAAGAGGCTAAAATTTTGTCTCTTTATTATTAGATATAGATATAGATAACAAATTGTTTTAAGGAGTTATTGGAGATACTCATCTTATAAAAAAGTATAAACTTTTTCTATTAACTTTATACTGCATCCATTTTTTCATACATATTATAATCAATCAACAACAGGGCATCGATCAAAAACTATATATTTAGCTTGAAAAATAGCAATACAATAAATTGATGATGAAAAGATAGGTTGGAATATTTTTGTCCTTTAATAATTTTATTTTTACCATGTTTTTTAATATGGAGGGTTAATTTGCGAGTAGGTTGGTGTGGAAGCAGGCGGTCGGCGGATGGCCGACGGCGCTGCGGGCGGCAACGCGTCGGCGTGACACGTTCGAGCAAGAACACGGCGAGCTAGGGTGCAGGCGGCGGTGGCGCGTCGGCGTGGCACGTTCGAGCATGCGCTGTGCGCGACCCCGCGCGCGCGGGCGGTAAAACCGTCGGTGTGCAGGCGGCGTTAATTAAGATAAGAAGATTCAAACCAGATACGCATGCGGCAGTTATAATCGGCGCCGCCGTACGTTCCCTTCTGCTCCCATGAAGAACGTAACAGCATGCGGTTTCGGTGTTTTTTTTTTGTCTTGCGTCGCTTCTGAAATCTGGTTTTTCTCTGTTCACCTGGGCTGGCCCGTGATTGACATGGCCCATCCAAATTATTTGTGCTCCGTCTCCTGAATTGGCCCTCAAGTTTCCCTCGGCATGCAGATCAGATACAGTTCGGCGCCAGCTCGGCCTACATATATATCTCTCGTCGATCTTCCTCGAACAGTCAAACTGAAACGGGCGAGACCTGAGATCACAAGGCAATGGCGACGACGACGGTGGTGTCGTCATCCCCTACCCCTAGTGACCGCGAATCTACAGCCACAGTGGACGAGGACGACGAGGGCACCACATGGCGGAGCCTCCCCACTGACGCCTTGGTGGAGATCCTGCTGCGCCTGCCTCCGAGCTACCAGCGCTTGGTCCGCCTCGTGTGCCGGCACTGGCGTGCCGTCATCGACGAGCGGGTGCCGCCGCAGAGCAAGCCCGCGGTGCTCGCGTGCTTCACCACCCACACCTCCGCCTCGGCGTACGTCATCGACGACGACGACCTCGCCAGCGGCGACGGCCGGTGCAGGCAGGTGTGGGGTGTCAACACCGACCCCAATGGCCCCATACACAGGAGGCTCATCGACGTGACCACGGTCGGCACCTGCAACGGGCTGCTGTGCCTGTGGCACCTGTGCGACGACACCACCAGGCCCGGCGGCGCCATCTCGCTGCTCAACCCGGCCACCCGCGAGACGCTGCGTCTCCCGCCGCTGCCCGCCGCCTCCCACGGCCACCGTGGCTACGGCGGCAGCGGGGGCGCGTACAGCTTCGGGTTCCACCCGGTGACGGGGCGGTACAGGGTGCTGCACCTCCCGTGCCGCGCCGACGTGACCGGCGGGTTCACGTCGCTGCAGGTGTTCACGCTGGGCCACCCCTCACGGGCGTGGCGCGACGTCCCCGTCTCCTTCCCCGGCGGCGCGACCGCGACGTGCGGCGTCGACGCCGTCGACGGCGCCACGTACTGGGTCACCAAGGGCGGCGAGAGGGTCGTGTCGTTCGACCACGAGGACGAGCGCGTCGCGTTCGCCGCGCCGCTGCCGGTGGAGGGCGGGCCTGGCACTGGCTACGTGCTCCGCCTGACGGAGGTCCGCGGGAGGCTGGGGCTCGCCGTCTGCGCCGACAGATGGGCGCCGGCCAAGACCGAGGTCTGGGTTCTTCTCGGGCGGCAGGGGCAGGGCTGGAGCCGGCAGTACTGCGTGCAGCTGCAGGCGGGGGTGGAGCAGCGGCTCGCGGGCCCGCACTTCGCGCACGGCGAGTACGTGCTCACCGTGAGGGAGGGCAAGTACAACCCCAAGGAGCACCTGTACGCGCACAGGATGCGCGACGCGGCGGCGCCGAGGTTGCAGAGATGCGAGGTGAGGTCCTTGCGGATCAGGGACCAGGGAACGGTTGCGGCCCACTGCAACCGCGCCTACTACGTCCGGACCTTCGCCTACATCCAGACAACGGAGCCTCTGAGCGTCTACAAAAGGAGTACCAAGCCGTCTTCTTGATTTCTACCACGGATGGGATGACTTTATTATTTTGCTATCGAATCTCTTTCATTAAGACATTTTATTCGGTGCATGTATTACCATTTGCTGTACAAAAAGGTTCAAAAGTAGTGCTCCCTCCATCCTAAATTGTAAGTCATTCTAAGAATCTTGGAGAGTCAAAGTTTTTAAAGTTTAACCAAATTTATATAATATGATAATAACATATTTGATACCAACTAAGTATCATTAGATTCTTTATTAGTTATATTTGCATACAATACCTATTTGATGTCATAAATTTTTATCTTTCTCTCTATAATCTTTTGTCAAACTTAAAATGCTTTGACTCTCCAAGATTCTTGGAATGACTTATAATTTAGAATGAAGGAAGTAGTTTTCTTTTCCATTCAAATGATGAAAAACTAAACAACATCTTGGACACAAGACTATGAAACATCTGGTCAGTAATGTTTCTACAAAACTAAATTTTTATGGATCTCTACATATAGTTTTATGGACATTAAATAGGCTGACATGATACTCTATTTATGAAGAGAGATGATAAGAGTTTCATGTGAGTAGAGAGAGTTTGATTCCAATGAAACCTTTTCAGCATTGTTTCTAAAATATGAGAGTATTGAAAATTGAGCCATGAAACTCTCATTGAAGATGACCTTAGTGAATCTCTTACCACAAATCCATAATTTTGTTGACGCCCTTAAAATAAATCGGCTACTACCATTAACCATTTAGTACTTCTACTAAAAAAAAACCCTTAGGTACCTCCAAAATTTTGCCGCGCCCAAATGAATTCCATTTGATTAGCTAGACGTTTTTTTAAGAATTATTATGAGCTCTCCCATCAAGGCCCTACTTTTATTTTAAGGACGGACTTCTCCCTGTTTTTAAGGATGTAAGTTTTTATCTACGACTTTAGTAGAAACTCTTAAATTCATTAGACACAACAATGACATATAGAATTTACCTGTCACCGTATAACTTTTTGTTGAGCCTAACAACAACATATACCACCATATATGCCTTCGTTGATGGCACCATGCTATCGCCCTGTTCGGTTGATCGTTCGGTGGCTGATAAGTCGGCTGATGTTGTTTTTGGTTGTTTTGTTGTGAAAGATAAAACATTGTTTCGAAACACTCTTTCTATCTCATGCTTGGAGCCTAAATTTAAGATAATTTCTGACAACACTTTTATACAAACAACTATTACGATAAAATTGTTACTCTTATAATTTATTATTTACCTTTATGTCATAGCATATCAAACTTTTGTCTTTTTTAATTACTTTTTAATTGTCTTTGTGCTAACATAAATCAATTTTTGTCGGTTTTATGATTTTGTCTAACGGGTTTCTTATTCTCAAAATAAATAGCAAATTATGCGTATTTTAGTATAAAAAAATATACAATAACTGTTGCCCGAAAGAAGCCTTAGCAAGTCCCTTCTTTCAAACCTTTATTCTTGTGTGTCTGAATTTGCCATGCTCTAATAATAAAATCATAAGTTCAAACACTCTCAAACTTAGTCAGGTATGAGCAATCACTCGAACCAAACAAGTGAGTATTGGCTTATGTCAATCAGGCTAAGGAACTGTTCGGATAGTTCGTTTTTTTACATCTATAAAACTCTAATGTAAACTAAGGAACTGTTTGGATAATTTATTTTTTACGTCTAGAACTCGTAAGGTGGAGTATAGTTTAGAGTCAAGTTTAAACCACATATTCGAAACTTTAGCTCTAGAAAATTCAGCTCCTAGTCAGTCTCGGAAACGAACATACAGCCGGCAAACGTGAAGAACTCAAGCATGCCACGCCTGACCGACGCCTTCCTCGCCTAATCTACCCACCACCCAGCCACCCGTCTCGCCCTCCCATAAATTCTCCCTAGCTGTCCACCGATCAATCACTCCGCCTCCCGCGACCGCGTCTCTGTCCCCCGCCTGCGCTGCGTCTCGGAGCCCCCTTCTCATCCGCCTCTGCTCGGCGGCGCCGGCCGTCTCGACTGCGGGAGAGGGGAGCGCCGCGCCCCGTCGCCGATCTGATCGGGGAGCCGCAGGCCAAGCTGCGAGGCTAGCCCGTCAGGAACCGGCATGGCAGCAGCGGCCGCCGCCGACTCTGATCCCGCCGCAGCTGTGGCCGTCATGTCCACATGCGCCCACTGGTCCGTCTCGCCTCCGAATCTCCTTCTCTCTCTCCCTGTCCTCCCCGCTCCCCGGTTCATGTGGCTCGGTGATGCACTTGGTCTCGTAGACTTGGATCTGGGCTGGGGAGAACCCGATTCGGTCGAGGAGGAGGATTTCTATAGTGACGGAAGACGCTGTTTGTTGGGTTCTGATCCGCCGTGCCGTACCACGGTGGCATGATCAGTATGTTGATGTTAGCACGGTATTTGGACATAGCAGGGATAGGGACATGAATCATGACGACTTCCTACTCTTAGATTGTGTTTGGTTAGACGAATGGAGTGGTCTAATTGGTACAACCATAAGCATGAGGTATGGGGTGATTCCACCTGATTCATGGGTATGCACTACCTTATCTAGGAAGAGGTGGTTCCTCAAACCAAACACGCCCTTAGTGACTATGCCTAGATCTGCCATATAATTTTGCATTTTAAGCTAGCTAAACAAATTGCAAATCAGAATGAATGATGACTTGTTGGATGGTTGGTATATGTATTTCTACACATATTGTTGAAATAACCTTAGATGGAGTAATCAGTTATTGGTTGAAGAAAATAAACGCCTAATCATTGGTACCAGGATGCTATCATTCTTTTTTTTTATCCAATGTAACGGGCAATGTGCATTCACATGTTTATTCTTTTTGGGTTTGATTGTTGGTTACTTGTATAAGTAGCAAACATAACTGTTAACTCTGTAAGATTAGGCGGTTGTAGAATACTCGACTTGTATTCAACACAATGTCCAGTACATAACTACATATACAAGGCATGGATAGTGCACAATGATCTGCCCTACAAGCCAGGATCAAGACCTGGTATTTTGTCGTACTGTTAACCGGTAGATTGTTAATGAACTAGGTAAGGCCATCCAGCTATCGGATTCTATACCTGGTCACCTACAATAACATGGTTCATTCTTCATAGTGTTAGTTAGAAATTAGAATGAATCAGCCATGGGAAAGGGTATCGATATCTAAACACACTTAAATCCCTTTACATTCCCATTCTTTCTAGAATAGAATTTTCCTCTGGATCAGCTGTTTTTCATTCTACAATGTCTCCAACTACTGTTGTTAGTCAAGTTTTATGCAGCTTGTTACTTGCTGGTGAACTGTAGTCTGATGAGCTCAGGCAGCCATACTTTATGTGCCAGATCAGATGTTAGGCATCACTTAATTTTCTTTATCTTTTATGTTCATCAGTCAGCGAGAGATCCCATCTTCAAACATCAACTTGCATTCTGTACATTGTGTCCGCAACCTTCAAAAGTGCCAGCACTGTGGTGAAATGATTCCTAGGAAACTTATGGATGAACACTATGATGAAAACCATGCCCCGGTATGTTTGCAATGTTTTAAGTGTGATTCCTTATGGCATCCATGACATACTTAATCTTTCTCTCTTTGCATGATTGGTAAAACTTGTTTTTTGTTTCAATAATGTTGTAAATCTGCAGCTCTTATAGACATAGTATATGGGATCATATGTTTGAGTGCATAATGCTTATCTTTTAAGCTAACTGGAGAGTTTAAAGAGTTAGAATCAACATTATAGTCAATTTTGGCAGTGGTCCTTTTTTTATCACCTTGATAGTTGATAATATGGTATCTTCTTCATAACTTTGTATTGCATAATGCATTTTGTTTTGTGTTACATAACCAATTGAAATTATGAGCTAGTGAAATAGTAACCGATATAGGAGCAAGAGGAGTAAACTGCATTTTATGGCCAGGGTATGTAGAGCATTTGATATAGGAATTAGATTTTAGTGCATTAAAAAATATTTTCTTCTTGCATACAGATCAAATTGTTCTCTCTGCAAAGAAACAATAGAACGTGAGATTTGGGGATCTTCATAAAGGTGAAAAGTGCCCACAAAGAATGGTCGCTTGTGAATATTGCGAGTTTAAATTTGCCTGCGGTTGATCTCCATGAACATCAGGTATGATTTGTTACTTCCTGTTAAGATAGGATGTTTTGAAAAATTATTATACATGGTCTGATCACACTATTTTGCCATAAAGGATGTATGTGGAAACCGAACAGAACTCTGCCAAACATGCAGAAGTATATTAGTTTTGCGTGAATGGATAGGGAAATGAAATACAGTGCCATAGGAACTCAAATGGTTCTGCAGACACATCCAGGTAAAAACGATACCTTTTCCACGAACATGGAATTTTGGATTATTCATATTTATAACATTGATATCATCCAACAAAACATACTGCAACCATATATTTCTAATGAACCTAGATTATTTTCTGTACCCAAACCAAACCCATGGAACTCATTATGCTTAAAATTCATTACGCAAATCAAATACCCAGGCCTTCCTACTTCCAAGTTAAAGTATTTTTTCTCTCATCAAGATGGTTATGGACTCAACGTTTAACTTTGATCTCATATTTGGTTTGCACTTGTTGTATCCTCATTTAAGAAAAAATAGATGCCAATTCTTGTATAAGTTCAGTGTGAATCTGATTAATGTTTTTAAAGTGCCAGAGCAATTCCAGAGAGAGAACTACGACCGCCGCCACCAGTGCGACCGGCACGACCAGCACGTCCTGCTCATGCGTCACCACACAAGCGGCTCCTCTTCACAATCGCTGTCACTGGAATAGCGATTATAAATTGGCTCCACACTGTTCCAAAGGGACGAGAGTTTTCTAGCTCCCAGTAGCTATGGACTTACTCTTTTAAGTTGTTTCTTGACTGGTAGAGTCATGCTATAGTAGGTGTATTAATGTTAATAACCCCTTGAAGCAGTGCATAAATCGAGTCTGTTTGAAGTATAGCCCCAGGTATGGGTTTGTTGAAAAGCAAAGAAACCGTGGATAAATATGTTCACCCTTGGCAGTTCTGAAACTTAAGTTTGTTTTGACATTGGACTTGAATTTGTTCATCTGTATGTCGGGATGAGTTATACAATTGGGGTATCATATCTGGAAATGCAACACGGTGCAGCAGTTGTTAATATTTTTTTTTTATATCCTGCAATGACGTGCAGATTGGAAAGCAATGATACTTTGATGTGGAAACTGCTTGGTAAATTTTAGTTTCTTAGTGTACCAATTTGTGGCACACTGGATTGCCTTCGATCGCTGTCTCGATGTTGTCACTACGGCCTACGGAGTAAAATCATGTAGGTTGGAGCCCTTGGTTTGGTTTTTATTGCTTGGACTGCATGGATGGTGAGACACTCGCCGAATCAATCTGCCTGTCTTACATCTTGATCAACTTGCTGCAAAGTGGCAATAGATTTTTGGCTTGGATTTACACCGGGAACCATTGTACTCCTAGCTGGGAGTCACAGCTCACGTGCCAAAGCCTCAATCTTATATTCTGGTAAAGTTACTGCAAGTTCGGTTTGCATGTGATAGATGAACTTGGGAGGGCTTGAATGCACTACATAGTACATACCTTGCAGTCATACATGTGACTGCTTGGCCGTTGCCCCAAGCTACAAACGGGTCCAAACTCCAAAGGCGATGACCAGAGACAGGGGAACACATCTTCAGGCAACGCAGCTCTCGTTCATCACAAATTGTACCTGTCTGTTTGTTGGTCCTAACGATAGTTTTGTACAGAGGCTTACTCAACAGGTTACTAACTTACTACTGTGTGAGCCTTGATGAAATGGTTAAATTCTACTGCTGTGATCTCCCTGCAAAAGCTGCTGGGGGCTGTTGTTTCCTCAAAAACCAAGATTGGCTGCGACGATGAGCCCATGGCAAATTGGCAATGACATGAGGGCTGCAGCATGTGATGCTTAAATGACTGTCTAGATTGCAGCATGCGAAAGTTTTCTGCTACGGACAAACAATAACTATCTGCATGTACAGTATGCATTAGTAAAACAGAGTTAGATCCACCTATTTAATAACAAGAAAGGGAAAAAGAAAAGTCAGATCCATATGGGACTAGATGGAACATTAATGTTTTGTTCTCCATCATGATCTACTCGTATGCAGTGATGGAGTGGAGTCATCATAATGAAAGCTAAAGTGCTAAAAACCTTCTTCCCTTTTTTGCCAAGTTCATAAAGCAGCCTTGCTCTCACATGGCAAGGTGTGCTTTGTTTTTGAGAAAAAAAGTTTTTCAAAGAAAGAAATAAGGTATACCTTTTTTGTTTTATTGTGTCGTTGCTTCGGTCTCAATAAAACCCACATCCAAAACAACACCCCCAAAAAAACCCCCAAAAAAAAAACCCCCGAGAAAATTTTTGGGTTGGGGTCCCCTGGCAAGGGCCCCAAAAAAGGGGGCCCCCCGGGGGCTCTCTAGCCCCTTTTTCCCCCCTTTTTTTTTTTAAAAAAAAAAAAGCAATTTTTTTGAACTTAAAAGTTAAATTTAAAAATTTTAATTTTTTTTTAATTTTTTAGAAAAAAAATTTTTCCCTCACAAACAAAAAAAAAAAACAAAAAAAAAATTATATCAAAAGGGGCCCAAAAGGGGTACTTTTTTTTTTAAAATTTTTTTTTTGTTTGGTTTTCGCTTGGGGGGCTTTTTAAACCCCCAAAAAGGTTTCACCAGCAAAAAAGCAAAAAAAAACCCGGAAGAAAAAGGGGGGGCTCCCAAACGCCCCAAAAAAAAAACCCCAACTAATAAATTTTGGGAAAAAACAACCCAGAAAATGGGGGTTTTTTAAAATTTAAACCCCCAAAAAAACAAAAAGGGGGCCCAAAGGGTTTTGGGGGAAGGGGGCCTTTTTTAATTTTTTTTCAATCCTTTTTTAAGGGTTTTTTAAAAAATTTTAAATAAAGCTTTAAGGGGGTTTTAACGGGAAAAACCCCCCTTTTTCTAATTTTTAAAACCCAAAAAAGGGGTTTTAATTTTGGGTTTTAAAGGGGAAAGGGGAAAACCCCCCAAATTTCCCCAAGGGGCCGGGACCTTGGGAAAAAAAAACAGTTTCCCTTTAAACGATAAAAAATCCTTTTAATTTTTAATTTTTAAACCGGGGGTTTTTTGGGGGTGTAAAAGGCTAATAAGATTTTTTCCCTTCAACCAAAATCCAAATTTTTAAAATGCACATTTTTTAAAAATTTTAAAAAATTTTTTGTATTTTAACTGTTCCTCGAGAAAAATTTTCAACCTGAAAATCTAAATTAAAATTTAAAAGGGGTTTTTTTCCTTTTTGGAAAAATTTTTTAAAGGTTTAAAAAGGTTTTCCAAAAGCCCCAAAAACCCCCCAAAAACCCCCCTTGAATTGCAATTTTTTTCCGGTTTTTTGGGGGGAAAGCCCCTTTTTTCCCTTTCCCCCAAAAGGCCCTTTTTTTTAAACCTGCTTGTGGAAACCCATTTTTCCCTTTGGGGGGTTTTTCAAAGGGGGGGAAAAAAAAAACATTTTTAAAAAAAAGGAGAATTTTTAAAAAGTTTTACCCCAGGGAAGGGGAGCCCCTTTTTGGGGAAACTTTTGAAGGTTTCCTCTTAAACCCCTTTTTTTTTTTCCCTTTTTTAAGGGGGGTGATGGGCCCATCCAAAATGTTAAGGTTTTAATTTTTTGGGGCCCTTTAAATTTTAAAACTATTTTTTGGGAAAAACTTTAAAATTTTTTTGGGTTTTAAAAAGAAAAAAACTTCCCCCTTTTTTTAAATTATCCCCCGCGGTTCTTTGTTTTTCCCCTTTGGGTTTTGGTTTAAAAAAGGGGGAAGGGTGACCCCCCTTAAAACCCCTTTTTTGGGCTTTTTTGGGCTGAGGATTAGGAAAGACCAATTTTATCCCAATTTCCCCAAATTTTAATAAAAAAACCTTTTCCCCAATTTAAAGGGGGGCCTTTTAATAATAAATTGATTTTGAATTTTTTTTTTGGGGAAAAAAGTTTTTCCAAAAATTTTAAAGGAAATATTTTTTTTTAAAAAAATTTCCCGGGGACTCCCCTTTGGGGGGATGTTTCCCCAGCCTTCGTTTTGGGGCCAAAGGGAAAAAGGGAAAGTTCCCCCTTTGGGCCCTTGGGGGGAGCGTACCCGTTTTCCCCGAATCCGCAAAAAAGGCTTCTTTATTTTATACGGGAAAAATCCAAAAAATACAAAACCCCCCCGGGGGCTTAGGGCCCCCCCAACAAAAGAAAAGTTTAAAAGTGCCCCCCCCCCGGGGTCGGCGGTTAAAAATTTTGGGGGGGGGACCCGGGGGGCCCAAAAGGGGGAAAAAGGGGGGCGACGCCCGCCAACGCCGCGGCGTGTGGAGGCAAAAAAAAATTTCTCTCTCGCTCCCCCTGCCCCCCCCGCCAGGGGGTGGGTGGCCCGGGGCCCCCGGCCCTCCCGCGCCCGCGCCCGGACGGGGGGACCGGAAAAGAGACTATCCTTTTCCCCCGGGAAAAAAAAACCGTAGCAGGTAAAAAGGGGGAACCCCAAAAAAAAGGGGAAAAGGGGGAGGGAGGGGGGGGGGGGGCCCCAAAAATTCTAAACCCGGGCCCCGGGGGGACGGGGCACCCCCCAAAACCCCCCCCCAAACTAATTTTTGCTAATTCCTAATACGCCCCTTTTGGGTTTTTTAAAAAAAGGGGGAAAAAATGAAAAGGGAAAAAAAAAACCCTTTAAAAAGATTTTTTTTTTTTATTTGTTATTTTTTGCCCCTACTTGACACGCTAAAACTTTTTCATGACGCCCACTTGTTTAAATGGTAAAAAGACAACCACGGTGAAGTCGCTACAAAAGAGAGATCAAAAAAACGGGAAAACCGAAAAAATTTTACTATTTTAAAAAACTCTTAAAAATTTTTGGGGGTTTTTTTTGGACCCCTAGTTTCCAATAAAAAAACGAATCCCCCTACTTGTAGAGACCAATTCATCACGATCAAGCTACCATCAAACTATACACCAAAAATAATGTTAAACCACATAATTCTTTCCAATCCCATTATATCCCATTTTGCCCTCGTTTATGTCCGCTTTTCTCATTTACTAATTTTTTATTCCTTATTACTTATATCCGTTTTTTATTTACTAAATAATTTTGTTGGAGCGAGTACACTTGATTACTAAGCCGCTACTACACTCTTTGATTTCTAAAATCTTGGTACAAAATACTGCATATGTTAAAAAAAGGATATAACCCTAATTTTAAATCAAGTCACAAATCTGATTATAGATTTATAAAAATAGTACCAACATTTATACTTCAAAATGTTTATTATAAGAAATATTTCATGATTAATCTAATGTGTTTATTATGTGTTATGAATATTAATATTTTTAATATACTAGTTACATTTAATATTAATTGATTTTTGAAAACGAGAATTACCTTTTTTCAGATTATTAGATAGACATAATAGGTAAGATTAGTAGAATTACCATGGCCCAGGGGTTTAACAAAAAAAATTAACACACATCACCTACTACTACTACTCGAACGCTGGATTAGCTAGCGGAGAGAGAAAGCGTAGAGAGCAAGGCGCCCCCACAACCCGGCAACCCCACTCGGCCACTCCCCCACCGCCCAAGAGGCTCCAAAGCGGCCAGCCCGTGCAGCTGCAGCTGGACCTGGGATGAGATGAGACTTGAGAGAGAGGGGAAAGAAGACGGACAGCGCCATCGCTGCCATCGCATTCACAGCGCTACCGTCTGCGTCGCTTTCCTTTCCTCCCCATCGCCGTACCACCACCACGGCACCACCCCTCATCGTCTCCGCCCCTGTCTGCCTCCCTCCCTCCTGCAGAAGCCGCCGCACAAAACCCAAACCCTAACGGCCGCCCCTCCGAGGCGCGCCAGATCGGCGGCGCCCACTGCGGCTGCTCCGGATCCAATGCAGCGGCTGCCGTAGCGCGGGGGCGGCCGATCTGAGGTGTCGGCGGCGGCGGCACAGGCGCAGGTGGGACAGGGATGACGTCTGCACCGGTGACGGGGGCGGCGTTCGAGCGGTACCATCAGCGCGGAGGTGGTGGCGCCGCGGCGGCCAACGGCAACACGGTGCGTGCGCTTCGCGCGGTTCCTTGCGTGGGTGCCGGGTGGTTTGGTGCGGTTTTCGTATCCGGTGCTGATGGACATCTCCCTCCCCCCATTTCGCGTATCGCTGCGTTGCTTGCCGGTGCCCGGTACCTTCCTTGCGTGCTTGTTCAGCTCGCATGGCTTGTGCTGCAAGGATGCGCTTCTCCACTGTGGCGTTGGTCTGCACAAGTCGCTGCTTCTATTACTATTAATAGGGCGGATTGGACCTTGGTTGGATTGCGGTGCTGAGTTGACGGCCTGTAGAGTTTCCGCCCGGCTGGGCCCTCAGTAGCTACACTTGAATGGATTGATGATGATACTGGTGGATTGCTTCCAGTGCAGTTCAGATTCAGACCGGGTGTAGGCGAAATTTGCCATTAGGGTGCGGCAGAGATACAACATAGAAAAAAAAAATTCGAGAGACTGTTTTGTGGTTGCACAATGGTGGGAAGAGCACTGTGGGTGTCATCTGCTCTGAGAACTGAAGGTTTGGCGGGCTACTGAGATAATACATGGTATTGATTTCTCTGCAAAAATGGTGATACTAATTGACATGGGGCAGGCTGAAAAAGGAAGGTCAGGCTAGGGTATTCGTGGTATGCAACATGGGGCAGAAAAGGTAAGAACATATGATAGAGTATATAGGAGACGAAGCAGCGAGTGATATTGTGGTTGTCAGAACTGAGAAGCAGCAATGCAACGAGGGAGGAGAATCTATGAGGCTGATATGGAAATACACTTACTGTAGCAGAGACTGCCATCAACCATCCAAAATGTGTCATTCTTTATGGATCAATTGGCTCATAGCCACAAAACATGCTGGCTTCATGGAAATTCAAAAAAAGATTTTTGTTGTTAAAGGATCAGCTGAGATACTTATATGATAACATCTTTTTATTTATTTTAGAAAAACATACGCAGAGCATTGACCAATTGAAGTAACACTTCGGTTACTCTTAATACCTTTTCATGCTTGTCACATTTAGCATAAAACAGGCGTTTCCCATTATCTCTAGAACTGAAATCAAAATCACTTAATTGGGCAGGACATTTTTTTTTATTGCTGTGACCATACTATGTATATTGAATTAGCCTTGCACATGATTGAAAACTAGGGTTTTGGGGGTGGGCTAGTGCAGTATTTCTTTCTTTCATTATTTGCTGTTTGTATTACATGCCTGATGCCATAACTATTGTAACCAGGTTTTCAAGAGCGGGCCTCTTTTCATATCATCCAAAGGTAACCCCTTATCCCCTATCTATCTTTCTAACCTAGTGTTTCCCACACGGTTCTCATGTCATGCTAGTTCCTTGGTGGAGCAATCAAATGTATCATGTATGTGCACAAGGAACTTAAAAGAAAATTCTAGAATTGTATGTAAGAACTAATAAAGATTGAAGTCCTGAAGGAGCTGCTTCATGCATGAATGAAACATCATTGCTTGCATCAACTTTTTTTTCTCAGTTCTCCTGAGTTCATTGCGTAAGAAAAGTGACCGTAGTTTTATAAGTCATGTATAAATCATTTTTTTGCTCAACAACAAACCAACAACTAAATAACCCCTCAAATCTATTTGCTCAAAACAAATTGTGTTCTTATTGTTTAGGTAAATCAAGTGAGGAAACGATCTTTTTGCTATATAAATTTTTAATTTAAATTTGAAACTGATCCCTTTCATTTCCACAGGGAAAAATTTTGTGCTCTTCTAAGTATTTTTTTAACTTTTTGTTGAAACCCTTATTGTTTTTTGAGACAGGGAACCCATGCATCTGCTTTTTTCGGATTGGTTGGAAATCATGGAAGAAACTTGGGTTTCATCCTCACACGAACATCGTTTGGTTTTTTTTCAAGGGGTGACCCTTTTTAGAAACCTCTTTACTTGAATTTTTTTTGTTGTCAAAATTTCAAAGCTTGGCAAGATCAAACTTCAAAAAATTTTTAAGGGAAAAAAACCAAATTTAAAAAAGGGGGGATTATTTTTTTTAAAAAAAAAAAGGGGGAAAATTTTAATTTTTAAAAAAAAACCCCCCCCAAAAAAAGGGGGGGTTTTTAAAAAAAAGGGGGGGGGGAAAAAAATTTTTTTTTTAAATTTTTTTAATTTTTTGGGGGCCCCCCCAACCTTTGGGTTTTTTGGGCCAAGGAAAAAAAAAGGGGGGAAAATTTTAAAAAACAAAAAAGGGAAAAAAAAAAATTAAAACCCCTTAAACCCCCTTTTTTTTCCCCCCCCCTTTTTTTTTTTGGGGGGGGGGTTTTTTAAAAAAAACCTTATCCCCCCAAAAAAAATTTTTTTTTTCCCCCCAAAAAAAATTTCGGGGTTTTCCCCATTCAAATTTTTTAAAAAAAAAAAAGGGGGGTTTTTTTTTTTAATAAAAGGGTTTTCCCCTTTTTTATATTTTTAAAAAAATTTTTTGGGGGTTTTTTTTTTTTAAAAAATTTTTTTTTTTTTTTCCCCCTTTTTTTTTTTTGGGGGTTTTTTCCCCTTTTTTTTTTTAAAAAAAAAAAAACCACCGGGAAAAAATTTTTTTTTTTCCCCCCCGGGGGAAAAAAAAAAATTTTTTTTTTTTTTAAAAAAAAAAAAAAAAAAAAGGGTTTTTTTGAATTTCCTTTTTTTAAAAACCCCTTTTTTAAAAAAAGGGGTTTTTTTAATTTTGGGGTTTCCCCGGGCCCCCCCCTTTTTTGGGGTTTTAAAAATTTTTTAAAATTTTTTTTTTAAAAAATTTTTTTTTTTTTTTTAAAAAAAAAGGGAAAAAAAAAAAATTTTTTTTAAAAAAAAATTCTCAAAACCAAAAAATTTTTTTTTAAAATTTTTCCCCCCTTTTTTTTTAAAAAAAAGGGTTTGGGGGTTTTTTTTGGGGCCCCCCCAAAAAAATTTTTTTCCTTTTTTTTTTTTAAAATTTCCGGGGTTTTTTTTTTTTCCCTTTTTTTTTTTTTTTTTCCCTTTTAAAAATTTGAAACCCCCCCCTTTTTTGGGCAAAAACAAAATTTTGGCCCTTTTTTTTTTTTTTGTTAAAACCCCCCTTTAAATTTTTTTTTAAAAAACCCCCCAAAAAAAAAAAAAAATTTTTTGGGGGGGGTTTTTTTTTTTTTTAAATTTTAAAAGGGGGAAAAAAAAAATTTCCCCCTTTTTTTTTTTTTAAAACCCTTTTTTTTAAAGGGGGAAAATTTGGGGGAAAAAAAATTTTTGGGGAAAAAAAAAATTTTGGGGGTTTTTTTTTTCCTTTTTTCCCATTTTTAAAAAAATTTTTAAAAAAAAATTTTTTTCCCCCCCCCCAAAAGGGGGGGGTTTTTTTTTAAAAACCCCTTTTCCCCCAAAAAACCCCCCCTTTTTTTTTTTGGGGGAAAAAAAAACCGGGGGGAAAAAAATTCCCTTTTTTTTTGGGGGTTTTTTTTTTCCCAAAAAAAATTTTTTAAACCCCCCAAAAAAAAGGGGGAAAATTTTTTTTTTTTTGGGGGGTTTTAAAATTAAAAAAAAAAAAAAACCCCCAAAAAAAAAAAAATTTTTTTTTTAAAGGGGGTTTTTTTTTGGGGGGGGGGGGTTTTTTTTTTTTAAAAGGGCCGGGTTTTAAAAAATTTCCCCAAAAAAAAAAAACCCCCCCAAAAAACCCCCTTTTTTTTTAAAAAACCCCCCCTCCTTTTTGGGGGGAAAAAGGAAGGGGGGGGGAAACGGCGGGGGAAGGGGGAAAATTTTTTGGGGGGTTCCCCAAAAAAGGGGGGGGAAAAAAAATTTTTTAAAAAAAAAAAGGGGAAAACCCCCCCCCCCCCCCGGGCCCCCATTTTTAAAAATTTTAAAAAAGGGGGGGGGGGGGGAAAAAAAAGGAAAAAAAAAAAAAGGGGGGGGGGGGGGAAAAAAAGGGCCCCCTTTTGGGGGGGTTTTTTTTTTTTTTTTTACCAAAAAATTTTTTTTTTTTTTTTTTTTTTTTTTGGGGCCTTTTTTAAAAAACCGGGGTTTTTTTCTTTCCCCAATTCCCCCCCCTTTTTGGAAAATTAACCCCTTTTTGTTTTTTAAAAAAAAAAGGGAAAAATTTTTTTTTTTTTAAAAAAAAGGGAAAAATTTTTTTTTTGGGGGGGGTTTTTGGGGGTTTTTTGGGACCTTTTCCCCTTTTTTTTTTTGGGGGTTTTTAAAAATTTTAAATTTTAAAAAAAAGGTTTTTTTTTTTCCCTTTTTTGGGGGGAAAGGAAAAACCCTTAAAATTTTTTTGGGTTTTTTGGGGGGGGGGGTTTAAAGCCTTTTTTTTTTTTTTTGGGGGGGAAAAATTTTTTTTTTTGGGGGGGAAAACCCCCTTTTTTTTTGGGTTTTAAAAACCCGGGGGTATTAAAAACCTTTTTTTTTAAAAAATTTTTTTTTTTGGGGGGTAAATTTTTTAATTTAAAAAAAATTTTTTTTTTCCCCCCCTTTTTTTTCGGGGGTTTTTTTAAAAAATTTTTTTCAAAAAAAAAAAAAATTTTTTTTTTTTTTAAAAAAAACCCCTTTTCCCCTTTTAAAAAGGGGGGGAAAAAATTAAAATTTTGGGGGTTTTTTTTTTAACCAAAATTTTTGGGGGGTTTTTTTTTTAAAAATTTTTTTTAAAAAAAAGTAAAAAAATTTTTTTTCCCCCCAAATTAAAACCCTTTTGGTTTTTGGGGGGGTTTTTTTTGGGGGTTTTTTTCAAAAAAATTAAAAAACCCCCCCCCTTTTTTTGGGGGGGAAAAAAAAAAAAATTTTTTTTTTTTTTTAAAAAAAATTAAATTTTTTTTTCCAAAAGCCCGGGTTTTTAAAAAATTTTTTTTTTTTTTTTTAACCCCCCCCCCTTTTTTTTTTTTTTTAAAGGGGAAAAAAAATTTTTTTCCCCCCTTTTTTTTTTGGGGGTTTTTTTTTCCCCTTTTTTTTTTTAATTTTTTTTTTTTGGGGGTTTCCCAAAATTTTTTAAAAAATTTTTTTTAATTTTTTTTAAAAATTTTTTGGGGGGGAAAAAAAAAAAGCATTCCTTTTTTTTGGGTTTCCTTTTTTTTAAAATTTTTCCCCCTTTTTTCTTGGGGGGAAAAAAAAAAAAAAAAATTTTTTTTTTTTTTTTTTTTCCGAAAAAAAAAAAGGGTTTTTTTTTTTTTTTTTAAAAAAATTTTTTTTAAAAAAAATTTTTTTTTTTTTTTGGAAAATTTTTTTTAAAAAAAAATCCTTTTTTAAAAATTTTTTTTTTTTTAAAATTTTTTTTAAAAAATTTTTTTTGGTTTCCAAATTTAAAACCAATTTTTCCCCGGTTTTTCCCCAAAACCCCCCTTTTTTTTCCTTTTTTTTTTTTAAAAAAAGGGGTTTTTAAATTTTTTTTAAAAAAATGTTAAAATTTTAAATTTTTGGGGGTTTTTTTTTAAAAAGGCCTTTTTTACATTTTTTTTTAATTTTTTTTTTGGGGGGTTTTTGGGAAAAAAAATTTTTTTCCCAAAAAATTTTTAAAAAAATTTTTTTTCCCCCCCCCAACCCCCTTTAAAAAACCCCAAATTTTTTTTTGGGGGGCCCCCCGGTTTTTTTCCCCCCCAAAAAATTTCCCCCAAAAAGGGGGTTTGGGGGGCCCCCCCTTTTTTTTTTTTTTAAAAAAAAAGGCCCGGAAAATTTTAAAATTTTTTTGGGAAAAAAAATTTTTTTTTAAGGGACCGTAAAAAAGGGTTTTTTGGGCCCAAAAAACCCCCCAAAATTTTTTTTTTTTAAAATTTTTAAAAAAGGGGTTTTTTTTTTCCTTTAAAAAGGTTTTAAAAGGGGGGTTTTTTTTTTTTGGGTTCCCAACCCCTTTTTAAAAAATTTTTAAAAAAAAATGAAAAACCCAAAAAAAGGGGTTTTGGGGGGGAAAAAAAAAAAATTTTTGGGAAAAATTTTTTTTTTTTTAAATTTTTTTTTAACCGGGAAAATTTGGGGTTTTTTTGGGGGGTTTTTTTTTTTTTTTTTTTTTTTTTTTTTTTTTAAAAAATTTTTTTTTGTTTAAATTTTTTGGGGGGGTTTTTTTTAAAAAAAATTTCCTTTTTGGGTTTTTTTTTTAAAAATTTTTTAAAAAAACCCCGGGGGGGGGGGAAAAAACCCCCCAAAAAATTTTTTTGGGAAAAAAAAAAAAAGGGGTTTTTTAAAAGGTTTTTTTAAATTAAAAAAAAGGGGGCCCCTAAATTTTAAAAAAAAGGTTTTTGGGGAAATTTTTTTTTAAAAAAAAAAATTTTTTTCCCCTTTTTTTTTTAAAAAAAAAAAAAAGTTAAAGGCCCCCCCCCCCCTTTTTTTTTGGGGGGTTTTTTTCCAAAAAGGGTTTTTTTTTGGTTTTTTTGAAGGCCCCGTTTGGGGGTTTTTGGGGGAAAAAAAACCCCCCTTTTTTTTTTTTTTTTTTTTTTTTAAAAAAAACCCCCCCCTTAAACCCCAAAAACCCAAAATTTTTTAAAAAAAAAAGGGGGGGTTTTTTTTTGGGGGGAAAAATTTTTTAAAAAAAAAAAATTTTAAAAACAAAAAAATTTTTTTTTTTAAAAAAAATTAAAATTTTTTAAAAAAAAAAATTTTTGGTTTTTTTTTTTTTTTTTTTTAAAAAAAAAATTTTTTCCCTTTTTTTTTTTTTTTAAATTTTTTTGCCCTTTTTTTTTCCAAAAAATTTAAAAAAAAAAGGCCCCCAAAAAAAAAAATTTTTTTTTTTTTTTAAAAAAAATTTTTTAAAAAAAATTTCCAAAAAATTAATTTTTTTTAAAAATTTTTTTTTTTAAAAAGGGTTTTCCGGGGAAAAGGGGAAAAAATTTTAAATTGGGTTTTAAATTTTTGTTTTTTTTTTTTAAAAAAAAAAAATTTTTTTTTTAAAAAACCCCCTTTTTTAAAAAAAAAACCCCCCCAAAAAAAGGCCCCAAAAGTTAAAAAATTTTTTCCCCCCTTTTTTTTTTTCCCTTTTTTTTTTAAATTTTTAAAAAAATTTTTTTTTCCCCCCCCCTTTTTTTTTAAAAAAAATTTTTTTTTTTGGGGGGGGGGCCCGGAAGGCCCAGGGAAAAAAGGCCCGGGGGGAAAAAAACCCCCCCCCCTTTTTTGGGGGGCCCCCAAAAAATTTTTTTTCCCCCCCCCCGGGGGGGAAAAAAAAAAAAACCCCCGGGGGGGGGCCCGGGGTTTCCCCCCCCCTTTTCGGGGGCCCCCCCCCCCCCCCTTTTTTTTTTTGGGGGGGGGTTTTTGGGGGGGGAAAACCCCCCCCCCGGGGGGGGCCCCCCCCCCCTTTCCCCCTCCCTGGGCCCCCCAAAAAAACCCCCCTTTTTTTTTCCCCCCTTTTTCCCCCTTTTTTCCCCCCCCCCCCAAAACCCCCTTTTTTTTTTTTTTTTTTTTTTTTTGGCCCCCCCCCCTTTTTTTTTTCCCCAAAAAAAAAAAGCCCTTTCCCCCCTTTAAAAACCCCCCCCCCAAAACCCCCCCCCCCCCAAAAAAAAATTTTTTCCCCCTTTTCCCCCCAAAAAACCCCGGGGGAAAAAAAATTTTGGGGCCCGGAAAGGGGGGGGCCCCAAAAGGGGGGTTTTTTTTTTTTTTTGGGGTTTTTCCCGGGCCCCCGGGGGAAACCCCCAAAGGGGGTTTTTTTGGGGGGCCCCCCCCCCGGGGGGGGGGGGTTTGGGGGGGGCCCCCCCCCCCGGGGGCCAAAAAAAAAACCCAAAAACCCCGGGAAAAGGGGGCCCCCCCCTTTTTTTTTCCCCCAATTTCCCCGGGGGCCGGTTAAAAAAGGTTTTTTCCCCCCCCCCCCCCCCCCTTTTTTTTAACCGGGCCCCCCCCCCCCGGGGGGGTTGGAAAACCCCCGGTTTTTTTTGGGCAATTTTTAACCCCCCCGGGGGGGGAAAATCCCACCCCCCTTTTTCCCCCCCCCCAAACCCCCTTTTTTTTTTTCCCCCCTTTCCCCCCAAAAAGGGGGGTTTTTTTTTGGGGGTTTTTGGAATTTGGGGGGCCCCCCCCCCCCCCCAAAAAAAAACCCCCTTTTTTCTCCCCCAAAAAAGGTTTTAAAACCCCCCCCTTTTTTTTTTCCCCTTTTAAAAAAAAATTTTTTTTTTTTGGGGCCCCCTTTTCCGGGAAAAAATTTTTTTTCCCTTTTTAAAAAAACCCAAAATTTTCCCCCCCCCTTTTTTAAAAAAAATTTCCCCTTTTTTTTAAAAGGGGCCCTTTTCCCCCCAAAAAAAATTTTTTTTTGGAATTCCCCAAATTTTTTTGAAAAAAAATTTTTTTTTTTAAAAAAAATTTTTTTTTTTTTTTTTAACCCCTTTAAAATTTTTTTTAAACCAAAGGGAAAAAAATTTTTGAAATTTTCTTTTAAAAAAAAAATGGGGGTTTTTTAAAAAAAAAAAAAAGGGGTTTTTTTCCCCCCTTTTTTTTTCTTTTTTTTTTTCCCCCCAAAAGGGGGGGGGGGTTTTAAAAAAAAAAACCCCCCCTTTTTTTAAAAAAAAAAAAAAAACCCCTTTTCCCCGGGGGGGGGAAACGGCCAAAAAACCCCCCAAAAAAAAACTTTTCCCCCCGGGGGGTTTTTTAATTTTTTTTTAACCCTTTTTTTTTCCCCCCCCCCCCAAAAAAAAAGGCCCCCCCTTTGCCAAATTTTTTTCCAAAAAAAAAAAAAAAACCCCCCAAACCCAAACCCCAAACCCCTTTTTTCCCTTTTTCCCCCTTTTAAAAATTTTTCCCCAAATTTAAAACCCCTTTTTCCCCCCCCTTTTTTTGGGGGGGAAAAATTTTTTTTTAAAAAAAACCAAACCCCAAAAAACCCCCCCCCTTTTTTTTTCCCCAAAAAAAAGGGGGGAAATTTCCCTTTTTTTTCCCCCTTGGCCCCCTTTTTTTTCCCCCCCAAAATTTTTTTGGGGGGGGGGGCCCCCCCCCCCCCCCCGGGGGCCCCGGGGGCCCCCCCCCCGGAAACCCCCCCCCCTTTTTTTTTTTTTCCCCCCCCCCCTTTTTTTTTTTTTTTGGGGAAAAAGGGCCCCCCCCCCCCCCCCCCGGGCCCCCCAAAAAAAACCCCAAGGGGAAAAAAAAAAAGGGCCCCCCCCCCCGGGGGGGGGGGCCCCCCCCCCAAAAACCCCCCCCCTTAAACCCCCCAAAAAGGGGGGTTTTTTTCCGGTTTTAAAACCCCCCCCAAATTTTTTCCCCCTTTTCCCCAAAAATTCCCCTTTAAAAGGAAAAATTAAAATTTTTTTTTAACCCCCGGGGCCCCTTTTGGGGGGAAAGAAACCCTTTTGGGAAAGGGTTGGGGGGGGGGGTTTTCCCCTTTATTGGGGAAAAAAAAATTTTTGGCCCCCAAAAAAAGGGGGGTTTTTTTGGGGTTTTTTTTTTTTAAAAAAAAAAAGGGGGAAAAAACCCCCCCCTTTTTTTTAAAAAACCCCCCCCCTGGGTTTTTCCCCCAAAAAATTTTTTTTCCCCGGGGGGCCCCAGCCCCCCTTTCCCCTTTTTTTTAAAAAGGGGGGTTTTTTTTTTTTAAAAAAAAACCCCCGGGCCCGGGGGGGTTTTTCCCTTTTTCCTTTTAAAAAAAAAAAAAATTTTTTTTAAAAAAAAAAAAAAACCCCCCTTTTTATTGGCCCCCAACCCCCCCCTTTTTTTTGAAAATTTTCCCCCCCAAAAACCCCCCCAAAAAAAAACCCCCCCGGGGTTTTTTAAAAAAAAAAAATCCCCTTTTCCCCCCAAAAAATTAAAAAAAGAAAACCCCCCCCCAAAAAAAAAAAACCCCCCAAAAAAAAAGGGGAAAAAAAATAAAAAAAAAAATTGAAACCCCCCAAAAAAAAAAAAGGGGGCCCCCCTAAGGGGGGAAAAAAAGGGTTTTTTAAAAAAAACCCCCAAAACCCCTTTTGGGGGGGAAAAAAAAAAAAAAAAGGGGGGGGCCCCCCCGATTAAAAAAAAACCCCCCCCCCCCCAAAAAAAACCTTTTTTCCCCTCCCCCGGGGGAAAAAAACCCCCCGGGGGGAAAAAATCCCTTAAAAACCCCAAAAAAGGTTTTTAAAGGGGGAAAAAAAAAGGGGGGGGGGGCCCCGGGGGCCCCCTTTTTTTTAAAAAAAAAAGGGGGGGGGGGAAAGGGCCCCCCGGGCCCCCCCCTTTTCCCCCAAAAAACCCCCCCGGGGGGGTTTTTTTTAAAATTTTTTAAAAAAAGGGGTTTTTTAAATTTTTTTTTCCCCCCCAAAAAAATTTTTTTAAACCCCCCTTTTTTTTAAAAGAAAAATTTTTTTTTAAAACCCCCAAAAAAAAAATTTTTTTTTTTTTTTTTTTTTCCCCCCCAAAAAAGGGGGGGCCCCCCCCCCGGGGGTTTTTTTTTTTTTTTTTTGGGGGGCCCCCCCTTTTTTAAAAAAAAAAGGGGGGGGGGTTTTTTTTTTTTAAAAAAAATTTTTAAATTTTTTTAATTTTTTTTTTGAGGAAAAAAATTTTTTAAAAAAGGGGCCGGGGCCCCCCCCTTTTTTTTAAATTTTAAAACAAAAGGGGAAAAAAGGGGAAAAGTTCCCCTTAAAAAAAACCCCGAAAATTAAAAAATTTTTTGGGTTTTTTTCCCCCAAAAAAGCCCCAAAAAAACCCCCCAAAAAATTTTTTTTCCCCCCGGGGGCCCCCCGGAACCCCCCCTTTTTTTTTAAAAAAAAAAAAAAAAAAAGGGGGAAATTTTTAAAAAAGGGTTTTTGGAAAATTTAAAAGGTTTAAAAAAAAAAAACCTCCAAAAAGGGTTTTTCTAATTTTTAAAAAAAAACCAAAGGGGGGGGTTTTTTCCCCCCCACGTTTGGGGGGGGGGAAAAAAAAAAAAAAAAAGGGGTTTCCCCCCTTTTTAAAAAAAATTAAATTTTTCCCCCCTTGGCCCCCCCCAAAATTTTGGGAAAAAAAATTTTTCCAAAATTTTTTTTTAAAAAATTTTTTCCCTTTTCCCCCGGGTTTTTTAAAAAAATTTAAAATTTCCCTTTTGGAAAAATTTTTTTTTCCCTTTTTTTTTTAAAAAAATTTTTTTTTTTTTTAAAAAAAAAATTTGGGGGGGGAAAAAAAAAAAAAATTTTCCCCCTTTTTTTTTTTTTTTTTTTTTGTTTTAAAAAGGTTTTTAAAATTTTTTTGGCCAAAAAAATTTTTTTTTTTTAAAAAAGGGAAATTTTCCCCCCCCTTTAAAAAAGGGAAAAAAAACCAAAAAAAACCCCCCAAAAAAAAAATTTTCCAAAAAAAAAGGGGGGGGGGAAAAAAAACAAAACCCCCTTTTTTTTTTATCTTTTTTTTTTTTTTGGGGCCCCAAAAACCCAAAAAAATTTTTTAAATTTTTTTGGTAAAAAAACCCCCAAAAAAATTTAAAAAAACCAAAAACCCCCCAAAATTTTTTTAAAACCCCCTTTAAAAAATTTTTTTTTTTTTTTAAAAAATTTTGGGGGGCCCGGCCAAATTTTCCCCCCCAAAAAATTTTTTTTAAAAAAAAAAAAAAAAAGGGGCCCCTTTTCCCCCCCCTTTTTCCCCTTTTTTCCCCCCCCCCCAAAAAAGGGAAAATTTTTAATTGGGACCCCCCTTTTTTTTTTAAATTCCCCAAAAAGGTTTAAACCCAAGGCCCTTTTTAATTTAAAAAAAAAATTTTCCCCCCTTTTAAAAACCCCCCTTTTAGGCCACAAAAGAAAATTTTTGGGCCCCCTTTTTAAAAAAGGGGGGTTTTAAAAAAAAGGGGGGAAAAATTTTTTTTTTTTTTTGGGAATTTTAAAAAGGGGGGGGGAAAAAAAAATTCTGGTTTTTTGGGCCCCAAATTTTTTTGGTTATTTTCCCAACCCCTTTAAAAAAATTTTTAAAAAGGGGGCAAAAATTTTTTTAAAATTTTTTAAAAAAAAAAACCCCAAATTTAAGGTTTAAAAAATTTTTTAAAATTTTCCCCCAAAAACCCCTTTCCCCCCATTTTTCCTTTTTTTATTTTAAAATTAAAAACCCAATTTTTAAAAAAAAAAGGGGCCCCCAAAACCCCAAAACCCCGGGTTTTAAAAGGGGAAAAAAAAGGGGAAAATTAAATTTGGGGGTTTTCCTTGGGTTTTTAAAAATTTTAAATTAAAAAGGGGGTTTAAAAAAACCCCCCCCTTTTTTTTTTTTTTTAAATTTTTTTTTGGTTTTGGGAAAAAAAAAGGGGAAAAAAGGGGGGGGGGGTTGGAAAGGGCCCCGGAAAGGGCCCCCTTTTCCCCCCAAAAAAAAAAAACCAAACCCCGGGGGGCCCTTTTTTCCCCCCCCCCCCAAAAAAGGGGAAAAAAATTTTTTTTTTTTTTTGGGGGTTTTTTTTTTTGGGGGGGTTTTTTTAAAAGGGGGGGGGGGGGGGGGGGGGGGGGTTTTTTAAAAATTTTTTTTTTAAAAAAGAAAAGGGTTTTTTTAAAAAAAGGGGGGAAAAAAAAACCAAAAAAAAACCTTTAAAATTTTTTTTTTAAAATTTTTTCCCCAAACCCCCAAATTTTCCTTAAATTTAAAATTTTTTTTTTAACCAAAAAACCCTTTTTTTTTTTATTTTTTAACTTTTTAAAATTTTTAAAAAAAAAAGGGGCCCCCCTTTTTTAAAAAAAAGGTTTTGGGGGAAAAAAAATTTTATTTTCCCCAAAAAATAATTTTTTTTTTAAAAATTAATTCCCCTTGGGGGGGTTTTAAAAACCCCCAAAAAAATTTAAAAAAAAATTTTTTTTTTTTTGGGGCATTTAAAAAAAAAAAAAACCCCCAAAAAGGGGGGAAAAAAAAAAAAAATCCCAAAAATTTTTTTTGGTTTAAAAACAAGGGGGGGGGGAAAAAACCCAAAAAAAAAATTTTTTTGTTTTAAAAACCCCAAATTTTTTAAAAAAAAACCCCAAAAAAAAAATTTGGTTTAAAAAAGGGGGTTTTTTTTAAAAAAAAAGAAAAAACCAAAAAAAAAATTTTAAAAAAAAAAAATTTTTTTGGGGGGGGTTTTTTTTTAAAAAATTTTTTTTTAAAAAAAAAAAAAAAAAAAAAAAAAGGGGGGGGGTTTTTTTTAAAACCCAAAAAAAAAGGGAAAAAAAAAAAACCCCCAAAAAAGGGGGGTTTTTTCCCCCGGGGAAAATTAAAGGATTTTTAAAAGTTTGGGGGCCCCCCCCGGGGGCCCCCCTTTTTCCCCGGGGGGGGGCCCGGGGGGCCCCAACCCCCCCCCCCCTTTCCCCCCTTTCCCCCCCGGGGGGGCCCCTTTTTTTTTTTTAAACCCCTTTCCCCCCCTTTTTAAAGGGGGGTTTTTCCCCCAAAAGGGGGGGGGCCCCCCCCCCTTTTAAAAAACCCCCCCTTTTTCCCCCCCCCAAAACCCCCCAAAAGGGCCCCCCCCCGGGCCCCGGGGGGCCCCCCCCCCCTTTTTCCCCCCCCTTCCCCCCCCCCCAAAAACCCCCCACCCCAAAAAAAATTTTTTTTTTTCCCCCCCGCCCCGCCGAGCTGTCTACGTGCTGTGCTCTCCCGAGTTCGTCTCCCCCACCACGTGCCGCACCTACAGCCACGCACGTCACACTTCACAGCCTTTACTTACTTTGCATGATTATTCTAGCATTATGCATGGTGACAAAATGGTATGAGCACACATTATTACTCATGTATTATGTCATGGTGCTAATCAAAGTTGAGTAGATATATATTAAAGTTTATTTAGTTCCCGTTTGGATCATTGGAATTGAACGCATTTTAATTCCAATGATTATTATTATTAATATGTGTCTAAATTATGATTATTAAAATGTTAGGGTTATTTAGGCAGATCAAATATGTTTACAACCTCGTATTTAGTTTCTGCCCTCGATTAGGACATGTACATGTAGGTGCATGTGTTTCATGTTTAGATTAGAATAATAGTTATTATTGTTTTATGATTAGTTAGTTTGTTGGTTTATGATTGGTTTAAGGCCCTATTTAGTTCTTGCCAGAATGTAAAATCTAGAATCTAGAATCAAAATCCCCCTCAAAACCTAAAATACAAAATAGTTTAGTAGGGTTTTACTTCCACCCAAAATCTAGAATAGAAAGGTGCTGAGGGTGGGGGTACTAAGGGCAAAATACTTCATTTTGGCCCTTGGACTCCCAAATTCAGAATCCAAAATAGACCTCATTTTGCAAAATAAACTGGATGGTGTTTAGATCCATTTGGCAAAATGGTGTGCCAAAATCCAGATTTTTTTTGCATTCTGAGAGGAACTAAACATGACCTAACTTTAGTTAGTTAATTAGTTATTTTAGGTTATATGTACATGTAGGTTAGAATGTTAGTTTATTTTAGGTTTACTTTAGTTTAGGTTAGAATGTTTATATTAGTGTTGGAAGGCAATATACTTTGATAGGTGAATGACATATGCCATATGGCAAAGTTGCAAAAATGGGGCATCCCCAAAGCTTATAGCCGGACACAAGGATGCACCTGTTCATCCTGAACCACCAGTGCCTAATTGTGACTATAGTAAGCCGGCCCATGTGTTTCAATCGAGACATCTGGATATAGCTAGCTGTTAGGCCTTCTACACATGTGACGATTATTGTTATGTAAGTAATTGTTTGTGAATAGTCCTTTTTGTCTTCCTTAATATTTCCTATGACATTACTAACAATATGCTGACATTAAATTATTTAGGATGAGGAAATGTGCTACTTCTTTTAGTGGATTGATGAGCCTAACAAGTTTAACCTAAGTTACCTCATTTTTAAAGACTGGTGGTTGTGTAAAAAAACACAAGCATTTCAAGCGATGTGTTCCACCTCCCCTAACCCTCCACCAATGATGGACGGGGAGAAGAACAAAGCCACCTCAAAATGACTTGATAACCCTCCTCTATGTGATTGCAGAGATCCAGTTGTGGTTGCACCTAGGGGTTTGCTTGAGTTTGAATGTGGTAACAAGAACGAAGAAAGTGCATCTTTTTTCTCTTGAACCTTGTATTTGCATGTTTGAAACTACTAATCTATCATCTTGTGCATCACATATACCGGAAGTGTCAGTGAGTGGCTCATGGACCTAAGTTTCATTAGCTGCAGCCAAAGCAAAAGGAGAAAAACAAGGAGCATATCGTAGCCCTAGACAGTATTGTGCAAATGTGGCGTTGAAGCCAGCTACGGTCTAGTGCCTCTAGAGCTAGGAATAGGCCATTGATGCGGCCATATGGTTGATTATGATGAGGTTGGTCATACCTTTAAAAACCTTTAAATTCAATGTGTGACATATAATGACTAATTTCTTTGCACAAAGCACTTGGAAATATCAATGGGAGTCTTTTTAGGGTAGATATGAAGTTAGGGTTACACTAAGGCAGAAGGTTCTACTTGGCTAGAAGTTTAAGTATGGACCACAACTCCTCGACATCTACCTTAAGTACCACAAGCAGAAGGTACATCATGAGCATTGGAAAAAGTCCTGTATCACTCGATACATCTAGGTACCTTAGAATGATTCCACTGGGAGGACCAAAGGAGGATGGCAGCCCAGAAAACTACGTGGGTATTGAATTTTTATTTGTGGGCAGGGGAGCCTAGTTTCGTCTCTAGTAGGCTCTCTCCTTGAGTATGGTCTAAGTACTATAGTGTATATTGAATGACTATACTTATTCATTAGTGATTATTGAGAGCTGAAATATTTATGTTCCTTAATTTCTACCTAATATTTAAGAGACAAAATTTATTTTATTTTTCATCCACTTTCCCTAACTACCCGAACATTGAAGAGTTTTTTTCCGTCCTATTTTTTATTAGACTCGGACTTTTGATTCATACTCATACAAGTTAGAACAACTCGCGTCTAGTGATGATATAGATATACAAAGTCCGATTTCAATACATATTGGACCACACCCTTCATATTTTGTATGTGACCCAATCTCATGATCCTAGAACAACTCGTGTCTACCGATGACATGGAGTTTGATTATGATATTTATTGGGTTATGTGGTAACACTCGGGCATATTTGCTAGTTACACAAATAAAAAACACAAACAAAAACTAACGTATGGAGCAGATGGCCATCATCATAAACTGACCTCAAGGAAGACCAGAAACCGATGTGTTTGATGGCTCAGCTAAGCTGCATTAAGCGGGTACCTGAGAAGTGTACAAGACAAGAAAGGCCGAAGACATGGTTTCTCAACATATAGTCAGTAGACTATATCACCTTCAAATTAACCTGATACAACGAACCTTTGCTTTCTTCTTTACTCTTACATTCACAACCACCATCAACACACCTTGCTATTTGAAGCATTCAGATAAGTGAATGGACACATTCAGATCAATGGATGACAAGATAGAGGTAATAGTCTTTAATGCGGTGACAAGATAAAGGTCAAGTCGAATTAGGATTTTGAACTGACAACATTATCAGGCGTGAAGTGCTATCAATCATATAAGCACATCGTCGTGCTTTGTTCAAAAAAGAGAGAGCGAAAAGAAAAGAAAGTGCAAAACTGGGAATAGGAAAACTCCCCTTTGCCCCCCAATCTATTGAAAAGTACCGAGACAGGACAAGAATGGTATCCTGAGACAGAGCATTTACAACCCCTGAAAGGCTCGGCACATTCGATCACAATGTTTCTATGTATAATTTGATTCTGCAAGTTACATTTCCTACTCTTTGTGAATGACTGAATGACTGAACTGAACCCCGTATCTGTGCATGTTGCTTTATATTTACATGACAGCCAATCTGATTCCTGGAAACTGTGGGACCGCCAGGAGCTCCACCGACCCAATCATCATGACGCCTTCCTAAAGAAGCTGATGAATTCCCGTGCAGCAAACCGATAATGTACAAGCTTGTCAATCAAATGCCGCAATGCACTGTTCTCGGCTTGATCTCTCAATTTTTTTAGTCAGACATTGTCAGTCACACGGTCTCAAAACCCTTTCAGCTGTCTACTTTATCTTCTTGGAAAGCTTTGTATATGAAATCTTTGAAGCGCCTGGAATACTGTTTTGGATCAACTGCTGAAATGGATGTTGAATCGTATTGAAAAGATTTGTAGGCATGCTCTAGCCTTTTGCCAATATCATAGTCTTGAAGTATGTCTATAATCCCAAAGTATAAGATAACATCACAGTACTCCCCAGTTGGCTCTCCAAAAACATCACTATCGTTCTTTCGGATTGTCAGTTCAGCTCTTGACAGCATGTTTGCTCCAAGTTTAATTTTTGACCATCTGGTCAGCCAAAGAAAATTAATAAAATTACTGTTCATGCATGAACAAGTGTGAGTTACCAATTAACACATTAGAAGGTTGAAAAACGAGTTAACCCAATGAAAACCTGGGTTCTGGCACACAAAGTGACTGTTTTTTTAAGCAAACAAAGTGACTAATTAAGAATCCATAAATAGAACTTTACTAGAATCATTACCTATTTGGATCAGAACGAAAATGATCTCTATCCCATCTTGAAACGCGAGGTGTTGCAGATTTGTCACCATCAATGTCAATCGCACCTTCAACGAACACACATAACAAAGTCAGGATTTTCCTTTCAACAATCCTGCAGTCTACAGATGCAGATATGTCTTCCTTACCTCTAAAATGTACACCCACCAATAGACTGTAATCCATAATCTTCTCCTGCTTGAGGAACTCACAGTCCTTGTCCACTTGCCTGCTTTAAGATATTTAACATCTACATTAGCACAAGGGTGAAAGTAACAAGGTTACTGACCATTCCTTAGGTCATAATGACACGAGAATCAGGCATAAGATATTCACACCTTTGAAACTCTTGGTACCATTGTTTCTGTAACCGAAAGATAAAGTTAAGATCAAGGTCTTTCAGAGTTGTATACTCATCAATCTCTGCTGGTGGCTTGTCAGTTATACGGCCAAGAGATGATCCTTTCAGATCAAATCGCCTATGGATAGTATGATCAGAGCAGAACAAATTTCCCATTATCACAAAACGAACCTGAGTAGGAAGTACGAATCACACATAAAATCAGCCAAATAAATGATGCTTCAATACTAACATGTTCTGTTTGACAATGACAAGTATGAGGTATTGGTATGTAAAATTGTGTGTTTTCGGTGTTTAGGTGTCGGTGTTCCTGGTGAATACACTTGCTATCAGTTTTGTATTTTTGGTAAAACTATATTTTTTTATCTTCAGCGAATAATAACTCCTGCTATCCGTTTTCAAATAAGGGAAAATGAAATAATAATAGCAAGGATAAGTGACGAGGTTGAAACAGGCAATAATATAGTTTTCTAACCTTCTTCTGGTGTACTCCAGACTTCACACAATGTAGGCCAAAGAACTTTGTCACTAAGGTATCCTCAAATGCACGGACATGTTTGTAGTAAGCTTGAAGCATCCTCAGAAGCATCTGTGTGGCAATAGGTAATCAATGCATGCAGAACAAAACTTCTGACTATATAAGAAGCTTAGAAAGCGTTTGGAAAAAAAGACAGCAAGAGATATACCTTCACCTCAGCTTTCTTCATTGTTTTTATCATGTAACGGTCATCATTTGTCAAGTAAAAGAAGCTTCCACTCTTGCCAGGTGATGAGAGCTCACGAAGAGCATCATCTCCACAGAGGGACAACATATAGTCGGCTGGGTCAACCTTGAACAGCTTACGGAGTGTCCTGCAATTGAACAGATGTATATGTTGATGAGCATAACGCCATGAAATGATTAAGAACACATACTATGCATCTTTATTATGGTAGCGATGACCAACCGGAACACCTTTGGGCAGTAATCCTTCCATTTGAAATCACAAGAATTGTGTGGAGGGGTATATTTTGAGCCTTCAGGAGGGAATTTTGTCCACACTTTCTCTTTTGGATCAAATGCTGATGATTTCAGGTCAAATAAAACTGGACCTTGCCTTCCTACTGCATGCCTACTCCATAAAGCACATTCAGGAAATAAGAAATTTGTTTCTGTTGTCAGAAAGGAATATGACATTCTAGAGATAAGAACAAATCCACTCACCTAAGAAAACATATATTAAAAGAACTAGAAAACTACTGTGCTGATCTAATATGTAGCACATTCGCTTGGCTTTTCAGCCGGCTTAAATCCAGCTATAATAGTGTTTTTCTCTCACAAGAAATCAGCCAGCAGTGCATAATCCTGCCAGAACAGTACATAATCCTGCCAAACGAACAGGCCAAAAGCATGATTGGTAAAGTAAATTAGGTAAGGTGTAGTCATTGTCCTCTTGATATAGAACTAGTATTTCAGAAAGCAGAATCAGAACTGAGACAGTATAATAGTGTCCTTAGTTTTTCAACTAATGATAACAATTCCTAAGGCAGTGCTAAGCCTGATGTAATAGTAACACTCAATCATCTGTTTACTCATCAAAATCCGGAACATGCTCTGCTGTTCCAGTTGGAAGCCCTTACTAGCCCGTTTGGCATAGCTCTAGCTCCAAGATCTATGCTGGATCTGTAGTTTGTGCAGTAAACTAAAGTGATTTAACTATTTTTATTTAAATCTAAAATATAAATGAAATGAGTCATATAAATGCACTTAGCATGTCTGTAACTCTAAATCCAGGATTTCCTCAAGAGGTGACCAGCTCTAGGAAATCCACAGATCCTCAATGCACGATGGAAAATTTTAAGGCTTAATACGCAGTAATTGTTAAGAGAGAAGGGAATTCATTGCTTTCCCAGAAAGTAGATATTGTCACAGATAGCCAGTATTAAAGGCTTAATTAACAATGTCGCATCGAAGAATATTCTAGGAACTATGTGACGTGAGATTTCAAATGGGCATTTTGAAGCTCATGGACTAGAAAAATCAATTTGATAATCATCACGGCCAGGCCAAGAAATGCACCTGATCCCGAGCTGCAGATTGAGCATTAGCTCGTAGTTCTTGTGCCCTCTGGCAATGGTCACCCCCTGCCTCTTGGACAGCCGCAGGGGCGCGCCGTTGGGGATGGGGAGGTGTGGAGCCAGTGCGGGCGACGGTGGTGGCAGCCCCCTCCCTTCTCTGACGCTCCGCCGTCTCCAGTCGTCCCCACCAAGCTCGCACTTCGCCTCCCCGTCCGACCGCCAGAAGTGCACGAGGCTGCCTGCCGAGCCATTGCTCCGGCCAGACGACGAGCTCCCGCGGCCGCTGACCGAGCGCATGAGCCATTTGAGGGATCTCAGAGACGTGAGCGCTGATTGGGCCTCGGTTCCGGAGCGCACGCACTCCGGCAGGTCCCGCGCGAACACCTCCCTCGGGTCGCGCGCCCGGGGGGAGTCGGCCGTGGCCGCCGGGGACGGGTAGTAGACTCCCTTCTGATGAACAGCGCCGCCTGGAGCCTCGCGGCCCCAGAAGCCAACGTAGAGGCTTCCATCGGCCCAGCGGAAGGTGCCCTGGCCGCGGGGTCCGCCACCCTCCCATCCGCCATCGTAGCGGTTGCCATTGGCCCAGACGAGGGCGCCGCGGCCGTGGATGAGGCCCGCGCGCCATCCGCCGGCGTACTCGGTGCCGTCGCGCCAGGCGTAGCGTCCGCAGCCGTCGGGGAGTCCGGCGCGCCACTCGCCGTCGTAGCGGTCACCATTGGCGTAGCGCTTCTCGCCGGCGCCGTGCTCGAGGTTCTTTGCCCAGACGCCGCGGTAGGTGTCCCCCGCGGCGCCGACGTAGGTGCCGGCGCCGTGCATGAAGCCGTCGAGGAACTCGCCCTCGTAGGTGGCGCCCGAGGCCAGGAGAACCTGCCGCGTCCCGTGGCCTTGCCCCGGCGCCACTCGCCCTCGTACATGCACCCGTCCGCCCACAGGTACTTGCCGGCGCCGTGCGGTACGGCGCCGCGCCACTGGCCCGTGTAGATGTCGCCGTTGGGGAGCGCCCGCTCGTGCTGCTGCAGGTCGGCTTCGTCGGCGGAGCCGGAGCCGCTGCCGCTGCAGGAGGGCGCCGCGTCGGCCTCGGGGTCCTCGCCACCCGCGGACGGCGGCGGCATCGGTGACACCCGGGTCGTCGCGTGCCGGGCGCGCTCGCGCATTGGTCGCCCTCGCCCCCGTCGGGTACGGTGGTGGTCGGGTCGGGGTTCTCGCCGGCGTGGCGCGAGGATCCTAGCCTAGCTAGCAGCGCCGGCGCCCGCGTGCCCGCGCGCGGCGCGGCAGCATTGTCGGTCGGTGTGGGGGAGATCGGGAGGCGGCCCAGTTTCCTTTCCTTTCCTTTCCTTCCAGGGATAGGAATGGAGGAGGAGAGGTACGACGGAGGTGGTGGAACGTGCACCGAGCTGCCCTCCCCGGCTCCCCCCATGTTTCCTATTTTCCTCATGATTTTTTAGCGTTTTCTATTTCTATTCTGGAATATACTACTACGTACTACTCTCATATCACCGGATCTGTAATAATACCATATCCTTACAGGTAATTACATCCTATTATATCAAGGCGTCAACGGCTAAATCTTGCTTGCGTGGGCTAAAGATTACATCAGTACGTACATCTGAAATGAATGGTGCTTCACATCCACGGTATAATAATAATAATAATAATAATAATAGGATCGTACAAGTATTAATAATAATACAAAATTTTCATATGCATTTATACATGGTTTGGAAAAATACAATCAGTATTACAATTACAATAGTATCCTAGAGACACACACTTATATACTTTAGTATTATTATCACAACCATTACCTCCAATATCAAATCTTATATATTCAGATACTCTCTCATTTCTAAATTATATAAGTCATTTTTTCTTTATTAGGTATATATTTTACTATATATCTACATAGACGCTATGTCAAGATACAGAGTTTTTATCGTGTATTAGAAAAGGACAGAATGACTTATAATTTAAAAATAAATAAAATATTATTGAACCATCATCAATGGCGAATTACATACTAGCAACCGAAAGTGTGAGATAATTTGCTTAGAAAATGAGTCTTGTTGCCACCAACATTTGGGGTCGTCAAAACAAAATGTGAATCTAGCATAAAAATGTCACTAAAACTAAGACAGAGTCGACTTCCACTATGACCAATACAACCCCCTTGGCATTTTAATTTTCATCCAAGTTTGGTCGAGCTCCCCCTTCACCACCGGTCTCTATCGAGCTCAGATGGACATGGCCGCCTCCCCTGGCGTCATCCCTCACTATTGACACTAACCAATCAAAGCTCAATGACTTTGATGTCTCCGCATGCTGATCAATTGTTCATCATCTTTTGATACCATGTCACCTCAGATCTCTCTCTCTCTCTCTCTCTCTCTCTATATATATATATATATATATATATATATATCTATCTATCTATCTAAGGACGTCTCAGAGCTCCTGAAACCCCGAGTCCTCTAACTTCACTGGACTCATTGAATTTGAGAAAGATGACTTTGGATGAATGGTGTAGGGATTCATCGACGAAGGCTAACAAGCTTATTAGCTTCAGAGAAAAATTGTGGTCCATATAGGCATGAAACATCTAGGCTTGCAAAACTCCCAATTCAAGGCAACACTTGTAATTCAACATGACTCCACTGCTTTCACCCCGATCATGTCTTTTGGGTGCTTGATAGGGTCTAACGCGATTACGCAAAACTTAATGACTATTTGCGGCGAAGGCACAAAATACTATGCAAAGCTTCTCTAAACCTCTACATAGCCACAAACAAATGTGACATGGAGACTCGGATCTAATATGGACATAGGGACTCTCATCCATCATAGCGCGTTGGGGAAATGGCCTAGTCTCAATGGGAGTTTCATAGAGTTTGAGAATGGTAGAGGAGCGTTTTGAGAAAAGACTTGACAGTTGGAAAAGCAAACATCTATCAATTGGGGGTAGATTGACGTTGATTAATTCCGTCTTGAGTAGTCTCCCGATGTATATGATATCTTTCTTTGCAATTCCAAAAGGGGTCCTTAAGAAACTAGACTATTTTAGATCTAGATTTTATTAGCAAGGTGATGAACATAAGAGAAAATACAGACTCACAAAGTGGTTTATTCTTTGCCAACCAAAGGATCAGGGTGGCTTAGGAATAGCTGATTTAAATATTAAGAACATTGCTTTGCTGAGTCAATGGCTCTTCAAGCTCCTAACAACAGATGGTACTTGGCAACAATTGCTACGAAATAAATATCTTGGTTCTAAGCCTTTAGTGCAAGTGGAACGCAAACAAGGTGATTCACATTTTTGGGCTAGCTTGTTGAAGGTGAAATCTGATTTCCTTCGCTTTGGATCTTTTATCATTAAAGATGGTTCACAGGTTAGATTCTGGGAAGATAAATGGTTAGGCAATGAGAGTTTGATAAACCAGTATCCTGGTTTATATAGCATTGTTAGACCAAAATTTGTCACAATTTCAGAAGTCCTAAGTTCCTATCCACCTATTTTTTCCTGGAGAAGAGATCTCATAGGTCCAAAATTAGTGGATTGGAATCATTTGTTAGCACGCCTAGCCAATTTATCGTTGTTACAAGGTCATGATGAATTCCACTGGTCCTTGCATCCAAATGGACAGTTCTCGGTGAAATCGCATTACAAGGCAATGATACAAACCACAGTTCTTAATATAAATAAACGGTTATAGAAACTAAAAGCACCTCTTAAACTAAATTTTTTTCTATGGTATCTTAGAAGAGGTATAGTGTTAACAAAGGACAATCTAATTAAGCGTAATTGGCATGGAAACAAAACTTGTTGCTTTTGTCATGAAGAGGAGACAATTCAGCACTTATTTTTTGACTGTCGTTCCACACACTTTATTTGGAGTTTTTGTCAGGTAGCCTTTAACCTAACAAAACCTCAAAGTGTAGAACATATGTTTAGCGGATGGCTAAATGGAATTACAAAGCATCTAAAATCAATAGTCCTACTTGGAGCAGCGGTGACTTGCTGGTCTATTTGGTTACACAGGAATGATTTTGTTTTTGAAAAGAAAAAAATTAATTTTCCTTTGCAGGTTATTTATGCAATCTCTCACAGGCTCCGTTCGTGGGCTATCCTTCAGAATTCGGAATTCCAGGATATAGTTGTGGCGGCATCGCAACGTTTGGAGAAGGTGACGAAGGATATCTTTACTCGGGCATATGGGTGACGATCTAGTCTTAGGATTGAATGTCACTAGAATATGTTTGGTCTTTTATCTTAGCTGTGTGCCTATTCTCTAGGCAGAGGCTGGAAGTATTTCGTTCCAAAGTCATGTATTAACTCGATGTATCTCTCTTGGAATGTAATAAAATCTTCCGTTTAAAAAAATGTGCATGAAATAGACTGGCATGACACATTATTTATGAAGAGAGAGATGATAAGAGTTTCATGGGAGTGGAGATAGTTTCATCCCTATGAAACTCTTAAACATTGTTTTCAATACATGAGAGCATTGTAAATTGAGATATAAAACTCTCGTTGAGGATGACCTAGGGGCTAGGGCTTGATTGTGGTATTATGAAACTGATGACGCAAAGAACAGGTAGAGAGGAGGTTGGAAAACCCGACCCATGTAGAATTTTTCCTATAATTCAAAGATTTATTATAGAGGAGACAAATAAAAAAAGCAAAACATTTCAGGAAAAACGCCAAGAGTAACTTATATTTAAATCGAAAAGGACTAAAGGAGCACTAGCTACTAACACAAAGGCTAGCTAGTTGTCTTGACTCCCACCGATAAGTCGATCAGAAACCTAGGTAAGCAAACCACCGGAACAAAAGTTAGCTAGTCCGAACTTTGGGTGCTTCAATGTCTCCGTCACCATTCACCGATCCTTAATGTTCCATACTTAAATTGTGCTTGTGCATATACGTATAGGATCTTCATCTACTGCATCACCAAAGGATCGGAACGTATGGAATTAGCGCGGCCAACTTTAACGTAATTATATATTTTAAAAAATCGAGTCCAAAGCTACCACAAATAAACTGCATTTGATTGCGCATGTTCTGTCCTGGACGCCGGAATTTATATGCGCGTCCTAGTCTTGTGTACTGGAATGCAAACCGTGTGAGCCGAGCTCGCACCTGCGAAAGTAAAGCACGGAGTGTTGCGAGTATAATTGCGAGTAATGTAATCCGTATCTTATTTCATTGATCACAAGTTCTATTTATACCAGCCTCGAGAGAGGTTACGGGAAGGGAAACTCCCCCGTCAAGTAAACACGACGCACGTCGTGGAAGTGCCGCGATTGAGTCGTGAGTCCGAGTCGTGGGGGGACACCCCACGTCCCTCCAACGGGTATCTCCCGTAGACTTTCAGGGGAAGTTATCTCGGGGAGTATTCGAAGGGATAAACTCGTTAGATCAGTCTTGACGAGGGGATCCAAAGGGGTTGAGATCACCCTGATATTATTCGTAACACTCCCCCTTGATCGAAGCCATCTTTGAGATCTGTGATTATAATTGTTCCTCCAAAAATTCCTGTGGGATAAAAATGAGGATAAATTCTAGTAGATATGCCATTAAAAACTCCTTAAAACCCAATGGGAAAACAAGGAGAAAGGTATAGCATATAATGATTATTGCCTCATTGTAAACCAATGTGAGAAAACCGTTTCAGGAGAAAACTCAAATGAGGTTTAGAGGACAATCTATGTCTTTGATATCCCTTTAAAAACCCCTGTGGGGAAAAGAAGGAATATGACATATGCTATTATTGTCTCATTAAAAACTTTCCATGAGAAACCTTGAGAGGAAAAACTCATAAAAGAAAAGAGTACAATAAGATGTTTTGGACAAGACAATGTCTAGGAGATTTCTCCCCCTGAACCTTGCAAATCTCTAAGTCGTCGCATACCAATTCCTTTAACACATTTTTCAAATGGGGAAGCTGGTAGGGACTTAGTGAATAAATCAGCGAGGTTATCGCATGACTTGGTTTGCAAGATGTCTATTTCTCCTTTCTGTTGTAATTCATGAGGATAAAACAATTTAGGAGAAATATGTTTGGTGACATTGCTTTTGATGTAACCTGCCTGCATCTGTGTAACACAAGCCGAATTATCTTCATAGATAATCGTTGGTGAGTCAATGACTCCAATACCACAAGACTGTTGTATGTGGTTGATCATTCTGCGAAGCCAAACACATTCACGTGAGGCCTCATAAAGTGCAACTATCTCAGAATGATTTGTGAATGTAGTCACCAAAGTTTGTTTAGAAGACTTCCACGAAATGGTTGTTCCGTTGTGTAGAAACACAAAGCCTGTTTGAGATCTGCCATTATGGGATTAGATTGGTATCCAGCGTCAGTGTATCCAACAATGTCGGATGTTGGGCCCCTTTTGTAAAATAGTCCAAGATCCCTTGTGCCATTCACATATCTGAGGATATGTTTCACTCCTGTCCAATGTCGTTTGGTAGGAGTAGCGCTGTGATGAGCTAGCAAGTTCACTGCAAATGCAAGATTAGGCCTGGTGCAATTTGCAAGATACATGAGCGCTCCAACGACACTAACATATGGAACTTCAGGTCCCAGAATTTCTTCTCCTTCATCCAGTGGTCTGAATTGATCAGTCTCCATTTCTAAAGACTGAACAACCATAGGAGTTTTGGAGGGATATGACTTGTCCATATTGAATTTCTCCAATACTTTCTGGATATAGGCAGATTGATGCACAAAAATTCCAGTTGGAAGGTGCTCAAGTTGTAGGCCTAAGAAAAATTTGGTGTGACCCAAATCCTTCAACTCGAACTCCGTCTTTAGATGTTTGCATGCTTCATCAATATCTTGTTGGTTGCCAATGATATTTAAATCATCAATATACACAAATATAATGCAAAATCCCTTTTGGGATTTCTTGATAAAGACACATGGCAATCATCATTGTTAGTATATCCCTTCTGCAAAAGGTATTTACTAAGTCGGTTGTACCACATTCGTCCCAACTGCTTTAAGCCATAAAGTGACTTTTGGAGCTTTACACAATACATGTTGCAGTTTACGTCTTGATTCGTTATAGGGATTCCGTCAAGAACCTTCATATATATGTCTGAATCGAGTGACCCATAAAGGTATGCGGTCACTACGTCCATCAACTGCATGGATAGACGATTTTGTACAGCCAGAGATATAAGGTACCGGAATGTGATTCCACTCATAACCGGAGAATATGTTTCACTGAAATCAATGCCGGGTCTCTGCGTGAAACCTTGTTCTACAAGTCTCTTTTTGTATCTCACCACCTTATTGTTCTCATTTCGTTTCCGGATGAAAACTCATTTGAATCCTACAGGGAAGACTCTTCGAGGGGTAGGTATTGCTTGAGAGAATACCTTCCTTTTAGATAGCGAGGATATTTCTGCTTGGATTGCATCCTTCCATAGATTCCAGTCCGAGCGCGTTTTGCACTCTGCCATGGTCTTAGGATCTGGATCGGTTTGGAGGAGTTCAGCAATCATTGCGGAGAAATAAATGTCGACAATTGTAGTCTTTCGGTCATATGATTCTCCAGATTCGAGATAATCGATGGAAATCTCATGTACCCTTTCAGATGTATCATTATTTCCCAAAATAATTGCATCAGGGCATTCCGATGTCCCAACATCAGTAATAGAGTGCACTGTTGACGTGGGATGTGAAGGTAGAACCTCCACTGGGGTTCCCTCAACTTGTGGTTGAGGTGCATTTACTTTGTTGGAAAATATGTTCTTCCTTCTTTGCTTGCTAGGAGCAGCATCTGTGGAAATGGCTGTACTTCTCCCCCTCTTACTGGGATATGAGTAGTTTTCTTTGGTACCTCTACTCTTTCCGACACATTTCTCGCAGGATTATAGGATTTAGTAACACCCTTATAATCGATAAATGCGTCTGGCGTATTAATTTTCTGAACTTGGAGTTCATTCTCTGAAGTATGTGGATCAGAGTTTGAGATAGCTGTGGCATCCCAATTTATTTCTTGACATTCTTTTTGATATTTGAAGTCTCCCCCTAATGCCGGGAAATGATCTTCATCGAAGATGCAATCAGCGTACCGGGCCATGAATAGGTCCCCTGTGAGGGGCTCCAGGTATTTCATGATCGACGGAGATTGATATCCCACATAGATCCCCAATTTCCTGTGAGGGCCCATTGATGTACGCTGCGGTGGTGCAACATCCATCGCTGGACTGCTGGATGGGCCAACAGCAGCTTCCGACGGTGTCGGACTGAAGCTCGGCGTTGGGTAGCGATCGAAGTCGTGCACGGGGCACCAGATTGGTGCCTCGGCCGCCGATGCAGCCGGTGTCGGAGATGGAGCTGGTGGAGCCGCAGGCGGTGACGCAGGCGGAGCCGCGGACGACGCCGTCGGTTGCCGGGACGATGATGCATTGATCACTACGTCGGGGTGACGACGGCCTCCAAAGGGACCTCGACGACGAGGACCTCCGTTCATCCTCAGGCGGTGGTCTCGACGTTCACCACGAAGGCGATCACCAAGACGTTCGCCGAGGACATCGCGTAGGTCGTGTAGGAGTTCCCCCTGGAGCCGGTGATGGGCGAAATTGAGCCCGAGGGTCATGGCACGATGGTATGCCATCATGACCAGTTGAAGGATGAGAGATGCCCGGGGGACATTGCGATAGTACGGCATGTTTACCTGAGGATCTCTCGATGACCTTAAGAACAATGCGCTAATTTCTTCCCCTGGGAAGAAACTAGAGAGAGCAGAGCTGATAACGTGTTGCGAGTATAATTGTGGAGTAATGTAACTGAGACAAGTGAATGGCAAATGAACCTGTATCTTATTTCATTGATCACAAGTTCTATTTATACAAGCCTCGAGAGAGGTTGCGGGGAGGGAAACTCCCCCGTCAAGTAAACACGACGTACATCGTGGAAGTGCCGCGATTGAGTCGCGAGTCCGAGTCGTGGGGGAGCACCCCACGTCCCTCCAACGGGTATCTCCCGTAGACTTCCGGGGGAAGTTATCTCGGGGAGTATCCGAGAGGATAAACTCGTTAGATCAGCCTTGACGAGGGAATCCAAGGGGTTGAGATCACCCTGACACGGTCGGGTCGGGTGCGGGTACACCACGCTGGCACCGCGTCAAGAGACACGTACGGGGCCTGAAACTGAAAGGGAGAGAAGGGGAGTGGGGGCGTGCGTCGCTGGTTGCCGCGGGCACGGGCGACAGGTGGCGCTGGAGTGCTCTGTGCCGCGTCCCACGCTGTCTCCGCCCTGTCCGGCCGCCCGCCGCCCTTCGCCGGCCTCTCGCTCTCGCATTAACCCGCGTTGCGACGCCGCCGGAGCTGAATGACGACAGACAGCATTGCTCGCTCCGAGCAGAGATTTCGCACACAAGATAACATGAGTCTAGATGTAATAACCCAACACAAGAGACCAAGAGTCATTTAAGGGGTGAACGCGGACAAGGTTCCTTGTTATCAAAATTAAGCACGGCAAACCAAAGCAAAAGGTACTATAACCTAACACAATATATAAGTAGAGAACAAGGAAAAATAAACACATGACCCAAACAGAACATTTAGTGCGTGACCCTTTCTATATATAAACCTCCTTTATTTTTTATATAAAAAAAAGATCCCAGTGTGAGGAAACTGCTACCAGAGATCGAGAAGAAGACACTATATATACTCACGAGAAGAAGAGAAGTTTGATACTGAGGACTACGACCGGTCTGTTCTTGGTCTCTCATGCCAAAATGTGGTTGTCCATCCGACCATATTATCATGTGTTGTGCCCCCTGTCGGTCAGAAAGAGATGGGCAATTAAGCTGACACGGTCGCGTCACCTTCTCATTAGTTGCGCACTTGCGCGTGGACCCTGTTACTACCCTTTCTGGTTAAGGTTATGTTTGGTTTCCATAAGTCAGGTGACTTATAAGTTATGTCTGTTTGGTTTCCAATTGACTTATAAGTCAGACATGATAGGGTGGAGTGTGGTACCAAGCAAAAAAACGTGTGGTCTCATGTGAAAAGGGACGACTTATAAGTTTTAAGTTAGGGTGGAGCAACTTATGGACTTATAAATTGTGGTGACTTAGTCGGGGTGTTTGACAAAAAAAAGTCACTTTTTTCACTTTTAGATTTATATAAGTAGGTGACTTAAATATCATGTGAATATACATATTTTTTTTGTATTATAGGATCGGACAATCTTGTGAGTAACATCTGAACATGCACATAAATATGTTTAGGCGGACGCTTGTATTCCTAAGAACAGTCTGCTCGGCTCATGCATCCCTCGATCGATCTCTGAAGATTGCGTGTGTTATGCGTATTATTAGGGACCGTACCTCTTTATGTATGTATATAGGAATTTATATATAGGATTAGCTAGCGTGCATGTCCTGTACTGTATGTGGATGCACGTACGTACGTTTAAACAAGACCAGATCGAGAAATTTAAACCAGAGGGGAGCTATAGTGGAGTAGTGGGTGCAGCGGTCGCCCGGCCCCTCCATACGAGTAGTGTGCTACGACGTCTGGATGAGTATTTGCAGATTGCAGCATCAGCCTGCAGTGGCATGCTGCATGCAATGTAACAAGCAACAACCACGACGTTTACGTGCCACGGCTGTTGTCTGCTCGTCTCATGCATCACTCATTCTTCACTCGTTCCCTCTGCGCGTCCGATCCGATTACAGACCAAAACAAAGCACAATAATAACTCACAGACGACAATCATCCCAATTAATAACTAATATAAGGGCCAGCAGCCAGCCAGCCATATCCATTATTTGTCACGTACGACGCACTAGCTAGCTTTATTTACGTCAAATTGTCGCTGGTACGACCTTCTTCCATCACATTCCATGCATGGGCCAGCACGCGCAGGTGCCGAGCGAGGTCATATCGGTCTAGATTTTCAGGAGGCCGCGCGCTCCGGCTGATTGATCAAGGATGAGAGCAAGGGCTTCGACGTCTCTCCAACTACACGTATCTCAACGCATGCACTTATAGTTCATTTGAATTTTTTAATTTAAAGTTTGACCACTCATCTGATTTAAATTTTTGTGTAAAATAGTTTTTTGTAGCTTGTTTATTTAATAAATAGTCTACAAGAATAACTTATATTTGACTATGTTTGCACATATTTTTTGAATAAGACGAGTGATCAAATTTATGGTTACACACTCGTGCAGAAAAGAACATCACTGTCGAGTTTACAGTGATGAACTGATCATATGCCAAACCGACAGTGATATGACTATCCAGAAATCGGGTTTTTAAAATAAAAAAAGATTTAAACGTGAGAGAGGCCCACTAGTAATCCGCCCGCCAAAAATCGGGTTTTTAAAATAGAAAAAAAAGATTTAAACGTGGGAAAGCCCACCAGTAATCCGCCCGTCAGAAATCGGGTTTTTAAAATAGAAAAAAAAGATTTAAACGTACGAGAGGCCCAGTAGTAATCCGCCCGTCCGTCTCCGTCGCAAGTCGCACATTTTTTCGCGTAAAATCACGAACCACTGCGCTCTGGCAGAGATTCGAACCCGAGACCTCACCCTCGCGTGATCCGTCCTCTACAACTCCACCCATAAAGTCACTTGTGTCTAGAATTGGTTTAGTTCGCCACATTCTATACTAAACCGAGTGTAAAATGATTATTTGAGCCACTAAACGAATTCAAATGAAAAAGTTGTAAACTACAAAATTTCATACCTTTTCGAGATCTACAACTTTTATTTAGCAAGTATTTCCAACCAAGGCCGTTTACAAAAATTTGAATTTCAAATTTGACAAATTCGAACGTAATTTTCGATGACAAGATGATTTCAAATGAAAAAGTTGTAAACTACAAAGTTTCATAACTTTAGAGATGTACAACTTTTATTTAGGAAGTTTTTCCATCCGAGGTCATTTACAAAAATAAAAAAAATCAGTGCCCATGTACATCAGATGCGGTTTAAGTCACGAACCGGCAGTGAAGCTCATCATCACATGCGGTTCGTGGCTTGAACCGGTAGTGAAATGACAGAGAGGCTTCAGTGCCGGTTCTGCCCCTGCCTCAATTATTTGGGATCTGTGTCACACCCCGGTTTTAAGAACAAAACCAGATATACACCATATGTGAGCCCAGAAAGTCAAACCTCACATATAGTCACAAATTAAGGTGATATCAAAAGACAATACTTAAATACATAACATATAAGGTCAAAGGATAACCTCACGATAGCAAACAGCGGAAAGACAACTCCGATCTTCAGGCGAAGGCTCCAACTTCACAGGGACAACTGACTGGTTGATCACAAGCCTAACTCCTTTAACTCTTGCAATCTGATATTGTTGATAAGGAAAGGGTGAGCACTTAACGTACTCAGCAAGAATAACATAGGGTTATGAAGCTCAAAAGGCTGACACTGGTTTACTGTGGTTGCTTTTAACTTGGTCAAGTTTTAACCATAATTAGCTTTAGTTATGCATAGCCCAATTATTAACCACATGATATATTAATAATCATCATCTTAAATTACACAACATGATCACTAACACTGTGAGTTTTCTGAGCCGCTCGTGACCATGAGCACGGCTATCATGATAGATTTACACTCTGCAGAGGTTACGCACTTTACCCACAAGCCGTGTTGCCCATATGCCCGGTTAATTACTCCCAAAACACTTCCAAGGTGAGTGGGCAGGGTACACTATGAAGTCTTTCAAAAGTCTTTTCTAGCATGTAGCGGACCCTACGGACCCAATGCAAAGGGGTATATGGGACACCCCGATGGTACCAACCCGCAGCGGTCCCCACACAAGCTACACCCCATAACCAACTCGGCAAAGGTGCCTTTCACGAACCACAAGCATGCTAGTCCAAACTTCATACTTAACTAAAGCCAGAGCCATATAACACTCATGGTTGCATTTAAGTCCCAGCTTTTGCCCTACAGTGTGGTCCTATTCCATGTTGCTATAAAAGCCAATTTTAAATCAAGGTTGCATATATCATTAATCAAGATTCATCTCATAATTCATTATTGTATAGCATAGCAAGGCTACCCACATGCATAGATCCCATTAGCGACAAGGAAAAAGGATAACAAGCTATGCTATAGATCTATGTAGGAATCAAGTTAAGACACATGCATCATGACTAAATTGATTATAGTGAATGGGTGACAAGGATGGTCCCATGTTAAACTTGCCTTAAACGCTTAGATCCTTTCTTCACTTGATTCTCGATCTTCTGAGGACTTCTTCTTGATCTCCACGTAAATCTCACTGATTGGACAGGATCATAAACACCACACAAGCAGCTGAACAAACATGCATAACATACAATAGATCTATTTAGAACAATACACCAATCAGTGAAAACGGTTTAAAAGAAATCTACGTCTTGCTAGGATCACACAACCGCGAGAATCACGTTAATCGGATCTATAAAGAAACGTCTACCGAAAGATTAGCTTTTAAAAGAGAACTAGATTTCATTTATTTTATCAATAGAAAAGGCATGTATTGGATACTTTAGAGAAATACCCAAACTGGATTAATTCACATTATATTTGCTTAGAAAAACAAGATTAAACTAATTATATTTTATTTAGGAAAAACCGATGTGAAAACCCTAATTGATTTTAATTGGAAAACCATTAATTATAGATTAATCAAATATCATTTTATTTCAAAGAAGAAAACATGTTTGACACTACTGATAACAGATAGATATTATCGATACGAAACCGATGCAACTAGAACGGAACAAAACAGATCTAAGACGAATTAGTTATGAATTAAACCAGATTTTCTATACAAGATTAATTCATTAAAAAGGATTAATCTAAACTTTAGTTTTCAAAAGTTATTAACATAGATGAAATCTATTCTAATGGATAGATCATGAATTTACGGATCTAACGCAACTTGAACGGATCAATTTGGATCTAAAACGAGCAAGTTATGGTCATTTGAAAACAATGACAAACTTGTAAATAAACTGAACTTTATTGAATTAAAATAAATCGAAAAACAGATTTACTGGGTCAGCTCTTGGATGGCAGGTTTATTGGATAAAAGAGCAGGGGCTCTTTAGCAAAACCACCCGCGAAGGGATATTCTTGATCTGTGATCGTTGGATCTCAGATGGACGGTTTAGATTAGATGGGGGAGTTTGGAAGGGGCTCCTGCCGGAGAGGACAGAGAGCCCGACGGCTCCATTGCCGAACAGAGCCTGAGCTCACCGGCGCAAGGGGTCCCGGGGCTCGGTTTTTCGAACCGAAAACACCGGAGGAACGGGGAGTTCGAGGTGAACTCACCTGAGGTGTCAGAAGGGAGTGGGGACGGATGTGAGCGGCCGACGATGGTGAACAGCGGCGGCGTCTTCCCTGCAAACGATGGCGCGGTCGTGTGAGCAAACCGAGGCGGAAAAGAGAGAAGGGAGGGGCTTGGCGCGGTCATAGGAGCGTTGCGAAGCTCCGAACCACACTCACCGCGACGGAGAACAGGGAGGCAGGTACGGCGGTGGTGGCAGCGTTCCGACGAGACACGAGCGGCGCTGATGCTGAAAGGCGAGGGCGAAAGCTCGAGTTGCTAGGTGGGGAAGTTGGCACAGGGGCGACGCTATTTATAGCGGGGTCTAGGGATACCATCCCGCGCAGATACGGCTGCTCGCGGAGAAATAGCGGGTCGGTTCGCTCTGCTTCGCGCGGAGCAGAGTCCGCCGCGGCTTCGGCCAAGGTAGGAGAAGGGTGGCTGACACGCGGGACCATGCGGTCAGCAGAAGAGAGGAGGGAGAAGGCGGTGTGCGGCGCGGGCCTGCTGCTGCGCTGATGGGCCGATTGGGTGGAGGCCGACCCATGCAAAAGAAGGCAGGGAGGGATTCGAGCTGGGCTACTCGGCTAGAAAGGGGAAGAAGATGGGAGAGAGGAGAAAAAGGATTTTCCATTTCTTTTATTTTCGTTTTTATTTTCTAAACTGATTTTGCAAAACCTTTTCAAAATATTTTTTAATCCTTCTTGTCTTTTGATAAAACCACTCATCACAAAAATAATTATGCAAGAGCATGAATGCACAACATGTTGCTAAACTCTAGGTTACTTTTTAATTTGATAAAAAGTTTTTAGTTTCTTAAATGTTCATGAGCACAAAATTCAAAATTAAATAAATTTCAAAAATTCAAATTTTTGGGTGTTACAATCTGTCAGAGTTTGAACCGACAGTGAAGGGTTATCATTGCCGGCCCATTACAATCCGGCAGTGATAACTGTAGTGAAAAAGTCAAACAAATTATAATTTCAAATGGGATCTAATCTAGTGACCTCTTTTCCTTTCAGCACAACCACCCAACTCTAAACTTTGGTCTAAGCTAGTCTACCGGTGTCTTTCTACCGTCATCAATAAATAAAACCAATAAATAGGATAACAAAACAAAACACAAATTCATATTGATTGGGTTTCTTGTGGTGAAACTTGTTCATAAATCTGGTTTCATGTCATCAACTTAACATGTGTGCTCACATTATTTTAAATTTATTCTAGAATTTAATGATAAGTTAATTATGTTATGGATTAGTTGTTATCAATAGTCAAGCATAACTAGCTAACAAATACTAATAGTTCATTGTTTATATATGCATTACCTTTAGATATGTTGTAAACAATTATCTATATCTAGAAAAGCTAAAATGTCTTACAATTTCCAACATAAGGAGTACCAATTAAAGGGATACATAGACCGACTACTAATTAGCTAGTAAATGTTTAGGCCTAACTAAGAGCAACTCCAAGACTCATTTTATATTCTTCTTTATTGGTCGATAAGAATAAATATTTAGGTGAAAAAAATGGTCTCCGACCACTTCTTTCATTAGATCTCTAAATATTTTCATCTCTATTTCAGATTTCTTACTAGGTAAGGATAGAGAAATTGGTTTCCAAAATGCGTAAAAGATAGTGAAAAGATATAGAGAGCATTTAAATTTATTCCAACGGTTATTCATAGAATTACAGTCCCTTTTAAGGTATCATTCTCATATATCGAAAAAACAAACATACTCAACTATAACCATGTATATATATAAGAGATTATTGCTAATATTTATGGTGCATAAGAAATATTATATTAGATTAATTAAATATATTTTTATAACGCACTTATTTAAATATACAATGTTATTAATATTTTCTATAAATATAATTAAAATTAAGAAAGTTTGATCTGTATAGAAGTTTAGACAATACTTGGAAAGGAATAGAGGGAGTACGTTAATATGAAATGCATGTGCGTCCATACGTATTTTAGGGTGAAAATCCATTTGACGACAGCACAGGCCGAGTGCGTCGCTCGGCACGCCATTGCCAGACTCGTGGTTGGCACGGCCCAGACACAACGTCTGGCGTGCCAGGATAGCCCACGTGCCGTGACTATGGCCCATCAGTACTTCGTGCAAGGCTGGGGGTCGACTCGGATCATGTGGCGTGGTGAGCCTTGCTGGCACGTTCGGTCCTAGTGTGTCCATCCGTCAATCCTGCGGGAAAAGGTCGGCCCTGTTTTTTAACACGGATTTTTTTTTGAGTTCCTGTGTTTTTTCTTATAAAAATGAACTGATTTCTATGAAATTCTGCGCAAATTATATGAAATTCCTACGTTCCAAACAAACTTCTAGGGTCAAAATTGATTGTTAGGCCCCTTTTAATTTTTAAAATCGTTTAGTGATTTTGCTAATTTGGTGTCATACCGCCATGTTAGAGGAAGGTAAATCGTACTAGCAGACTTGAAATATTTTTCAAAACTATTCAAAAAAATTATAAAAACTAATTTAAAAAAACAATCGCAATGTTTTCTTGATAATTCTTTAAAGTTTTATTTTTATGTTTTTTTAATTCTAGTCTAATTTACCTTCTGAACTTTAACAAGTTCAATTTACTTCTCTCTAATATGGCGCCACGTCACACTCATTGAAACCAGCATCAAAATTGTCTAGGGTACAAAAACAAATGGTCTTAAAAGTTGAAGTGGTCAAACAACCGATTTTATGACTTATAAGGGAGGTAAATCATATGACCGCAAAAGTTGAAGGGGTCGAAAGGACTTTTTCCCAAACTTGCACGCATTCGACTTGCAACTAAAGGGTCTAGTTTTACTCTGGTTTGTTGTTACCACCGGGACTGTTAGTGTCAACCGTGACTAATGTAGACCTTTAGTCTGTGTTGATAACACCAACCAGGACCGGGACTAAATGACATTAGTCACCAAAAGTGTTGGTCTATATATGTTTCTGATCAAGAGATATAACAAAGGTAATTAATATGTTATAGATACTCTTAGCTAACTACTCCTTTTGTCCCAAAATATAAAACATTTTTAACATTTCTAGATTTGTGTTTTTTACTATAAAATCTAGATATAACACCCATCTAAATACATAACAAAAATTACAGATATAGAAAAGCCAAAACGTCTTATACTTAAAACGAAAGTAATGGCGTATATAGGATGGTACGAAGCGAATTGCGTATATATGATGGTAGATGGTTAAGATAACCCCCGTGACCACATGTGTGTAATTAGACTACTTATCAAGAACCGTACGTGGACCAGCTACTGTCGATTACGACAAGCTGCAGCAGGTCGGTTTATTTATGAACTTATATATATATATATATATATATAATCCACAAGTGTGGTGACAGTTGAGCCACACACATAATCTAGGTAGTCTGCTACAGTCTGTACATAGAAGTACTATGACTAAAGTAGTTCAACTTATGATAACTCAATCCAATCCGACTTTTCAAAAGAGACTCAGGTCGTCTCTACTACACCATTTTAGATTTGTGCTCTGCACATGCTTAAAATATTCAGGGATTTGCTTGAGAGTCGAGAGAGCATATAGAAGTATAGAACATACTCCGTAGAACATATATCATCCATATGCAGCAGCGCAAACTGAAAGTCTAAAACGCTTACGTACCATTTATTAACCTTGAATGAATTGATTACGTTGAAGATAACGCACGGCCGGGATATCTCGAGTCTCGACGACAAAGTCATAAACAATGGAGATGATGATGATGGATGTCGCTAGCTACTATACATTTAGTAAAATGACTTGCGTGGAGTCGTAGCTACCTCGATCGATCTGAACAATTTGACAAGGGATATATTATTGATAACAATCAGGGCTTATTGTTCTCTTATTCTTATGCACACGTACACCACACGTTTTGTCAGTGTGTGAGTTCCTTTTCTTCTCTGTCTGAACTCTGAAAGGGAATACACACGGTACTGTGGTCGTGTGCGTGTTTCTTCTCCCCTTCTGGGGTCGACGTCCTTCCCTAGTCATCATATTTGGTCATCTAGTATCTAGTACACTTCTGTCACATTCCCGTGGGTAGCTTAGTACGTAGAAGTTGCCTGCTCGACTAGCTACGGCCGCAAACGGAAACTTGTTGTCTAGCTAGTGGGAGAAAATTCATAATTGCTCCGATCCTATATATGTTAAGATGGGAACGGGTTGACCCGGCCTCGGCCTTGGACCCGACCCTATGGCCCCAAGGCCAATTATAGGGGCCATATGGGTCGACTCATTTTACTTAAATGCTATGGCCTCATTGACCCAATGGGTATTACGGGTCGACCTAAATATGTTTTTATTAGTATAGATTTTAAATAGTATTTAATACTTTATGAGATCAAAAAATGAGCCATTAATCACCACTAGCTCATAAGTGAATGTGCAGGAAAAATAGGCCTGTATTGTAGACAGATAAAGTCCTAGACACGTACTGCATTGTTGAAGCATCCACCATGCGCGACACCTTCTCTGTTAGTGTACATTGCTGTTACAGACTTTTTCTTTCAGTGTCATTCAGTTTCGTCAGTTAAGTTCGTTTGAGTCTTACTAAGCCTGACGCATGCGCTTGGTTCATGCGGAGGCACGTCTAGTTCATGTCCGAGTCGTGCGCGGCTCAAGCGTGATCGTGGGATGGCACGGTCGTGCAGCGCTAGTGCCGCGCGTACAGGAGAGTAGCTCCTGGTTTCTAGCATCGTTTGTTTTCCTTAAATAAAGAAGAGAACCACAGAAAACGCTGCCGGGTTTTGCAGCACCAAACGTCGAGTCTCATCTCTGTTCTGAGTGCGTCAATAAGTTATGAACAATCATGTTTATTTGGAAAAATAATAAAAATACCAATAAATTAAAAAATATTATATGATGATATATTGGGTCGACCCATGTTACCCATTGGGTCAATAGGTTCCGGCCCTATTGACCCATTCTAGATTTTGAGGCCGGCCCTAATGACCCAATAGCCTTGTTTTTGTGGGTCGGGTCAACTACCCAATGGGTCGACCCGGCCCATTTCCATTTTTATATATATGTCACATTTGTTTTTTTTTCTTCTTCCAACTCAAATTAGTCAAATTTATATATGAATATTGATAGTGATTCCACTAGTTAAGCTTGATTGACTATGTGAAGATGTGAAGTTGCTTCTAATTAAAGTGTGGTTATTATTCCAATTTTAGATGAATGCATAAGATGTGTCTGTGTGTCCGTGCGTTGCGCAGTGGATACAAATTTTGCTCACATTTATGGTGACAAATATGATCATTTTCAAAAAATAATAAAAATAATAATAAAAGATTTTACATTGAGAACCCTAAACTATTTCTAATTCTACTCATGCCTTGTTTATTTGTTTCTATTTAGATATTTATCAACTAGAACCATATTCTCTTTCTAATTACTCCCCACATCCCCGTTCGGACTGCCCACAGATGGCCAATCTGAGAAGCCCTCTTTTTAAATATATAGCATTCATGCATCTTGGGATAAATTATGTGTTAGAATGTGTACGGCTCATAGATAGGAGGTCATTTCTAAGAGACTAGAATCTTATACATATATACAACTAAAAGGACATGTGGTACAACCGAGGGATGGTCTGCAAGCAATTTAATATTTCATATATAGTTAAAATCAATCATGAATATAATTTTATATACTATTGTGTTGCCATTTGTTGAAAAACGATTCAAGAATAAATAAGATGAATATAATTATAATATTTTAAAACCATCAATATAATACTTATATTATTTACTTCATAGCGCTGCTACATGTGCTCCAATAAATAAACATGCATAAACAGGCCAGTTCATAGAAAAGCCAAGAATATTTGCTTGACTTATCAACCCGGCTTACATTGTTTTTATCTAATAACAAAACAGTCAAAAACAACATTAGCCGGCTCATCAGCCAAAAAAATGCAGATAGTTCACCCGAAAAAGGGACCATACTGCAATTACTTCAGTTCCAAAGAAATTTTCGGCAACAAATTGGTACGGAGTATACTGGCTTTATTCAACATCAAACAGCAGCAACGATCAGGCATTAATTCATTCTCAATCAACAGTAAGAAAAGGTGAGGCAATGACAATTCTGTATTGGACCTTTTCATCAGACAGACATTGGACCTTTTTGACATTTCGAACAAGAAAAGTGAATAAGCTGATTCGAGTTGTTCGGATCCTTGCAGAATCGTCCTTGCCAAATACAGTAGTAGTACGAGTTTGCGGAGACTTATCGAGAACAAGCACGAGTACGACTCTCCGGCGTGCTTACTGGGGGTACTGATCAGCTCGAGCACGAATCTCCGGCTCTGGCCATTCCAGAGCGCGATGCTCCCCGCCCCCTGCTGCTGCAGACAGCGGCGCGCGGTGGTGGAACGACGCGAGGCCGCCGCGAGCTCGTTCGCCCCCAGGCGACCCGGCACCGGCCGTGGCTGGCTCCCGACGGAGGCCCATGAGCACGCGCCGAAATCAGGACCCTACCTGCGCTCATGGGATCCAGGAGTCGTTGTCTCGGAGAAGGAAGGTTGTCATACAACGCTGTTGGAGTCGTGTTTGCGCCTCGCCTTCTCTGTCGTCTGGCAAGGGCGACGTGGCCTCATCTCCGGGCTTTGACGGGGTTCATTTCGCAAAAACTGCTACTGTATGTAGTAGCGATGGAACGCGTTATGCATGCCCTTAGATATGTGCTTGTGTGTCTCCAACCTTTTTCCTTTTATTCTTGGCGGACTCCGTGCTGTTGCAAAGAAGTCCGGATGCAAAGTGAAGGTCACAAAGATCAAGACTTCTTAATTAGGCCATGTACATCAGTGTAATATGCTCTTACGAGACGTTTAATGGAAGAGAGAAAAAAAATTTGTTAGCAATCGTCTAGACTTACATTGGAAAAATTAAATAAAAGCACTTAGCTCGTCAGATACGAACTGTTTTGTGCGGCAGCGAAGCAAAATCGCCGCAGGATCGCGCAAGAGCTCCCCTAGGGGTCGCTGTGGTCCATCCTCAAAGGCTGCAACTTGTTTGTCTCATTTATCTGTCTCCATCCGTATCTCCTCATACGTGGAGGTCATCCACGCCCTCTTCGGCTCTGCCCTGGCCCACACGATTTTTTTTCCCGTCCACACCGCACGGAGCCGTCTGCTCAACTCTCCGTCACCCTTCGTCACAGATAAGTTAACCCCACGCTGCTCATTTTTTGGCGCTAAAACAACAAGATTAAGGAATTTTTTAGGAGTAATGGGAAAAAGGCGCCAAAATTTGTCGCTTTTTTTAACAGATGAGTTCCTTTCGTGAGAGAAAAATACTTAAAAATCACATATGCTAATCACATCGGCATCCCGCACACAACAACAATGGCATCTGAGTCAAACCTCCCTAACCCCAACGAGCCCAATTACATGGGTGTGACATCGCCATTATTATTTTCACAAGCACCAAGAATCAACTTCCCGCCTGAAGCTGCTGCCACACCGTCGCCTGTAGTTAACGCCACGTCCTCGCCAAATGTCTCTGGGGTTTGATGTTTTGTCTGGCCATGCAAAAATAATTGAGTTAGAAACAATAAGTTTTACTATTATTATCATTGATACTGTAAATTTGTTTTGCATTTGTACTTTATCTGTCTCTGGATTGATTTTGTACATACCGCTATGGATCTCACTTGATCCCATCAAGTCTCTGGTAAAACCGAATCTATCCAGGTAGAAAAATTTCTTGAATGCAAAGCACCAAAGGTTGGAATGAAATTCTGCAGTGAACAAGAAGGCTACGATTTTTACAATGCCTATGCTGGAGCGGAGGGTTTCAGCATTCATAGGAGTAGCTCACATAATGTGAGAAATACTACCACAATAAAGAACAGAACATTTTGTTGTTCACGTCAAGGTATGAAACTAAATTTATCTTGTATTACTTTCTTCCCATGGTTGGGTCTAGAACATGATTATGATCAATTATTTAATAATGAGTAGGTATTCGGGTCCTGATAAAAGAGAAGAAGAATCTTCCAACTGTAGTAAGCCAGAGACACGTTATATGTGTCAAGCACACATGAAGATAAGTCTCAGAGATGGCTTCTACTATATCTATGAATTTGAGCCTGTGCATAACCATATTCTTGCAACTGCAAGTCAAGCACATCATTTAAGGTCTCAAAGAAGAATAACTGAAGCACAACTTGCAAGTGTCGAGGCTGCTAAAGCAGTCGGCATTTCAAATAAAGCTACTTTTGATCTCATGGCAAAAGAAGCTGGTGGTGTTGAGAATCTTGGATTTACTCGTCATGAAGAATAAATTATACTCAAAGAGGTCACTAAAGATAAACCTAGGAGACACTGGAGGAGTACTGGAATATTTAGAGAAGAAAACATCAGAAGATGGGAATTTTTTCTATTCGATTCAGGTCGATGAGGATGACTTGATCACAAATATTTTCTGGACTGATTCTAAAATGGTTGCAGACTATGAAGTTTTCGGTGACGTTGTTTTCTTTGACACAACTTACAGAAAACTAAATGACGGGCGTCCATTTGGTTTGCTAGTTGGAGTAAACAATTATAAAAGAACTACTGTTTTTGGTGCTGCACTTTTGTATGATGAAACCACAGATAGTTTTGTTTGGCTTTTCAAAACCTTTTTATCTGCTATGCCAGGGAAAAGCCAGTGACCATTTTGACGGATGAAGACGCAGCAATGGCAAAAGCAATAAGGATAGTACTATCGAAGATTCATCATAGGATTTGTGTTTGGCATATGAATCAGAATGCTTGCAAGCACCTTGCTGGAGTTGTGGAGGATTATAAGAAGTTCAATAAAGATTTTCAGAATTGTATTTACGATCAGGAGGAGGAGGAGGAGGATTTTATAAATGCATGGAACAAATTGCTAGATGACTATAAGTTGCAAGAAAATACATGGCTTCAAAGGTTATTTGATAAAAAGAAGCAATGTGCAATAGTATATGGACGAAATTCATTTTCTGCTGATATGGTTAGCACTCAAAGTGAAAGCATGAATAATGAACTAAAAGGATATATTAGTGTCGAATATGACATACTTATATTTTTTTGCGCATTTCGAGAGGTTAGTGGCAGATAAAAGATATGAGGAGGTAAAATATGATTTCAAGGCAACACAAAGCACACCAAAGTTGAAATCAGACCTCAGAATATTAAGGCATGCAGCAAAAATCTACACACCTGCAGTGTTTAAGTTGTTCCAAGAACAAGTGATGCAAACACTGAACTGTGGTCTATTCTATTGTGGTGATATTGATAATGAAAAGGTGTACAAAGTAAAGGTTTGTTATCATAAAAATGAACATATTGTTAAGTTTTCTGCATTGGAAGGTCGAGTGATTTGCAGCTGCAAAAAGTTTGAATTTGCTGGAATCTTATATTGTCATGCGTTGAAGATACTTGAAATCAAAATGACATGCAGATACCAGGATACTATGCAGGCTACTACCCAAACGGAAATGCTTTTGGGCCTCCATCCTTGAGTTCATTCTTTATGACCCCGGACCATGGACAAGATACACAACCAGGAAATCCCACTCAGCCACTGAATACAAATCCCTATAGTATGTTTGCCCATTTTAAGTGAAGGTACATCCTTTTAGGAGAATGGATGTGTTATGTGTATTGTATTTTTATGCATACACCAATTTATCTCTATTTTTTTTTGCTAATTATAGAGTAAGTTAAACTTTAGTCAGACTATGTTGTTTAATTGAAGGTCTTTTTTGTCAAACCAAGCAGAAAGTGCATATTGAACAAAAGAAATTGGCGACAAGCCTAAAAAAACTAACCAGACAATCTATGAAGGGCAACAAAATTAAAAAGAGCATATGCTCCAGCAAGTTCCATCTAGGCGGATAGAGTCAAGAAACCACCCTCCGACCTCTGTTGTGGCCTCAGCTTGCTTGTACACAAATTTGAACACGTAGGCTCCTCTGTATGAACACAAATTTCAGGCATAGGACATCTAATTTGAATCTAGATAACTAGAATGAAGTTCCAGGCCAACCAAATCGAGGTACTCACTGCCGAAATCGAAGTTTGCCGCAACCCAACTCAAGCTTCCCGCTGCCAAGCGATGCGCTCCGGCCTTCACGCATCTCCGCCGAGGTAAAGCCCCGAGAGGCAATAGTCAAGACCGGCAACCAAGATCCGCTGCCTTCGACTGACTGGCTAGTTGGGCGTTGCTCCTTCCTCGTGCATCTCCATCGGAGCTACTGCCACGGCGCCACCACAGCAGGTGCTGGTGAAGACGACAAGGGCGGGGCGCGGCCGTCCGCAGATCGGCGCGGCTGGCCAGGACGACGAAGACGGCGAGGAGTAGGAGCTCGCTTGCTCGCGGCGGCCATGGAGGGTGCCGATGAGGGAGCGGCGGATCTCCCGCACGCCTGCTCAAGGTGAAGAGGAACTCCAGGCACGACTGCACGAGCTGGGGTGAGTCCTTGGCTGGGTGAGGCGGCGTCCGCGGCGAGGGGCCGGAGCAGCGTGGCGTGCCTGGCCAGGGGAGCAGAGGCGGCGTTCGGCGGCGCGAGGATTTGGGGCTCGATCGGTTGGAGAAGATGAAGTTTGCCTATGTGCACTGTGCCGGGAGTTCTCATTGTTGGAGACAGCCTAAGCTTGCCAAGCTCTCATGGCATAGCAGCTGGGCGAGCAGCTCGAGGGAAGTAGGGGATAAGAGCGAAGTGTGACAGAGAGTTGAGCGGACACAGCTCCGTCTCCGTGTGTTGTGGACGGAAAAAACGGTGTGAGGCTATGGGCCAAGGGAGGAGGACGTGAATGGCTGGATGATCTCCACGTGGGAGGGGAGACACGCAAGTTGCAGCCGTCCTCAAATACACGCTAGCAAAAAAAATAGCCCAACGACCTGTAAACATAGACCATTGTACAGGCCCTTAAGGAACGAGGACTACAACTGCATTACGTATGATAACATTGATAGGAACTTTGTATCGGACGATAACGCGTGAGTATTAATTTTCACAATATTTAGAGGCGAAATTAAGTAGAAGCGAGGCGAAACTAGACTTGCTATCACCCGCTACTATATGGGCAGCATGTGTTTGAATCACCGGGTGGACGATGATGTTTTGATCTTTTATAAGGTGTGCAGAGATTAGAGCGTTCGTGGGGCTTAATATTTGTTCGGGATTTTTATATATTCATTCACATGCATGGGCCTATAAATAATATGCATGACCATGAGTACATATGAACCAATAGTTCCGACCGACTCCCGCGCATGTGTTCCTCATTGGAAATATAGTTTATATATACACGCCTGCTAATAATCTTTGTTCTCTTTTTCAACCATAATTTTGATCACTTGTTTAATTCAAATTTTTATGTAAAATATTATTTTTTTCGGTGCGACTTACTTATTTAATAAATAGTCTACATGAATGATTTAAATTTGACTATGTTTACATTTAAACATAAATTTTATGAATAAGAGACGAGTGATAAAAAAATTAAACAAATTATAAATTGAAACAGAGAGAGTAAATAAATCAAACCAAGGATGGCAATTCGTTTTCCGTCTGAACAAAACCTTTTTGTCCACTGCACCCACCATGTGAAGACGACTCTCGGTGACCCCGGCTCATGCTAGTGCTGCTTTTTTTTCCCCTGGTGACGGCAGTGACGTATCTCTCGTGAGCTCACTGACCGTGATGTTTCACCAAACAGACAATCACGGAGTAATTAGTTTTGACTAACATGAATAAAGGCGTTTATTTTCATTTCCTGTTAGTACTTCAAGGGCTGGCCTGATCAAAATCTTAAGAGACTGACCGTTGATTATTTCACCTTTTGATCAATAAACTAAACTTGCAGAAATGATTAAGTTTCTAATTACTGCCTCCGTCTCTGAATATAAGGCGCGATTTGACTTGGTGTGGTCTTCAAAAACATATTTTGACTTATAATTTCTCTTAACATATATAATTTATTGGAACAAAAGTTTGATCATTAGAAAGTACTTCTAAATACAAATCTAACGTGACTACTTTTATAACACAAACTTTTAATATAATCAAGCTAATTGTTAGTTAAAGATAACGAAGTTTGAATTTTGAAATACGTGCATGCCTTAATATTTGTGGACGGATGGAGTAATTAAGTTAATTAGCGCTGCATTGAGTTAATCTTAGTTTCCATTGCCTTTACTTCCAGGTCGTTTAAACTAGCTAGTCGTGGAGTGACAATTAATGTTGGATAAATACCAATTCTTAATAACTTGCTTTACAAGGTAGTACAAAATAATACTCCGTAGACAGGACCAAGGATATTCTCATCTACGTATACTACTGCTATACTATCTTAGGATTTTGTCAAAGAAAAGAATTAGCCTAACACGCTAAGGTATAAAAGTTTACCACATTAATGAGTGAAAGATCGAAATAAAGCCAAGTATCCTCATACATTTGAAATCACTCACCACTGACATTCACTAGTTCGGAACGCATTTGTACAAGCGTTTTTCCGAACCGCCTGTTTTAAAGGCTTGTAGAAATGGATTATTTCTACAAGCGGTTGCTTGTGAACCGTATGTAGAAATATTTGTATATTTGTCCAGAAATCGCACAAATCGGGTTTTAAAATTGAAAAAAAAAGAATTTAATTGCGGGAAGACGTAAGTCGCACACTTTTTTACGTGAAATCACAAACACGCTCTGGCAGGGATTCGAACCCTTGACCTCAGTCTCGCGCATACCCTCCTCTACACTCCACCCATAAGTCACTTGTGTCTAGTTTCGGTTTTAGTTCATCTCATTCTATACTAAACCGAGTGTAAATTGATTGTTTGAGCCACTAAACAAATTCAAATGAAAAAATTGTCAACTACAAAGTTTCATAACTTTTTGAGATCTACAACTTTTATTTAACAAATTTTTTCATCCAAGGTCGTTTATAAAAATTTGAATTTCAAATTTGACAAATTCAAATCAAATTTTCGATGACAATATGATTTCAAATGAAAAAGTTGTAAGCTACAAAGTTTCATAACTTTTTGAGATCTACAACTTTTATTTAGGAAGTTTTTCCATCCGAGGTCGTTTACAAAAATAAAAAAAATTAGTGTCGAGACATTTTTAATGGCGGTTTTCTTAAGGAAATCACCTGTAAAAATCAGATTTCTACATACGGATTTCTTAATAAAACTGCCTGTACAACTCGATTTCTAGAGGCGGTTCAGAACCGTTTTATTTCTACAGACGCATGATAAGCAAAACTGCAAGTAGAAACTTTTGCACACCGCTGGCTTAGAGCCTTTTTGTACTAGTGATTATGCAAGAAAAAAAGAAGAAGAAGCAAATATATATGCCCCTGTACTTATTTCTATGTTACCCAGACCCACAGGGCACAAGACCATGCTATAATCAAAGAAAATAAAGCCAAGTTGAGTGTATAAATTGCACTATGTATATCCATTTAGATTGATCTGTTCATGTCAAATGTAGTATAAACAAACAAAAAATAGTAGTTCAAGGTCAATTTATTCATATCATTGAAATACATGTTGCTAAAAAACAAAAACTACTCTCTATTTACTGCAGGCTATATAGACAAGATCAGTGGCGGATCCTGGATGCGACCAAGGGAGGGGGGGGGGGGCTAAGTAACAAAATCATGATCAACAATGAAAAGTTTGGTGAATTTTATAGAGGTTTAATGGAGAAATGAGTGAAATTTGTAGAAATTCGATGGACAAATGAGTGAATTATATATATACTTAATGGAGTAATGAGGCCATAGCCCCCCCCCCCCCGGATCCGCCACTGGACAAGACGGGTTGTCCATTTAGCTATCCAACAATGGAAAGGGATGACCGATGTGTCAAGCAAGATGAAGACGGTAAGAATGTCACAAATTAAGGCCTTGCCTAGATCTCCTAAACATGAGAGTGATGTAGAAAAAGGAGAATCACTTTGATTCTAGAATGAGATTTTAGAATCCGATTATCTATCCGATCCCAAACCTAACATTTAATTTGAAGACAACAGTCACTATGACAATGAGATCCTAACATCATTTTTTTATCTAGAATTCAGATTCAACATTCACTCTCTAGAATCCAAATTCTCACTATGAAAATAAGATCAAAACAAGCCCAAAATGTCTGCATAACTGGTAACAACAAGGAATAAGAAATTAATTTACGAAGCAGGACAATAAACTCTTCATTACAAGGTTAGTTGAAGCCTAGTAGAGAAGCTTGTATATCCTCGTGTACCATGGACTAGCACGACGACACGTCTGACGTCTAGTGCACCCTAGTGTCGTGTGATCGTGCTTAGCCCTTAGTATGTAACCAATATTTGTATTGTCGGCCACGCGGGCAGATATAAAATTTTGCCATATATCCCCTCCAATTTGGCCAAAGACCATAGCATTGCGATATTTTTTTTAGAACAGCGTGTAATTGCATTGCGATAAATTAGAGCGAAAAAAGAGAGAGAGGCGATCTGAATCTGATCAGGAAGGCCGGGGGAGCAGACGGAGATGCTTGTTTTAATGACCGATCATAGGGATTAGAAGAATATATGCAGCTATTAATGCAAGTTGGGCCTGGAACTCAAACTGATACATTCAACCCCAAATATAATGGGACAAGTTCAAATCTGATTAGAAAAATTAAATGTCATTCTGAACAAATTTCTATATATAGCTTACAAACTTTGGTAGTTCTTTTTTTTTCTCCAATGACAAACTTTGGTAATTCTGAACATGGACGAATGGAAAAGGAGAAGTAAAACTGCCCCTGAAATCCCTGTGTGTGATGAGGGGTGACATATATTTTTGCTCTATGGATGCATTCATATGTGTCACATATCCATAATTCATCTCACTTGTTTGCATTTCCTTTCCCCATCACAGTCGTTATTATATATCGTAATGGGAGAAACATTATATTATACTCCACATCTAGATCGGTGACTCATAAATGCACGATTTTAATATACTCGTAATATCTAATCCATGGATATGAGATCGGCAATGAGTGCAAAAAAAAAAAACCTTGATAAAATAGTGTGGTAGCAGATGATCGGTCGATCACAAGCACATGGATACGGAAGCCAGTCGGCATTAGGTTGACATTCCTTTCAGATAGGTGAAATATGGTTTAATAATTTAAAAAATAAAATTGCATGAGATTTCAACGTGGTAAAACTTTGGGCGTATACGTCCAGTTTGGTTGATCATTTCTGTAGCTGATAAGGTGAATGATGCTATTTTTAGTTGTTTTATTATGAGAGAAAATTATTGTATCATGACTGATAAGATGGGCTGATAAGTTCAAATAAAGGACCCAAAAAAAATTAATGATCTGGTACAGTCTCATGTGGTACATTGTTTTTTCAGATAAGAGTTCATGCATCGTCATACCAAAAAAAAGAGAAAGCTAAGGCAAAAGTGGGCCTCCGGTCACTAATACTTGACATTTCAAACAGTTTGTCATGCAACTAGCTATATATATTTTGTTGTAAAACGCTGAGTAATAATGATTGGAGGAGCACAAAAAAGCTAAAAATAAAATATATTCCCTCGGTTACAAAATGTATTTACTTTTAGTTTTTCTGTGAGTCAAATTTCTCTAACTTTGAGACTGCTATCAGATAAATGCACTACCAAAACATTTTCCATGGTGGGTTAATAAAAAGTAATATAATGTTGTAAATGTTCATGCATTTTTCTATAAAATTAGTGGAAGCTTTAAAAAGTTTTTTTTAAGGGAAGATGGTTATATTGAAGATGGATCATGGTACATCCATTGATTACATGAATAAACCTATAAGAAAACAAATTGTAATGAAAAAACTTGGGCTACCTCTTCCGATGTTGTTCGGATGGTCACCCTTTGCGTCGACTCACATGGATGGGACAATGCAGAGTGCCATAGCTACACAATCAATCGTGAAACCCAAAACTTGTGATATGCTACAAGATCTGCGAACTCACAATGAAAGAGTTCAAGTATTGGGTTTAGGGCATGCCAAAGAAACTCGAAATTTCTTTGGCTAGCGGAATCCAACATGAACCTAACATTGGGCATATTTTTTTGGCCCACACTCGCTCAACATAAGAATTAAGTCAATTTTTTCTATGTAGGATAGAGTTTTTTGGGTCAAAATTTGTGACCCATGACCAACCAGATAGTTTTGTTGGTGTAGTTGTCTTTTACGAGTGGGTCAGGTTGTGCAGCCTATGATCAGATCTACTATAAAATGCATCTACTAGGTCCACAATGGAACATGTAAAATTCTCTTGCCAACTACATCATAGTAATGTTAACTCTACCATCCCCTTGCACATAAGACTGATTATGAAGATCAAGTAAAACCATCCATTGCTGCCCGCTATGGAAGCCAATGTCCCAACCAAAGCCCCTAACAGAGATGACGAGTAGCTTCTCTCCATTTGTCGGTAGGAGAAGAAAACATCAAGCTTCCCTAATGGTAGGTGATTTCTAACAACAACGTTGTTGTGTGAGACCACAATGATGACTAGAAATTAAAAGGCCGGCATGGCATGAGGAACTTCAAGGGAGTACCAATCCCTAATGACAGAGACATTGTTGTAAATTGAAGGGAACACTTGAGCGATGCAAGATAACTTCAACGTAATTGTCATCTTCTTAGGAAAGAAAAAAGCATAAACCCTAAAAGATCTAAAGAGAGGAGAGCTGCCGGTTCCTTTTTTTTTTTGGGAACTGAGCTGCCGGTTCCTTGCGACCACTGATGTGTATGTTCTCGAATGAGGAGGAATAGGAACCATGTGTGTGATGGCCAAAGAAATTAAACCTTGTGGGTCGGGGTTGTTTTTAAATAAGGGATTTGCTAAATTTTAGGTGCATGAATTTTAATTTTTTTCAGGCGACGGCTATTGCATATATTTTATACTAAAATTACAGTTTTAGTTCATTGCAATTTATGTAGACACAGTCTACAATTTTTTGTTTCAGAAATAAAAACATGTTAGACAAAATTACAAACCTAACAAAATCTTATATATGTTGGCACAAAGACAATTTAACAATTATAATTATTTCTATAGGATGACAATGACAAAATTTTAATATGTTATAACACAAAGACAAATAATAAAATATAAAATTAACAACTAACTTATATTAGTTGGTGGTATATTAATGTTGTCTGAAATCATCTTAAATTTCAGGCACCTGAACTATAGAAAAAATGTTTAAATAAAGTTTAGAGAAGTCCGACTTTGGAGGAGAAAACTAAATCGACTTATGTTTAAATAAAGTTTAGAGAAGTCATAGCTATATATAAACCAAAATATGCGGCAACTTGGCTAGAAATGTCAACTGATCTCATCTTAACATAACAACCCCACAGCTAATTACGGATAGACTAGCAAGTCGCTGAGTAATCCACCCCAATACGGCATGTAGCCGCTCCATAGAAGTTACTACAGTACTAGACTTTGTACTATAACCAAATAATCATTTACTCCATCCGTATTCGTAAAATATGTCATTTTAAAAAGTGATACGGTCTCCAAAACGTAACTTTGACTGTTTTTTTTAAAAAAATATTTAATTAAATATGATATATGTATATTTTTATGAAAGTATTTTTTAAAACAAATCTATTGATATGATTTTCACATTTCCAAACTCACCAACACAAAAGTTATTTCTAATTTATATTCTCAATGTTTGACTTAAATCACTAATTAATAATAAGAAGTTAAATTAAAGCAGCATTACGGGCCAGTGGTATACTTGTACTCCTACATCTACATGGTCATTACTACTTTGACAGCACCAGCTGCCTGAAAACCACACATACACATCGTCTCGGTTCGACGCATTAGTGAAGGCAGAAAAGACCTTCGATCGAATCGGCCCCACCAGTCAGCAACGAAAACAACAGCAGCAAGATGTACGCCTCGTTAAAAAGGGTTTCCTTGGGCCTTTTCTCGCGCGAAAATAATTAATAAAAGCAAACGAGAGGCACGCGGCGCAGCACGCCGTCGACTTTGACTGCCGACGAGCTGCTAAGCTACCTTCTGCTGCTGCTGCTCGACCATCCCGTGCCCTAGCTCTCACTGCACGTCGGTCAAACCTACCGTACCCCCTCCCGGCCATCATGTGTCCATGTCCACACGGAGATGATCTGGCTCGTTCTGCTCCATGTTATATGTAGCCACCAGCCCTGCAGCCGAACGAGTGCTGCCTGCCTGTACTGTGTTGTGTACACACACGCCCGCCCAGGGAGCCATCCGGCCCAGTCATCATCTTCTTCTTCTAGCTCCTCCGATCCTTCCTTTCCTTTGCTACTAGCTAGGAGACTAGGAGGAGTATACGATACCTACCATGGGCGGCGGCGGCAATGGCTGCTTCTGCGGGGCACTCCGCCGCTTGTCGCGGCGGCGGAGGAAGGCGCGGCTGGTGCTGTGGGGAGGTGAGATCTTGTCCGCGAGGCACGGCAAGCTGGCGGGGCAGGTGATGATGGAGGTGGCGGGAACCGTGGTGTGCCGCGCCGACGCCTTCTACCTGGGGCGCCCGGCGCCCGTGCTGGCCATCGAGGACACCCTCCTGGGCGGCGCCACCTACCTGGTGCTCCCCGTGGACCGCCTCCCGCAGGGCTACGACGCCGTGAACGCCGCCTCGCTGGCCGCGCTCTCCTACGACAGGCGCGCCGCTGGTGGTGCTGGAGGCCGCTCGTCGTCGCCGTCCATCGCGGGAGGGCCACGGAGCCCCTTTGAGTACGTCAAGGGCGACGACGGCCGCACCGTCATCAAGGTCACGCCCGAGTTCCTCGTCGGGGCCATCACAGCCAGCGCCAAGGACAAGGATGACAACGGCGGCGAGGCGTGCACCGGGGCGCTGTGCAGCACGCCCGAGCTGAGGAAGCACTACGAGCAGCTGGTGGGCGCCGCCAGGGGCCGCGCGTGGTCGCCGCGCCTCGACACCATCAAGGAGCGCAAGGGCAGGAGGGGCGTTGCCCTCGCGGCGGTCGTCATGAGCCCGGCCGGGAGGCTGTCGCCGGTGGCCGTCGGCAGGCTCCTGGGGCTCGTGGACGCCAAAGGCCACACAACCAGATACAGATAGCGATCCATCGGGGCATGCATCGGGCTGTAGCCTCTACCTCGCTCTAGGTGTAGCCGCCCAGCTGAGCGCTCATCAATTGCTTGCAAAAGCAGCAAGGGACATGCTGTATGTATCGCTCATGCATCGGATGGAAATGGAAGAACCTCTCGAGTCTCAACCAACGCGCCAACACAGCGTAAGTAGGGCTGAATTGAATGGTTGAAGCATGCATGCAGTCGGATGTGGATGAAGCAATAGCAACCACTACTCTCGGAGGTCTCGATCTCGGATCCCGATCCCGATCCATAGATTATTGTTCATTATTGTTGATGAGCGCGCTTAGGTCCGGGGTTAGTTTCTTTAATTACTAGTATATATGATGTAAATCATCAAAATCTTGGTGTTTGTTTGTAGTTGTAGTTGTAGAGTAGTAGGAGGAAATTGAACTGTATAGATTATCTCGATATCGATACATATATATACCAGACAACCACTAGTACAGAACAAGGCTTTAGCCCCGATCGGTAAGGGCCTTTAGCCCCGGTTTCTGAACCGGGACTAAGGATTCAGGACTAAATGTCCCACCTTTAGTCCCAGTTCAGATAACCGGGGCTAAAGCCTGACCTTTAACCCCGGTTGATAATACCAACCGGGACACCCTTTAGTCTCGGTTGGTAATACCAACCGGGGTTAAAGGCTTTTTTTCTGATTTGGGTTTTGCTTGTTTTGGTTTTACAATTAGATTAAGTATTTGTCGATGTTGTACCATCGATAGTCTGTCACGGGGTTACCCGAGACAGTAGTTCGTGCCTTGGCGAATAGTGAAACCTTGGTGGTTGGACACACGGTTTATACCGGTTCAGGCCCTCGACAAGGTCGAGTAATAACCTTACGTCCAGTTGAGTCGTTTGTTATTGCTCTTGATCGTAATACAATGTGTTGTGTGTCGCACTATGTATCGGGTGTTGTGTACTATGTCGGAACTCTTTTTGGGTGATGCCCTCACCAGCCCTTTATAGTCCAGGAACTGGTCGAGGTTATTCTAATCCTACTCGGTTATAAACTTAGAGTCTTAAGCTGCGCTTCGGTCTTATCGTCTTTACCGAGTAGAATTCGGTTTCTTCTGCCCGTCTTCCTTCGTGTGGGCCGAGGAAAGGAGGCCCAAAGCTCAGGTAAGCCGATCCTTGGCTACCATATAGGATATCCCATCGACAAGCCCCCGAGCATCTCATAATTTTTCTTCAATATGTAGGGTTGCTTTGAAAGTGAGCCGAGTTCTTTTTGAAGCAAAATCATGAAATGATCTTCTATGCTCTTCGCCTTGCAGTTTTTTGTGCACCTCTGGTGCACTCATTGAGTGTAGCCTCCGAGCCTCTGGATACTTGGTACAAGTATTCGGAGGATCTGAAAAATGTCTTAGCTTTAGTCTTCTGTATTCTTTGTTTCGTGGCTTTTTTGTGCACCTTTGGTGCACTCATTGAGTGTAGCCCTTGAGCCTCTGGATACTTGATACAAGTATTCGGAGAATTTGAAAGAAAAAATCTTGTAAGGTAGGTATTTCCAGCCCCTGAGCCTTCTCCGAGTTCTTTTATATCCGAAAAGAGCTCGACGGAAGGGTCTGAAATAGTGTGCTCTTGTCCTCTTTTTATTCACGGGTGGGTACTGTATCTTCACGGGTATGTAGAATCTTGCTTTCACTGTTTGCTTTAGTCAGGTTTTTGTCTTTTTCTTTCTCTTCCTTTCTCGTGACTTTTGGCTTTTGGTAGTCCTTTCTTGCTATAAATTATATTGTGCTTGCACTGATGTCTTGACTTTTAGGGTGTTCCTCTTTCTCCTGATGACTATGCTGTTGAGTGAATCTGAGCAGCCTCCGGGCCTATGCTTTGTTTCTGGTAGTTAAGTCGGTAGAAAAATTCTTGTGAATGGAGTTAGAGGTAGACTAACTCTGCGGTTAGATTTTCCTAGGAAGTTTGGCGTGGTAGGCAGAAGAAGTCTTGTGATGTGGCTTCCATGCCTTCTCTGTCTAACTGCTGAACCCCGGGCTGTAACCGTTGCCGCTCCTGAGTTGATTGAACTTGTACACTCTGTATTTCTGGTTGTGCATGCTTGCACCGAACTCCTGCTGGAAAGGTTGCTTCTTTAGGAGGCGTGAAGGTGCTTGGCTTCTTTGCTGGTATTTGGATTTCATCCGGGTTCATTTTCTCCACTTTCCTCGCGATATCTTCTTTTTTCTTATAGTCTTGCAGCTTTTCTGATATTTGTATGGCTTGTACATCACAATCGTATGCTCTCTTTAGGTCCCCTTTTAATGAAAGAACACCTTTTGTTGTTGGCATCTTGAGTAATAGATATGAGTAGTGGGGAATTGCCATGTATCTTGTGAGTGCTGATCTTCCAAGGATTGCGTGATAACATGATTCGAAGTCGGCTACTTCAAATTTGATGAACTCAGATCGATATTTGTTGGGTGTCCCGAAGGTGACTGGTAGGGTGATTTGTCCAAAAGGTATGGAAGCTTTTCCGGGTACTATTCCGTAAAAAGGAATACTGGTCGGTGTGATCATGCCTTCATAGTCCAAATTCATCTTTCTTAGAGTATCTGTGAAGATTATGTTTAGTCCTGCTCATCCATCAATGAGTACGTTGAAAACTGCTACTCCTGCTATTGTTGGTCCCATTACTAGAGGATAATAGCCAGCATTTGTTGCGCTTGTCCATTGATCTTCTCTTGTGAATTGAATTGGGTATTCTGACCAATCCAGATATCTTGGGGTGGCTGGTTCTGCTGCTATGATGGTTCTGTGTGCCAACTTTTTCTGCCTTTTATTTCTTGTATATGATACTCCCGAAAAGATTACTGCTATTTTTCGTTGGGGTTCTTGATAATTCCCTTCTGCTTTCTTTGTGTCATTCCCTGATTCATCTGTTCTTTGCTCCGAGTTGTTTGATCGTGTATCTTCCTTTTTTGTGAATCTTCGTCGGCAAATGTCACATTCGATTAGCTTGTGACTTGAATTAGGATGTATGTAGCAGGGTAGGTCTTCTATCCTTTCTGCTGGCCTCTTCGCGTAATTGTTGCTCTGGTAACTATTGTTCGAATATTTGTTGTTCGTGCTTCTGTTGTTGTTGTAGTTGTTGCTATTGTTGTTGTATCCTCCCTTGTCGTTGTCATTGTATCTTCTTTTGTTATCTGCTGCTGCTGCTACCATGTTGTCTTGTCTTGGTCTCTTGTCATTTGGCCTATAATTTGGCCTTTTATTTTCATGAAAATCTCGGGTGAACCTGTGTCGGGTTCTTTCCTCCGATGATATCATTTTCTCAACAACCCTCTTGAAGTCTTCGTTGGATCTCGGGTTTTCGTTAAAGTAATCTTTGAACTGCCAATTTACTACTATTCCATTCGCAAATGTTTCTATTACTTCTCTCTCGGTGATGTCATGTATCTGAGCTCTGAGTTCTCCAAATCTTCTGTAATACTCCCTTAGAGTTTTTCCTCTTCTTTGTTTTACATTCTTCAATTCTGCTGCTGTCATGGGTGTGTTATTATTCCTGCAAAGTTGTTGCAGAATGCCTCTTGCAAATCTTCCCAATATTTAATTGATCTTGGCTTCAGCTTATCAAATCATTGTAACGGCATGGCTTCGAGTGCCCTTAGAAAGTATAGGGCTTTGATGTCATTATTTCCTCCTGCGAGTTCTATGGATTGGGAATATACTCTTATCCATTGCCTGGGTTCTACTGTTCTGTTATACTTGGAATGATTTGCCGGTTTGAACTTGTGTGGTAGCTTCAATGTTTGCAGTCTTCCTGTAAAGTATGAAAATCTGTCGTATTGTTCTATTCTGTTGAAGTCTGGTGATTCATCTCTTCTGTAATAATCTATGTCCCCTCTATATTCGGATTCGCCATAGTCTTCTGGGTAGCGCTGATCCCAATCTAGGTTGTTTTGTTTTACCAGTTCGAAGTGTTGTTCTTGTCTTTCCGATAGTTGTGGTACTCCTGTTTTCCCTAGTCTGTGGAATATCGACTTCTTGGGTGGTTGTTCTTCTTGCTTCTCTCCTTGTCCTTCTTGAGGTGTATTGCCTTCGGGTTGTTTGTTTGGGTCTCCGTCTTCTTTCATTGGCTCATCTGTAATTCTTTCTTCTTTAGTGAGGATGTTCAGTTCTTTTGTTAATTCTTCGATCCTTTCTCTCTTCGTTTTCTTCATGGATTCTCTTTCTGCCTTCTTTTTGTTATATTCTGTCAACTCTGCCTTATACTTGTTCCAGATTTGCTTCCTATGGGCGGCTCGATTTCTTCTTCCTGCTCTAGCCTTGTTCTTTTTCAATCTTGCGGCTTTGTGATCATTTGTTTCGTTGTCGTCCCCTTATTCATCGTCTGAGATATCTCCTTCTGATTCATCTGATGATTTCAAATCGGGTATTCGTGGTGGCTCTAAATAAGGTTCCAACTCCGCCATGTATATGGTACGCATTCTCCGAGTTCTTTTTTCTCGTTGGCTTCTTTTCTTGGTCTTGCGTGATAGTTCTTGGTAAAGTCTGAGTTCTTTTCCCACCTGGAACGGTAGCTCTGTAGCCTGGCCTTGTGTTCTTGTGGGATGGTTTGGCCAGTGCACCATACATCCATCTGGAGTTGTTGACATGATCAATCCCTCTTGGGCACCTTTCAGGGTTTTGCTTCTCGTCATCTTCTTCCGAAGGAAATTTCCATAAGTGTATGCTGAATTGTGTAGTCTATATAAATTCGAGTTCTCAATGACTTTCGAGTTGTTTTTGCTTCTGATCGAAATCTACTTGTGCACTCCGACTAGATTTGTGCTCTTTTTCTCGTATTCGATTCGGAGTTGGCGTGTGGTGGTGTCTCCTTTTCCGAGTCAGTCTCGTATTCATCTTCCTCTGCTGGTCTGGTTGGTTTCGAAATTTTCAGATTTTGGATCCTTTGGTTCAGTTCTTGAAGATCTTGATCTACTCCTTCTTCTCCGAGTCGGCTTTGATTTTTTTCGTCGTCGTTGATCTTGCAGATCCACGATCCAAAGAGAAATGTGGATTTCGTCGGCTTCATCATCTTGAGGTCGTGGTCCACCAAGCTTTCGAGAAAAAATTCGCCAAAAGCCCCTACCTGGCGCGCCAGCTGTCGATGTTTTACCACTGATAGTCTGCCACGGGGTTACCCGAGACAGTAGTTCGTGCCTCGGCAAATAGTGAAACCTTGGTGGTTGGGCACACAGGGACACACGGTTTATACTGGTTTAGGCTCTCGACAAGGTCGAGTAATAACCTTACGTCCAGTTGAGTCGTCTGTTATTGCTCTTGATCGTAATACAAGGTGTTGTGTGTCGCACTATGTATCAGGTGTTGTGTAGTATGTCAGAACTCTTTTTGGGTGATGCCCTCACCAGCCCTTTATAGTCCAGGAACTGGTCGAGGTTATTCTAATCCTACTCGGTTATAAACTTAGAGTCTTAAGCTGCGCTTCGGTCTTATCATCTTTACCGAGTAGAATTTGGTTTCTTTTGTCCGTCTTCCTTCGTGGGCCGAGGAAAGGAGGCCCAAAGCTCAGGTAAACCGATCCCTGGGTACCCTATAGGATATCACATCGATAATATTCTTCGCTTCTAATACATGTATTCGCTGTTAATACATGTATTCATGCACTTATAAGTTAGTTTCAAGCGTTAAACACAAATAAACTATGAAACTCTATATATAAATATATTATGGAGCTATATATACATAAGTATAATATATATATATGCACATAAAATTTACATCATTCTCCATTCATATTTGACTTAGGACACAACCGCTATCGCCACTTAAATATCATACAGATGTTCATTTTGATTTGGCTTCAGTGGTTCGGCCGGGTCGAAATAGTACACGCCTTTAGGGTTGGCCACTTTTTCAAGAATAAATCCAGCAAGTGTCTCTTGAATTCCTTTGAGGCGGACTTCTTGCAACACTTGGTGCTGCAACCATAGCATCTTCAATTTGTATTATAAAGAAACAAGTGTTAATATAAATAAGATTTAGTTAATAGCAACAAATAAATAAAATGGATGTATTGTATATACATATATCACATACTTTTAGTGTCAAATTAAGAGTTCTTCTTACATACACCGTGAGGAACTCGCAAACGTAGTATCCACGCAGATTGTTGTCTGGTGACTACCTTAGAACCCACTATAAGATATAAAACGATTACTATCATCATAATACGCATACGTTAAAGCATGATAAGGTAACAGATTATGAGAGCTAGTAGAATTTACACTTAGCAGATTAGGACCCTTTAGTGCCACTTTCAGTTTTGGACGGTGTTTCAGGACGAACCAGCCCAAACCCTGCTCAATAATTGGATCATTAGTTAATTAACTCTTGTAGTGTAGTTAAAGAGCAAGAATCCATATTTAAATATCAAAATTACCCCTTGATAATGTCTATCATATCTTGGTAATCTCCCCGTGGTTTCCTCAATGAGTTAAAGATTATCAATTGACTTCTGATCATATCAAAGACTATGAGTATCCGGTGAAAACTGCATTTGTTTATAGAGTCAACATATATTCTTTATGCTGAATTGAGTAATAAGTAAGATAAATTGTGCAAACGATAACAACACTCACCCTTTATGCTGCAGGCGGATCTTAAAGGCCCAACTAAAAAACACTTGTAACCCTATAGCTTCATCCCCCTCTGGTTGCACTTCACACATATATATATCCCCAACTGGAGCGACGCAATGCTAGCTCGCGAGTCGCCTCGTCCTCCTTCGTCCTGGCGTTGCGACTGGCCTCGACTCCACCCTCTACGCCTCCACAATCGGCTTTGCAGCTCTGTCTATCGCCCACCGCTTGCCAGCTGCTCGCCTGCCTTGCGCAATAGTGCCCCCGCTTGCCGCCTTTGGCCCTCTAGCCAAAGTCCAGCCTTCCTGGCTCCTCCATTGCCCAGCGCTGGGTAGCCATAGCCAGCGCCCAACCACCAACTCCTCTCTACTATCTCTCTGGTGTAAGTGTGAGTGTATGACAATCTATCTGTCTCCTTAGTGAGGTACAACGGTATTTTAGTGATTCACAATAATTTAGTGGTCCAGACATTCAATTAATGAATGGTGACAGACATACACATTTCCCTCTAATTCAATGTGATATACATACACATTTTCCTTTGGTGTAGTCAATGGATCTTTAGCTCGGATTGGTGTTACCAGCCGAGATTAAAAGGTTTGTTTTTAGTCAGCTCTGGATTATAGTGTTATCAACCGTGACTAAATATGAACCATATAATCTGGGTTGATAATATCAACTGGGATGGAAGGACCTTTAGTCATAGTAAAACTTTGACATAAGACTAAGCATCTCCAACAGTTTGTAAAATCCAGTTGCTATTCTTTATTTTTTAGCAACACTAGAAAAATCACCCCTCCAACAGTTTGACATCAACTTGACAAATTTTATCAACTTGGGAAATCCCCCCCCCCCCCTCCACGCGCATATATACGTGCGCGCAAAAGTGCGCGTATCGGCGGGTGTACGTAGAGGTGAAAGGGATATTAATTTTGTTTCTTTTTTAGGATTTCTGATGCAAGTTTGACAAAGATGGAAGGATATATAAATAATTTTGTTTTACTTTTAGGGCACCTGATGTAAGTTTACCAAAAATTTACCAAACAATTATGTTAAACTGTTGGAGATGGTCTATTTTTTCACTTGTCATATATTTTAGTAAGTTGTCAAATCAAGATATTTGTAAGGTGAATTTTGACAAACTGTTAGATTGGAGATCCTCTAATGCTCACATTAGTCACGACCCAAGACAACCAGAAAAAAAAATCCAAAGCTCCAGTTTTTACTAGTGACACATTAAGGAGACATAAGTTCCTGCGATGGTTCAAAATTTCTCGCACTCAATACATATCCCGTTGACGTGCGGGCCCATCGTACGTTCATCTCTCTTTGTTTCGAAACAAATGGCCATCTTGGCTTCCGGCCGCTGTGAACAACACGTGACGCCGTAGCTAATTAAAATTACAGGGGTAGTTACATGTTATTTGTGTGCATGCATGCATGCATGCATGTGTGGTGCGGGGTGGGGAGAAGAAAAATTAAACAACCCGGTCGGTCGTTCCATGCTTAGTCAGCGCAGTGGTTACATCATTTGATTTGATTGAATTGGAGCACGTGTGCGGCCCCGTGCCCGGTAGATTTGATTGAATTGGCTAGGTCGCCGAGTTGCGCCGTGTTTTAATTATACATTACATGCACTGTATCCGAATTAGTTGGTACAGTACGACTAGTCGCAATGCTCGCTAGTCAATCTCCTGCTGGGGATCGGAACTACGTACGGCGACGTCGCGACGATGACATTTGTTAATTTGGGGGGTGGGTTCCGTTTAATTTGACATCGTACGTTACGTACGTGCATCACTGCGTTTTTTTTTCTAGGCTTGTGTTCTGTGTGTGGGCCAAAATATCATGTACAGACATGTCATAGATGTACCACTAAATAAATTGCTGCTCTTTTTATTCCTATAAATAAATTTAATAATAAAACGAAATTAATAAAGCACGTGTCAGTACCCAATATAGTTCTAAAACTAACTCTCTTAATTAACTAGCAGCGTGTCATCAACAGCAGGGCAAACTGAATTTTGTTCCTGTTCTGATGATAAAGTAGTCACTCACGTGATCACGTCGATCTTCTCGTGCTGGCCGGGCAGCAACGATCGCTCGGATCGACACGCCTGCTCGTTTTTTTTTTTTTTTTTTTTTTTTTTTGAGAATTAGACACGCCTGCTCGTTAGTTGCCTTCCCCTCTAGCATATTGGTTATCCATCGGTGGTTGCTTATCACACGTCTACGCTGTACGTTAGGCTTAGGCAGTGATAGCTGCGGCAGCCACTTTTTTTTAACCATGCGTCTTTTTTTAAACTCTCTTCATTTCAAATTATAAATTATAAATCATAAATGATTTCAAAAATATAGCTTAGAAAATAGGAAACTTTCCTCATATGACATGCTTTAGTATTAAATTTTTCAAACTTCAAAAACTTTATACTAAAATATTCTATATTATATGTTTACTATATAGATCTACTCATGTGAATTATTCAAACGGCCCACAGGACCGCCGGTGGCCGACGAACTTTCATGTGTCATCTCACGGCCCGCTTTGCTACTCAAACCCAACCAGAGTAAATACCATCAAACAGAAACAGTAAGAATGTAACATTCCGAGCCGCATAACAGATCAATAGATCATCCGGATTTAGGGGACGAGCAAATCTCAGACACCAACCATCACTTCAAAATTCTAAAACTTTACAAGATTTCCTCACATCAAATCTTTGAACGTATACATAAAGTATTGAATATAGGTAAAAAATACCTAATTAATTTACGAGACCAATCTTTTAGGTCTAATTACTCATGGTTGGACAATAATTACCACAGTTTTACATCCTAAAAATTTTGGATCTAAACGAGACGTTAGTTAGTCATACAGCTACAAGCCAGCATACAAACCACCTGGGAATTTTTACTCCAGCAGCGAAGGATGGGTCACTGTGCTTCACGACCGCGATCCTTGGTACTACCTCTCTGTCTCTGTATATTCACCATCCTCACTTCGTCACCTCAACACCAATCCGCTCGGCGACCTGCATCAAGAAGAGCGCACCAGTAAAAAACAGAGATCAGGATCGAGTGCCATGCTTGGAGTGCCATGCTGCGTTGCTGCAGCTGGTCTTATCCAAACCTACAAATCTACAATGCCTGCCACCAAAAACACCAAGAAGCATCCAGTGGTTGAGACATGCCACAAAATGTCTGATCTTTCTAACATAAATTACATTTTGACGTGTCGATCCATTCTGGACTGTTCTTTAGCCACAGACAACGGGCTGGACCACAAACCATTCTGGACTGCTCACCTGCCGTACCTCACCAGCAATCATTGCTACCCACACAACACAGGCCATTGCAGTGCATCGCATCGAGCGTATTATCCTTACCGTAACTAATTCAATCCAATAACCGATCATGACCGTGCTCTGATGCTGGAATCTATTAGCTCGCTGTCAAGATAGACCTCTAGACAAGCTGTCAAGAATAAATAGAAATACCTCCTTGAAGGAGTGAACATCGCTGCCCCAGAGCCAAGCATCACAGCCTGCATCTCTGGCTCCCCAGATATCATTTCTACGATCGTCGCCAACATGCACAGCTTCTTCAGGCTTCACACCTAAGAGCTCACATGCCTTCAAAAATATTATTGGATTTGGCTTCTCTGCTGCAACCTGATAGTATAGCTTGGAAACAATAGCATTATGAGACACAAAAATCAAATTTAAAATCCACTTTTTTATAGAAAAAAAAGCACCACTAGATCACAGTAGCAGTAGGTAATAGTATATAATATAAACATGATAACATGGAATTGCAAGTACAAGATTTCTGCAACTAAGCCATCTCTTTTTAACATACGTAGAAGAAATGACAAGACATGTAAACAAACCTCTGCAGAGACTGCAATTGCATCAAACCAGTGGTCACATTTCAAGACCTGCAGAAGTGGTCGTAGACGGGTATCAAAATTGGAGACAACGGCAGTTTTAACACCAGCTTTCCTTAAAGCTTTAAATACATTTTCAGCATCAGGATCACAAAACTTCCAGGCCTAGCAAGCATTAAAAGGTTCTCATTAGTCCAGCTAAAGTCAGAGACAACAAAGAATATTCTTCTGTGACTACACAGTTAATTTAACCTTTTCTGTCATAAAGTATTGATAAAGTTCCTCAAAGTATTGTGCATCTGAACATCCTGTAGAAGAAGTGACTATGTGCTGCCAAAAGGTTCTTCCATCATCCACATACCTGTTCAATGTTGCTATAGTAATTTAATCTCAAAATGGATTGATGATAACATATACTAAGTAGAAAGCATTCTAGAAAAAAAGATACTTGACAGAAATATCAGGAGTATATCACAACGTCGATAACAATAATAGGGAATGGGTTCACGAAGATAACATAAACAAAAAGAGTAAATAAATAGCATTATCTGTGGATGGTTTCTGTTTAAAAATACAAGGGTACTGCCATAAGTAATCACAAAAGAAAAAATGCACAATATGAAAAATGAACCTCATCTTGTCAGAAATCAAGTGTGATTTGTGAAAACAACCAATCAACTTCCTAATATACATAGAAGTGGCTTTCAACTTGATTGTTTAAGCAAGCTTCTCAGTTCCAATTAGCATAAAAGGCAACAGCTGACAATGAAAGAACAATGTGCAAGTCAATATTTTTCTAAATAATCTCATGGTTGGACAAACAAAACCGAAACAAAGATAAATCCAAATTTGTTCAAAGTGCAGCAATGAGCTAAATTGGTAGCGCACTGGTTTCTTCAAACATTATCTCCTGGTAATTTTGAAGAGGGCACATATATCAACAAAATAACCTATGTACATAGACATAGTACCATTGTACTAAGTATGGGGAAAAGAAAAGAACATGGAGCCCGATTAAACTGGTGTTACGGATGCACCTTTAGTGTAAAGTTCTGATCACACTATCTATGAGGGAGCACAACAAATACATGTGTTTACATGAGTTATTATGAGAACATGAAAATATGATATAGAAGTAAAGAAATATATGAAGTCAGTTATTTGTGCACAATATAAACAAATCAAACACTAACTCCACTCCAATTGTAGAACATAACAATAATAAGATTAAACAGCACTATGGTCTTGCTCTAATACGCAAGCATTGAATACTCCAGCAGCGTTTATATACCAGAAATGTGTACCTGATACGTGATCCACCCCATGGTTTCCCGTATGCCCGCCGGTATCTCATCAAGATCTCCTCTTCCGAGTACTTCCCCTCCATACTTCTCACCAATGGTCTTATACACCTAAACAGAGGGAGCACACAATCAATAATTCAGAGTACAAACTTTTAGAAACAAATTTCGTCATAAACCACAGAAGGCACATGAAGGCAGTGTAAAATTCAGACCCCGACAATTCAGTCCAAGCTGCAATGATGAGAAGAGAACCTATTGCGCTACCAGAGGACAGCCCAGTGGCCACCCAGACTCCACATCACAGCATGACACTAGCCCGGAGGCCGGAGGTAAGTAACACTAACGCAGGGCACGCAGCGAGCCGGTAGAACTGAAAGAAGCGGGACTGGCCGAGTGGGTGAGGGGAATGATGTCCTACGTACGGGCAACGGTCCTGACCTGCGCGGTGGGCTGCGCGGGGACGAGGAGGGTGCCGACGGCGTCGACGAGGAGGGCGCGGTGCGTGACGTCGCCGTAGATGGACTTGCGGTAGTCGTAGTACTCCCGCGCCGCCGAGAGCTCCCACCCGGCGGACCCCTCCTCCTCCTCCTTGTCCTTTTTGCTCTCCGTCTCCGCGGCCGACGTCGTCCCCAGGCGCCGCTGCTGCTGCCACCGCCCTCCCACGAGCTCCGCTGCTCGCGTGCGCGCCCGCGCCGCCGCCGAGCGCAGCAGCGTCGTCGGCGCCGCCATTTCCGCGGCTGCGGCGGTGGATGGATGGAAGTGGGGGAGCCAAGGGCCAGGCGCAGGGTCGCGGGGCTTGGTTGTTGGGGCGAAGGACCAGGAAATGTGACGAGCAGCGGCGGCGGCGGCGGCGGGGTGGAGATGTCAGATGTGGTGCGCGGCGAGGCGAGGCGTGGGCGTTTGCGGTGCTCTTTCCGTAAATCCTGGGTGTGCCTGCTGCCTGGTGGTGTGCATCGCTTCCTTTTCGTCTTGGGAATGGTTTTCGGTTGGTTTTTTTCCGGACCACATCCACATCCACATCCACACGGGACCTTCTGGAAACTGCCCATGATTCGGTTTCGGCTGAACCCCTAAAATTATACTTTTGATCATTTATTTATTTTATATTATATTGTTTATATTACTTATAAATTTATAATAATTAGATAGTACATTTAATTACAAATCTAATCATATTAAATTTATGTTATAATAATTAAAAATTATCAGCTAAATTATTGATTAAAGATTTAAAATTTTGACTATTTGATATATATGCGTGCCTTATAAAAGATAACGGAGAGAATATATTACAACTTTATATAGTTTCGTTTTTAGTAAAACTTAGAAACCAAGAGTCGTGACAACACTTTATTATAATAGAAGCCGAATATGTGGTTAGAATATAAACTTCAAAAGTTGAGTAAAGTAGCATCTATATTGTACTATCATAGTGTCGATTTATAACAAAAAAAAAACTCTGTGTCAATTTATAAAACAATGAAGTATTAATAGTCACATGTTCCATAAATTATGGTTGGCATGTGTTCTGGGTATAGTTTTTATGAATAGTATAAAATTTCATAACATTGGCAAATGTTGTTCTTTGGCTTTCCTTAACCTAACTCCATTAAACAAATTTGGACTTTATTTAGCTAGAAGCCCCCAACATACCTTCTAGCCAGCCCCAACAAGCCCCTGTCCAATTCCATGCACCTCCTGCTCTCCACCTTCTACCCCTCGCATCTGGTTCAGTGTCCACGAGCTCCATCCTCCACCCTAGTCTCTACCTTGTTGATCGTTGTCCGTCCTCTACCTTGCCTCCAACACGCCAATCACCATCTCCTACCTCGGTGCCAACCTACTGGCTACCACCCTCTATCTCACCTCCATCCTGCTAAGCTCGGGTTTCAATTGTCGGTCTCCATCTGTACCTTCACGCCCTCGTCCGCGCGCACCGTCGATCTCTTCCTCGCCTCTGGCCTGGCGCATGCCACCCTCCACCTCGCCAGGCGTCATCATTGAATCCACGCCCTCGCCCTATGCGCACCTTATGTCAGTCGGCAGAGTTCATGACATGCAAAGGAGATCCATCATTGAATCCACGCCTCGCCCTATGCGCACCTTATGTCAGTCGGTAGAGTTCATGACATGCAAAGGAGAGCCGATATGTGTATCACAAATGCATCACAAAGAACAACAAGGGGTGAGGGCGAGAACCATTATACAATTTGTAGTTGTCAACTATTTTTATTTGAGATCATCCATATGCTTAAATATTCACTTTAAATTATTAGATTTGAAGTTTAAACTTTTGATTTTTTTGTTATTTTTTATTTGAGATTATTTAGGAGCTTGATTATTTTTTTAAAAAAATCCATGGCTAAAAAATAATAATATGTAGGGCACATTACTACATTAGCCACATCAACCAAAACTACATAGGAAACTGTTTTGAAATGGTTATAAGGCATTTTGCTAGATTTTTAAAGTTAGAGAATGCATGAATCATGGTAATGGAGTTGTGCGTGGTGAAAGAGTTTGGGATTTTTCTTTTTTCATACTAGTGGGTCTGTTTGGTAGAGCTCTGCTTTACTAGTGAAGCTGTTTTTTTTAGAAAATAGTTTTATGAATAACTCTTTAGGTGAAGCTAAGTTTTTTTGAAAAAAATATTTGGCAAAACAGTTTCACCAATAACTTTATGCATTAATATGAGAGAGAAAGGGAGAGAGAGATGTGATAAACTACTATTTTCAGCGTCATCCCACTTCATATCTTTGTGAGAGGAAAAAAACAGCTTTATACGTGAAGTTGTTTTGAAAAGAGATGTTTGATAAAAAAACAACTCACAACAACTTCATAAAGTTGTTATAGTTGTACCAAACAAACCCTACTAACACAAGCAGTACTTAGTAAAAAAAACAATTAAAATTCACTTTTCCTTTAACTCAGCATGCGATTGGGTCCTCACCCGTACCAACATTTTTTTGTCCGCTGCAGACAGGCGTCAGGTCGGTTCTGAGCGCGATAAGAGCATGTATGGTAAGGTCAGTCTCAACGAAAATTTTCATGGAGTTGTTTCCAAAACTGTCATGTCATATAAAATGAAATGAAACTCGGATTAAACAACCACTCTCAGTGAAGAGTTTCATTCTAGAGTCTTATAGGTTATTTAATTTCATGACTCAGAGAGTTAGTAATCGTGCCAAGAGAGTGTCATCCCTATGATACTTATTTATTTTCTTTCTTCTTAAATACACTGTCATGTTATCAAAAGTTACCACATAGATAGGTAACGTATTTAATGCCAATAAAACTCAAATGACACCTCCTCCATTGAGACTGGCGTAAGGTTTTTGAGCCGGCGAAATAAAGTCCACATCATGAGAAAATGTGCCACGATAGGAGAGAGGTGATGGAACCGATGCTTATCTTCTCCCCGACTGAAACACAGAGTACGAGATGAAAAAGCTCGCTTGCAGCCGGATGCTAGCGTGAAGCCGGCGTTTGGTTCTGCTGTGTGATTGGCTCCAACTCCAAAGTATTAATTATTTGTATATGCGATACAGCTAGTCTTTTAGCTCACTTATTATACAAGTAGACCATATTGCTTACTGTATGTGACATGACCCCTTCATTCAGCCAGCAGTAGGCTAACGGGGTGTTTAGGCTGTGTTTAGGTTGTGTTTAGATTATGAGAAGTGAAAAGTTTTTGCAAATAAATTTTGCTCTCAAAATACAAAATGCAAAAACTTTTTGCATCCCTGTTTAGATATAGTGAAATATTTTGTAAAATGTATGTGAAAGAGAGGTCTGGCACGCGCAACGATGCAAAATATTTTGGTTGTTGGTGTGTCGGGTACCAAATACAAAATATTTTGGGGGGCTACTTTTTGCAAAATTTAGTACGCCGTTTAGTTCCATTTTGTAAAAAAGTAGCCCAAAACGCAAAAAGATATTGCAAAATGATGGGGGTTGTGAGGATGACACACAAATCAATGCAAAGATTCCTTTATTTTGGTCTCTTGAGTCCAAAATCCAAAATGGAGAATGTGCCACTTTTTGCCAAATATTTTGGGTGGTGTTTAGTTTCATTTTGCAAAATGAAGAGCCAAAACCCTAATATTTTGGATTTCATGGGAAACTAAACACCCCCTAAATTATTAAGGCCTTGTTTAGTTCCAACCAAAATCCCATCTATTTTTGGATTCTAAAATCCAGAATGCAAAATAGTTTGGTGGGGGTGTTTAGTTCCAACCAAAATTTGCCTTCCAATGATGGGGATTGTGAGGATGACACACAAATCAATGCAAAGATTCTCTTATTTTGGCCTCTTGAGTCTAAAATGCAAAATGGGAAATGGACAACTTTTTGTCAAATATTTTGGGTGGTGATTAGTTCCATTTTGCAAAATAAAGAGTCAAAACCCAAAATATTTTGGATTCCATGGGGAACTAAACAGGACCTAAACTTGCTCTTAGGTTCGTCGCAGCTCAAAATGGCAACGGGTACGTATCCGACGGGTACTGGTCACCCATACCCGCACCCGCCAGGTCAAAATGTATTCCAACGGATTACCAGCGAAAGCAGACGGGTAAGGAATTCATTCCATACCTGCACCCGACGGGTATTCCATACCCGATAATACACCCGAGTTCACATACAGATTATAACAACATCCAGCAAGTTAACAACTTAATTAGGAGTGTTTGGGCCAAATTTTGATATATACTAGGCCCATTAGCAGGCAGCACATCAAGATAACAACTGTCACTCAATTTTGATATATACTAGGAGTGTTTGGGCCAAATTACATGGGCTATATGGGCTACAATCACGTAGGTTGGTTACTCAATTTTGCGGGTATTTCTTACTCACGGGTATGTGGGTATGGGTACTGTTATTCCACACCCGTACCCGTTATACCCGATGGGTAAAAGATTCCGCCCAATAACGTACCCATGGGTAGGAAACTCTTTCCGCACCCGCCTCCTTAGCGGGTAAAACCCGTCGGATTCTCGGGTTTCGGGTACCCGTTGCCATCTTGAGTCACAGCACATTCGGTGCGTCGGGTCGCTTACGGCTTCGGCTGTGTTTAGATCCTGGAAATGGGGTGAAAAAAAAATCCTGTAGCACTTGTCACGTCACACTGTAGCAATTTTGTTTTTATTTGGTAATAATAGTCCAAACATTGATTAATTAGGCTTAAAATGTTAGTACAACAAAACTGTGCAATTAATTTTTTATTTCATCTATATTTAGTACTCTATATATGTGCCGGTATTTTGATGTGATGAGGAATAGGAATTCGATGTGATGCAGATATGATGAAAAGTTGGAGAAGTTTTTTTTTAACTTAAGTTGAGGAAGTTGGGGGAACTAAACACAATTTTCCTTTCTTTTGCTTATTAGCACCCAAGGCTACCCCTCCGGCTCTTGGCCCAGTCCAATCAATCCCTCCATTCCTCTAGCGGTTCAGCCTCCTCTAGGCTCTGCCACGCCGAAAACCCCGTATAAAAACACACACCGCACTCCCACGGATCAAACCACCCCTCGGAAAACCCCCCAAAAAGCGACAAAAAAAAGGAGAGAGCCGCGGCATGGACAGGCACGTCGGCAAGCTCATCGACTCGGTGGGCTCCATCTTCCGCGGCAGCGACATCCTCCCCTGGTGCGACCGCGACATCATCGCCGTAAGCCCCCTCCTCCCCTCACCACCCCTTCTCTAGACTCTACCTCTCTTCTCGCCGACAAAACTGGGCTCGGGCGCTCGTCTGCCGGCTGCCTCCCCCTCCCAGGAGAAGCCTGCTGACGAGTGCCGCCAATCCGGCCCTTTCCTTCTCCCGCCTTCTTGCCGCTCCGGTGGCCGCGGCAAATTTTTGGAGGCGAATGCGCGCGAGGGCCCCACGAATCGCCACGGGTTCGCTGAGCCGTTGCTGCGCGGGGAACTGTGTGACGCAGGTTCCTTGCAGTCACGTCACGCGAGGGATTCACTAACCCCTATGGTTGGTTGAACCAACGATCGATGAATCGCCTTCAATTCCAGTTCCACTGTGGTGCTACTGCAGCCATTAAGCAAACAAACCTATTATATTACCCGATTGCATCCTGTTATCTGGTCAAGCCGTGTTTGATCACGCGGGGCCTAATCGTGATCGTGGCCACGTGTTCTTATGATCAATTCCTTTTATCAGGGTTTCGAACGCGAGGTTGCTGAGGCTAAAAATGAAGAACAGAAAAATGAGAGCCTGATGAGGCTCTCCTGGGCGCTTGTTCACTCTAGACAGCCTGAAGATGTCAACCGGGGCATCGGGATGCTTGAAGGTGATATCCATATCCTGTTAACCTCCAACAGCATTAATACTTGGAGTTCTCTTTTATAAAAATAAAATGGTTTGAGAAAGATTGTAACAGCGTTAATGTGACTCGAGAAATTTACTGAATATTTGCCCCATTTCCTGATTATTTCCACGAAAAAATGATTGGGTTGGACCTCATGTTTTGATTAGTGATTGAGTTGGACCTCATCTTTTAACTAGCATGCTTAGAAAATTACAACTTTCCATTATCATTAGCAGGTTAAAAAAGGTGTTGATAGATGTACAAGGAAATACTCACATGCCATAAGAAACGTCTTGCCAGATGGACTTCTGTTCAATTACTATTGTTTAGACTTCCTACGCCCACTTCTCTGAAGAGGACCAGTTGCCACTTTCATGAATATGGAGTTACATTACTGAAATTGGATCCCCTAAATTCATAGGAACTAGAGTATAGCATAGTTACGAAGAATGAAAACTACTCTTCTTTTCAATGTAGGCCAGCCCCATTCTAGGTTACTAGACGTCGAACCTTTCACAATTAAATTAATTAACTTCAATCAAGCCAATCCTATTCACTAGTGTATTTCTTTGCTGTTGTCCCTATGGGAGCTCATGATGTTATCTGTTGACAGCTTCATTGGACAGGTCTAGCAGCCCAGAGCAAGCAAGGGAGAAGCTCTACTTGTTAGCTGTTGGACGTTACAGAACTGGGGATTATACAAGAAGCCGACAGCTTTTGGAAAGATGCTTAGAGGTTTGATCACGAAATGTGTTATCCGTTGTTATTCCTTTGAGACCTTCCAGATTTGTTTTAGTCTATGGCCTTACTCCTGTACTGTTAACCAAGGCGCCCCCCTGAATTTGATGCCTTCATGTTGAACAAAGCATTTCATGTTTTCTTCAGATCCAACATGACTGGAGACAAGCCATGACTTTGCAAAGGCTCGTTGAAGAAAAAACCAGAAGAGGTTGGTATAATATTTATGCTTTCTATTTTCAGTGTAGGAAAATGATAAAAATTGATGCCCATGGATTTTTCATCTCCTACTATAGTATGCACTATCAAGTTAGGAAAATGAATGGACAATACCTTATCATGTCCTACTATAATGCCAACATGATTGTCCTGTTTGTTTCCAATTGCCGTACCGCAGGGTTTTTTTTTCGATTCTCGGTTTTGCTAGTTCAAAGTTCTGAATAGGTGGTGAGCAGAAGCTGAAATAATCGAGGCATTTGGTGGGATTCTCGTGTTTTTCACCGAGAATCTGATTATAAGCGGAAACAAACAGGGCTGATGTCCAGGAATTCTCCATGTTCTAATGTAAATATCAGTTGTATTGATCAAGAGAGAAGTTTCACATATAACCCCAAATCTGAGACCTCACCTCCCCAACCGCTGCTGTCAGCCATGGACCCTGAAAAGCAGTAGGGATCAAGACATCATGTCTTAATAAAGTCATCTACCATGTGTCCATGTTACACATATTAGAAGAGAACAATAGAGCAAACCTCTAGTCATTACAATGCACTGTTTATGAATTTTCTAACTTGGCTAACAACTTATTTGATGGTTAAATGCAGATGGTATGATTGGCATGGCTATCATCACAGGCGCCTTTGGAGTTGTGGGTCTTGTTGCTGGTGGTATAATTGCTGCGGCTTCTTCGTCATCCAGGAGGAGATGAGGATATCTTCTCTCTTGAAGTGAATAAGAAATCAAAACCGACAAAAGCTTGGTGACAGATGATCATCACTTTTGTGCTCAGTGAGGAGTGCTCACTTGTCTTTTTCCCTGTACTCTGTACTTTGCGCGTGACCAACCTTGCATTGCGTCCAAACGAGAGATGTATGTATTGTTAACAGTAGAGGGTGAGGCTCAGGAGCATTTCGACTGTTGTACTTTGTGTTGCTACGGAACATGCTGTGACCATAGAATAACAAAATGCATAATACTCTGATCCCTGGTCCCAGTCTCATAGATGTGTTCATTCCTCATCGCCAAGATGAAATTGCTGTACTTACTTCCTGTGATTTTTTTTGTGTGGCCTCGAAGCGTTCGGCTACTTTTTTAGCGGAAAAGGAGTTTTTCACAGCTATCAAATAAAAACAAAAAGTAGACAATGATTTGGTTTATCTGAACATGATAGGGACATTTAAAAAAAATCTTATTTCTACGACTGTCGTTGATGTTGTTTGATTGTGAGAGAAAAATAATATATAGGCTGATAAGTTTAATAGAACAAGAATGGATGCATATGCATCAGGATATTTTTGGTCTTTGTACACATGTTCACGAATGCATCAGAATATTTTCGGTCTTTGTACATGTTCTCTGGTGGAAACTTTTTTTTTCTCTGTGGTCGCGGATACAGTAAATTCTACACATCTTACCCAACAAAAGAAGCTTGTTTTAATCTTCACTCACTACCAAAGGTCAGCAGGAAGTCCTTCCCGGAGGTGTCGCCCGCAACGTCGCTGGTCACCGTGGTCTTGAGGCTGACCTTGTATTCCTCTCTGATCCTGTTCATGCCGATCTCGGACCCTGAGATGGTCACCCTGGTAAGTGTGTCCTCATCCGTTCCAAATCCTAATATGGGAGTATCTGACAGCCTGACGAACAAAGTACAAATACATGTTTTATAAGATCGACCGACTATTTCCATGCCAAGTTTTACCTCTGCAAAGTGCTTCTCCGTCGACGCTATAAGGTTAAGCACCAGATGGCCCTCCTGAGAATCTTGGCAAACTGGCTGCTGCTGCTATGCTTGGCGAGCGATGTCCTGTCGGAGCAGGCCGGGCAACAACGACGAGTGAAGCGGGCTATGGCCAGTACTGTACCTCGTCGACGTCGGTGCCGTGCCGTGGTCTTTGCCTTGTGTACAGCTGGAACGTGGCTCGCAGCTGGTGGTGCTTGCTCCTCGTCTCGTGCTGCCACCTCGTCGCCGTCGGTGCAGCTGCCTTAATTCTTTTTTAGAGTTCAAGGGCAGGATGCCCCGGCCTTATATTTGCATAAAAGACCAAAGATCATTCAGTTACAGCACCAAAGTTCCGAGACCAGACAAACATCAGGGCATACCAGCACCTGGGAAAAAAGCAAGGTACTCAGACCTGCAAGACAACCGACAACACCTAAACAAAGAGCTAAACAAAGACAGACCGCAACGCAGGACAGCTTCATCAGACAGCCGGCAACGCATATGCCCAGGCACCTACTGACGGCTTGAAACAATTCTCCAAAGAAGCATCAGGCATGACTCCAGCGCCCTTCCATGGATCAGCGACATCTTCACTCCTGGTAATCAAGGACCTGCCACCCAAGGGATCCAGTAGACCTCCCTTGCGGCTACCTTGATCTTGCTGATATGGGAGATCAGGAGGTCTTTCTTGTCCGGAGGACAGAGAATGATCCAGTTTTGCAGCACTCCACCTATCATGTGATAAAGTATTTCCATACTTTTCCAGTTTGTATTCTGAAAACAGAGATCATTTCTAAGTTTCCAAATACTCCATAAAACTGCAGAAGTAATCATGTTCAACACCAAATGCTTCTTATTACTCAACCAGAATTTGCCAATATCTACTATACTACCATTAAAACTAATATCTAAGATATTTGCAAAGATCACCCAACATTGCTTAGCTACCACACAGTCAAAAAATAGGTGCTGAACAGATTCTTCTACTTTACAGAAAAGACAACTCTTGTCATCTAGCTTCCTTCTTTTGGCTAGGTTGTCTCTAGTTAGAGTTTTATTATTAGACAACAACCACAAGAAACAATGCACTCTAGGGGGGACTTTAATGCTCCAGATAGCAGGAACATGGACTGGTTGGATCCCTCTGAAGTTGATAACTCTATAAAGGGACTGAGAAGAATAAGTTCCTTTGGATGAGAACTGCCAAACCAACAAATCTTCATCCTCAGAGAACTGGATAGTGGAAGCTAACTCCAAAATTTCCAACCAAACTCTATAGAGCACATCAGTAAAAGTTCTTCTAAATGAGCACTTAAGGTTGTGCCCATCCCACAAGTCAGCTACTGATTTATTCTTCTCATTCACTAGCCTGTACAGAGGCCAAAACTGTATAGCAAGACTCGAGGACCCTAACCAATTGTCCTTCCAAAACCTGACTTTTCTACCATCACCTATCTTCCATCTATAGCCCATTTTAGCAATCTGGATTGCCCACATAAAGCCTTTAAAAAAACTGGAAGTCCCCTCAGTTCTAGCTGTGAAGATATTAGGATTGCAGGTATTATATTTGAAATCTATGAGCTCTTTCCAAAGCTTATCCTTATCCTGACTGTATCTTCTTAACCAAGAAGCTAACAGGCTAATATTCAAATCCCTAAGGTTAGGAATACCCAAACCTCCATACTGTTTACACATAGATACTAGACCCCAATTAGCTAAATGGTATTTGTGACTATTTTCAGTGTCATTCCACAGGTAGTTACCCATATGAGTATTAAGGAGACTAATGGCCCATTTGGGAAACTTGATGAAAGATAAGAGGTAGATGGGGATACTTGACAAACAAGTTTTAACTAACATAGTTCTAGCAGCCAGGGAAAGTAACTTGCATCTCCAACCAGCTATCCTTTTTAGGATCTTATCTACTAAAGGCTGAATGTCCTCCCTGGACAGATTATCATAATGAAGGGGTACTCCTAGATACTTCAAAGGAAAAGTCCCTACTGGACAACAAAGAATATGACCTAACCTGTGGGCTGTAACAGGGTCTACATTTAAAGGAACAAGTTCACTTTTATGAAAGTTCACTCTCATTCCTGAGACTTGTTCAAACCACATCAGAATACACTTCAGATTCAGAAGACACTGATCTTCTGCTTTACAGAACAAAATAGTATCATCTGCATATTGCAGAGAGAGGATACCTCCTGGTTTGAAATCACTTAACAACCCCTGAACTAGACCCTTATTAGTTGCTTTTACTAACATCTTAGAGAAACCATCACTAACTAAATTAAACAAAAAAGGGGAAATGGGATCTCCCTGCCTTAGACCCTTTCCAGGTTTAAAGGTAGAGCTTTCTTCCCCATTGACCATTGATCATGATTCGAGGCCGCGGGGAGGAAGTCAACAAGGCCGAGGGAGGGGGAGATACAACCAGGCAGCTAGGCAAGCTGCATCTCCAGTTCAACAAGAGCAAGGCCTGCCCGCAGTGGATCAGGGTGGGAAAGTGAGGAAGGAGCTGGAGGGTGTGCTCACAGCTGAGGAAGGAGAAGGCTCAGGTACAACTCTTAACAAAAATATCCAGGTGGTGTGTTTCAATTGTGGGGAGATAGGTCACCTGAGTTCATCTTGTAAGAAACCCAGAGTCTGCTTCATCTGCCAGAGGACAGACCACTTGGTTGATCAGTGCCCAGAATGGCTGAAACCACCAGTGACAGCGCAATATTATGGGAGTGCTAATAGAGGTCTAGGCTTTTACCATATAGATGTTGGAGCAGGGGGGGGGGGAGATTTAAGCATTGGAATGGCATGGACAATTGTGGTGTGTTGAACATAGAAGATGGGGTGATTGATGACATTGGGATTATGGACAGTCTTAAGGATCTTTTTGACCCTGATTGGCCCTGGCAGCTCAAGAAGATTGGGGAGGCTAAGTACATCATCAGGTTTCCTCCTGAGAGGAAGATTGATAAGATTGTGATTGGGAAGGCCACCCTCTTCTATCTTAACAAAGCCAAAGTAGTAGGCTCTCTGAGTATCTGGAATGGTGAAGTTGAGGCTATGGGAAGTTTGTCTGAGGTATGGGTCAAGATTGAGGGTATTCCTCCAAAGTGGGTTGACTGGATCACCCTGAGAGATGTGACCTCTAGTATTGGCATTCTTTCTGAAGTTGATTGGCACTCTCTGTTCAACAGTTTCTTTAGTGTGGCAAGCGTTAAAGTTCAGTGTAAGGATCCAACTAGGATTCCCAAGAAGAGGATTTTTGTCTTGCAAAATGGTCTTTACTTGATCACCTTCACTGCAGAAGGCTTTGTGCAGGATGGGGACACTTCAGGTGATGATTCTGACAAGGGGGGTGAAGATATTGATCCAGAAGAGGAAGATTTGTTAGATGAAGAGAGGAAAGCAAAGTCTAAGGAAAAAGAAGCTGAGAACCCTGAAAAAGAGAAGAACTCTGAGAATTCTTCTCAACAGAAGCAACCTGATGCTTCCTCTGCTTCCCAAGGAAAGAAGCCTTCCCCTGCTGGCTCTAGGTTTGTGAGAAGGGCTCTTCAATTTGAGGACAATTGCTGGTTTGTTAAGGATCAGACTTTGGAGTGTGGAAATCTCCTTGAAGCTATGGAACTTGAGGAATCTGAGAGTATAGATGGTGATCTGGATGAAATCCTAGGCAATGATAACATCTTAGAGGAAGACATGCAGAGGGAGCCTGAAGAGTTTTTGCTACCAGAAGAGTGGGCTTATGACCTGAAGTTTCAGAGGAATGAGGATAGAGAGTCTCTGGCTCAGGGGTTAAACTTAGATCAGTCTTTGATCTAAACAACAAGCAATGAGGAGACTGGGAGTCAGGCTCAAGGCTTCAGTCAGATCTCTGTCTCTGATTTGGAGTTACCTCAGTACTCTCAGCCATCCAATGATGACCTAGGAAAAGTCTGTACTCAAGTCAATCTGAAGAAAGATAAAGATGCCAGCAAAAAGTCTAAATGGGGGCCAGTTATTCCTTTAAGGAGAAGCTCTAGGCATGTGGATGATGGGAAAACAATGGTGGACAAAGCTCAGGAGGCTAAAAGGAAATGGAACCTGGAGGATAACACAGGTACAAAACACCCCCAAAAATCCATTTCTGCTCTTCTTTTTACTTTCTATAGCTAAGGATGTTGGCATTACTTTAGAGGATGGAAATCCTGACTTAGTTACTCACATGCTAGATATAGATAAGAATAGAAGTCAATCTAGTTTTTCTGAGTGTAAGTTTAGTTCATGTAACAATAGTTTAGACTCAGATCTGTATTCATGCTCTCTTACTTGTCCAGTTGTTTCGAATAATATAGCTCCCATCCAGTCTACTAGGAATAGTAGAGCTGATCTAGAGGAGGAAGATTTGGAACAAGGTTGGTCTAGGGTAGGTCCTAGGAAGAAAAACAGGAAAAAATCCAAATGATAGGAATGCTATAGAATATTAGGGGTTTGGGCAAAATTGGCAGAATTCCTGCTTTAGTCAGTAGAATTAGAGATAGCCATGTAGACTTTGTAGGCATTATGGAGACCAAGAAGAAGGATTTCTCTCCTGGTTATTTGAAATCTCTAACTAGCAATATTCCTTTTGATTGGTGTCATTTAGAAGCCAAAGGTGCTGCAGGTGGTATCTTAGTAGGTGCCAACTCAGATGTCTTTACTCTAACTGTTTGTCAGATCCTCAGTTACTCTGTAAGTGTGATGTTGACTAATAAGAGTTCTGGTTTTGCTTGGAAGTTGGTTGTAGTTTATGGTCCTGCTTATGAGGATAAAAAGCTAGAGTTTCTGGAGGAGTTAGAGGATCTTATGGCTAGCTGGCAAGGTCCTTTACTCATAGGTGGAGACTTTAATCTAGTTAGGTTTTCTAGTGATAAGAGTAATGGTCACATTAACTATAGGTGGGCTGACCTTTTCAACTCTTGGATAGGTAAGTGGGCTCTTTTGGAGCTAAATCCCAGCAATAAAAGATATACTTGGACTAAAACCAGGACAATAGGATTCTTGCTAAGATAGATAGAATCTTTGTGTCCACTGACTGGGAAGTAGCTTTCTCAGCGGCCACTGTCAAAGCTCTGGATAGGGCCCTAAGTGACCATAACCCTTTAGTCTTAGACTCAGGGGTTAATAGGTGTTTTGACAAAAAGAGGTTTAGGTTTGAGAAATGGTGGTTAGAAAAGGAATCCTTTAGGAGCATAGTGGATAAAGCCTGGAAGGTTCCTTGTGTTCTTATTTCTAATATAGAGGGATGGCAGTTTTGTGTTAGGACTTTTAGAAGAATGGTTAGGGGGGTGGGCTGCTAATGAGGTGGCTGACCTTAATAGGACTAAGGTTGCTCTGTCTAAAGAGTTCACCAAATTAGAAAGTATAGCTGAAATTAGAGAGCTGTCTGAGGAGGAATCCTCTAAACTCCATTCAATTGAAGGTCAATTAGATAAAATTTGGGCCCTGGAAGAAATTAAAATTAGACAGAGGTCTAGAGATAGAGATCTGTTGGAGGGTGATAGGAACACTGCTTACTTTCAGGCAGTGGCTAACCATAGAAGTAGGAAAAAACGTATTGAGTGTCTGCAAGGGCCTAATGGCCTAGTCTATGATCAGAAGGGCATGTTAAGTATTGCTGTAGATTTCTACAAGAATCTCTTTGCAAAAGAACCTGAATCAGGAGCCAGGCTAGCTCCTGATTTTTGGGATGCAAGAGATAAAGTTAATTCTGAGGAGAATGCTATGCTTATTGCTCCTTTTTCTGAGTCTGAGATAAAGTCAGCTGTTTTTAGTTGTTATGTTGAGGGAGCCCCTGGCCCTGATGGGCTCTCTTTCCTCTTTTATCATAGGTTTTGGGAGTTAATTAAAAGTGATCTTACTACTCTTTTTCAAGACTTGCATAGGCTTAATTTTGCTTTAGTTACTTTGATTCCTAAAGTAGAGGAGACAAACAATATGAAACAGTTTAGACCTATTAGCTTACTTAATTGTAGTTTTAAGATTTTCTCTAAGTTGCTGACTCTCAGACTGAGCTCTGTAGTCCAAAGGATTGTTGCCCCAAGTCAATCTGCTTTTATTAAGGGTAGATTCATTCTAGAGAGTGTTGTGGTGGCTCATGAGATAGTCAATAGTATCAATAGAAGTGGGGAATCAGGGGTAATTTTAAAATTAGACTATGAGAAAGCTTATGACCGAGTTAGCTGGTCTTTTTTGTTTAATATGTTAGAAGATAGGGGTTTTGATCCTCTCTGGATAAAGTGGATTATACAGCTGCCTTAATTCTCTTCCTGGTTTCGGCGAGCTTCCCCGACTCCTGCTGTCTCGCGACGTCCGAGCGCCCGGTTCTCCCCCCCCCCCCCCCACACACACACACTCCTGTCACCGAGCGCCCGGTCCGCCGGGTCCATGGTCCACAGCACCTCGGCGTTCCGGAAGTCCCCCGAGAGCTCGGAGCGGTGGCGGTCGAGGAGGGACTCCCTGTACAGGCCCATGTACGCGCGGCGTACATATCTCCGCGCGCTGCGCCGCGGTCCGCCGGCCCACGACGTGGATATCAGCGCCTTCTCGTCTCGTCCGTGCCCCCAGCCTTCCTAGGCAGGAAACGTTAACCGCCGAGTCGCCAAGCTGCGGGGCAAAATATTCCTTCCACTGATTAAGTGATTAGTATGAGGTTTTAATTGGTGATAAGAATGTGAATCATGGTGAGGATGTTGATCCAGGTTTGCAGTATGATTCAGATTGTCTGGCTGAAGGGGATGGCAATAATGTGGGAAGGTCATCTAGTAAGCGCCTTGCGCCCCTGCTGCTAGCAAGCCTGGAAAAGTGAAGAGGACTAAGCGTGGTGATATATAGTGCAGTCTTAGAGGTGACTCATGTTCTGCGTGATATGACTGACACCATGCGCTTCACTCATGTGACTCATCCAAATGAAGAATTATTCAAGACAATTGATGCTATGGAGGAATATCCATTATTTGTTTGACTTGATTTACAAGAGTATCTTACAAATAATGAAAAGACTGCTGCTATGTTTGAAGGGACAGAAGACCATTGGAGGCCATCAAGGAGTTAGTCTAGAGGTGGTTTGTTAAGAAATATCCACCTCCAATTTGAGTTTAGTTTAGATCAAACTTTTCAATAAGTATGTACATTTTGTGCTTTTCGTAGGAGTAGCAAAAAAAAAAATGTCCCCATACTGCAACATCATGCTGTGTACGGATACTATTTTAATTAGACACTGATTGTTTTAGATATATTTTATATTTATGCGATTAAGATTGAGAACAATCTGATCATCATGCTTGTACCCGTTTTCATGTACATAGACGTCAAATTACAAAGAAAAATGAGTAGCAAGGTCGACAAACTGTGTCTACAACCAAACGATAATTCTAGCTGGGCTTGCTTTCAATATAAGCAGGGCAAGTGCCTTTGATCTAAAATAAAAAAAAGTTCTAGCTGGGCAAAAGAACATCGTGCAGCAGCGGCAAGGTCCACCTTGTTGAATCTGGCAAGCTTGCTCAGCTGAGCTATATCCCAGCTCAGCAACACTACCAAACGCACCCTACACTACCCTTGTGCTGTCCCATTAATCCCTGCTTAATTAGTAGGAGTATTAGTCCTAATGAACTAGAGGCGCGTTTCATTAACGTCATAAAACTGCATCAATTTCTTCAAGCTGTTTCGTACTATCTGAATTGATTCTGTAGCATGAATGCGGTCTACTCGTATCTATCTTTCTATATATAAACAAGCAAGCAAACAAAGCATTTGACCCGTACCTGGACTAGTCGTGCCACGCCGAGCTTTATCCCGATGCAGCAATTCCTCGCACAAACCGGCAGCAACAGCAGCAGCGCCGCGACGTCACCGCCGGCGTCGCCGCAGCCGCCGCCGCGTCTCAGGCAGCAACAGGCACCCAGGAAGGAGAGGGACCCGCAGAACAAGGAGAAGGAGACGCCGCCACCTGTTGCCATGGCCGACGAGCACCAAGACCTCACCAGGGCATTCGCGGGTACGCTACATATATAGTTTACTTGTGTATACCTTGACCGCCGACTCTTGACCATGCGCGAATGAATGTTGAAAAAACGAAGGTCTGGGCGGGCTGGGCGTGGACGAGACGGCGCTGGTGTCCACGCTGGTGCGGTGGCGGCGGCAGCCGGAGAAGCGGGCGCAGTTCCGGCGGGGCTTCCCGGGGTTCTTCTCCTTGAGCGCCGGCGCCGTCGCCGGGATCGAGCGGTGCGAGGACGAGTACCTGGTGCACCTCGAGTCGGAGTTCGCGCGCTTCAAGGACGCGGCGGTGCTGTGGGCGATGCACCCGTGGGAGCGCGACGCGCGCTGGGCGCACCACGTCCTGCACAAGTCCCACCCGCCGCACGTCCTCGTCGAGCTCGCCTGCACGCGCGCGGCCGACGACCTCCTCGGCGCCCGCCGCGCATACCAGGCGCTCTACCACCGCTCGCTCGAGGAGGACGTCGCATACCGCGTCAGGGACGCCAACGCCAGCGTGCGTAGCCGCCTCCTTCCTTCTCCGTCGTCTCGTTCTGGGCTGGCAACACTAACAAGTAACACGTACATTGCCTGCCTGCAGCTGCTGGTGGGGCTGGTGACCGCGTACCGGTACGAGGGCTCGCGCGTGAGCGAGGACCTCGCCGCTGAGGAGGCCAAGGCGCTGGCCGCCGCCGTCAGGGCAGCGCCGGCGCCGGCGAAGCTAGTGCAGAACGATCAGGTGGTGCGGGTGCTGGCTAGCAGGAGCAAGCCCCAGCTCAGGGCCACCTTCAGGATCTACATGGAGCTGCACGGCAAGCCACTCGAAGAGGTTCGTCAAGAACACCAGTAGTGCTAGAGTTCATCACAAATCTATCCAGGCTGTTTTAACGCTGACTGACTCTGATCCCTCTGTTGTTTTACGCCTGCCTGCGACCCGATCAGGACCTGGCCGCCGAGCCGTGCCTGCGAGAGGCCGTCAAGTGCCTGGACTCGCCACCCAAGTACTTCAGCGAGGTGATCGGCAGGGCGTTCGGCGACGACGCGGACAGGCAGGCCAAGGCGGCTCTCACCCGCGTCCTTGTGTCCCGTGCCGACACCGACATGGAGGATATCAAGGATGCCTACGCCAGGCAGTACGGGGCCAAGCTCGCCGACGCCGTGGCTAACAACACCCACGGCCACTACAAGGACGCGCTGCTCGCCATCATCGGCAAGTGAAAAGAACCCAGGGTGGGTGTTGCGTGGCCACTGGTGCCACACATGAAGAATAACGCATGTTCTTTCAAATGAAACAGTTCAATAAGATTGTACCCCAATTTTTGCCCCCCATCACGGTGTACTCTATCCAGCTCTAATAAAATTTTCAAATCTTGTGTGCAAATCTTGGATGGAGTAGAAAACATCATGTGCGCCTGAAAGAACCATCCTTCCGACAATAGATGGCCAACAAGCCTTCCAGGGTTCCAGGTATCCGTGTCAAAATCTCTACAAGTCACCGCAGAATTGGAGTATCCAAAATGCAACACACGACGTTCAGTTGCTCACTGCTCTAGAGACGTGGCAAACCGCTCGATGAGAATGGAAGCAAGCAGTTATACATCCACTTCAAGCGTGACACGACAATCATCTTGTCTGGCGTTCCCATGTCGAGCTTTGCCAGATCAAAAATGTCTTCTCTCAAGCTGCATCGCAAACAGTTTCCTACACATCAGATCCAGAATAACCAAGATGATAGGTCAAGGACCTTTGAGCAGAGAGACTGACCTTAACCATTCGCCTGTTTCTTTTGCGTGCGACTCAACAGCTTTGCACAGTCTATCAAGCGTGTAAAGTACTAATCCAAACTTGCACCGTGCCTCTGCCTCCTATAATAAAGTAGCAAATTCAAGGAGTTATTGCATGATCATATCATATAATCCAAGACTTTAGCCGCTTCAAATCTATTGCACGGTGCCTATACATTCTATCTACAATTCTTTGAGATACTAGTTAGGGGGGAAAGGCGATTTTGGTAGTTTTGTATATGGTGAGAGAACAAACTCATATATAAGGCTCAAGTGCTAGAAGCATAGTAAAAGTGATCATAATTAGAAAGCCGAATAAACAATACTTGGAAAAGAAATATGTTAAACTTGAGCAAGAATGCTAGAGTCAACGAATTTCATATATACTTGAAATTACCATTCCATTATCCCTGTAATACTGAAACTCCATAAGCCTTCTCTCTACATCAACAAGAAGCAGCCTCCGTTGACAACGTGCAATATTACCTCTTCCCTCAGCACCATGATCCTGTGGAACGTGCAGATGTTTAGTTAGCCAAATTTACCATAATGCCTTCCTACTTTCTACTTTCCATAGCCATTTGCATGCAACATAAACTGTAAAGATAAGTAACGCCCGTGGTTTGAACTCTGAAGAGAAAGATGACATGATGCAGTAGACCTACAATTACTGCAGATAGACCAGAGCAATGAAACTGTGAACATGAAAATGTTTTTTGATGGTTTATATACATACACGCTGAATCCATGTTCGCAGTAACACAAGCAGCAGAAGTGAAAGACCAAAAGCAGGTAGAGCTGCAAGAACGGCAAAGTTTATAGCATTTGCCCGAAGAATCTGATCCATTTCCAGTAGTCCCCTGTGTAAAACCATTTCAATTATCAATAACAATGAACAATAGACAAGACAAAGCATATATTTATATAGTTCATAAAAAATTCAGATGGTAATTTGTTTAACTTACGATTCAAGATCCAGTTTAAGCTTTTGAATCTGAAATTTTCAAAATTGAAGGTCAGTGAAACACTGCTTCAATTATTGTACCCAGAAAACAGGAAACCAGGAACGAACCTGAATAAGCATAGCACGGGCTAATTCTCCACTGAACAGGTTTTGAATTGGATGTACCAATTCCTTTTCATATCTGCACAGTGCACATATATAAATAGAAATACAATCCATGAGTTCAGTGCTAGAAAGAAAAAATCAAAAGAGACTAGTGAAAATAAATGCAATCCCATACTTTCGTCACGAAACTGGTTAATAAAATATGAACTGTATGTTCACACCTATGAACAAAAGGAGAGTATCAAACTCAAAGCGCCATTAGTCATCATTCAACAAACACTAGAGAAACTTGCATATCAGCCGGTTCACAAAGCAGTTGAAGTGCATAAGTGACATACTAATTAGTCATACATACAACCATGCTAATTAGTCATAAGAAGTGACATGATTAGGACTAAAATTGTGCACTAACAAATCCCTGAATCATAGAAGGAATTGCATACAAGCTGACAAGGGTTACTATAGTTTACTGAAGCATCTGGCAACTACTAGTCTACTACTGAGTTATCATAAATTCAAAGTTGGGAGTTTCCTGAGGTTTTTAAGTATACTTAAATGTTGGATAAGAGTATAATGCATTAACTTCTTTTCTACTATTCAATGTTCACATCAGGGGTAAATCCACTTCAAATGGATGGCTAACAGTTTCCAGCCCAAATGGTCTTAAAATGAGTCAACCATGAAGTTGAAAGGGCCAAACTGCCTACGAGTCTGGCCGATCATTGGCTTTAGTTGCTGTCACATGCCATTGGATGACAACATAGGTACCTAGAGTAATTAAATCTCTAATTATGCATATAACATACCATACAGCAAGGTTTCCTTTTGTGAACAAAAAAGAATATATTCCTTTAGAAGAGGTAGAACATTAAAGGATGTAGTGAAAAAGGAAAAATGCTCTCTTGACAACGATGGAATCATAACTTAAATTAAAAAAAAAAAGGAGAATATGAAATAATGCTGGCATAAATCAGCTAAAGCTAGTGAGACAGGTGTCAAGTTCATCAAACAACTGTTGGTGTAGTTTAGATAGATTTACCTCTTCGCGAGAGTCTCCAACATCACCTGCACTGATGAATCTTCTGGCAACTTCTGACCCTCTGTTTTCTCACAAAAGGAAACTAACATCCTAAACATGTAAGATGTAACTATCGGGGTTAAACAATGCAAAATATACTTTACGAGACACAATATCAAAGAGTTTCCAGACAAAAGAAGAAAAAAAAATGTGCTCCTACATCATATGAACCCAGATAGGTAAAATTGGCCTGAAACTGTTACATACATACATGTATCTGCTTCAATTCGGCAACATATATACCAATTAAAGATGAAAATTACCTAATAACCGTTTACAATACAGAATAATATAAAACATATATACCAATTAAAGATGAAAATTACCTAATAACCGTTTACAATACAGAGTAATATAATATGTGCATACAGCACTTACTAATTGTTGTTTTCTCCACTGTATTTGCTTATAGGACATGTATATTTGGTAGGGGTGCAAAGGGGTAACCTTTAGGTGCACCTCCAAACCTCTTTAGTTCAAATATTTGTACTACTTTTCAAAAAAATTGGAGAAGTAGTATAAATACTTGAACTAAAGAGGTTTAGAGGTGCACCGAAAGGTCACTCGTTTGCACCCCCAACATTTGGTACAATATTGAAACCATGTAAACTGATTAATTGATATAACCCATTGCGAAATGTTAAAGAAAAAGTATATATGGTATATGACTAAATTTATTTCAATAAAAACAGGTGTAGCTTAAAGCTAAGCCAACAATGATGTATCTAATCATTTCTCAAAATGTTATCCTTTTGGCTCTTTTGGTTATGTTCCACCTATGCCATGCTGGCTAAAGTTAAAGCAGTTTAAGTGCTCAAGCTGTAAAAGCTGCTAACCCCAGATTATGTTACTTTTGCTTTCACAGCAGGGTGAAACTGTATCTATTCGATGGTTAAGTAAAAAAGAAAACATTGGCATCAAGAAACCAGCATAGTCACTAGAAATTAGAGAGAGAGAGAGAAATGATGGATAACCTGCGCAATGAATCTTCAGTCAGTTGGACCTCTTGCTTTTCCATTACACCTTTATCTCTTTGCTTGAATGTCTCGAAAAGCTCATCTCTAATGGAAATGATCTAATGAGCAACAAATACAGAACAAACAGTCATGTTTTGGGCACAGTAGTAAAACTAACTTCAGAACTATAGAACTCCATTTTAACTTCAATTAGGAGTAAGGAGTTCTCAGCTGAAATAGATCAACTTGCAGCAGTGGTCTCTAAAATTTCAATGATTCACACAAAATTTGAATATATCAAAAATATTTATACCACTACAACAGCCCACTGTTTACAAAAACTCTTCGATTAGCTTGTTTGTATGCGCAAAGTCTCCTTTAAGGAACACATGGATGCGTTGGCAGGCCATCATACACCATAGTGGCAAAAGACTGCAGCAAATCTATATCTGTATCTATAATCTATAACTATATAATATTAAAAGTACGGTTCTTAATGAAGCGTGATCAAGCGTGTTCGTGAAAAAAAATATTATAAGTACGAAAATTTCTTTCCTCCACCCCTCACTCTCTCTCCGTAAGTCCATTTCCTACTCCCATCCCTCTTGGTCCGTCACTCTCTCCCCTGTCCATCTGTCACTCGGTCAATGTGCCATCGGTAAACAGTTTGGAGCTACAAAACCTTTGCTGGTGTCACACCACTCATGTTGTGGCCTTGGCCACCCGAGCCCATGTGCGTCATGACTTGGCACACATGTGGGCATGAGGCTCGCATTACACCTTCATTAAGGTCACAGCAGGTGAGCACAATAGCCATCCATTTAAGCTGAGTCAATTTCTCAATTCTCATACAGGATTAATCCTTTATTGCACTTAGCATTTATTATGGGCTTTGGAATTTATTTGATTTAATTGAAATAGGGTTGAAAGTTGGAACAAGCCCACTAAAATCCAACAAAGATAGCTAGCTCATTATCATTGGCATGGGTCGGTCCAAATGACCTTGCAACAAGTTGTATGTCCCGTTGCAACACATGGGCATGTTTCTCAACACTGTCTAATGCTCTGCATTTGCATTTTGATATAAAATATCACCAGTAATAGACTAATAAGACCAAGCTGGCAAGCTTCTTCCTGTACCTAACATAACTTCTCATATATATGATCTATAAACAATCAGGAAAGCCTCTTCTGGTCTTCCCCACTAAATCATGTTATTTACTTTAGTGACTTATGCTACCATACTGAAATATAAAATATAAATAATAGAAGTGTGAATTTACGAAATATCTTACTGGTTTCTCAACATGTTCATCCCAAAATCCAGCCACAGACTCCTTAGCATCTCGAACCCAATTGTCGACATCAGGACTTCCCATCAAGCTGCTATGGCGTAAAAGCCACAGAGAACACACAGAGAGACCCACTGCTCCACATGTATAGGGTAACCAGTATATGGTCAATCTGTTTGGTCTTTTATGGCTTGAGATCTACAATTATAGAGAAAAATTTCAGGTAGTTATTAATCAACATATTGCTTTAAATTGATTCGAAAGGAACATACATATAATATAAGTATAAAGCACTATAACATTTCAGAAAAAAAAAAGGTAACTATAAGCTATAGCAGACGATCTAGTGATCAAGCAAAGTTATTTCTAGCAAGTACTACAGAATAAAACAGACATAAAAGAACAGAAAGAAAAAGTTCATAAAATGGTACTGCACCAGTATTTTAATAATGAACTATACAAATTCGGCCCGGACACATCATCAGCTTATCTATGTGCTGAGTTTTGATGTTTCAACACTTGTCCAATGTGGTGTTAGTAGATAGATCAAATACAACGACTGCACTCTTAATGTATTTCAACAACAAAGATCGCTAGTCTTGAAGACTTGAACAAAATAGGTTGAAATGTGTGGTTGTCTTAGGAAGATAGAAATGCTTACCTGCGAGGACAGAAAACTATCTAACTTCTGAAGGTTTTGATAGACTAAACTTGTAGCATCTGTTGCCAAGGCCTCTGTCCATTCTGGACTCTCTACATCGACTTCTGGTAATTTCCCAAACAGTTCATATGAATTTCCATCATGTGTAAATAGTTCATCTTGCCCCTGAAAGCATTTGGTTAAAAACAACAAAGAAGTCCATCTAAAAATATCAAAATATATGAAATATAGCATTGCATACCTCACCAGCATTTCTAAGTGATACCTCCAACTTGGAGAATGTCGTGTTTAGAACAATGAACAATGTATGCAAAGATTTATCTGAGTTTTCAGTTAATCTTTCTCTGCATTTATCAACTTCCGAATGAATCTACAGAGGAGACAAGGTAGAGATTAAATAATGTATGTGTTATAAGCCTGTAACACAAAGCATTATTGTCCACAATTGAAACTGTGAGTTTGATTTTTGACCAGAGTAGTACAACAGTTATGTTTGAAAGTAGTAAAAAAGTTAACATTGAAAATACTAAAGATAAAGTTTACTCTCCTAGACATAAGCTGGGAGAGAGTTACAATTATAGGATTATTACTATGGTATAATAATTACATTTGAATATTTGATAAACTCAAGTAAACAAACCTCTGCAAGAAAAGCGGCCAAGCAGTGTTGCATACTTGTCAAGGCAGCAAGTTTTGTTGACACCATATCAGATGCAGAATGCAAAATGTATTGGACTGGACGTCTATTGCTTCCGAGTCTAGCGAGTGTTTGATACGTTGCATCAACAAAGGCCCTTGGACCTCTCTCAAAGATCATAAAGTACACTTTCTGAGAATTTGTACCCTGAGAAGAAATACTCCACAGGTAAAATAGTAAATAACACAAGGAATAAAATACATCTCTTTAAGTATGTCAAAGGTATGTATTACATTTATACCTCAGCTTTGGCCTGCCAAAATAGTAAGCTTTTGTGAATGCTGTGCAAATTAGTCAGGGTGTGTTGCACAACATCATCTAAGATGACAAAGGCTTTGGGCATCTCACCAGCAATCCTACAATGAATAAACAGTTTGCAAGAACTTCAAATAATACTGCTTCGCAGTTATCAACGGCATTCACAAAATAGTATACCATAGGTCAATAACATTAAAATAGGTCAACAAAACATTAGCTTAAGGAAAACGATGGGTTGCCCTCTGTTGCTTTTACTGAGCTGTGTCTAAACTCTAAACAATCTACCAAGTTACACGGATCCCACAACTTATAATTGCTCCCAAACTGGCACAAATTCCACAATCTAACATAAGGATACACGCCAAGCAAAATCCCAAACAAGCACACGAGTGACATTGCTCGATTTAAAGCTTGCAATGGCACTTCTTAAATGATCACTACGGTGACACTCCTAAATTAGCTAACAACGCAAAGTTCGAATCCCAAGCACGCAGGTAGCTGTTGTACTCTAGGAACCAGCATAAGACGGTCAAGCGCAAGCCAATCGCAGGGAATCTCACCGAACGGAGTGTGCGGCCGCGGGACGGAGCGGGAGAGGTAGAGCGGAGCGCCTGCGGCGGCGGGGACGGCGGACGCCGAGGTAGCGGCGCTGGAGGTCCGAGACGGCAGCAAGGAAGCTGGAGGAGTCCGGGAGTGGAGGGAGGCGCGCGACGAGGGATCTCCAAACGCGCGCGGGCGCCTCGAGCGCCGCGGCGGCGAGGCTCGACGCATCGGAGGGGTCGCCGGAGCTAGGGTTCTGCGGCGGCGATGTCGCCATTGGGAATTCGTGTGGGCAGCGGCACTAGTGGGGGTTTTCGGGATTGAAAATTTTCCTTGGGTTTAAAAGCTTGTCATTTTGGTTTCTGATGCTTCAACCGGTTGGCTCTTGGCTGCTCTTCTTGCTGAACAAGCTAGTTCATTCATCATCTAAAAAACCGTTGCAGAAATTTCGTACTCCTACAGCCCAGTAATTATTGTTCAAAACATGCAAACTAGGTAATAATTTCATATTTGACATAGCTCAAAATAACTTCACGAGCCGATATAAGCTTTTAAACATTGATTTTCAAAAAGTACGAGCTGATATAAGCTTTTGAACATTGATTTTCAAAAAAAAAAATTAAGGTAAAGCTATTTTTTTTATTCTCAGACAAAATAGCTTATCCTAATTTCATCTGTCACTTTATATTTAATACTATGCCCGTGCGTTGTAACGAGAGAAAAAACTAAATAGGATAAACAAAGATAAAAAAATACTATATATTTGATTGGTTATATGTTTTATAAAGTTTTAAAACTGATTTATTTTATGATGACCATGGCGTGTTAATAGTTAATTTTTTATGAGCATTCTTAGCTATTATTGGATTGAAGCCTAGTACTTTTGCAAGATTGTCTATTTCATTTGCCTTGTTAACAAAAACATATCATATGCAAATTGAATTCCATCTATTACCTTGCCATGTAACGTAGCTCTTGTTCTAGAAAAACTCTAGTATTTCTTGGCCTTTGATGTATTTCTTGTATAGAAGATTTATTGTCCAGTTTTCAATATAGTCATGTTTTAAAAACAGTGTGAAACTTTCATCATCTCTCTTTATTAATACAGTGTCATATCAGCATATTTAATGATTCTCACACTGAAGCTTGATCAAATATATAGCAGCTATCTTCTTTGGAACATGAAAAAACAAGGGATACTTAGTTTTATCTCTTTTCATATTGTGCTTGTAATTTGGGGTTCTGAAACCACTAAATGTTAAAACATAAATGCATGCAATGTACTTTTCTAGGTGCTAGGAAAATTGTACCGCTAGAGCTTATTGTGAGTGTTTGGGATTGTTCCGCTTCTGTTTTTACAGTTCCGCTCCAGTTCTGCATTACCAAACACCTTCATCTCTAAGAATATGCTCCAAGAAAAAGGTGGAGCTAGAGGCTAACTCCACATTTTGTATGGAGCATCTCAAGAGATACTCTAAGATTTGGACTTTTATACTTGCTCATAGAGCTATGAATAAATTACAACACTTCCCACTCATTAATGTATCCGTTGCTTTCTCTGTCCGACGTCTTCTGCCCCTTCGACCTAGGCCGCATGGCCCGCATCAAGTCGTTCGACCCAGACATCGCCCTTGCCACCATGGCCTGACCAGTACCGATGCATCGTCGTGCAAGAAAATCTCTTCGACCGGCGACGATGGGATGCACATCAGCATATTTAATGATTCTCAAACTGAAAGAGGAACATCAGCATATTTACCAATCAAAAGATCATTTTTACAGAAAGTATGCAATTTGATGCCAAATACTCCCCATATCCCTGCATGAATTGTACTTTTACATCAGCCACTTTCTTCCGCATACCTTTCGCCCCTTTAACAAATGCAACTATGCAAGAAAGAGCATATGCAGTGTTAGCTAAACAGCTGGTAACTTACCATTTAGCCATTATGCAGGTTAAACAGACACTTAAATAGGCAAATCAGCTGCTTAAACAGATTTAATGGCCAGTTAAATGGAAACGGTGTACTATAGTGTAGCTTAAACGGTGTGTAAACAGGCTAGACGACCATTTAGACAAATAGTGATTATATGAACAAATGGCCAACAGGTCACCTGTTCACAACAGGTGCAGAGGTAGCTAACCTGGATTCTCACACGGCAGTTGAAATAACATAAAGCAGAGAAAATAATATCGTTAAACAGTACTTCATCATCCCGAAACAAGAGTATCCATGAGCAACATGGCTAATTGTAATCCAAACAGTCCGCCACCCGAAAAAGAAAAAAAAAAGGAAAAAGAAATCCAGAATAAGATGACACTTGGAGAACTAAAGTATGGTCAACTGAACTAGCAGTAGACCGTTAAAAGAAGTTGAACACCTATTGGCCTTCCACTGCATCTTTCAGGCCATGATTTTGGCCGATCTCATGTACAGGCTGTCCACAGCCTTCCCGACATTCGTGTTTGTTTCAAGTGTGGCAGGGAAGATCTCCTCAGTCTTGCTGTCCTCGAAGACGATGAGGCAGCCAGCGCCTTGATCTAGTGTCCCTGCGAATTTCTTGTCAAGGATCATCTGGGACAGCTTCTTCTCAACATGGTTGATTGGCAACTCAATCATCTCTGATATGTGGGCAATCTCCACCCTTTGAGTAGGGCTCAATCAACCTGCAGAGGTTCTGCTCCAGGAGAGTATCATACAGCGAAGAAAGGTGCTTGTGGACAATAGGATCTTCTTCCAGCTGAGGTTTCTAATCACGGAGAGCAGCTTCGAAGTACTTGAGAGACCTTTTGGAGTAGGCATCGGCCACAGCTTTCATAGCATCAACATCAAGACCCATATATACTTCAGTCTAGCCTTTGATGAGATGATTCCTGCAACATCATCAGTTTGGTTGACCATTATCTTGCACAGAAGCATGTACTTCCAAGCTGAAGATGGCCTTAGGATCTTCCAGTGAACTAAAAGCTTCAAATGCTTCAAAGAAGTAGCTGTAAGCAATTTTGTAATCCTTCTCTTCAGCATGAAGGATCCCACTCTGCAGATCAATTGTGCCCTGCTGAGATGGAGGCACATAAATGGCATTGGCTGCGGTTCTTGCAGCAGTCAGAGAAGCTTTGGCCTTTGGAAGGTTTCTCAGAGAGAAATGGAGCTTGCTCTCCAGGAGGTCAATGTCCACAAGAAGCAACTTGCCATCCAGCCTCCTAACTTCCTTGGTGAGTCCAGAAAGGAGTGTAAGGGCCTCAGTATACTCCTGATTCTCTAACAGAAGGGTTGCCAGCCTTGCTTCCACACGCAGCCTGAGGAAGGTTCGCTTCTCCACGGGTCCATTCCTTGCACAGTGAGATCTGAAGATCAGATGTTCCAGGTATCTTGGCAACGGCATCAATGATGCCACGCACAATCTTCGCAGTCTTTTCCTTAGGATGATCCATGCAGAAAAACAGCATTATTGCGTAAACATGAATGTCTGCTGTTAGAGATCATGCATTTTTTGTAACATAGCATCAACAGATAGTTTCTTACTAAGAAAGGTACACTCCATGATTTTTGTGGTGTTGTAGACCACTAGATCCTACACTCAAAGTCATGTAGCAACAACCCGGTGCGAAGTATGATCTCTGCATAAGAAAGCATGAATATATTACATGGTACAGACTAATTATGTCTTTGTAATACACAATACATTTTGTCATACACTGAATGGTGTATTCCATGATTTTCTGAGTGTTGCACATCCCACTCCAAAAGTGGCATCCACTTGGACTACTGATTCCGCATCAGACAACACATCTGGCAAACCAGGTGCACGTTGCTCGTGTTCACATTGAGAGAGAGAGAGAGCATATGAATTAATAATAGTAATATTATTATTTGTTGAGAAATAGGATTAGTAATGTTGTTACAAACAGCTTCCAACACACCCACATCTGTTGACAACATACAAGACAGTAAAATACAGTCAGCTGGCTAGCATGGTCCAATACGCAGCAAAGATTCAACATATGGCACCATGTAATGCAAAAAAAGGAGTGAAGCATGGACAAAATTTACCCCTTCATCGTGGTCATACCGCAGGCCATATGGCATATTGACTATTTTTTCAAGAAATCCATCATGGAGGTTGCACTTGAAAAGATCCCTAGCATCCAAAGAGAGGAATAATGTGTCCTGATCAGCTGAAGCACAAGCAAAAACACGAACACTCCTTGGTATGGGCAGATTAACACGACAACATAGCGACCATTTTATTATGTTTTGTCCATCTTGTGCTAACCAAATGGAGACTTCCAATGGGGAGGGAGAGTGGAGATAGCACAGCTTGCCACCTAGCTCACACATAAAGTCATTGAGACTTAGGTAGCACCTGCATGGAGGATTGGGGTGCACAGTGAATGTATCATCACGCCAGCTAAATCGAAGGATAACATCTGTGGCGAGCTTACCCTGGTCGACGCCAGCCAGACTGCACTCCAATAGAAGAATCCTGGCAAGTAAATAGGAGTCCTAACCTTGATAGGGTAAGGTGGATCAATGGTGGCTTTCCATTCCAACGTCTCTCTAACATCGCCAAGCGTCAAGACCTCATGTCCAACGTCGTATTCTGTATATATTTGCCCTTTACTGTATGAGCGCAAGAAGTGCCTAGCCACCTTATACGTACCACTGGAAGGATCGAATCCAAAGGCGACCCTTTGGTCCAACAACATACTCCGAGTGCCTGGCGGCAACTCGACAAACTCCTTGGTGGCCGAGTTGCACACGAATATGTTCCGTGTGACGCTGGGGATCATAACCAGTCCGTCGCAGTGCAGGGGGGTGGTGAATCGTGGGATGCCATAGGAAAGACGCTTGTTCCTCATAATGAGCTTGGCGACCTTGCTCTGCACTGCTGGCTGGAAGCTGTAGATGTGCACGTACCGAGAGGCCACCTTCGTCGGTTCCGCAAAGTACATCCGGGGGACTAGCAGGACCATGGATGATGAGCTAGCTCTTGCATGCTCCAAGTGCAGGCGAACAAAATGAGTGCTAGTTATGGTGGCGCACCACGCCTTGCAGACGGATTTGAAGCGCACAAGGGACTTTGCAGGAAGGCGCACGAGGATCTCTAACAGCAGCACCTCATCCGGAATCATGCTGCCACTAACAACCTCCAGCGCCACTGGACGGAGTCGTTTGGAGATCGGCTGGTTCATATCCGTCCTTATTAATCCTGACTGCCTTCAATCTGCTCTATCCTGCCCTGCACGTCCACACGTATATAAGTAGTCAGATCAGAATACAGGGGCAAGCACAATACTCCGACTCGGAATTGAGACCTGATACCGATCGGTATCATACAGCAACAACCAAAACATTTCGTACGTGGATCAGATTCGTACACCTTATTATTATTATTGTTATTATTATTATATATATTTTATATTTATATATATTCAAAATTTTGTTCTGCCATCAGTTCAGCCTCCTTCCCTTCGGAGTCCATGTGCCCTCGATTCATCAAGTTTACTTACCTGCAAAGGATAATAAATATATTTATTATTGGGATCCCTTTATTATTATATTATATTATATTAATATAAAAAGCGGTGGAGAGTTAAATCTGTACAGCATGCAAGGATAATAGTAGCGCCCGCAAAAGAGAAGGAAAAAACGGCCAAAATCCACAAATTGAATCGAAAAAGAACTCTAAATAAATCAATCAATCAATTCAAATAAAAAAAGCAACGAACCATGGCTGCGACCTAGACAAGGACCAACGGCGTACCCGGCAAAGGCACAGCGCCCCCGCTCCGACTAGATGGCGACCTTCAGCACTCCACAAGCGGCGGCAGCTCCCATCCGGTTGCTTGGGTCGCGATTTGGCCGCATGTAACTCGAATCGGTTGAGGAACTTTGGGATAGAGAAAGTGAAGGGAAGAGAGAAGTGGATTTGCCTGTCTGGGTTGGGAATAGGCCGAGGGGAGATTTGCCATAACCTGAGCAAATTGAGCCCAACCCAACCTGACCCGTGGGCCCGGCTCGAGCCCGATAGGTTTTGCCCCCCCCCCCCCACAAACCTTACTAGACAGGGCCTAGACATAGATCTCGCAGGCCGGAAAAAAAAATTGGCCGCAACTCGGTCCGTGGGACGATAATGGGTAGGATTTTTTAACCCGAGATAGCTTGGATTTTTTCGGTCTGGCCCGAACCTGGCCCGGCCCGCAAAATGCTCGGGTATAGCCGTAGGGTTAGGGTCACCGGGGATGTCTACGGCCTACTTTCCGACAGCAGCGAGACTAAGGCCGTGTTTGAAAGCGTGGTCGCTCGGGTGCGCCCTACTGTGGTCATTTTTGTGTTAGGCTTCATTTTCGCCTCCAGTCCGGCCTGCCAGGGCCAAAATCACCCCCTCAGTCGAGCCCTACTAATACAGAGTGGAGCTCACCACTGTGCGGCGAGAAGCAGGCGATTTGGGGCGAATTCGGTCGGTGGCAGGTGGCTCTAGCGGGTTCGCGCGGGATCGATGAAACTTTAATGCGCTCCTTCGTCCACGAAATCTATGACCTATAAAGGCCATCCCCTCCTCCTGCCTTCTCCTTCTCCCTATTTACGTCCACCTTCCTCTACTCCTGTGAACACCAGCTAGGGTTTGCGGTGGTGTGTGGCGCGGTCGAGTTCTTCAACGGTGGGCTTCCTTTACGTTCCCTACTGCGGATTTTCTCGGCCTTGGCGACGTTGTAGCTTCATAGGTGGGACTCTGGGCGGTGTGCTCCTTCTTCCTCGGTGCCGGTGGTGAGCTAGGGTTTAGAGTGGACCGGATCTGCTTCTCCTTCCTGGCCCGCTACTTCTTCCCAAGAGTGCAGAGTTGCACCAGACGTCTGGTGCTCACTGATTTTGAACAGCAACTAGCCGTTGGGCAGGGTACTGGTGCGTCCAGTGCAGGTCAGCGGAGCGTCCGATGCTCCTTAATTCGCAGACTCTGTTGCCCAACGGGTATGTTTTGTGAGGGGGATATTTACACCCCATCCCTTGCTCTCCTCTCTTGCCTTTGCTCATTTGATCAGCTAAGAAATACCTTGGGAGTGTGAGATAGAGCAAGAGCCCTAGTGAGGAGTGAGATTTGCTAATCCATTGCTTAGAGCCCTCATTAGTAAGATTCAAGAGTTCAAGTGTGCATCCACTCACCTCATGAGACTTGTGTGAGTCAAGTGAGAGTTCTAGCTTGTTACTCTTGGTGATCGACAACAACTATACGATTTGATGGCGATCAGAGGCTTGGTGACCACTCGGTGATTATGAGTGGCCCAACTCCACAAGTTGTGATCGGTTGTGGGCGATTCACCGAGTCAGATAGGCAAAGAATCAACCCGTAGAGAGCACTTGGTCCTTGTGCGGGTGCTCCAAAGAGGACTAGGGGGACTGTCGACTCCTCGATACCTCGGCAAAACTTCGTCGTGTCAACATCCTTCTTCCTCCTTCCTCTTCCATACTTGCGATTACTTTCAAGCATTACTTTCTTGTTTTTCATATTCATGATCATGCTTGCTAGAATTTCATAGGGTGTTATTACTTGTGTTCTTGCTTAAGTATTCTCTATATATTGTTTCACACACTTAGGCACTAGGGGGTAATTGATATTTACTTAGGATTTAATTTTCGCTTTAGAAATTTAAAAAAAGCCCAATTCACTCCTCCTCTTGGGCATCTTGATCCTTTCATGTATGCATGGTGGGAGGCTAGAAACAAAGCAAATGCAAGGGAAGGAGTGCGACAACCAAGCCAAGTCATCCAGCGGGATACCACATTGGCGACGCAGGCGAAGCCGACAAAGAAAAAGGATAGGAACAACACACCACAATCACAAGGCTGGGCTCGACCACCGGTTGGAACTATAAAGGTCAATTGTGATGGTTCCTTCTTTCCAGAGACAAAGAGAGGAGGATGGGGATTCATTTCTAGAGACCATCAAGGAAAAGCTCTTATGACGGGTTCAAGATCCCTTTTAGTGGTCCATGATGCATACGTACATAGGTCAGAAAAAACTAGACTCTAAGGGTGTTGTTAAAGGTATGAGGATGAGGATTAGAATTCTATTCCATTGCAAGTAGCGGTATAACTAAATTTTAGACCTATGATGACCATGCATACTTTTCTGACCTATGTATGCCTTTTCGCAAGTATTTGTCATTGCCAGTTAACTAAGGTTAACCCTCAGCACCATGTGAATTTGTGGCTTGGTTTTAGCTTTGTGTACTTTATGTAACAGGTCTAAGGTGTTTTCCCCTTTTGGGATGGTTTTGATGTAAATAAATCTTAATAAAGGCTTCCTTGGATGCATTAGGCTAAAACTTTGTTGTCTTGTTTTCTTAGAGGGTTTGTAGGTGCAGCGGGGGTGACTTTGTTGGCTCTTTGGGAGGGGTGGCTTCGGCTCATTCCAAATACTGTAGCGCTACTTTTCTTATTAGTGTAGGAAAGAATTGTTCTGATTTTTCCACATGAAAAATGAACTAGAAAGAGGAGCCGATGGAGCCATGATTCCTATCTCCACCGAGTCCATGCTACAATGTTGATATATGCGCTGAATTGTAGACGTGGATTACTGATCAATGACAAGCTAGATCCCTCAACAGATGTGTCAAAGAATGTCTCTTACAACGAGTAATAGGATAGCGTATTTTAGTATGGGTTGTATATGTGTATTGAAAATCATGTAAAACATCCATGTAAAAACATCTCTATTCTTCTTAATGTAAATATACGTAAATTTTTTACGTGATTGAGAAAAAAAAAACTAATCATTTGCAACCTAATTCTTAGTCTTAACCCATCAAACAGAAAACTAATAAATATGTGGACTATTTTTTACTGAACTTTTAATTAGTTGTTAGCTAGGTATCTAATCAATAATAGCTAATTTGAACTAGTTTTTAATATTAACTAGTAATCAGTTCTAATTTTTTTAGATTTAGTAATTAGTCCTCCCTGATCAAACAGTCGCTTGCCATTGTTTGCATACATTTCTTTTTTGAAGAAAAAAACGTATCTTTTGATTGTTTGAGTAGCGCAAGAAAAAGAGTCGCTGCCTCACGAAATCGTGGACAGGACAGGCAGTAGACGTCCTGGCGTCGGAACGCGTTTTAGATGATTGATGATGCCGAGGAGGACCGGTAGCTACAGCCTAGGGAGTACAGCACAGAAATACCGCGGATCAAGATACACTTTTCAGAGGGATCAAATTGAATGATTGCTTCGAGATTATTGTATTGTTCTTTTTAGCTGGTTCGTTTGACTGTTTTTGGCCCATAAGCCACAACTAATACTGTTTTTACTGTTTTTTAGACAAAAATACTGTTTCAGTGGCTGATAAGTCAAACGAACAGGGCTGCTACATCCTCCGTAAAATATAGTTAATGAACTTTTATATGTTCTAAATATAAATTTAATATCCAAATTTATAGAAAACATTACTAGTGATTACCATATAAAAAGGTAAATTATAAGAATATATTTCTATTGATATTTATTTAATATTATGAATATTTTTTTATAAACATATGAAAGGACATAATTGGTCTATAGGGGGGTGAATAGACGTATCTAAAAACTTATCGCATTGGCTAATTGAAATAAATGCGGAATTAAAACTATCGGTCTAACCAAAGCAACACCCCTCTACTTATAACACTAGCACCTAGTAAATTATGAAAAGAAAGCTTACTAAGGTGCCGAGCTAGGAAGCTCACCTAACAAGTCTAGGTTGTAAGGACACATAAACCTAAACAACTAGTACTCTAAGCAAACCGAGAGCTCCTACACATGCTAGTGAAGGCAAAACGTACAAAGCCTAAGCTCACTAGTAATGCTCAATAGCAAGGCTCTACAAGCCAAACTAGAGAGCTCAAAAAGCTTAGCTACGCAAGCTAAGAAATGTGACTAACAAGACTACACAAGCCAATTAGTCACTCAAGAGCTACTTCTATGCTACACAAGCAAGAACGTAATTAGCAAGATACACAAGCTATACTAGTTACTAAAGGAACCACTAAACACTAGCATAAGTATGAAACAAAAAAATATAGGCTAGTGAATAGAGAATGCAAACCACCAAACTGTAATACAGATAGTAGGACCGGTACTACCAGTGGCTGACCGGTACTACCAGTGGCACGTTGTAGCTCCGAAATCCAAGGAAAATGAGCTTTGAATCTAGGTCTGAGCTTTTCCCCACACTCCTTGAGGTTGATGATGATGATGATGATGATGAGCTTTGTTTGGATTGGTTCCTCTCCAATTTGTAGATCGGGCCTTCCCAACCTATAAACTTTGAGGGAGAGAGGAAGAACACGAAGAATATAAGAACAAAGGATAGACGAAGCTATCTCCACAACATCAAGCACACGAGACTCAAGATTTATCCCGAGGTTCAGTCCTCACAAAGGAGTTCCTACTCCTCCTTGTTGAGGTGACCACAAAGGTCGGAGTCTCTTCCACCTCCTTGCCTCCCTCAAGCAACCACAAAGGTTAGCCCAAGATTTCCACTAAGAATCGAAGAGATAATACGAACGCTTCGGGGTGCCCTCACAAATGAATCAACACGGACAATCACGAAGAACACCTAGCCGGCTAGGATTCCAAGAATCCAAGAGCAACAAATGCAAAGCAAACCGGCAAGAAGAGGAAATTGAATGCTCAAGTCGTAGATCGATCCTCTCCACTCTCAAATCTCACTTCTCTCTCACAAATCCACCATGAATTGAAGCCTAGGAGCATAGAGGGAGAGAGAGACACTTGGGATCCCTTTCTCAGGTGTATCTCACACCCAATTTTAAGAATAAAATTGAATGCGAATAACTCATGTGTGCCCAGAGATCAATCACACACATAAGCTGACAAATCTTTCAATAGTACCATCACTGAGTGCTTATTACATAACGAATAATATTCTTAAACATAACAACGGAAATAAAGATAACTCTCGTGACAAAGCTCCACTTCACAGGGAACGCCGACTGGTTGACCACTAGCCTAGTACTCCTCACGGTAGTCTTCATAGCCATCTGATGAAGATGATAAAGCAAGGGTGAGCACTTAAAGTACTCAGCAAGAGTAACACAGGGTTATGAAGCTCAAAGGCTGACACTGTCTGTACTGCGGTTGCTTTTAACTTGGTCAAGTTTTACCAACACTTAGCTTTAGTTATGCATAACCCAATTAATAACCACATGATAAGATTAGTAATCAACATTAACAATTAAACAACATGATCATCTACACTGTGAGTTTTCCAGGCCGCTCGTGACCGTGAGCACGGCTATTGTGATAGATTTACACTCTGCAGAGGTTACACACTTTACCCACAAGCCGTGTAGCCCATATGCCCGGGTTTGCAACTCCCAAAACACTTCCAAGGTGAGTGGGCAGGGACACTATGAAGTCTTTCAAAAGTCCTTTCTAACATGTAGCGGACCCTACGGACCCAATGCAAAGGGGTATATGGGACACCCCGATGGTACCACCCGCAGCGGTCCCCATACAAGCTATACCCCATAACCAGCTCGGCAAAGGTGTCTTTCACGAACCACAAGCATGCTAGTCCAAACTTCATACTTAACTAAAGCCAGAGCCATTATAACACTCATGGTTGCATTTAAATCCCAGCTTTTGCCCTATAGTGGGGTCCTATTCCATGTTGCTACAAAAGCCAATTTTATCTCATTGTTGCATATATCATTAATCAATATTCGATTCAATATTCATCATGTAAAGCATAGCAAAGCTACCCATATGCATAGAAACCCACGTGACAAGGTACAAGGTAACAAGCTATGGTAAAGATTTAAATAGGAATCAATTGAGACACACGCAATCATGACTAGGTGAATTAAGGTGAATAGGTAACAAGGATGATCCCATGTTAAACTTGCCTTGATCACAAAGCTCCTGGTGGTCCTGATCTGCTGCAAAGAACTCTGGAACACCAAAAATCTCACCGGCTATACTCGATCAACATCACCACGCAATCATCCGAACAATCATACACGAAGCAATAAAGATATAATTAGAACATTACACCATAAACAATAAAGAGGTTTTCAAAAGATTATAAAACAGATCTATATTATACTACGATCACAAAGACGCGAGAATCACGCTAAACGGATCTAAAACGAATAAACTATAGATTAAACAAGATTTTAAAGGGCAAGATTAAAACATTAAAAGAATTAATTTACTTTTATTTTCAAAAGTGATTAACACAGATGAAAACTATACTACTGGATAGAGCATAAAACTACGAATTTAACGCAACTTGAACGGATCGATTTGGATTAAAAACGAGCAAATTATAAGCATTTAAAGATGAGTGGCAAATCCGTAAATAGAGATTTTCATTTAATTTCGAAATAAAAATAGATCTAAAAAGGAATACGTTTTCCAGAGGGAAAACGTAGTGCTGAGGGGCGCCATAGGACCACGGGTTGAGTAGCCAAAAGTTCGGGAGTCTTTAGCAAATAAACCCACGAAGGGGTATGGATCAATAGGATCCGTCCGATCCAATCTGGACGGACCGGATTAGACAGAGAGAGAGGGAGGGGTGCTCCGCCGGCCAGGAACAGAGCCGGCGCGGCAGCACACAGCGGCGTCATGGCCGGGAGCTCACCGGAGCAAGGGGTTAGGGGCTCGGGTGCTCAATTCGGTCGGGGAAAAGGAGGGGGAGCAAGAGAGGGGCACGACGAACTCACCCGAGGCAACGGCGAGGCTCACAGATGGATGTGGACGGCCGGCGACGACAAACAGCGGCGGCGACTTCCCTGTAACACCGACAGGGTCAACCGGAGCGCAATAGAAGGGAAAAAGAGAGAGAGGGGGCGCTCGGCGGCTTCGCGAAGACGACGCGAGGCTCGGAGAGGGCTTACGGCGGCCGGAGACGCGGTGCGGGCTCGGCGGCGGCGCTCTGCTCGGTTGCGCGCGGCGCTGCTGCTGTGGCTTGCAAAGCGATGCGAGGCGATGGGACAGGCAGCGCGTGGGGCGCTATTTAAAGGGGCCGGGGTGCGGAGTCCTGCGCGGAGACGATGCGCGCGGGAAGGTCGCGGAGGCGGTTACGGCTCGGCGCAACGAGCAGAGTCCTGCTCGGACTTGAGGTAGGGGATGGGGTTGACGGGCGGGCCCGGCATGTCAGTGGAAGAAGGGGAGGAGAGGCCGCGGGCCTGCGGGGCAGGCTGGGCCGAGAGCGAGGGAGGCCGGCCCAAGCGGAGGGAGGAAGGGAGCGAGGGAGCAGGCCGGCTGGGTGGACCGAAAGGCCGAAAGGGGAGGGGAGAAGGGTTTTCTGTTTTCTTTTCTTTTGTTTTTCCAATTATTTTCCAAATAAATTTTCAAAAGGGTTTTGAAATCCTTTTTAAGTTTTGCAAATTCAACCAACACAAGAGAATATGCAGAGGCATGAAATGCACATACAAGTTGAACCCTAGCATTTGGTATTTATTTTATTACTTTCTTTATTTAATTTTATGATCACAAAATTTGCTTGAAATAAATCAAATTTAATTTAAATTCAAATCTAATTTCTATTTCAAATTTTAGGGTGTTACAGTGTAGCAGTGGAATAATGGGGTTGGCCCTCGTCTCACGGGAAGGGGCGACCTATTTATTCTCGCAGCTTCCGACGCACTACCGGTACTACTGGTGGAACCACCGGTACTACCGGTCCAACATTTTCAACCGTTAGAGCCTCCCGACCGTTGCACAAAGTTAGCCAACCGGTACTACCGTCTTTCACCGTTACTACCACTAGTTTAAAATCTCGCAACTTGAGACGCGCAGGAATTTTGCCTACCGGTAGTTCATTTTCAGCACATAACTTCAGCATACAGCTAAGCCTACCGTACTACTGGTGCACCCTGGCAGAAACACATCTTCTAAGTGCCCGTGAGTGCAAGGTATCTCTCGAAAGTATATAGACTTTTGACATGAGCACTCTTATCCTCATCAAGCTAGTCTACTATGCATCCCTCTTGATAGTACAACTTTTCCTTTAACTCAACCCGGTCAAACACTTCTCTAAACATTTATGACCGGTGAAATGAAATGCTCTAAGTTATACCTTTGCCTTACGTATTTCATTTCATCTCCTTCTCTAATGTTGATGCAACACATGCACCAACCTATCACAAATGATATGATCCACTCCATATCATCATGTGACATATTGGTTCATCGATCTTGACTTCACTTGCCCTTCACCGTTGCCTTTGTCCATCGACGCCAAGCCTCCCGCCATGCGGTCAAATGTTTCAAGCCTCCAACTTGTCCTTCACGCTTGCAACCGGTCCATCGAGCCAAGTCATGTCTTTATCTTCTCCAGCTTGTCACATGACTCCATGTCATGTACCATGTACAATAAGCTCCTTCATCATCAAGTTAAGCATCATCAATATGCAAAAGTCATCTCTCCATCATGACTTTATTGGTTGCTCACACTTGTGTACCTAAGGACTAAAACACCTGTTTGTCTCACATTAAACATATATTAGTCCACCTAAATTGTCACTCAATTACTAAAATCAAACATGTACTTTCAACTTAGTTAAATTTAGAATTATTTTGCTTAAAACTTAGTTATATTTTATTAGGACCAATGTTAAACTAGGATGGTGTTGTTTAAGATAACTAAAATTTCTCATATTTTAGTAGACGGAGGATGATTGTATATATATTTTTTATTTTAAGAAAATAAAGTGTTCAAGCATCTTTTATTTTAGGAAAAAGTCTAAATAATCCCATGAAGTATGGACCCTGGAACATATAACCCCCAACCTATGAAACAGTCTAATTTACCCCCTGAACTATCCAAAACCGTCTATTTTACCTCCTGGGCGGTTTTCGACGGCAGTTTGCTATAGTAAAACCACTTTTGTATTTTTTATTTATTTCCGCTGAGTGTTTGAAAAATCATAGTAAATCATAGAAAAATCATAAAATGGAAAATTCAATTTCGTTGGACTCCACGTGATTAGATCTACACAGTGAATATATAATATGATATACTTTAGTACAAAGTTTTTACTATAAAAAAATTAGATTTGTTCAATGTAAATCTACAACAAAAACTTTATACTAAAGCATACCATATTATATGTTCATTGTGTAGCTATAATCATGTGGAATCCAACAAAGTTGGATTTTTCATTTTATGATTTTTTTATGATTTTTCAAACACTCAGCGGAAATAAATAAAAAATACAAAAGTGGTTTTACTGTAGCAAACCGCCGTCGAAAACCAGCCAAAGGGTAAAATAGACGGTTTTGGATAGTTCAGGGGTAAATTATACCGTTTTATAGGTTGTGAGTCATGTGTTCGAGGGTCCATAGTCCAGGGGGTTATTTAGACTTTTTTCTTTATTTTAGAAAAGAATTTAGTTTTTTTCCACACAGTACCATTAGATCCAAACAAACGGGGCACGGAACGAAAAAGCTTCACGACTTTCACGAGACAAAACAACAACCGGAGCAAGAAAACAAAAACACGACCAGACAGCAATCCAGTCAATAGTGTTTTTTTCTCACAAGAAATAGCAGTGCGTAATCCTATCAAACGCGCAGACAAAGTCATTCGAAATCTCTCGCCTCGTCCTCCTCGGCTGCTCCTCACCTTCGCCAGCCGTCGGCGCCGCAGCCCGCACCGGGCAAGCAAGATCAGGGCGTCCGAGCCGGCCATTTCGCCCCCCTGCTCCGCCGAGGTAAAGCTTTGCTCCAAGTCTTCGCCGCCTCATTTTCCTTGGGGAGTTTTTCTGGGTGAAAGATTGGGGTTTCTTCGGGATGGGGGGATGGGGAGAGGTTCTAGGAGTTGCCGAAGCGATTCTGCTCGGTCGATTCAAATGCTGGCGAGGGGACGGTAGCGCAGCGGTTTCAGGGGTTTGAGTGCGTGCTTTCTGGTTGGTTGCCATGGTTTGAGCAGGGTTCCCCCCCCCCCCCCCCCCCCCCCCCTTTTTTTTGTTAGTTTCTCGATCTGATGCGATTTCGTGACGCGTTTCTTTCTTGGGTAAATTAAATCTCGTTAGCTTTGCTTGCTTAACCCATGTAGGGTTCTTGACATTTTGTTTAATTCGCTAAAGGCACGGAAGCTACAAGTGCAGAAACGAACGAATGAAAAGTAAATTCAGCGCAGACAACATATCCTCGCTATCAATGTGTACAAAATTTTCTCCTTGTGAAAGACATGCTAGTGAAAGCTTGATATAAGCCTACCTGAAGACTTTGAACAAGTCCATGAGACAACTACCTGGAAACTTTGAACAAGTCATCGAGACTTGATAGATATTTGTTGCGCACTCCTAAGTAGGAAGACCTGTCTGGTCAAACACTTGAAAGCATCACCTGAGGGAGGCCCTAGAGACCATGTGCTCCATCTATTTCAAAATCTTGTAACAGTATCCAATCATATCTCTAGACTGTTCGGGAACTGTAAAATTGATGGTAATAAGGAAATGATTTGTGTTAGTCGTATCAGTAGTAGGATGCACATACTACTGCCTTTACTGAGTGCATCTCTCCAGTCCCGTCCCCTTTATTAAATCACATAGTAGAAATGAAAATATTCGTCCTTTTTTCACAGCAGGACTACATAATTCCAAGACCCTGATGATGGCCACAACTGCTTATATTGATGATTCCTGTTCGGAGGTTATTGATCCCCCAAAGACTGAGGTACTGGATGTTGCTGAACTTCCTGGTGACCATACTCCGCACCCACCAAAACCGAATGTGGTGGTGTCTAGCAGTGTGCGTGAACTTCTGGAATGTCCAGTCTGCTTGAGTGCCATGTATCCTCCTATTCATCAGGTGCACATTCATACTTATCTGTCACATGTTTATATCTATTCTTGTATTAAAAAATTAACCTGTTCAAATGTAGTCACTTGGATGAAAATTATGAGTTACTGGTTTAAGAGCTCCTTTCAGTTCATGAACTGCTATCACCATTTTAGTCTGACCTTTAATCTATAGTGTTTAGAAACCTCAACTTTAATCTACAATGCTTAGAAACCCTAACTTTTAGTTTTAGTATTTTTTTTTGGTTAGCATGGTGCAAAATAGTAATATGTTCTTCTTTTATATCTTTTATATTCAACTATTAAAATCTTATTTCCTATGATAGTAATGCCATCTTTTGTCTATGCAGTGCTCTAATGGTCATACCTTGTGTTCTGGATGCAAACCAAGGGTTCATAATCGTTGTCCAACTTGTAGGCATGAACTGGGTAACATAAGGTGCCTTGCCCTCGAGAAGGTGGCTGCATCTCTTGAACTTCCATGCAAGCACCAGAGTTTTGGTTGCTCAGGCATTTATCCTTACTACAGCAAGCTGAAGCATGAGTCACAGTGCCAATATAGGCCTTATAGTTGTCCATAACGCTGGATCTGAATGCACAGCTGCTGGTGACATTCCATATTTGGTAAATCACTTGAAAGATGACCACAAAGTTGACATGCACAGTGGCTGTACCTTCAACCATCGCTATGTAAAGCCAAACCCTCATGAAGTTGAGAATGCCACTTGGATGCTTACGGTACTTCACACTAACATCAATACGTTGCTTAAAACTTTATGTTTTTTTACTGTGGTTTATTTCTTCAAAGATAGAAGTTCATGTCTTAGAAACTTTTGTGTACTTGTCAAATATTGACGTAGCGTGTGTTTATCGACTTCCATCTATTTGTAGCACATATACAATGAAGATGCTGACCATGGTACACATGCTTGTTGGACCCAAAATAGTTATGTGCTGATCATAATACACACTTCTCAATTAGAGGGAGAGACATCCACCCTTTGCATTTAGTTGTTTTTTACCGTTTGCTTCCGCAAAGATAGAAGTTCATTTTCCTATCATGTCTCAGAAACTTCTGCATATTTGTCAAATATTGACATACATTTTTCTATCATGTCTCAGAAACTTTTGCATATTTGTCAAATATTGACGTAGTGTGTGTTTTATCGACTTCCATCTATTTGTCGCACACATACAATGAAGATGTTGCCATGGTACACACTTGCTGGAACAAATTAGGCGCTGATCATAATACACACTTAAAACACGACTAGACCGAACCCTAATTTTTAATAGGTAAAAGGTGAGAATAGAACCCTGGTTGGCTGGGTGACGCACACCCTCACTAGCCAATTCATCTCAGAGGGATTCTCCCTTATTCAACTGAAAATATATTTTCTTTCTTATACAAACATACTGCATATACATATTCATTTTCATGTGTTTTCAATGAAAATGTCATGCTATTTTAAGGCACAAATGCATTACATTTCAGATTGCTTCTTGTTTTCACTCCCTTTTCTCAACGTTTTAAGTGCAATTAAGAAACACTGCTATTACAAAATCACTTCATGGTCTGCTATAATTATCTCGTGCAGGTTTTCAGCTGCTTTGGCCAGTACTTCTGCTTACACTTTGAAGCCTTTCAGCTGGGCATGTCACCTGTCTACATTGCCTTTCTGAGGTTCATGGGAGATGACGCAGAAGCAAAGAGCTACAGCTACAGCCTGGAGGTAGGGGGCACCGGGCGCAAGATGATCTGGCAAGGGGTGCCCCGGAGCATCAGGGACAGCCACCGGAAGGTCAGGGACAGCTACGACGGGCTCATCATCCAGAGGAACATGGCCATGTTCTTCTCGGGCGGTGACAGGAAAGAGCTCAAGCTGCGTGTCACTGGGAGAATCTGGAAGGAACAATAAGATGGTCAGCTAACAGATCTCTTCCGCTATGCTGCTGCCCCCCTGAACTCATGAATCAAGCTGCAAAGAGCTTTTCCCATGCGTAGGAATCGACAGCTTGTGATTCATCATTTTGTTCAGCTTCTTGTATTTTGCTACTGCCTCTTGCCTCCTGCAAGGTAGGTGCTGGTGTATGTTGTAGATCGTGTAGAGAGGTTGGTAGTTGCTACTGATGCAGAGTTGGTAGAGATTTCCTCTATTTTATTTGAAGTATCTAGGAGTCGCCTTTCTGTGGTATAGGAGAATCTAATGGCAACAGCTCATAAGATTGAACTGGTTTCTATGCATGAGAGTTAAGTATGGTGAAAATGCTACAAATAATCCTTGTGGAGTTTGACGGTTCCAGCTTGCCGGCGTCGACGGCCTGCAAGTGCAGAACTCATTGGCTTTACTTTTCAGCTTCCAACAAGTATTGGACGTGTTTACTGCATCTCCATATTCTGCCATAAAAATCCAGGAACGCTTGGCCACTTGGTTGGTCTTCACCTGTGGAGACATCACAAGTGTCTGCCCTGCCTCTGCCTGATTCATCTCCTAGTGCTAGTGTCGTAAGGGCAACCACAATATTGTAGAAAAGTTGTCCATAAGTATTAAAATATTATATACCAGCTAGCTGAAACATTGTAAAAGTGATCCATATAGCAGTCCATAGCAAAAGATATCCATAGTGCTATGGACTACCCATAAGAATTAAACAAATATTATCCTTTGTTCTTTCTCCCTCTCTCTCACTTCATATTCCATCATGAAAGGTCCATATACATTGTGGCAACAACAATAGCTATAGTCTACTTACACAAAAGTTGTCCATATAGACTACTTGGTCCATATACATTGTGGTTGCTCTAAGCTGCAAGGTCGCCGTGGGTTGACGCCCCAGGGCCCAGGTGACAGCAGTTGTGGTCGATGCAGCAGCAACCTGCTACCCTCTCACGGTTGCGGCGTGTCCTCTAAAGCTTTGAGCTTTGAGATTGGCTTGTTCGGCTCATCGTTTTTTACGACTGATAAATTGACTGATGTTGTTTTTAACTGTTTTATTGTAAGATAACAACATTGTAGACTTTGTATAAATCAAACGAACAAGACTCAATTGCACTTCTGCACAAGATCCCTTAGGCTTGAGTTCTACCGTCATGGCGACACGGCGTCTCATTTGATCGCTAGACGAACAAGGTCGTCCCTCTGAATCTGTGAGCACGACCTTTGCTCACACAGACACAGGTGACAAGGCTAAGTCCCAAATTATAAGTTTTTGTAACTTTTTTTATAACATCTATTTTGCTATCCATCTAGATATAATAATGTGTCTAGATACATAGCAAAATAGATTAACCAAAAAAGTCAAAGTGACTTATAATTTAAAACGAAGGAAGTACAAATGAGCTAGATCTAGTTACTAGTCGGCTAAAAATTAGCTCAAATTAGTTAATGTTGACTAGCTAGTTGGCTAACAACTAGTTAAAGACTTGGCTAAATAATTAGCTCACCTATTAGTTCTATTGTTTGGATGCACTAAAGCTAATTTGAGCTAAAATTAGCTAGCTATCAATTAGCTCGTGGTATCAAACACATGCTAAATCTTCACTGAAGCTTGTGTGTGTGGGTGGGTGTTTCTTTTTGGGCTTGCTGATGTTAGTTGAAGAATCATGGACCCTTGTGTTTAGGCGATTAACGACAATACTAGGTCACTATGACTAACGTGTGTTTTGCAGAGGCAAAGTCTTTCTTGTTAGGTCATGAGTGATGCATTTTGAATGGGCTTAATGGATATTCATGCCCTCAAGATGGAAATCGTTTCGGTTGCAAAGGATGAAGATACAAGTTGAAGACTAGGCTAGTTCTTAGTGCCATAAGGTTGAGAAGGGCACTAAGTATAGCTAGGGTTTTTGTTTTTCCTTTGACCGTACTATAAAGGGGGTATGAGATTAGTAGCTTGACCTAGGAGAGTTTAGGAGAGTGGGTATATGCACACTTGTCATAACTAGTCCTAGAGACCTTGCTTTCAGCCCTTGGTAAACCCTAGAAATGGTAGGAGCAAAATCCCTTAAGAAATCTCAGTGAAAACAATTGAAATAGGGGGAGAAAGAGGCTCCGGACCAGTCTGCCAAGTAGGCGTCGGACCATAGGAGAGTGGTCCGACGGACCCTGACTTAGGCAAAATCTCAGCTCGAGGAGCTCCGGACCACCTGTCTGGAAAGCGTCGGACCATAGGAGAGTGGTCCGATGGCTCATGTCAGAGAGAAAGAAGGCTCCGGACTAGTCCGACGCCTCAAGACAGGAGGTTGGTTTCATGCAGTAAGTCCCCTGGCTCCGGACCAGAGCGTCGGACCAGGGCTCTGGACCAAGGAGAGTGGTCCGGTGGTTCGAAAAAGAGAAGAAGTTTTTCACTCAGAGAGCACCCTAGCTCCGGACCAGTGCGTCGGACCAAGCAGAGTAGTCCGACGGTACCTGAGTTGGAAGTCAGAGTGAGCTCCGGACCAGTGTGCATGGTCCGGTGGTATAAGCTCCGGACTAGTCCGGTGGCTTCGCAGAGAGAGGAAAAAGTAAAAAAAACGGCTAGTTTTGGAGGTGAGGACTATTTATAGTTGCCCCATTCGTCCTTAGGACCTCTCTTGACCTTTGTTTCAGCTGGTGACACCTTGAGAAATCCTTTGGAGAGTCAAGAGGCTAGTGAGGGAGAGATTAGAGAGAATTCATCTTGTTCTTCCCTCCTAGAGTGATTAGGAGTGACTTGTGTGCATCCATCCACCTTCCTAGCCTTGAGTTGGTCAAGTGAAGGTCTTGTGCTTGTTACTCTTGGTATTCGACAGCACCTAGACGGTTTGGTGGTGTTCGGAGGAAGTGATCGCGGGAAGATTGTTGGCGGCTCTTCTCCAAGTTTCTGTGATCGGTTGTGGGCGATTCACCGAGCCGGAGTGGCGAAGAATCAACCCGTAGAGAGCACTCTACCCTTGCGCGGGTAGAGGGGGAGCGATACCTTGCGAGGTGCTCCAGCGAGGACTAGGGGGGGGGTGTCGACACCTCGATACCTCGGGAAAACATCGCTGCGTCACTGAGAATTTCTTTTCCCTAGCTCTTTACATTTCCGCATTACATTCCGTCTTGTATTTATCTTACCTACTAGAATTGCTTAGGTTGCTTTCAATTTCCATGAATTGCTACTGCTTTCTAGCTAGGACACACGGATCGTAGGCACTAGGGGGTGATTGACATTTGATAGGTTTTCATATTTGCTTTAGAAATTTAAAACAAGCTCAATTCACCTCCCTCTTGGGCATCTTGATCCTTTCATTAGTACTTGATAAAATGATGAACAATCAGAAATTATGTAAACTTCCAACAGGCGCACCTATTACTAGCAAAGATGCAATTCATATGAAACAAATAGACATGTTTCATTTAACAGAACAAAGATGTATCTTTAGGTTAAAACTCTTTCATTACTTACAAGAAATGGCTCAGAGGGGGGTTACTCAAGGAGTCAAGGTCATCCAAACTCTAAGCTGGAAATTAACTACAAGTTATTGGTTTCATCACATTGAAAAATAGAGAGATGAAGCATACTCTCGTTCCTGTAAATTGCAATAAATGTTGATGTATTGGTTCATTTTCATTCTGTCAATAATATTAATCGACGTGCCTTCAAAAAAATATTATTAAAGGATGTCTGCCTCTATTTCAGACGTTTTATAGGGGCCCATATTATATTATCTGAAATGCTGAGCCATCTATATTTTCCTTTTAGCTCAAGCAAGTCATGAGGAAGAATCATTCTCATGCTAAAGGGCTGACACTATCCAAACTCTGTTCCAAGCCATTAGACATCGAAAACGATAATCCAATTCCAAGGCATTCTTTTAGTTATGATTTATGAAGAACTTAACTTTTACATTCCTGAGAAGTGAAAACACAGAATTTCATAGTACACACATAACGAATCACAGCACTATGGTCCTCCAAGATCATCATTCATTTATAATGTGCTCCAACTAAGCTATGAGTAAGAAAAGTCAAAATCATCTGCACATTGTTTACAAGAAAAGGAAAAAAAGGTGCACACATGTTTCAGAGCACAACAAATGCTTGCCGTCTAGTAGATACAGTACCTAGGAGCCCAGCAAACATCTTTTTTAAGAAAAGACAAAATACACAGAGTCTCCATTACTTATATTGATCACACCCACTCTGGTTATGAATATACAATATACATTTTTTTTATACAAACACAAATATACATGAGAAGCCATATTGTGAGTGTCTTCCTACAGATTTTACAACTATAGGGCCAGAAGCCATATTGCCCTTCCCAAAATGCTAAGAGCACACCCAACGTCAAACTTGTACCCGATCACAAAGATTTACAACATACAACAGGCCAAAGAATCAAGGAAGGTTCCATCTTTTGTTGCCTCTATGTAGTACATACAACCTCTAAATCTCTAACCCTTTGGCTTTGGGCCTTCTTCCATTCCATGACATGAAGAAGGTTTATCAATACAAACAAGCTATCAAGAACAGCAATTGGGGCAGCGTACCAAGCCGTTCTCGTTGCACTCTATGCAGCGGCGGGCTCGGCCCTCTTCCTCCACGAAGACCTTGCGCGAGCCGTCGCAGGCGGGGCAGGGCGCGAACCGGAACCCGCCGCAGGCACCGCAGACGAAGGCCGGGTCCTGGCCGGGAGCGCCGTCAAGGACGCGGCGGAGCTCGCCGGACTC